>CM046725.1:2041100-2688100 GCA_025584915.1 Monochamus saltuarius
CTATGCCACAAATAAATAGCTTAAGACAATATCTTAGATTTTACTTTAGCATTGCACTTTCTCTAATGTGGAGTTTGAGTAAACATTGGGATAAACTATTTATGTTGTATAAAGTAAATTAATTGCAAATTAAACTGCTATACATGTATCGATATTTTTTTAGAACATTTACCATTTGTAAAGCTGTTAAATGCTTCTTCCACCAAAGGTATTTCTGATATTCTGGTCCAAGAGCCGCTATGAAATAGTAAGCATACATGATGACATGAATAAAGGAATTTATTAGGCCTAGTAAAGTTCCATGTCCACCTAAAATCAATAAAGGTCATGAAAGTCAAGATCACTCAACTCTGCAGTACAGTATGATACTATTATTTACACAACTTGGTTGCAATGGTGGTTGCCTAATATTAAGCGCTCTTGAGATTGGGAGTATTCTCTAAAAACATTTCGGATCGAGAAAAGATCAAATTTATGTTGTTTTAATTAAACAAACCTCGAAAAATGAAATTTAAAATAAAAATAAGAACAAAAATATAATTCTTGATGTTCTGTTTATTTATTGTCACAATTTAAATAGAGTAAATTTAAATATGCATTTGTAACAACGTACTTTATGTATAAATAAAAGTGATTTATTTTACATTTTGTACTAAGAATATTAGAATATTTACATATACAGTTACACACAGTGGTTCATAATGAATAAGCGATAGGCTAACTGCAGATTCTAGATATTATATCGTGTAAGCCATGTTGTCTTAATCCAAATGTCAATATTAAAAAAGATACAGAGAAGCGATAATTTTCAAATTAACTCTTGCCAATATTTTATTCAAAACATTTTAGAGACTTCTTTGAAATTCGGTATAGGCCGGAGTTTTTGAGGGACATATCTTAAACTCACTTTCAATATATGTGTTTTGCCGATATAATCGAATTAAACTTTTTTGTAGGTATGTTTATTGCGTTTTTTATAACAGAGATGAATCCCCAACCATTCTTAAATAAAAAGGTATACTTGTTCCATTTCGATAAACCGCTCTGTTTTCGAGATATTCGACCTTTATGATAAGTCAACAATATTAATTAAAACTACAATTTTTTTTAAATAAATAGTTTAATAATGAACAAATTTACAATATTATTACATTAAAAAATATTTTAATAACTAAGCGAAATGTCCACAATTAACATGAAAATTTCACAATACTATTTTTCAGCCAATTAAAGGCCTGTATTTTGTAGCGTTACTATAGCAACTAAGAAAATTTCCGGAAATTTTTCTCTTCCTTGGGGTAAGGAGCATGAAATTACACTGGAAATTTTTTTACATTTATAAATAAAATGACATTTATATTTAACTTCAAATTTATTCTCATAATTTAATAAGTACAAATCATTTATAAATAATTATTTACCAAGTATGTACTTTTAGTAGTTTTAATTAAAGCGTCCAAATGTTGCTGAAATTCCTCAGCCACGTCTTCTTTTCTTAATGGGGAATAAACAAGCACACATTCACTAAAATTTATAAAATGTCTATGTTTCAAAAAATAAATGTAGTACTTTGAAACAATCAGATGTTGAATTTCTTTTTTTATTATGTCCTGGTTTTCTTCTCCAAAACGAGACATTTTTCGTAAAATAACATTAAACTTTTCACTTTGACACCGTGCATATAAAATGACATTTGTTATCCTTTTTGAATTAACATACAAAGCCTACTGTCTCTTCAAGACAATCCAAAAATTTTAATATCTTTATATTTTTGTCGATATTTTTTAACACTTCATTGTGAAATTTTCTTACTGAATACCACCCTAGCTTCAATTAAAAACTGGAAATTTTTTCTTGCACACGAATATTTTTTAGAAAATTCGTGTGCTCGAATATTTTTTCATTATTTTTCCTTACATTCCTCCGTTTTCTTTCTCAGAATTCTTCTTAAGATCTTTCTTTCCCACCTTAATAGGTTTTTCTCTTGACTTCTTATTGAGGATCCAGGTTCCACTGCCATACAGCGCTGTTAGTCTCAAAATTGTTTTATACATTCTATATTTTCCTCCTCTAGACAAATTTTTTGATTCCATTAAGTGGTTCACTGCTGCCGAACTTCTGTTTGCTTTTATTATTCTCCTATTAATTTCTTGCTCTTCAGCGCAGTTAGCTCCAGCTAAGCTCTCTTGATTTATCTACAATCCCACTTTCCGTGCTTCTTCCATAAGTTTTCTCGTTACTTCTTCTATATCCCTACTATCTCTAGCAATTATGGCCACGTCATCTGCATAACTTACTATTTGGTGACTTCTAAACAATATGTAGTACTAAATTGAAAAGAAGCGTTGAGAGTGGGTCACCTTGTCTCAGTCCTGTGTCAATAGTAAAACCTTCGATATGATATGCCCCTCAAAAAAACCTCTCTATACCGAATTTCAAAGAAAAATCTTTTTGAAATATTGAGAATAATCAATTTGACAATTTTCGCTCAACACCTTGTCTCTTTTTTAATATTGACATTATTACTAAGACAATATGGCTTACAAGATGTATTTTAATATCTAGAATTTACAGGTAATCTATGGCATTTTCATTATGGATGACTCTGTGTAAGTACCTATTTTTGTAAATTTGGGTACATAAAAGCTCCGTGGTTAAGCCGCTTTTTATAACTATTTGCATTTAAGTGCCCTTAATTTAGGTGTATTTTAATGCACGAGAAAATTATTATTTATTTGAAGAAATAATATACTCGAAATTATATCCGAAACAGGAGAACAAATGATTTACCTAATAGAATTGGAAACTAAAAATTTAAAACTGAACTAATAATTGTGCTGAAAGAACGTGCATACCTGGTAAAAATGTTACACCAATCCAAGCACAGATTGGCATAAGTGTGTGGTGATAAAGATGAAGATAGGAAACCTGATTGTTCTTTTTCCTCAGTATGAAAAAGACCTAAAATTTTCAAGTTTTCAATATCCTTATTAGATAAATACTAGGCACTTACCGTGTCCAAAAGTTCAACTAATTTGAGCATGAAGTATAGCCAAACTGCTCTCGCCATCTAAAATCATTATAAAGTTTAAGAATTTTTCAATATCATTAAAGTCGTCAGTTTAATTATTTAGTATAAACACTAAATAATGTCATAAAAAATACATAGTAATCAATTTAATTATAAGGAAGAAGACGGAGGTAGTGTTTATTTGAAATAAATGATAATATTGCATTTTAATAACTCGAAAAATGGTATATTTCATATAATTGTAAAATATTAGTTATTCATGCCAACTATAAAACGTAAATAATTTGGATATAAAACATTTGTATAACTCCTACACAAAAAAACATTTTGAATTAAATTTGTAACTGTATATTTGTAATAGTAAATAGGTGTACGGCGCAAATTTGTAATTTACTTTAAAAGCATTATCTCCAAAAGTGTTTCTAAAATCTTTATCTAGGTTTTCTATGCTCTTTAATGCCAAAATATATCGGTATGCGGAAAAATGTATATCAAAACAACCAATTTAATTTGAACAGGTTGCTGTAAAAAATTATTTAATTTTAATTTTTTAAAAAACAAACAAACATTAATAAATTTTTTACATGTTCAGGTTTATTTGAGCCATCATTTTGTATTGGTGTGTCAGCTTATTTTGCATTTTATAGAGGTTTGTGTTAAATGCTATAGCTTCTTAGTTTTTAAAGATATTCAATTCAAACAAAAACCATATTAAAGAGCATAATATGTACAATGTTTTAGTAAGCATAAGCAAGGTAAACAAAAAATGTTGTTACACCTTAACCAAGGTAACAGATCTTGTCCAGTTATAGAATTCGTAAACACTCCCTTTCCCCTATCTTTAGATCTTTGACCTGCTTTTGTTGTTATCGGCTCTATGAGACTCCACTCCGTATAAGGTTTGCACATTCATTGACTTCTGTCCCTGTTATTGCTACTAGGGTTATAATCGATATCGTTCCTAGGTAATAGTGATTTTTTTGAGGAGCCTTTTAGTAGTTTTTGTAACTAACTGATCAAAAAAGTTTCGTAGAGCGGTGACCAGTTGCGGATATCATTATGAAAAATTTCATCTCTGAGTAGACGGTTCTAACCGTAGCAGCCGCAGTACAAACAATAGGAATATATGAGCAGGACCAGGGGTTTTGATTCCTCCACAGAGCCTTGTATGAAAACAAAATAGCAGGGCAAAGAGCTAGGGTTAGGAAAGTGCATATTAATCTTGCCATCAATCGGGGACAATTTTTTCATAGGTAGGGTCTTGCAAGATTACCATTAGATAAATATTGGTTTCCATTTCCACGACTATCTGGCCTGCTGCGATGTTTTATATTATTATGTTACGATGTTAAAATTTCATCTCTGAGTAGACGGTTCTAACCGTAGCAGCCGCAGTACAAACAATAGGAATATATGAGCAAGACCAGGGGTTTTGATTCCTCCACAGAGCCTTGTATGAAAACAAAATAGCAGGGCAAAGAGCTAGGGTTAGGAAAGTGCATATTAATCTTGCCATCAATCGGGACAATTTTTTCATAGGTAGGGTCTTGCAAGATTACCATTTGATAAATATTGGTTTCCATTTCCACGACTATCTGGCCTGCTGCGATGTTTTATATTATTATGTTACGATGTTAGAGATTAATGCCACCATTTAGAGAAAAAATGTCACACGCCAACGGCACACTGACAAAAATTTAATATGGTATTATAAACATTATGAAACTCTATGCAGGATTCTTAAAAAAAACTAGTGTAGAGAAACTTAAATTATCATCAATTTTCACGGTATATGTAATGGTCTTTTAATGGCGAGCCATATCCTATAACTCATTTTTCCCCAACGTTAGATATGAAAAAGATAATGCTTGAAATATTTTCAATGACATCTTCATTCGTTAAAATAATGCCTTTTTACAAAAAGTATAATAATTCTTATAAAGTACAAAATAAGTAGGGATTTAATGTTTAAGGTTGGAAAGTATAAGCGATGTTTGTTGTGACGAATGTTATTATTAGACAGATTTACAATGCGATTAAATTACTTATGTTGCAAAAACGTACTTGTATAGCTAAACTGCTCTCGTCATGAACGTGATTTTTTATATTCTTACTTAATTTACATTGATATGTAAAGAATAAGAGGAAAAATTATGGATTAATTGAACAATAATAATTAATGAATAAGTTTGATCACGCCATGCACAAGTGGTTGACAGGTATAAGAGTAGTCAGTCAGCCATCCTGCATTAAAACCCTAAAAACGATAAGATATGAAAAAAGATAATGCTTGAAATATTTTCAATGACATCTTCATTCGTTAAAATAATGCCTTTTAGCTTAAATGGGAGGAAATTTCTTACAGGCTGCAAAAATAAAATTAGAGCGGTGAGTTGGACATTATTTTTTTTAAATGTACATATCGATTAACAGTTTTTTGACGCATATTTTTGCTCTCGTTTTATCCATAGGATATAGTAATAGGCTTGATAGAAAAATTAAGAAAGAAATGTAAAAAAGTGTTTTATAAAATTATTTCAAAAAGTAGCGAGAAAACTAATCTCAACACAGAATACCTTCATTAATAAGAAAACAGAGCTTAATGGCAAACAATTATTGCATTAATGGTTGCAGAATAATGAATAATTATTAAAAGTAAGGTCGGATAAATGATTGTTTCATTTAGATGGACACACGCCTAAAAGTTCTGCTATTTAATATAAAAAAGCATAATGTGCCATAAGTGGCGCCCTCTACTAGTTATGTCAAAATTAGAAACAAATTTTAATTTCCCGTTGCTAAAAAAACCAGATTTCCAAAATATATGCAAATATTTGGAATTTTTAAAAAGTTACTTACAAATATCGAACATAAAATTTGAATATATTTTTAGGTATTAATAATATTGTGTGAAACTAACTACTCTGTGGACCAGCGTTGAGTTACACCACAGAAAATATAGCTACGCGTTAGCTATAAAATATATTCTGTGGTTACACCCACAATATCTACCCATATATTCTTTATTATTAGCTTTTGTAACATTTTTTACTGTTACCTAGATGTTTGGTATCAGAGAACATACATATGACTTCATTGACAGGAAATGTAGGAGATTTGATTTATATTAGCTTAAAATACCTTTCTAATTCAGTATAAAATTTTAACTTTCACATCCTGTAGATCGAGTAATATTCTGATAAGGCATATTTAGCTTAATAGCTCTATTTTAAAGTCAGCAACCTGTCATTAAGCCATTATTAATAAATCATCCTGTGTAGGATTATTTGTAGATAATAATCCAATCATACTTCTTGTTTTTTATTAATGTTAATTTTTTATTTATAAAAAAAAACAGCAAGTGAAAATTTAACGCTACAATTTTTCCGCCGCATGTGTAGTGTGTAACCAGCTTTAGAAATATAGAAAAAGTACCTGATTTTTTCAAACTTTTCAATATTTGCCTTACCGAAGGAAATAATAATTACCTATAGTAGTTTTAAATTTTATATTTATCTTATTTTAGCTAACCAGCTATATATCTTTTTTTATTTATATATGGATAATTTAGGTAAAATATTTAAAAATCAGTTTACGAAGCGTAAGTAACAAATTCGGGTCATTACTCATTAATAAGGTGTAGCAGATGAGATGAAAATATTTAGAAAGGAGAAAGTGATAACGCACTGAAATTAACGAACTTTTGAAATTTGAATGACAAGTCCCAATTAAGTCTAAGTTCATATGAGTAGAACAAAATTAGTATTATTGGGAAGTGTGTCACTTTAATTATATTAGTGAAAGAAATTCATCGTTATGCGGAAATAAAAACCTGATTTAAAAATGAAGAAAATATAATCATAAAGACGATCTATTGCGTAAAGAATTGTACAAAGTCGCTTATAAAATTTTAAAAGAACGATGCCGAATTGGTTGAAATTAGAATATTGACCCTGAATGGAGTTAATTCTATCAAATGTGATGCAAATTAATGAAAACGAGGAGGAAGGTATTAGAGAAAGGAATAAAAAAGAAAGACATCCAACAAGTTCAAGGCCCAAAGATAAATGAATTAGAATCGGAAATTAGATACTTGAATCTGATTAAATAATTTAACTGGAATAATCGATTAAAAAAATAAAAATAACGTTTATACGTGCCGTTTGGTTCTAAACACACACAGCCACGTTAAATTTCTGCATAGTCAACACATCATTCATATGGTGGAACAGGGTTTTGCAAACCCTCCGCAAATTTTGTGCCATCTGGGATTAAGTTACGTCTTTAGTTTCGTAAAAGTGGAACGACGTGTAGCAAAAATTACGTAACAATATATATATTTTATTATTCCAGGATCGACTTACGTTGGTAGGCCTAACCATTCAGTGCAGGAATGAGGAAACTTGGAAAACCTCATTAATTAGGGGGTAGTCAAATGTCAACCGGTATCAATCTGTCACATTGACCCAAGCCAACATTCTTCCACCCTACCATACCCGCAGAGAGGGTGCCGATCTCTCCACAAATATAGCTTATATACGGTCTACTGGCTGCAGGGGTCGAACCCACAGCGATCCAGTCACCTCGATTCAAGTACTGACGCCTTAAACCGCGCGACCACTGACCGATCCAAGTGAGAGGATTTCTGAAGAATGGGGAACTGATGTTTCAGTCAAAAAAGATTGGATATTACAAGGAAGAGATGAATGCAGAAGTTCTTGAAAAATGGTGTAAATGCATTCTTGAAAATTTAGAACCCCAGTTTGTCGTTGTTATGGACAATGCTTCATACCACAGTCGAAGATGTAAAGAAATGTCACTGATTGGATACCACTGTAAATAATAAAAAAAGGTATACTGATCCTTGAACTTGTTTAGAAGATATTTTACAAATACATTGGATCGGTCAGTGGTCGCGCGGTTTAAGGCGTCAGTACTTGAATCGAGGTGACTAGATCGCTGTGTGGTTCGACCCTCGCGGCCAGTAGACCGTATATAAGCTATATTCGTGGAGAGATTGACACCCTCTCTGCGGGTATGGTAGGGTGGAAGAATGCTGGCTTGGGTCAATGTGAGAGATTGATACCGGTTGACCTTGACTACCCCCTAATTAATGAGGTGTTCCAGGTTTCCCTCATTCCTGCACTGAATGGTGGTTAGGGCCTACCAACGTAAGTCGTTCCTGGGCGCAAATGCGGCCTGCTTAATAATAATATGCCGCCCCCTCTCCCGCACAAGTCTTCGACTTCTGGGCTAATCCTCGTGATTAGAATGAGGGGTAGAGATATTATTATTATTATTAATTTTTGAGCTACATTATCTTCGTAAAGATTGAATTAAAATTAGTTAGCCATTATTTGTGTTAATGTTGGCCAAGACTATAGTAATAAATCAGTGCTTCAAAATCATTATGTAACTATTTTCTAATATCTAAACAAAATCTTAAAAAAAAGTAATTTAAAAGACGGAGAGGAAGTTTCGTGTCAGTAGGTAACGAGTGAAAGTTCAACATCAATTTGACTATTTAATAATATTTAACGGCTAGAATCACGGCCTTACCTCATACACCAGGTATGCGCTAGCGAAAACTTGCATTAGATTATAAGCCTGGATGATGGTCTTAAGGTCATAAGGTTTCTTATCTTTCATATACCTTGGACCTGCAGATGTACAGAAATATACATATGTTGTTAGAATAACTAGAAGGTGGCCCAATTTTCCTGCTAAGAGCCAATCTGCTGTCCTAGGATCTGAAACCAAATAAGTTTTGAGACATTTTATAGTCGACATAGCGAGAAAAAATATGTATAGTAATAATTTAATTTTCAATATAATAATATTGTCGGTTTTAAGTACTTATTGTTTCTACTATTTAAATAAAAACATATGCAGTATCGTCAGGAATTCCTCAGGGATTGAATCTCGAACCCTTATTGCTTCTATTATTTCTGTATATTGTGCTACGGTGTGAATGACTTCTGTTTGCTCATTACCTAACGATCTACAAATCAATATTTAAAGGAAATGACTGTATACAACTTCAAGAGCTTAGCAAGATTACAGATTGGTGCGTTTTAAATTAAATAAGAATGCCATTAATATTGGCAAATGATTTACAATGTTAACAATACTGTTTTGTCAAGGAAATGTACAATAAAAGATTTGGAAGTTCTTTCTGATATGGAGTTGAATTTTATGGAACATATTATAAAAAGGTTTATTTATTATAAGAAACTGTAAAGATTTTACTAATGAATCATGCTTGACATCTCTATATTATGCGTAGGATGTGATCTAAAATTGAATATTGGTCTATAATTTGGTTTAATTTTTATGCTATGTATAAACGAGCAATTATTGAATAAATCCAAAGAAAATCTTTGAAGATATTGTCATTCAGAAGGGCAGGCACATGCTTTTGCAATAATAATGACACTCTCACAAAACACACACATTAAATCTCTATTGGTGAGTGAAACAACTAAGAACTAATGATAAAAGTTGAAAGTATATTTCATTGCAAATATGCCAACAGTTCAAAAGAAATGGCAAAATTTATTTTAGAGTGTCATTATTATTGCAAACAAATGTACATATCCGGAAAGGGGAAGTGAAAATAATCTTTTACTACGTTCATGCAAAAAACAAAACTTTATTGAACTATATTTAGTGGAAGTGGTACTTTACTGCACTAGTGCAATAAAATGTTTATTGCATTCATGTCATTCTACTACAGCGTTTTGTCATCATGACAAACATAAACGTCAAATCGACGTCATTTTCCTGGACTTAATGTCATCCAAATAAAACATTTTTTGGTTTTTGCATGAACGTAGAAAAAATATTGTATGCAACTCGTATAAAAAATAAGTGTTTATTGCACGCGACGTAAAATTATAACACTATTTTCTATGTTCACGCAAAAAAGAAAACCTTATTGAACTATATTTAGTGGAAAAAGTGGTTCTTTATTGCACTAGTGCATTCATCTGTCATTCTACTACAGCGTTTTGTCATCATGACAAACATAAATGGTAAAACATTTTTTGGTTTTTGCAGACATAATATTTGAATTTGAAAAGGTATTTTCGAAAGCATACAAATTGTTTTGCTTAGTTTTAATAATTCTTTCAACAACTGTTTCAATTTTATGAAGACATAAATTAATTTGCAAATTTAAGAGACAGTCAAGTAAATCTGTTTTATATAAAGTGAGTGTTTAAAATTATTTTGTTAAAAGTGAAGGCAAACGAAAACGAAAATTTGGCAGTTTTGTTTTATATGTAGCAATAGATAAGTAGACTGGTTACCTTGAAAATTGGTTTTTAGGCCTTAGTGTTCTTAAATGAATTAGGAACATTTCTTAATTATTGGATAAATATATATTTTTTTGCTATTGTAAAAAAAATTCAAAGTTCTGATGTCATTTATTACCTTCAGGGGTGACATGACAATTTATTTCTATTTATTATTTGAAAATCGGTTGGGCCTCACCTCTAGCAGCTACCATGAGCCGCCACTGCCTTCTTGATTCAAAATAACCATTTATTATGGACTCATATGTGATTAACCTGTTTATAATAGGAAGTAAAAATAAATTTATTTCTATAGAATACCTAGATATGATTTCATTTCAAAAAATTTTTAGAAATAAGTTGAATTAGTTTAATTGTTTAATGGCTTTAATGTTTCTAAAGTATATAGATGTATTTACAAATTCAACGCAAAATACGTTTAATTTATAGTAAATAATTGTACAATATAATGTAAATTAGGAATTATCGTCCAATATATCACTTCAAGGACAGCCAGGACAAACCTCAATGTGCTTGTTTGTTGCGGGAACCGCAATTTACTGTAAATGTTAGTTATGCGGAAATCTTACTGCAATTATTGCCTGTTTTGTATCAAATTATACTTAAGAATTGCAAAATGTTTACGTTTATAACACTATGCTGATTACGAACAATGTAAGTTTTATTAAAGTAGATATTTACGTACATTAATATTTATATAGCTCGAAAATAAAGTAGAAACATTTTTTGAGGGGTGATAAGTCCGTAAAGTGCTTTTGAGCTGCATAAAATGAACTTTCATAAAGTATTTTTTCAAATTTTGATTAGAATGAATGATTTGTCTATAAATTAAAACATACCAAACTATTTTTTCTAATAGCAGATTGCCTGTTTTCTCGAAATCTCGAAAATCACAGATTTCACAGACAACTGAATGTCGAATCTTAGATTTGTAAACTAAACATGATGCTGATAATAGATCACCTTGTACATTTTTCAATATTTACAAAAACGTTTTCTCGGAATTGTACCAAAGTGTCTTTTAGAGCGCAGGCCAACCTAAAACGAAATATTTTTTTGGCAAAAATTTCCCATTATATATTGTATTAAAATAGAGGTCTTGAAATAATAGAAACAAAGTGCCAAAACATGTTACGTGCACTACCAATATGTATGTAAGGGTGTATTTAAATAAAACAGCATAAATGATACCACATAATCTTGGGGCCAGAATATAATACAGGGTGTTAGAGGTTTCACTGTCCCAAACTCAACAATCTGATGTGTACAGATAGTGCATAGTAGTATTTATTTGTATCGTTTCCCCCTATAGCAGCGGCTACCTAAAAGTAGGACATTACTTGAAGTATCTCAACTTCTTCTTGATATTGGTAGTGTTGTTCCTCGTCCTGAAAATCGTAGCGCAGAATGCTAGATCTATATGAATACGGAGAACCATATTTTGAACATTGTCGAAAGGGATCCAAGACACGGCTCGAGAAGTCGGAGTGTCTCACTGATCAGTCCACAGGACTCTATGACAACAATTATTAGGTATATCCATTTCACCTACAACCCAAGTTCTCGTCCATGTGTTAAATTTTTGTAGAATTTGAACTAACTTTCAACCTCAAGCACGCTTTACCAGAATTGCTGTTTTCAATGTTCATAATATTCATAAAACTGGACACAGAAAAATCCACATACCATACAAAGATCAAATGTCCATCATCGTTTTTCGATTAATGTTTGGTGTGGAATCATAGGAGATCATCTAATAGGACATTTTGTCTTGCCTGCCAGATTGACAGGAGAGGTATATTTGAATTTCTTCTACCAAAACTGCTCGAAGATATACCCCTGGACGTAAGAGCAAAAATATATGACATACGCACACGCAATTCGATGTGTAGCTCAGTATCCAAAATATATTTTTGAAAATCGCTGGATAGGCAGAAACGGCCCGCGTCGTTGGCCGTCCTGTACACCTGAGTTAAATTCACTTCATTTTCATTTATGGGGATACATGAAGACCTTAGGTTCCACCGAAGTGGAAACAAAAAATTACTTGTGAGACCGGATTTTTGCCGCTACCCATGAAATAAGGACAAATTAGGGTTTTCCAGCGTGTGCGTGGAAATTGGATCGGAAAGTGTCCTGCATATGTGGAAAATAACGGTGAACATTTCGAATATAATATGTATAAATTAATTAAGTATGTATTATGGTAGATATTTAAAAATATCACTGTATTTTGATTTTCGGTAAGTACCTAAACTATTTTTTAAACAAAGTGATTGCACACGCATGTAGATAAAATATTAACAAACCAAAATCGCTCACATCCAACATGTACAAAGGCAATAATAGAAAATTGATAATTTAACGATCCTGATAATTTAAATGACTATTTTTTAAAAGTTGTAGGACAAGCAGGTTTTTTTAAATTATTTTAATAATAACAAATTGTTTGAAGATTTACCATTTTTGTTCTAACAGACACATGATTAAGATATTTATGAAAGCTGAAACAACATATTACAATACATTGAAATAGATTATCAGAATCTAGTATGTACCTATATAATAATAGAATATATTTTTATAAGGTTTCTAGATCGACTCTATAAACATGAAATGCCAAAGTATTTATTTAATTTACTGTCAAAAAATTCTGATGTGCATGGTGTTAATTTAAGAAATAACCTATATATTATTCCTCAACATTGTACTTCTAAATTTATAGGATCCTATTCTTATTTAGCATCAACATTTTTAAATAAAGTACTATACTATACTATACTATAATATTACAATTGTGTCTCTGTAGGTTTGGTAAAGATAACTACAAGTGTTTTATTAATATTAATACAATCCATAAATATTCTTATTTTACCGTATACCTGCATTTTAAATTTTACAATATTTATTACAAAATAGGTATAGCAAAAAGTTTTATAATTATATTAAAATGTACAAGCCAATTACTTTTGTATTCACCACAACAACGAACATAAACGAATTTTACCTAATACCTGTAGTTTCTAATACAACTTTGTAGTTACTGTTTTAATATTATTTCTTTCAGTGTAGAAATAATAATCTATTTCGAATACATTTAGCTTATGTCAAACTGTTTACTAATAATATAATTCCGTTCTATATAAAACAATAATTAAAATTATAAAAAGTTGTTTGTCTCAGTACATATACCTACAATTTTCTGCTTTTTAAGCATAGGTCCTATACTTTGGCACATCTATTTTACAGAAAATGTAACTGAAGACATCTATGAGAAGAAAATTGAACAATACGGTAAGTAAACTATTACGGTACT
Source organism: Monochamus saltuarius (assembly GCA_025584915.1). Lineage (NCBI taxonomy): Eukaryota > Metazoa > Arthropoda > Insecta > Coleoptera > Cerambycidae > Monochamus > Monochamus saltuarius. The sequence continues at coordinate 2,054,764 of CM046725.1, forward strand.
AGTTATAAGTCAATACATTTATTATTTATTTTAATCAGATAAATAGTTTTTTTATACAAGAATTATGCTATAATTCTATTAATATAATTATACCAATATTTTATATTAAGAACGAAATATAGTAATTGTGCTAAAACAAAAAGCATATTTAATTTGTAAAAATTTTTGCTTACCCCCATATTTATTGAAAACAAAGTCATAGTGTGTTACTAATTTCGTATAACCGAACATTTTCTACTACTTTAGCGTCTCCTTAGATGTGTCTAACTAAAGGCAACTGTTTGATAATACAAATCATATTCATTATTTTGATAAATTTTACACGTATTCAAATGTATATTAGTCGCTGAATTAAGTAGTGCCAGCAAAATATAATACCTAGTATCAAAAATTTTCCACCTTGTACCACTTATACGAAAATATATTAAGCAAATTTTTAATTGTATAGGAAAAGAGCTTCCATGACGTTTGTTTTGCGTAATTTAAATACATTCCTTAAAGATGCCATTTTGAGGACTTACATACCTACCAACACTTTTTACGAAACAATGTACTTATTGTTGTGTATTGCATCAACAACATCAATAATAATAACATTAATATAACATAATTATTAAATAGTATGACCCGAATAATGATATGCGCTTCGTTCATAAGGTACTATCGTTTGCAATAATAATGACACTCATTAAAATGAATTTTGCGATTTCTTTAGAACTTCTGATGTATTTGTAATGAAAACTAATTCACATTTTTAATATTAGTTATTAGTTGTTTCACTCACCGATAGAGATTTAATCAAATTTCTACTCAAAACTTCCAGAAATTCAAAAACTGTTTTAAGAGAGTGTCATTATTATTGCAAACGATAGTACCTAAGTTTTTTACAATGTAACTTAAGTGTTTACAAATATTTTGAGACGTGATTTTTTCTATAATTTTTAGAAGAAAATTTTGTATAAACGTATTTCTGAAAGCTTTAGTTTTTTTAAATGCACATGTTAAATATTATTGATAACATAACATTTACGTAAATACAAAGTGTAGCGTCCTTAATGCATAATTAAAAACCTAGATTGCTGAAACCAAATAAAGGAAAATAATATAGGTCAATTATGAGATTAGAACCCTGTGAAGAAAAGATTTTTTCAAATCACTAAAATGAGAAACCATTTCTGATTTGGGTGGTTAGTTTTAAAGTTTTCTATACATTTTTTATTCAATTTATAAAATAAATGTTACCTATTAGAACTGTTTAGTTAGATTAGACGTTCTATTCGTGATCGTTAAATGATATTTGACATTAGTTTGAACAAAAGGCCTTTGTAAAATATGACATCTACTGAATGTATAAGCATTATCAAAACTACTTTTTAATAAGTAATCGATTTCGTTTTGCTTTCTATTGAGGTTTTTGTTTTGTGTGCATTGTGTTGTGTTTGTTTTTCTGTTTTGATTTAAGCATCAGAAGTGTGCATAATAGTGTCATTGTACCTAAATTATATTAAGTAAAAAAATAAGAAACGTCAGGTTCTATGTGTTCGCCTTAAGTACTCGTAGATGGAATTGGAACGTTGCTGCTAGGTCTGCTTCCGACTAGTGAATACCATTCTCAACATTTTCTATAAAAGCGGTGAGTTTTTACCTAATTTTGTTTGTGAAAATTCAACCTATCACCTATTAAAATAATAGTACTCCTTTCTTCATTTGGAGAGAAGACTAAAAAGGCGTACATATCCTATGAGCAGTGCCGTAGGACCGTTGGTAAAACTTGGAGAATGAAACCAAAGTTGGTCATGTGGATATATTCTGCAATTGTGTAACCACTGTTAGCCTATGGAGCTGTTGTCTGGTGGCCGAAAGACGACAGCTAAACAAAAGCTCAGCCAGGTACAAAGGATTGCCTGCCTAAGCATAGAGCTATGCGTACGATACCTACCATGGCAATGGAGGCGATGCTATGTCTGCCATCTTTGGATATTTATCTAAAAGAAGTGGCTGGTATTATACATGAGGTAGGATCAACATCTTCACAGACGGATTAAAAATGAAGGAAGGTGCAGGATATGGGAATGGAATTAACAGGTATAACCATAGCCACCAAAGAAATTGTCCGTAGACATACAAAGAGCAAAAGCATTAGAATCTACATAGATAGTATATCGTACAATCTCTACTGGTCTTACGTAATCATAAGATAACAACTAGGGCAGCATGGGAATGCCATTAGGCATTGATAGTCGCCTCAACCAATAACAGAGTATATGAATGCTGGGTAAAGGGACATGACCGGTACAATGGCAATAAAGTAGATAATAAGCTGGTTAGAAGTGCATCGGATCTTAATATTTTTGGACCTGGTCCCTCCAGTATGCTTCTGTTGTCAGCATTTGTTGAAACTATCAAAGAGGGCATCCACAAAGAGTTTAGGAAACGTTGGGATGAAATAAATAGCTGGCAATTTGCTTAGGAATTTCTTGAGTGCCCGTGCAAGGATACAAGCAAAAAGTATCTGCCTATGTCTAGGGCAAATATTCGTCTGGCGACAGGTACTCAAACTGGACACTGTTGGCTAAGGAAGGACCTCTATTCCTTGAGGAATTGTGAAACACAGCTGATTTTTGGCACATTGTACCTATACCTACTTACCTAAATTGTTGCATTATTCCATGTAAAATATAAATATCTATTCAAGTAGAGGGTGTTCAAATTTAAAAAGAACACAACTATGGTCTACACTCCAAAAACGAATCACCCTATATAATTTAAATTATTTTTAAAATGTCCATTTCATGTCCCCTTACTGAAATCTATTTTGACATGTTTTGCCTCAATTATATTTTAGCGATAAATTAATTTTGCCAGAGCGTTGACGCACCCTGTATATACTTATCTATTTATTACTTGTATCAATTTGTATATTGACATACAAATACTTACCGGAATGTTTTTTGATAAAGTTATTATATCCCTCCATGAAACTTGTTATTTCTGACATGTTGGCTTAATCTGAAACAGAAAAAAATGTGTTACAGATTCAATTTAAAAAATAACAAGTTTGGCAGTTGTTTCAATTGTTACCCGATAAATATTTAAGAAATCTAAGAATACTGTATGAATATGTTACGTTACTTTTATTTATGACTAACAGCTTTTTTTCTATTTTGTTTATTAATGTTGAATTATATAATATACAGAGTGTTCCAGAAAGAAATATTTTACCAGTGTATTCCACAAGTCATTTCACGGGGGATCTTCAAATAAAATTTTTCAATTTGGGTCCTTCCTGTTGAGATATTTGAGTCTCAAAATGGCGGAAAAAATATATTTTTTTATTTTTTCTTAAAAACGGTTGCACTTAGAAATCTGAATTTTGGTACACATTTTCAGCTAGTCAAAAGCTATTTTGTGGTGGGGTTTATTCCTTGGCTCATGTTTCTGGAGGGCGGGAATAAGCAACCCCTAGATTTATTTCTTTAAGAACTTTTTCCTACATTAGCCGATTTCAACAAAACATTTTTTTTTTTAAATATTATATCTAATTTTACAACTTTTTTCCCTCTTGTAATTTCTTCATGCAACAAACAGTTTACGCGGAAAAAAAATTGTTTTCCTCAATCTAAACATCTTTTCGTCACCGGTTACTGATAACCGCAGTAGGCGGTTGCTATTTTTTTCCGCCATTTTGAGACTCGAATATCTCAACAGGAAGGACCCAAATTGAAAAATTTCATATGAAGATCCTCCCTGAAATGGCTTGTGGAATACACTGGTAAAATGTTTGACCATCATTTTGGAACACCCTGTATATTGTTATAATAATAATTTTTGGTGAACATAATAAAAATAATAGTTATTTATATATCAAGAGCGTTAAGTAGGCGTTTAAGACCCATAGCGTGAAGCTCGAGTTTTAAACCTAGGGCTATTACACGCTTAGTTATTAACTTAGCTTTGCTTATTAACTTTACATCATAACATCGACATTAGTAAATATCGATTAATAAAACAAACCAAAAAAGTCAAGGATATTGACTAGAGAGGAAATTGACACTGATAAAATATTTTTTCTACGTTCATGCAAAAAACAAAACTTTATTGAACTATATTTAGTGGAAAAAGTGGTTCTTTATGACACTAGCGCAATAAAATGTTTATTGCGTTCATCTGTCATTCTACTACAGCGTTTGTCATCATGACAAACATAAACAAATCGACGTCGTATTTTCCTACACTTAGTGTCACGTAAATAAAACATTTTTTGGTTTTTGCATGAACGTAGAAAAATATTGTATGCAACTCGTACCTTCCTACAGAAAATAGACTAAATAGGCGTCGATTTGAATGTTTATGTTTGTCATGATCACGAAACGCTGTAGTAGAATGAGTGCAATAAAAATGTTATTGCACTAGAGCAATAAAGAACCAGTTTTTTCACTAAATATAATTCAATAATGTTTTGCTTTTTGCATGAACGGTGAAAACCAAATTTAACAAATACAAAACATAACCTTCTACATGAATCAAATATTTTCCCTCTTAAATTAATAGGTTAATTAAATATTTTTGCAAAATAATGTGAATATCACGGATATTTATTTAACTTGCTTGATTTTTGCTGCTTTAACTTATTAATTTTATGTTTCACACTTCCTTATGTGAAAATGTGTCAAGTATTTCTTAATTGTTAGGTTCTCTAACAGAATTTCCTGCTTTACAGTAATATAAATATTAGACGTTATAAACTTGTTCGCTTTACTAGATATAATTGTATACCATGTTCCGTTTTACTTTCAACACAAATCGTTATAAAGATACAAAAATATTGACACTTCAACATGTACATTTTAGACGGAAATAAAGTCTAGTTGCAAATCTCTTCCATAAAAAATCAAATATGGCTGATTATTAGTTATGGGCAACGTTACACTCTAATTCGTAGTGACTGGATAATGACGTAAGAAATAACTTCAAAGAATTGTTAAGGCCCTAATCTTCATATAAAATCTATTATTTTCGTAGCAATAATTAAGATAATTAGTATATACTGAGAAAGTTACATTTGAGTTGCAAGCGCAAAAGATAATGGCGTATGTATTACTTTCTATATTAAAAAGTAGGGGGCTTTGCAGTAGCTGATATTTTGAAAACTAAAAAGAATATACAGAGTGAGTCCGAAATAGGTGTAAAAAGGTTTACAAATTTCAATCAACTAATTGCAACAACATTCCGAAGATTGAGTGAATTTCCAAAGATGAAATTGTATTTTTTTTTATTTTAATTATTTTTAAATAATATGTAGGTACTTACTCGTAGGTATAAAAAAATAACTTTATTTTTTTTATCTTATCTAATGTATTAATTGTTTACCTATTTATTAAAACGGCACTACTTACTTATAATATGATATACCCGGAATAATTACTGCCTAGTCAGTTTTTTCAATAAACTGATAATTAATCGACAAAAAAGTTATAATTGTGTATTTTCATAATTATTTTTAATTTATTAGATATGGCATTTATGGTCATTAAGTTATAACCAAATTAGTCCATAGAAAATGAGTGACCTTACCTCTTATTATCTGTCATAGATAAAGTACGATAACCGATAAGTAGTTGCTTGTTAAAGAATTAGATTCTAATAAATAGAATACGTGGAATATCTATATTACACTTTTTTCATTTAGATGAATTTTTATTTTAACAGAATATCATCTAGCGTGGGTGAGGTGTCAATGGTCACATGCACTGTGTTTGTCATCTTTGAAATAATGAAGAGTATTCGTCAGTAGAGCCACTGGTCTTATATCGGTTTCGAACTTAGGTTTTAGCCATATCTTATCTATGTTGTACCAGTGTGTTGAGAAAACCTACCCAACAGAAAGTGACCTGCAATTTCTGCATGCACTATAAGAGCAAGCCCTTTGTCATATTACTCGATAAAAAGGTCTGCAAACATTACCAGTTTCATTGTTTTTTTACATATAATAATTTAAAAGTTATATAATCCAATTTTAATAAAATTAAAAAATAATAGTAGTATAGTAGTAAAAGTATGATTCAAGAAATTTAATTAAAATTGATTATCTTTAATTACTATCACGTGCGTTTATAAATAAGGGCAATTGCGTTTAGATAATATTTTAAATTCTTGCATGTCATATTATCAGTTGTATTTCTTATCGTATGACTGAAGAATTACTTTAATTGTGGAAATTAAATAAATTGTTCTAGTGACGCAATAATCTTATTTTTGCTAGAAAATTGTCCATAAAATATTAGAGTTAGACATGTTATGCCTCTTGAAAAATTAAATAAAATGTTTATTATAATGCAGCAACATTATGCAGCGAATAGGTATTAATTTATATCGTTATGTTATCGTGATAGCAATTCACATTTAAAGAAGGATATATACAGAAGAAATATATTTATTAACTACGTTAATGCGTTTAACAATATTATAGTAGCATGCCATAATAATAGGTCAATATTGCAATGTCAATGTACATTAAAGCACATAGAAATCTGGAAACAAGTTTTAAACACAATAATATTTAAAATGTTCTAGATTCATTAAGAATCAATTAAAGAAGAAAAACAATATAAATTGAAAGCATAGTGAGTATTCATATATTCCTGCACTGAGTAAAAACAATAACTGTGCATAATTTTCTTCATTCTACAAGTGCATGAGTCATAGTTTTTAATTCTAATGGAACTTTGTTATATAACGTTAAATCAAGAGAATTATTTGACAAGCATCACTGGAGGAAACCACACTCTGGGTCATGTTAGCTTCAATTTATTAGCCGGGACCCATGTTTCTGCTTAAAGTACACTATTATTCCAAAATCAACTGTATGTTTCTTATATTTATCAGAACATAATAACGTTGCATCATCAGCAAATAAAATACATCCTTCGGGAGCCATGTGAAAATAAAGGTCATTAACGTATGCAATAAACAGGAGAGGCCTCAAGAGAGGTCCCTGAGGCACCCCACAGAAAACACATTCAAAATTAGGCAAAGTATTTTTGAAACTGACATATCCGTAAGGTATGACTTCATGAACAATAGAGAAGTTATTCGCCATAAAATTACAATTTCTCCAGCAATATTTCATGGCATACACAGTCAAAGGTCTTACTGAGGTCACACAATGTTGCCGCTGCATACATTGTAATAACATTGTAGGACGTACTTAACCAGTTTGAAAGAGGCCAAATCATGAAACATATTAATTAAATAATCAGTGTCACTGAAAATAAGTCCCAGATTTGTCTATAAACAGTGTAACATCTTTTCAGGTAAGACGGTTTTTTAGATTTCTGTAAACTGTACTCCTGTAGCATTTTTTGTGTTACACAAATTTTACAAAAATACACAACCTTTGGTCACATATTAAGCTTTATCAATGAAGCTATTATATAATGAAAATATATTCAACTTTCTTTTTAATTTGAGCCACCCTATATATTTTACGGTTTCCATGTCAATGGTGGGACATGAAATACGGACCACACTATATATATGTATGAGAAATTGTTTGTTCTCAAACATTCATTTGTGCGTTTAGGTTTTAGAACCTCAAAGAAATTAATAGTCAAATGCTGACTGATTTAATGGGTAAATATGTATATGTTACAAGGCAATGTAGAAATATATTTGATATATTGGCAAATGCTACTTTAGGATGAAGATGGCTAGTCGTAAAATATTTATGAAGCAAGTAGCAATATACTTGTAATTAAAATTTATATAGTAAAAAACTTACGCAAAATTGATAATAGTCGGTTATTGAGAGAAATTTAACTGCCAATTTTATTTAGATTTACTAAGGTGCGACATATTTAATTGGGTTTGCTAAGAGATTTAATTACATCCAGTTTAAAAGTCAAAAGCCTTGGACCCCCTGTATATAAAATGATTCGATTGAACCTAGTATTATTTCTTGTGGTAAAAAGCTACGTACTTAGTGAACAAAAAAGACGATAAAAAATTGCACACAATGAACCTTTATGTTTTTACAAATCTGGTCAGTTTGTCAGTGTATTAGGCCAAGTGTTCCTTTGAATTATTGTACATTATAATACCAGGACGTGAAATTTATGCGTTTACTAGAGCAAGAATGACTGCTTTACATGGTGCAGGACATTCTAATCATCAGATATCAAACATGTTGGGCATTCCTAGATCATCTGCTGTACAAATAGTACACAGACATGAAGAATTTGATACAGTGGAAAACAGACCACGTAGTGGATGTCATCGAGTATCTAATGAAAGGGAGGCTCGGTGTTTGGTGCCATATGCCCGTAGATACCGCACATCTTCAGATTCAGCTCTCAAGGCCCACTTTCAAGGTACGTTTCGTCGTGTTATATCGACACCTACTATTCGAAGACGACTTCACAACGCAAATTTACGTACTATATAGAAGACCGTTACGGGTCCCCACTCTACTTCCAAAGCATCGGGCTGCCCGTCTCCAGTGGGCGCGAGAGCATAGGGGTTGGCTTTTACACCAGTGGCGGTGGGTCTTATTTACAGACAAAATCAGAATTGGGCTGGTTACTGATGACAATGGACAAAGAGTCTGGAGAGAACCAGGTCGTCAACCGCGACTTCATTTTCCCCGTGAAGTTGCTCCGTATAAAGAGGGTATCGTAATATTTTGGGGTGGAATATTGTTCAACCGCCGCACCCCATTAATTGGCATACTACAGAATATTACCAGTGAAATTTACATCGAGCAGGTTATTATGCCCATTATCTACCCCCTACGTAATGAATTAGGTGAAAATTTTGTGTTTATGGACGACAACGTTCTACCACATCGCGTAAGAAGGGTTCAAGAGACACTCGAAGCAGGACATATCAATAGATTAGACTGGCCAGCCAACTCTCCTGACATGAACCCTATTCAAAAGATTTTCGTTGCTAGAGCCATTCATAATCATATTCCTCCACCTCAGATTGCAGATGAGTTAGTTGTGGCGGCAGAAGAGAAATGGAACAATATTCCGCAAGAGGTCGTTAACCGCTTGACTCAATGCACAGACGTGTCAATGGTGGAGGTCATACCGACTATTAGTCAAGTAGAAAACTTCCTTTGTTACTTCTTTTTTATTTAATTTTATTTTTAATTTTCTAAGTACTCAGTTTATCGAACATATTCTTTTCACAAAAAAAAAAAAGATTCAGAAAACAATATACTTTTATCAGAAAAACCAAATACATTTAGTATTTGGTTTTTCTGATAAAAAGGTTTCTTTAGCAAGAATGAGCATCTTCTTTGTAATACGAACATCTGTCTAGGGAAACTGTAGATGTTTGTATTCTGGCAATGACTTGCACTTCATATGTCCATACGCATATGGTGATAGAACTGTATTAGCAATCTGTAATCGTTAAATTTATAACTAGGTATATGGATTTTCAGTGTTTGGGATTTGTGAGTAGCACTCATATGGATATATGTATGTTGTATCAATTAGAAAGTGAAGCAACGCTGAATTTAGGATATTTTTTCATCTCCTGATTAAACGTATTAAAATGTTAAACGAAATTGCTTTCAGCATATTATAGAAGTATGATAATGATGATAGCAGAAAAAATTAAGTGCCAGTAAAAGTTGGGTTAAGTGGAAAGTGAGAACAATGTTCAACACACTTTTTGTATCAGACACGTGTGGTATAAATTTTGTAGGTATGTACTAGGAAACTTTGACAATAGCAAAAAGTTTGTTCATAGTTTGAATGTAATATTTTTATACGACTTACGTAACTAAAATCAAGATTATTAAGAATTTGATTGTATTAAAATAATCTGTATTGTTCGTCAATTTTGTCATTACAAAAACTTTTATATATGATTTTATTGCATTAGTTATTATAGTATTGAAAATTGTTAGGAAATAATTAGTTACAGTAGACGTTTGGTTTAATGACAAAGTGAAAACATGATTCACTTTAGAAATAACAACAAATTACATTGTTCAGGTGACCATATTAATCCGTATTATTAAGATTGGTACACTAATTTAATTTTGCCACCAATTACTTTCTGGATAGTTACACCTCAGTCATAGCCATTGTTAAGTTTATTATAAATGAGTATGAATTATTGGGAAAGTTTTATATTGACATATTATTAAATATCTGGCATTTTGTTTAAAAAAAGTTGTCCCGGATATTTGAAAAATATTAAACAATTTTTCTTCCATGGCCTTACATTTTATTACTTTCCAAAAAAAATTCACGAAAATTCTCGCGAATTATTTAATGACTGGAAAAGGCTCAAGTTTTAGCCAATTTTGCTAATCATATTTCATCATAAAACTTTGACTATCATGGTAAATTGTCAGTTCAAGTTAAGCTTACTAATATTACATAACGATGAAAATTGTAATCAGACATGCTTTATTATATAAGATACGGTCAAAATAATGCTTTAGAATTTTGACGGTGTTGTCAAATTTGACATTTTGCATTCGCAGTTCGATTCCCTATCAATTTGCATTTTCATTTTTTTTCTGCTGCATCTAGGATAACCAAACTCTAGGTGTAACTGTTATACACATAAAAGTACACTTTATTGGCACGAAAAATACATTTTATTTGAGTTATAATGTTCTTCCTCTTCAAGTGATATTGTTCAATGATTCTAGTTGGCTTACTATCTATTCCGCGCCTAAGTTTCCCTCCTGTCGACGCACTTCTCCTTGCCACCTAACTTGACAATCGCCGGCTGGCGGCAATTTGTTGTGCCAGCTTGATACGCAATGTGCCGTGTAACTGTTGTACTAGGTACGCTCGATAAATTTGGAGTAAGTTACTTTTAATGAACAATGGTTACAGCTTCTCATGAATTTAATGGTTGTGTTGTTGAACGAAGGTCAGTAAATTTTTATTAAATTAGAAAATGTTGTGCTGAAGTAGAGTATATATGTACATTTGCAAACAAATGAAAAGCTTAGTTCTAGGGCTTAAAATTAAGTACACCATTCAGTGCAGAAAACATGGAAAACCTCATTAATTAAAGGGATGGTCTAACGTCGACCGGTATCAGTGACTTATACCCAAGCCAACATTCTTCCACCCTACCATACCCGCAAGTATAGCTGATCTACGGTCTACCGGCCGCGGGATTCGAATCCTCAGCGGACTGGACACATCGATACAAGTACTCACGCCTTCAGCCGTTCAACCACTGACGGACTCAAAGTACACACTATAATATACACTATAATTCACCTAATTCAAATCAGTCTGCAGTAAGAATAAATATATTTTCTAAAGATATCAAATAGTATGTCAATTTTGCGGAGGCATTGTCAAACCATCAAAATGTCGTTAATAATGAAAAAAATTATTTTTATTATGTTTTAGATATTTACTTTTTCTTACGTAATACAGTAATACAATATTCGCTTATTTATGAATTACCTATGTATTTTTTTAGAATTAGGAGAAAATTGAAGTGAAATTTATTATTTATTGCCAAATTTGAAAGACAATACCAACTTTTGGATTATTTTTAAAGAAATGTAAAAATCTTATTTCTGTCTTGAAAATCATAATACGAGTAATAAAAACAATAAAAATTAAATTCTGCTATCATTTTTAAATTCCGCCAATAGGTAAAAAAGTTTAGTAGAATTTTAGGGTGGCCCTATTAACACTGTACTGTTTCAATTAACTTTAACTTATAGTAAAAAAATACCACTCCTCAGGGATGCAACTTTGTATATTGGTAAGTTTAATAACTACAACATTCTGGACACCACACATGCACCCTGTATATAAATGAAACACAAAAATAGTAAGTTCCTTTTATTTATTATTATATTCTATATGTAATTAATTTCAATAATTATAAAGTTTAATGTAAACTTCATTCATGACCTCGAAAAAATATCGGAAAATAGTTGAAGCATTAGGCGTATTATAAGTAAAAATTTTCGGATATATAATGTTTTCAAATAAAAGGATCCTGCTTTATAGATATATTATGTTTTATTGAATAACATAGGTCACACTGCAAGCATGTGCATTTTTCTCGGTTTTAATTCTAGGCATTTGTTCTCATCTGTATACATGGTCCACCCTGTATACAGGTGTTAAAATGTTCAACTGCGAAATACTACAAGCACACTAACTTATACCATTACTTTGTTGTTTATATGTTTTCCAAGAATATAATGCTGTACGTAATATTCTTGTTTGTATTATCTTTTTGTGTAATAAGTTGGTTTTTAGAATATTGTATACTGTTCCAAATTCAGCAGGTATTACTGCTAACTTCCTTATTTTAAGTTGCAATGTTGATTAAATTAACCAAAATTGTGTGATTTTCTTGCTCTATATGTACTCAGTTTCTAGGCCTCACCAAAGCATTTGACTGTGTGTTACATTCAATCCTTACTGACAAACTTTCTTACTATGGTTTCACACCCCACAGTGTTGGTCTAATATACTCATACCTCAGTCATAGACAGCAATATTTTAATCACAATAATGCAACGTCCTTATATCTCGGTATTGATGCCGGTGTACCACAAGGATTTATTCTTGGTCCGGTTCTCTTTTTAATATATGTAAATGATTTACCTTGTTCAGTGCATGACTCTGTTTTGACCATTCAATTTGCCGATGATACTAATATTACTAACCGCAGTCCTATAATTGATGATTTGATTGAAAAGGCTCGTCAAGCTGAATTCAAAACTGGTTTTTGTCTAATAAATTAAATCTTAATTCCACTAAAACAAAAACATTAATATTTAGCCTTAGAGCCTTTGACCACAGATATATTAAATCCCGAAAAATCATGCAATTTCCCCATTCTGGCAGTTTGAACATCAATGATAACTGTTTCCAAAGTTCTTTCACTTTTGTGAAAGATAATTTGAATTAATAATAATTTAATATTTATTTATTACATGATTTAATAAATATAAAGGAAGCTGTGATTTAATTTCCTCATTACGAAATATTATTTACCTATTACTGTTTTACCATTTACGTATCAAAGTTGATTACTCTTTGTTAAAATTGTTCATTGTGCTCATTACAGTTTCCCAGAGCTCTCACTTTAATAAAATGCATCTTGCTAGTGAAAATGCATTTATATTGTATGTAATATAATAATATGTAGCGCAAGGAAATTTTTCACTTTCCTTAATTCTACATTAAGTACAATTTTATTAAGTTACATAAGTTAAATAATGTTGTAAAATAGTTTTGTTCATGTATCATTCAAAAAAATAATTATTGAAAATTAGTTGTCTCCAGTATATTTTTAAGGTTAGGTTTTCTGCACTGTATGTCACACAGCACATTTAAAACAGAAACGGTACTCTTGTTAAAAAATTGGACCAATTTCTGAGAAAATGCTGTTGGTTCTTCTAAAGATTAAGATATCAAATAAAAAATTTAATTAAAATGACAAAATGTCATGCTGATAAGCAATGAGAGATATAAGAAGGAATTTAAAAAATGACTAACAACAATAAGTATTTACGTAAAAATTACAATATGGTATAAAAGTAATAAAATGTATAGATTTTGAAGATATGTGAGTAGTACAAGCGAAAGGAGAGATTGATCTCACAATTTCTTAATGAATTCAAACGAAAAACTCCATTTGAGCAAACTGAAGTAAATTCGACTATAATAAGAAACGAATTAACCTCCTACACATCGACTACAAATTATTTTAAATATTCCCATTTCTTGTTTTATTGTTTCTAACGGTGGGACAACTATAGTATGGTCGTATTATTGAATCCTGCAGGTCCTGTATCAGTTTTTTTATATTTGTGTAGGATTAATAACCACTATTTTGAGTTGCGCATAATATATGACGAATTAAAATTATTACCTATACAGTTAGGTTGAACAAGGAAAGATTTCTATTAAAATAAATTAGGTACATTTCTCCTTTCATTTAATGTATCTGCCTATTGTAATCTGGTGACATAGTTTTGTTCGTAGAGATACACTTTCTCTAGGTCGTATATTAATAACGGTTATAATAATAATAAATTTACTGCACCTAGAATAGAAGAAATTCCAGCTAAATGAAGACTAAAAATCGCTAAATCCACTGATGAACCTCTATGAGCAACATTTGCTGCTAAGCGGGGATAAACTGTTCATCCAGTTTCTGCTCCATTTTCTACAATAATTCTTCTTATAATTAAAGAGAAGAGAATACAATAAGTTAGAGAATACAATATCGTCGAGAATGCTAAGCTAGCGTCCACTACTTTATACAAAAAGAACTAATAGTACCAAGGTGTACGCCACCACCAAAAACGTACATGTGTCAAATTTTGATCAAATATGTTGTTCTTGTAAAAATTACATCCAAAATTTTGATTTTTAAAATTATCTTACACGCCCTGCACCTCAAAACTAAGTGACTCTAGGACATACGCTTGTTAAGCAAACCCCACTTATGTTTCAATGCTCTATCAGATTAATTGGATACTTGTTCTGACCAGGGAATTTAAGAAAAGTTGATCCGAAATACAAAATTTTTAATCCTTTACAAAGATGCTTAATAATAATATTAACAATTCATGACAAATTGCTTTACAATATTTCTAAACAAAGAAAAGGAAAGCCAAAGAGAGGAAAAAGGTTAAGGCTCTTTTGTAAAAAAAAATTTGAAATATTGACAAACCTAATAATTAGTATCTACTGGTATCCAAATATTAGTTGATTATTAAATTTATAGCGTAGAATACAAGAGTACCTTGTAAATCAATTTTTAGTGGAACGCTTTCAGGCTGTGCGAGGAGACTCGTTGTAAAATCTACTGCTACTGTTGGCAATAATCTTGTCTTGATTTTTCTTGGACTTGCCTTGTTCTCGCAAGACAAGACAATATAATACCAAGACAAGACAATATAATATCAAGACAAGACGTGGCAGCTCGAATTGCAAGACAAAACAAAATTTAAAAATAAATCTTGCGAGACAATAGAAGAATTTTGTACTGTATTAGAAAGGTATTTAAAGCTAATATATATCAAATCTTCTACAATTCCTATCAATTAAGTCATATGTATGCTCTCTGATACCAAACATCTAGGTATGCTACTGAACAATTCTACAGACAAAGCTCTATTCAATAGTTATCTAAAAAAATTAATCTAGCTAAATTTACTAACCTGGTTTAATGAAAACACTCTATAAATATCTAAATTCATTCTTGAAAATGTGGGAACTCGAAAATTCAACCACAATAGAAGAGATCTGACCTATTTCTGCATTTTTAGGATTGCTTCTTCAGGTGGCCTCCTTTAAGTTAAGTCAAATATCTAACTATAAAAATTATTATTCCAATAAATTAAAATTATTTGAAATTAAATATCGACAATGTCAAAAATGAACCTGTCAATGAGTTTAAACCTTATAACGACCTAATTAATTAATAACAAAATTTTACCCTTTATGTAATCGTTTTTTATATATATTCTTAGGTATTAACCATATTGTGTGAAACTAACTACTCTGTGGACTAAAACCCCAACAAACGTTGAATTACACCCACAATATATACCGATATATTCTTTATTATTAGCTTTTGTAACATTTTTTACTGTATTAGGCCGCCGGAAGAAGCAATCCTAAAAATGCAGAAATAGGTAAGATCTCATCTATTGTGGTTGAGAAGATCTTGATAATTTTAACGATCTGATTTTAGGATAGGAACTAAACAAATCGATAAAAATCCCATTGCAACATTATTTTATAACCTACTTATGTTTAGAAAGTGTATCTTATAAGAATTAAAAGGATTGTTCAACGATAAACTGTTAAATCTGTTAGAACCCAAAACGGAATTGTTATACCATTGGTAACCAGATATAATCTGTATACATATTAGCCGAACGTAGTAAAATATAGTAATATTTGTTACTAGGTCATATAATTTTACTTGATAGAGAGAGTAGCCCATGAATATTTTAACTAATTATTTAAAACATTTGTGCAATGCAAAATTCATTTAAAAGATTAGCTTGTGCTTGACCTTTTAACCTAGCAAAGTATGAAATATATGAATCTTCTTGTATATTGTATTTGATTTTAATTAACAATAATTATAACAATGTATGATCACGTTTGGTGATAGTATAGAAAGTCGAGTCTACGAATTCTATACACAGCGGGCTCCGAAGTGAAGAAGGATAAAATAGAATCTTGGAAATTATAAGGGTTAGCAAGAACTATATATTTAGACATATTTCGCAATCACCCTCAATAGGCGTAGACACATTGTTTTTAAAAATGTTTTAATTATGCATTAAAATAATATTTAAAATCCACTAATATTAGTACAGTTTTTAACCAGTTATTTGTTAACGGGATATGTTACACTGCAAAAAATTATGTTGTGTAAATGACATTTTCCATTGTGTAATTCAAGAGAAGAAAATTTATGTGTTTTGGGTTCCTATACATTTTAAACAAAATGTGTTATTATTATTATAAAATAAACTGAATCTGTATAACATTTACCAATATTATCTCTAAAATCACTGGTTCTATCAATAAAAATTATTTAATTTTTTCCGAAATGAAAAGTGGCAAAAGAAAAATCACTACTAATATGTAACAGTCTGTATAATAAAATTAACATATTAATGTATCAAGTCTACACCCCATAACATGTTTTGTGGATTACGTTAAATCTGTAACAGACTGCTACATACAGAAAAATGTGTAAAAACCCGATTAATAAAGGAATGACTTTTGTTGTATTAAATATCTGTTTAGTGTATTATAAAATTTGTTATTGTTTTATCATTTGAGATGATGAAGATGATTTGATGAATAAAATTAGAATATTCTAAATTTTCCTAATTTAGCCACATCTACCCAATAGCAGATGGTCACCAATTTGGAACAAGTATATACAGGGTGTTAGAGAATTGGCCGACATATATTTTATTGAGATTTTTTTCTCCAAAACGGTGTGTCGAAGGGCTTTGGCCAAAAATTAGTGGCGTGTAATTTTTTATTTGCTAAAAATGAATATTTAACGGTACGAACGCCACTGATGCTAGACACGTAAACATAACGCTTCACTATAGACTGTTGTGTTCCAAATCCCATCTCAATATCTCGATCGGTTTTCGAAAAATGAAAACTGTAGTATTTAAGAAAGAAAATTTTAAGCAATCTGTATCTCAAAAACGAAGCATATCCGGACCCATGCTTTTTTCTTATTTTTAAACATAGTTGCCCCTAGATTTTCTTAACATAATTCTGTAACATCCTTTATATTTTTTAAAGACTTTAATTATACGGTCCTGTTATTTATTTAAGAGTACTGCCACAGTCAATTACCATAAAAAGAATGTTTACTATGTAGTACTATACACTTTCATCTAAACATTATCATTACCTAGCGTTAAATATTGATTTGCATGCTGCAAGTTAACTGCATTGCACATTCCATCTGTACGAAGTTTACTTTAAAATTCATCAAATACCTATTATCAAATGAAAGTAGTTTTTCAGAAGCAATTCTATACAATAATAATTATTATAAACATGAGCAGGTAATTGTTATGCAATTTCTCTCCTTTTTATTTCCATTATACAGAAAGCCGAAACATTGTAGTTGACATTAACATTGCTATTGTCCATATCAATGCCTAAAGATATGACAAAAATAGAGCATAAGTCCCAGTTGGAAAAAAATATGCTAATCTTTGCCCAAAAGAGTTTAAAAGTAAGTCAATGGGAAAATTAATATTTCTTGTACAGTTCTGTTAGTGAAAATCACGTGACCATAACAATGTGTGGTACATTGTTTGCAATTGTATGCAGTTATGGTAATTTTATATCATTTTTGCAGCAAAATAATGTATCAGTAATACTTAAATGGTAGTCTAGGTACGATTTATTTACAAAATTACAGGTTCTTTCATTTTTAAATAGACTTGTTACAAATCGTTGTTTTTGGAATTTTTTGTTGTACAAAACGACTTAATAGTTATAGTTTTCAACATTTAATATATTTGGAGTTTAATTTATTATTATTATTTAATTAAAAAATATGTCAAAATAATAATATGCCCAGTAAGAACATTGTGACAATTTAAAAAGGTAGATCCTCGTCCCCCATTCCTGTGCCTCTACATTTTTAAAATAATTTTATGACTTTTATGTCAGCAAAACCAGATCTAAAATTACAAAGTAATTTATTAAATAGTTTTGATGTTATACCGCGAAAATTTTAATTTTTTTTCCAATTTTGAAGCAATAATGTATGCTCAAAAAATTATTATTTTTTAACGATTTATTCGTTCTGAAATGCTCCTTATATAGGTGTGAAATATCATGTATATACGTCATTTACAAATTTCTGAAAATTTTTAACATAAATAAAACTAGTTAATAGTTTATCTAATTACAAGAAAAAATACGTTGACTTACAATAGTTATATATTTGTGCAACAAGTACAAAAAGTAAGTGTTTATTGCACGCGACGTGAAATTTTCCAAGAAGACCGTCAGGCCGAGTAGGACAACACGTCGAGTGCAATAAGCACTTTTTGTACGAGTTGCATACAATATTTTTTCTACGTTCATGCAAAAACCAAAAAATGTTATTTAGATGACACTAAGTCTAGGAAAATGTGACGTCGATTTGAACGTTTATGTTTGTCATGATGACAAAACGCTGTAGTAGAATGACAGATGAATGCAATAAAAAGAACCACTTTTTCCACTAAATATAGTTCAATAAAGTTTTGTTTGTTGCATGAACGTAGAAAAAATATGTATGTACCTACATCAAATAATGGCGAAGGTGCAGGGATACCATAGTTTGAAGATATTTTAAACTTTCGACGAAGTGGTTACCAGTAACTCCATTGAAAAATTTAAAACGCAGAATTAAATTAGAAAATGCTACAACTTTAATAACCACCCTAGGCCTAACCATTAAAATATTTTATCATCACTGAATAAATAATATGTAACTGTGCTGTCCATATTATAATAGGTCTGTTCAAGCAGCAGTATGAGCTAGTTTGAGTCCGTCAGAAACATTCGTTCAACTACTTCTTGAAATTAATCCGCTTGGCTAACTCTTTCTTGAACAGACCTAATTCCTTTGGTGACACACCTAGTGAATTTTTGTGTTGAGCGTAATATTGTGCATAAATGCTGGGAAGAGGAATTAATAATGCTTCTACCTGAAACTAATAACCTAGCTGGTTTTTTTTCTGATTTAAGACTTATATGTATCTTACATTTATTTTCGAAAGTTTTTGATTATAGAAATTTAACTGCGAACGCATATTACTCAAAATAATTTATGTACTACTCTTCAGTCTGGTTTTAGACCTCATTATAGTTGTGTTTCAGCGCTTTTAAATATTACTGATTCTATACTACCGCAACTGATAAAAAAAAATGGCAACCGCTATCGACCTGTTGGACTTCAGCAAAGCTTTTTACACCATAGATCACGATGTCCTTGTAGTGGGTGGTTTTTAATAGAACATTCTCGGACTTTACTATAATAACATCAGGTGTTCCCCAATGATCTGTTTTGGGGCCATTGATACATACTAATAGTAATTATAGTAGTAATTTTATAGAGTGTAAAAAATATTGCAATTATCATTTACATTTATGTGGTACTTCCGGTTTTCCGGGAAATGACGTCACCTCTCTTGTTTTAAATAGAACACTAAAATTTTCAGACGATATGGCACAATGCCTGTCAAACCTTGACAGATCGTTCAAAAACGAAGGAAAACTTCTTGTTAGACTGAATAAAATATTTAAGAATACGTATGATTTATTTTTTTTTAATAACAATAATAATACTATTTTATTGAAGTAAGTGTTCGAAATGTTCTATCTGAACTTCCTGACAATAATAAAATCTATTTTTGCACTTGTTATTAAATCATACGTATTGTTAAATAGTTTATTCAGTCTAATGAGTTTTTTTTTCCGTTTTTGAACGATCTGTCAAGGTTTGACAGGCAATGTGTCATAAAATCTGACTCAGAATTTACCTTAAATTCGATATCTGTAACAAAAATATTAGTGTTTCATTTAAAATACAAGAGGTGGCGTCGTTTCCGGTACTACATAAATACTACTAGTGCAATAAACAGTTTATTGCACTAGTGCAATAAATAACCACTTTTTCCACTAAATAAAGTTCAATAAACTTTTGTTTTTTGCATGAACGTAGAAAATAGTTATTTGTGCAACTCGTACAAAAAGTACTTTTTGTACTTAACAATATTTTTTCTACGTTCGTGCAAAAACCAAAAGATGTTATTTAGATGACACTAAGTCTAGAAAAATGTGACGTCGATTTGAACATTTATGTTTGCCATAATGACAAAACGCTGTAGTAGAATGACAGATGAATGCAATAACATTTTATTGCACTAGTGCAATAAAGAACCACTTTCCCCACTAAATGTAGTTCAATAAACTTTTGATTTTTGCATGAACGTAGAAAAATATAATTTTTGTAATCGATTAAATACGAACCGATTTAAAATATCCTGTAATCTGTAACGATTACAGAACTATTCGCATTAATAATTCAAATATGATATTTGAATGATTACTTTGTATTGAAATACGTTTTTGAAAAAAATAATTTACAAATTTCTGTGTGAGGCATATAATTTTTTATTTATTCAGCTATATGCAAATTTCTCATTTAATAGTATTTATTTTATTTATATACCATCTGATAAAGTATCCCGATTAAAATCATACTGTATATGTTGTAATCCTCCACTCGTTTGCTGATTTAGTTTATTAGAGCATCCTTGGATGCA
Source organism: Monochamus saltuarius (assembly GCA_025584915.1). Lineage (NCBI taxonomy): Eukaryota > Metazoa > Arthropoda > Insecta > Coleoptera > Cerambycidae > Monochamus > Monochamus saltuarius. The sequence goes on from CM046725.1 coordinate 2,075,612, forward strand.
ATTGCTTTATGATTTCCTGAGCGTGGATAAACCAATGTCAACAAGTGTTTAAGGGAATATTTTTAACGACTCGTCAAAATAAAGGTTATATGCTTTCGTAAGACAAAACTTCATTAAATAGCCATTATGTAAAAATTTACTGACTAATTTGTGTGACTTTACGAGGAATTGAGTCAATTTTGTCTCATTAAAGTTTATTATCTCTCCAATTGTTAATAATAATTTTGCTTTGAATTTAGTTTTAAATTGGAGTTACCGTTACCAAAGAAAAGCAATATTGAAACATGTATTTTCTGTTGCTCTAAATGTAAATAAATACACATATCAATATTTCAGCGTGTTTAGATTTAAATAGAGAGAACTTCACTTACTTGTATAACACAATAACAAGGCCACAATGAAATGTTTGAACAATTGTCCAAAAACTAACAAGTAGTGTCCTAAGGTCCGAAGTAAATATTGTATAATAAAATAAATTAGAAACCAAACCGAGTTATCTTTTCCACTAAACTGACACCAAACGTGAACGTGGTTAGCACTGAAAATTGTTTTACTGTAGATGTCGAGGAACGTTGGTCAGAGTAGGTGGGAGAAAACTGAAGGCTCATGAAAGCGGCAAGGTAGATATATGTGTAGCAGGGAGGGTTTTCTATTTGGAATATCCTGGGGATTCCACTAGATAAGTGAACTAGCGATTGAAGAGTCAAACTAGGGTTTTGAACTCTTATCAGTTATCAGTCAATGGGTTTGGCTGAGTGTTATTGGATATGGTAATCTAATAAAAATTATGTGGTGGAATATTAATTAGAACAAATAAATATTTGCTTATTTAAGTTAAAATTATGACCAAGACATCCACTTTTCTATCTATTTATCTACAAAATAGAAAAGTTTTTGCAATTTCTTTAAAAACGAATTTTGTTTATATGTTATTCTGCAGGATGTGATAATGTTTATAATGCCGTATACAATTTTCTAGGTAGTTGGTATGTAAAATTCAGGAAACGTTATGATGACAAAATGCAGGTGAAAATATGCTTTATTTTCTTATTCTAAATGACCTGCTAGTTTGTAATTTATTATATATACTCTGGACAAAATTCTAAGGTTGAAGCTACCCAGATGTATTATTTTAAAGTCTTTATCTTACAGGGTGTCAAAAATTTAGGGATTTAGTTGTAAAACTTGGCCCGTCTCTGGTAAATTAAAAGCTAAATATGTTTCAAGAACACTATTTTAAGATGTCTTTACTCTGTCACATACAATTTTTATTAAATTATATTAAATACTTTAAAAGTTATTCAAGAAAAACCTATTTCCAGCGGAGTCCATCAGGGACATGTGTATTATTTTTTAATGTTTTATCTGCATCCGAGAAATTTTCCACATTTTCACGGACACCCTGTATAATTGACACAGTAAAGATATCGACTGTAAAGTTGTGATAAATCTTATCTACAATTTTCAGGTAAAATAAGTTACGACCATCAAAAATTGCAGAAAAAAAACTGTTTTTTTTTTTGTTCAATAGATTTTGCTTCTTGAACTTATTTTTACTTTTTTCTGGTACATTGGCTATCACTTTATTGGGACCCTTTATTAATTTTTTGCAGTTGGCGTCTTTAAAACAGATTGCATATTATATTAAGCAACATGAAAATATTTAGGTACAGTTTTTGTACTAAAATTGAAAAAACTAATAAATACGAAAGATAAAGGCGACATATAGTATATTGCATGAAAGACGAAAAAGCAGGCAATTTTTTGTGGCGTTAGCCTGCTCCGATAGATTTTTTTTGTCAGCCTAGAGGGCGCAGCCAACCACATACGATATTTCAAAAATCTGTTTATATCAGATGAAAGGTATCAAGTTTGCAATCAAAATTTATTACTACTAAGTTTTCTCTATCTTTTAAAATAAAAAAGTTAGACAGCCTTAAAGTTTGGGTCCTTTACAGGTTTTTTTGTTATTACTCATAAAGTTGGCCATGAGTTGACCAAAATACGTGATTTTTGCCATGTCTCGCATATTAAGCGAGATACATTGGAGTGGCCCTCTTATGTGAGACAGGCTGTATATAAGTATCACCAGACATTTATTGAAAACTAATACTGCTTATTACTTTGAATTATTATGTGGGGATTTTCATCTGCATAAAACTGATTAGGATCATTTAAAAAAGCTCAGTCGCATTTTAGATTTTTTAGTAAATTGTTTTCGAAAAAAAAGTAAATAAATAATTAGATACTTTTAATGCCTCCTCTAAGCATCCTGAGAAGTACCTCCACAAATATATATTTTTTCCTATCTGAAAGACCCTGAAATATACCATACCATAGTTGTTATCTCAATATTTTTATCGAAAATAAAAGCTATTATACAAACATTTAGAACTACTTACTTCAATCTTTGGTATGTGAATTTATGAAAATATTTGAATAAGCAAAACCAATATTTAACAGCATTCAATTATATGCTTCTACATTAAAATTAAAATCAAGAAAATAGTTGAGTATTTAAGGTTAATACCTTCGGGCAGTGTTATTGGCAGAATTAATTTACATTTTTTAAAATATGTATTATACTACATAGTACAGTAAGTAATAGTCAATAGAGTTTGTCAGAAATGTGTTCAAACCTTCATTGTAAATTTTGAACGTCTTAAATGTGTTATACCGAAATCTTTTTACTAAGATAGAGATAAAATTATATGTTACATACAGATTGTCCGGAGTGCCTTTATTTTGCTGAATGAGAAATTGTGCCAAACAAAACATATTTGACTTAACAATTTTTTTCATTTGACCAGCGGTAATAGAATTATATCACCAAACAAGTCTTTCTTTATTTGAGAAATTCTTTCAATTTTTTGCCCGTTCATTTTTTTATTACACTTTGCTATCCATCCTTGCGCAAGGTGAGGTTTTACAGTGAGCCAGTTTCCAGTGGCGCGCAAAAGTGTATTTTTAAATCATTTTCGAACTGCCTTTTTTGATTTTTTCTACAAAATTGTATTTGTAAGAGTTCCCTGGTCATACATAGATATATTATATATATAGAACACCCTGTATAAGAATTGATTTTATCATCAGATTCTACGCGCCATCTAGTGTCTGTATACCAAATTTCGTCGCACTGACTATGCTGGTTTCTGAGATATTCGCACTGAAAGTCTTAGAGGGAACACCCGGTATATATATATTTTTTTTTTGATAAGTTTTTAATCATCCTGTATAAGCCCTAAGTATCGGTACTGCACGATGATCGCTGTGCCAGAACATTTGATTGTAAGCAAAAACTGCATATAATAAGAATATTTAATTTTCTATATACAGGGTGTTGAGAAAAACATCAGGCTTTTAGTAAATAATAGTTGGTTCAGAGTTTTAAATTTTGTTTTGAAAACGCATTAATCCATTTCAATTTAATTTGTTATCAAAAGGAAAATGGTATTTTCGAGAAATTTTGTTAAATTTATTTTGAAATATGCATTTACCTGGAAGAAAGGGAAGCTTTTTTAAGACTTGAACACTTGCTGACTAATTAAAAAAATGTTAAATCAGTATTACTAAGCATTATTGTTAATCTACACCGATATAAAGTGACTTTTCGATAGACAAAATGTATTACACTTTAATGTTGTACCTTAGGCTATGGCTCACCTTGAAACTACATCTTCATTATGACCTCTTGCATCCTACGGTTTCTAAATATTGCAACTAAGTATGATGAGTTACTGCTTTATAATTTTCAAGTTCAATGAAACACTGCTATGTTTTTTTTTTGGTATGATATAAACTAATTTCTTGTATTAATTTCCTGCTTCAAAAGTATTTACGTTAATTCATACATACAGGCTCGGACAAAAATAATCTGAATTAAATCAGCTTAGTAATTATTGTGCTTCCTTAAGAATAGGTATGAGAAAGTACTTTCATATTTAATTCCTTTACGATAAATTTCTTATTAGTTGGGTAATGTATTCAAATTTTGGAAAAGGTTTGTTTGTGAGATAAACACAAAGATTTAATTGATTTTTCAGTTAAATGTACAGGGCGTTCTGAGAGCCTGTGCCACCATATTATTCCTTTCAAATTTTTTAAATGATAAAAACTGATAAGTTATTTTGAAACAGCCTTCAATTAGTTTTAAAAAAATTATAATTTGTTAGAATTCATGTAGTGATTTCTAAGCTTAACAAAATACGTTAAACTCAGTTTTCTCTAAAAAGGTGCATTTTAGAGACATGCAACAAGTATACCTTTTTTACAACTAATTTGAAGGCTGTATCAAAATAACTAAACATTTTCCAAAAAGCTATATTCTTAAAAAATCTGACAGGAATAATATAGTGGTACAAGTACTCAGAATGTTCTGTAGATTTGACTTAATAAATCAATTAGATATTCGCATTGATCTCATAAAAAACCTTGATTGCCAAAATTTAAGTACAACTATCCAACTAATAAGAAAATTGTCGTAAAAGAGTGAAATAAAGAAAAGTATATTCTCAGGTCTATGAAGTCTTAAAGGCGCCGTTTTTATACGCAATATTTCAACGAATGCCATAGCTGTTTATTGAAACTCTCCAGATTTTATAACAGTCTCCTGAATATGACATGTCAACTGCACATTGAGAAAATTGTATACAACATTATAAACACTATCACATTCCGCAGAATTCTTTTAAAAAACTAGTAACACTTGATGTAAATTTTTAAATATTTTCAACAGTGTATGGAATGCAGTTCATGGTTTTTTACGTTCTGTAGCGCATTCTTTCCACAAAAGTTAAACGAAATGATTCAATTTCGGCATTATATTTTAGTATCACGCCAATAAGGAGCTCCACCTACTGGGTGCATATTTTGTGCAACTCTAGATATATTTCTTTGTCCTTGAAACTCCAACCTTTTAAGGAAGCAAAATACTAAAAAAAAATGTTTTAATTTCATTTATATAGACATAATAGTTACCATATTATTTATGGTAACTTTAAAGTGATATCACGTAATTTTACAAATATTCTCGCAAAACTCCTACAATAATTATCATTTGAAATAACACCTGCAGCCTGCATGGAAATTTTACAGAGCATTAGCTACTTTACAAATCGTAAGTACAATCACAATGATAGCTGACATAAAAAAGCCAATGACAGTCATGATAAATTTACATAAATTTGTCTAACATCACAAAGGTCTTTGAGATGTGTCTGTACAAGCAAATATTTGATAATGTTAAGTCCTACATATCACCAAATCAGCATGGATCTGTCCCTAACCGTTCAACATTATCTGACTTGGCTGAATTTATTCAGTATACGGCGAACTATGTTGATGAAAAAAGACAAGTTGGTGTCGTTTACACAGACTTCTCAAAGGATGAATCATAGTGTCACGGAATTTGCCCCACTCACACCCAAACTGACGACTGTGGTATCGCGAAATGCTAAGATTGTCCCGATCGCCCCTACACGATTCCGTTAAACAAACAAAATGCCGTGGATCGAGACAGACGGGACTGGAAAATGGGGAATCGACGAGAAGCATTCGAGTCGTTCGGGAAAATGGATCTAAAGATACTAGAAAATACCTGCAATATTCGTTGGGTCTATAAAAGAAGAATAAACGGCCGAGTTAGTTAAGGTAAGTTCATGCACTAGCGATTTGCGAATTGCGATTTGCGGTCTTCAATTTGATTGGTTAATATAAAATATTTTTGACATCATTTCATTCATTTCAATTTATTGCGAGAATCGCAAAATTCAAATTTAGGGGGCGGGAAAATAGAAATAGTTTCAATTTTTAGCGATTATCGCAATAATTTTGACAAACTGCGCATGTCAATTCCGTCATATTTTTTCTGTTGACAGTTCGCTACACAAATGCCAATTAAGTATCCAAATCATTCACAATCTCGTCTCACTTGTAAAACGTTTATTTATTTCACAATTATAAGTATTTACAATATTAAATAAATATTAAAAAACGTAAAGAAGAACAAAATTAAGTAAGATTTTTAGGCAAATCGGTGACAGCTACTTGAAATCATTTTAGTGTTCAACCTAAATTATAATTACTGTCACATAGGAAGGGTGTACTAAGGTATCAAGAAATTTAAAGTAACTAGTTTTCGCGTAGTGCATGAACGAATGTAAAATTTTCATCGCAAAAATCGTAAAATCGTTAATCGCAACTCGCAAATCGCTAGTGCATGAACTTACCTTTAGTCTTGTATTACAGTTCTGAATTGAAGTGTTTAGTAGGAGAGATCAAAGTGATTTAGATAGCGATTAATTAAATAAGTGTTTAGTTGAGTTGTAATTAGTATTCTGTAGTATACAGAGTAGTTAATAAAGTTAAGGGATTAATTAACAGATTGTTTTTCTGGCAGTAAGAAAAAGTCGGATTGGGAAATCCATGACAATAGTATATTGCTTTGCAAGTTGGAACGTTATGGTTTTAGTAACAGTTTACTCCACCTGTTTAATTCTTACATGTTTCTTATAACGGTTTCAATTCGAACACTTTTATTGCGACATCAGGAGTGCTTCAGGGCACTACTAGTTTAACTCTTTTATTTAAGCTATTTAATGGTATGGTTGACTCTCAGGCTTTACTCTATTTATTCAATATACGTGTTCCGAGACCTGGCTCTCGTGAGAATTCACTGTTCTATTGTCGAAATGCTAGAACAAATATATTTATAAAATCTCATATTTATTTAATGGCTAATAATTATATTAAAATAGCAGATCAGTGTGATATATTTCATTGTAATATTAATGAATTGTTAAGAATTGCATCAGATTATTTCAATAATTTTCAATATTAGTTTTTCTTTTTAATTTTTCTATTTATCATTTTTCTTGTTATTGTTGTCTTACAACTATATATATTTCATTTGTAATTTTTCCGTCCTGTACTTAAGTATACTTTATATTATACACGGTGTCCGGAAATGACATGGTGTGCTACAGGTGACGCCCTCTACTAGTGATGTCAAAATTAGAAACATATTTGAATTTCTCGTCCGCAAAAACCCCCGATTTACAAGTTTTATGTAAATATTTGGATTTCTTAAGAAGTTATTTACAAATATCGAAAATAAAATTTTAACTTTAACACCCTGTAACTCCGTTAATAATCAGTTTTGGAAAAAATGTTATAGAAAGAGGTAGCATTTATTTTTGGTCTAGAATTATCCCCTGTATATTTTGCTCATCATTTCCGGACACCCTGTATAAATCTATTTGATTTGTCCTGTAAATGGAATAATTTCTGTTGGGCAATAAAAGCATTATTATTATTATTATTATAAATCATTTTTTCAGTGTAGCTCAAAAACAATACAACGATAAAAGAAGTACCTTCAGGTTTTGGGATGTTAATATGTAGATATACCTTTTCACCACAAAACAACTCTTACAAATGTTTCTTTTTCTTCTTACACATTGGGTCATGTCACAATAGTGGAACTATAAATTCCAAAACTACAACTACAAGGAGGTTAAAAGATTTCTAAAGTTTATTATAGATTTATTTGAAATGTTTTGCAAATTTCTAATAATTTAGAGAGACAATAAACCTAATTATTGCTAAAAATGTTTAATAGTACTCGTAATAAATTTCTCTTAAGCTCTATCTAGGTTATTGCTATCATATTGCAAAAAATGTATTTATTTTTTTTTAATAATCAGGATCGTTAAGAGCTTGTATTATCAATCGAGCAGTTATTTTTATTGTTATAGACTAAGATTAATTAATATTTGTATTGATTTGCATAAAATACTATTTATGTCTTGATTACATTTGTAGTTTTATGTCTAGCAAAAAATATTTATATGAATAGTTATTAAGCTTTTTGTTTGTCATATTTTCGAATGAATATGTTGACATGTCTTTCTTCACTTAATAGTAACTTTTTTATTTAAGATTAGGTTTATTTATCAGGTATTTCTACTTTCATAATAAAAAATGCTAATCATGCAGTTAATGTTAGGTAAGTATCTTTATTTAAAAAATCCAAATATAACAAATAATTAAATATGTATTAATTATTCTGTTCCTGGTAAAAATATTGCTTAGTAAACAAATTCTCCTCACATTGTTCATAAAAAAGTAATTATCACTTTGTTTATTTTAAAGTCATTACAGAGTTAATACATTAGCTTTACGGAAGGATATAATTATGTAGTTAGTCGGGATAACCGTATGCGCATTAGATTTCTTTGGTACTACTGACATGAAGAAAAAATTAAATGGATTATACAGAGCGTTTCAGGACTTATCTAAAAGAATTTGGGAATAGATGCATCATGAACAATGGAGTCAATATCGTAAAAAAATGTTTCCGGGTAAAATCTTTATTATTTAATAAAACTTTTAATAAATATGAACAAAAGTAACCGACAAATAAGTGTCAGAATGTCAATTTTTTGACATCCAAAATGGAGTTACATTCAGCGCAAGCGATCCAGCCAAAAATTTTGCGCTGGAAGATTTTTAAAGCTGCTGAAATTCAGCGTAAACGTCTTAGAAACGTAGGCTTTAAGCTACATGCAAGCAGCTGGAAGCGCTTGCTTGCGTTAGACACGAGGAATAACAATAGCGGCAATTTGCAATATAAAATAGATGTTATAAAATGTTACTTATTTCTTTCCTTGAGATTTTTTTTCCATTTTTTGTCCTGTGCTGATTGCATGCTTTGCCGCCTATCAGGTTTCACAGTTTTTTTTAAAATCATTTTCGAACTGTCCTTTTTGATTAATTTTACAAAATTATATTTGTAGTCCCCTGTACATTCAGAACTTTTTATAGATAAGTTCTGAATCACCTTATATATATTTTTTATTATTATTAGCTTAAACCTGTTATAAACATACAGGGTGTCCAGCGTAACGCTCTCGCTCGATTTGTGGTTTAAATGTCACAGCTACAAAAATATGTCAAATACAAGAAAATGACAAATCAAAAGGGTAACAATAACTACACATTTCGTCTCCTAATATTTATTAGGGGACAGCTAGATGTAGGAATTTTTTTATATGGGAAGAAATCTCTGTTCAAAAGTTTGAAACTTTGAACATTTATAAAAAAGATAATCGATTTATTTCTCATATCACAATACTGATTTTCTGAAAATAAATTTCAATAGTCACTTTGAAGTGGGTAAGCAGAAATATGTTAAGGCGGTTTTCTCGAAAATGGTAGGAACTATCAAGTTCTACCAAGTGTACCTTTTTTAAGTAGAAATGATACTGGGATAAGGTTTTGTAGTCAACTGGATCATAATGTTTTGTAAACAAAAAATAAGAGTCTTGAAGTCATACATAGCAGATCGTTTATAAAAAGATAAAACAGTAAACGCCCTAAAATTAAACCCTGTGGTACACCCCACGAAATATTTAGCTTGACTTGAAGTCATACATAGCAGATCGTTTATAAAAAGATAAAACAGTAAACGCCCTAAAATTAAACCCTGTGGTACACCCCACGAAACATTTAGCTTATCTGAATGTGTAAAGTCAATCAACTGCTAGCGATATTCCGAACATAAGTGACGCCACTGGTCTAATTTTCACCTGAAATCATATTACCAAGCTCTTCTATAACAATAGTGTGATCGACCAAGTCGAATGCTTTGCTCAAGTCCATTAACACACCAAAGCATTTTTTACCACTGTCCATGTTATGATACAACTGATCAAGAAAGGAAAGTATTGCGGATTGTGATGATTTACCTCATCAAAATCCATATTGTTCTTTGCATGTGTTATATTTGATACTTCCTCCTTTCTTAAATAGTGGAACCACTTTGGCTGTTTTATAGATACCCGGCAAAAACCTTCAGCAAATGACAGATTAATTATATATGTTAAGGGAGATGTAATGAAGTGAACATTGATTTCAACATATTAACACTGATATTGTCGATGCCACAGGAATTTGATTTTTTAAGTGTAGTTATTAAATTCCATATTTCATACTCCATAATGCTTGCAGTGTAGCTATATTGTCGGTGTTTAAGTCTTCTGCTAGTATATTTGGTAAGTTAACAAAGTAAAGATTTGCGGCTTTACTAATTTCTTGGATATCAGTTAATATTTTATTAAACGTGTTTTTCCACAGCAACATTTTATTAAGACATTTTTAGCTATAGCTACATATCTCGTTACAGTGATGCTCCTGTTCTGTGGCCCATTATTAATTGCCCATCCTGTATATTCTTTTATGAGAGCCTCAATTATTTATTCTCTATTAAAAACAAAATACAAACCTACCTAATCAGACCACTAAAATTAATTACATTAAACCTACCATAATTAGATAGAAAATGTTTCCGTTTACAATAAAACTAATTTGTATATGTAAATAAGTACATGAAATATTGATATAATCAGAATTTCCAGTTCTACATTTATACAGAAATTCCAGAACCAAGCTTAATTTGAGTACAATATGGTTTATTCTGGAAATTAACCATATGTATTTATTTATATTTAGCATAAAAGTATATTTCCGTTTTGTATGCGTAAGAATAACAGTTCAGTGTTCAATGTAATGAGGGTCAAGTGCAGAATGCTTTTCGGTTATTCAAGGAATTTAATTAAATTACATTGCATTATACAGGGTGTATGGTAAGTAGACGTATTCCTTTGGGAAGGGACTAGAAGAGCTCATTAGCAATCAATTTAACTCTAAATAGCTTTATCCAAATCTCTATAGTTTTCGTGTAGTTTAAATTTTTGTGTTTTGTTTGCAGAAACCTTTCAACTACTTACTACTAATTACTAAAAATTATTTTTTCTCGTAAATACATTTTTCTTCGTTAATTTATACCCTAATGAAAGGATGAGGCTTAGTATATTTTGTAAAAAAAACTTCCAAGTCATAATCTTAAACCATATTTGTATGTGAGGGTAACATTATAAAGTGAAATTAGTTTGATTACATAAAAAATGTCGAGTGACAGTGAAATAGAAAATTTAACTCCACCCAATATTAGTGAATTTGCAGAAAACAACTTGTTACCGGCGAAATCTGAATATCGATACAAATTTACTTCCCAAAGATTTATGGAGTGGAGATTAAAAAACGACGATAAATCACTTTCCGAGAATGTAATGATGGCATATTTACAAGAACTATCAACAACTATGAAGCCTTCTTCACTTTGGTCATTTTACTCAATGTTAAAGGCCACAATTAATATTGTCACGGATTTCCCAATCCGTCTTTTCTTACTTCCAGAAAAACAATCCGTTAATTAATTACTTCTTTATTAACTACTGAACACTACTAATTACAGGTCAACTAAACACTTATTTAATTAATCGCTATCTAAATCACTTTGATCTCTCTAACTAAACACTTTAATTCAGACTGTAATACAAGACTTATACAAGACTAACTAACTCGGCCGTTTATTCTTCTTTTATAGACCCAACGAATGTTCCAGGTATATTCCAGTATCTCTAGATCCCTTTTCTCGTATGACTGGAACGCTTCTCGTCGATTCCCGATTTTTCCAGGCCGATCTCGATCAGCGGCATGTTGTTTGTTTACCAGAATCGCGTAGGGGCGATCGGGGCAATCTTAGGCAATTCGCGGTGCCACAGTCGTCGGTTTGGGAGTGAGTGGGGCAAATTCCGTGACAATATAAATCACAATGTCGATATTGCAACCTACTCCAAATTACAAGCTCTTATGCCTCAACAAGCAAAACTACCGATATACCTTTTGCCTTCAATAATTGTTCTGTAACTATAAACAATTATTATAATAAGAATAAATAATATAATAAAAAATAACAATTTGTAAATTTAAATAATCATATTCTGTCATTAATGCACTACTATAGAATTATTATAATATACACCTTCTTGTTGATGTTATCTAGTTCTTAAATTATTAAATTATTGATATTGTTACCAGTTTAGATGAAGAACTAAAACTAAATGATTTTGTGTGAATAAGTAGGTCGTAGTTAAAGTATAGTACCTACGTAATACGTGGTGTAATGCAATTACACACTAATAGAATTACGCACTCACCGCTGTGCGTAAAATGCTTTTTACAACACTTATTACGTAATAAACTAAGACGCACAAATCACTTGGAACACTTCTCTGTAGTATTGCCCTCTAAATGAGGTAATAAAGTATTGGAAATATACAATTTAGCAGAACGATTTCAGGGTAAACATGTGCCAAATGCAGCTACTTTTGCCGTAGTGTGCAGTGAGTGCAAGTGTAATGCAACGCGGGCGTGACACTGAAAATTTGTATTGTGGAATAAATAGAGTTCCAGAGCGTTCACGGTGTATTGCAGCTGTGTGTGTATCATACACAAGACTCAATTATATCCGTACCGTGTACAGCGTGTCCAAGTATTAATACCAAGGAATTCGACGAGGAGGATTGGTACCAAAGCAGCCGCGATCTCCTGACTTTAAATCCTTTGGATTTCTTTTTGTGGGGATATTTAAAAAATGAAGTGGAAATGTATAATCTTCTCCCACTAAATTGTTTTATGTTATGTTATTTTTCCTGGATTAATAATAATTAATAATGTTTATGTCATCATTTAGAACTAAGCTTATTAATAATTATAGTTTTTTGTTAATTTAAAAACATTTTGCAGGTTTACAATTTTGTATACTAATTTAATGTTTTGGTATTGTTGTCAAAACCTGTTTCTAAGAAAAAAAACTAATCGTAACCCTTTAGGTTTTGATTGAGTTAATTTTATATAACAAAGTCAAATATGATTTCAAGATATCCTAGAATATATTCGTATAAGCAATAGGAAGAATATTTGGAAATAGCATATATATTTTAACGTTATGCAACCATAAATACTACTAAACTGTGGTCATTTTGGTTCTGCTGAGATAAGTGTAATTAGTATATACTTCATATACACATTTTAAATTATTCACTTTATACGTTACTTTCACGACTTCTTTTTAGAAAATCAAACTTAATAAACAAACATTTTCATAAATGACACAGTTAAACTGTCTATGACTTGATATGTTTATATTCCATTAAATAGGTAGGTACACATATTAGAGTTGCTTTAAAGGCATACTATTATTTAATTAGATAGCCTTTGAACATGTACAGGGTGTTAAAAAAAGTGTGTAAAATATTTGAGGAGGTAATAGTATGAACCAAAATAAGCAGAAAAGTCTTAATAAACATGGGTCCGCAAAGTAACGGTTGCGGAGATATGGACCACTATTCGTTTTTCAAACATTTTATTTTATTAGGAATAAACCGACAAAGGAAGCTTTTAACAAACAAAAAACAAAGTTACAGAAGATGTTCAAAGTGCCCTCCGTCTATTTCCAAGCAGGCACGACATCTTCGTCTCAACGATATTCGAACTCTTTCGAAAACACCCTCCTTGGTTTGGATTTCTTGACACTTTTGATTAATCCGTAGCTGCAGCTCTTCCAGGCTATTTACAGGAGTACCATACACTAATGTCTTCAAATATCCCCAAACAAAGAAATGTAGAGGGTTCAGATCAGGCCGGACCTGTTTTATGGCTTCCAAGATAGCCTGATCTGAACCCTCTAGATTTCTTTGTTTGGGGATATTTGAAGACATTAGTGTATGGTACTCCTGTAAATAACCTAGAATTATCGCATTCCATTGGCAAGGGTAAAAAATTGAGTGTACGCTTTCAACAAAAACAACAAATATCATCATACCACATTTGTACATCTTAGATGGATCCTCATCATTTAGGATCAATCCGCAATAATGTGCTGCTATCCATCTCTTGAGGCTGTCGTTCAAGAGAAGAAACTAGGACGACGCTATCAAGTGATTTTACTGCACGATGTTGCCATTTAAGAGCTTCGATGGAAGGTAATTGCACAATCGCTCTATTCTCCTGATTTTACTCCATCAAAATTGCACCTTTTTCGTTGTCTATCGAACAAACTTCTAGAAATATTTTATACTAACTAGATAGTGATTCAAAATTGATGGAATTCCTCAGGTGTGGGATGGAAAAACTGTCATCTCATTAGAAGACAATCGAAAACAATATGGGAGAATATATTCTAGACTAAATCCTGGTTCAGGGTAAATCCAGAATAGATGACCATGAGCAAATATTTCTGACGGTAATTCGAGTTTAAATATCATCACGAGAAAAATGTTATGAGATTGAGTGTACAAGTAAACGTGTTATGAAAATTTTCGTTATTTGATAATTCGTCGTAATAATAAATATGTTTTTTGTTTAAAGAAATCACAACTAAATAAAATAATGCTTTGCAAGATAACATTTTTAGTACATATGTGTGTGTATTTCATCCTTCCTTCCAAAGCATTTCTTATAATGACATAGATGCATTTCTAATAAAGGAACCATTATTAACAGAATCGACGGCATGGAGAAGATTCTCTTGCGTCCATGAACCTCGAAATACTCCAGGTTTTGCATGTCCTTGTTGAGCATCTAAAAAAACGATATAGATTGCTATGGTAATCTCACTCAAAATTAAGATGGCCATATCATCCGATTTAGCAGGGAGAAATGGCCATCTCGTTGATTCGTAGAAAAAGTGGGTAAACGACACTATTTTAAGGGTAGACAAAACTTCAAAGTATGTTTTACTTGTATATTTAATTTCAGCCAAACAGCTGATGCGAAAAAACGAAATAAGGATTCAATATATAACATCTGAAAACTACTTCACTTGCAGTAAAATATAATACAATCCTTTTTGAATGAACTGTTAAGTATGGCCATCTCTCCTAGTATGACCATATATCTCGGGCTTACCCTATGTATTTTGTTTATTTAAAATAAATAATTTAATAAAAATGCTACGAACTTATGCATGAACCCAACAGGTATACATTAACAGTAACATATTTTATATAATATGATTTGATCATTATATTCTATGTAGCTATATTAAGCCTCTGTAGCCACTATAGAAAACACTTACTGAGCACTGTATATTGCAACAAGCTTATATAACTAATGACTTTAAATATACCTACTTGTAGAGTTGGTTGCCTACCCCTACTCTCAGAATTTTCATTCGATATATTGTATAAGACAACAACCACAATAAAAAGTGTAATACGAATTAATTTTAAAATCTGATCTATTATGAAATTAAATAAATAATATTTGTATACTTAAAGTATATAATTTATTTACGTATGTATCATAATCTTGAACTTGAAAATTACTTCACTTAAATCGATAAACACCAATTGTAGTTAATATCCCTATATAAAAATAAATAAATAAATTCTTATAAACAAAAACACCACCTCCCGCCATTGATGCGCCTGTCAATAATTGATATTTAGTGAAGACGATTCAAGGTTTCGACATACTTAAACAGCTATTTCATTGTATAAATGATATTTTTAATTCAATATGGTTGTAGTTCTGTTTCTACTGTAAAACTGATGTTGCGTTAGACAAAGCATGCAGTCGGTGATAGGCAGGACCGCAAAGTATAATGAAAAATGAACGAACAAAAAATTTAAAAAATTTTCCAAGGACAGAAAAAATTTAACTGCTTTTGTTATTAGTAATTAGTTACGTTTTTCTACGTTCATGCAAAAAACAAAACTTTATTGAACTACATTTAGTGGAAAAAGTGGTTCTTTTTTTCATATATTTTCAGGTATTAACAATATTGTGTGAAACTAACTACTCAGTGGACAAAAGCCCCAACCTGCGTTGAATTACACCCACAGTATCTACCCATATATTCCTTATTATTAGCTTTTGTAACATTTTTTTACTGTTTAAGAAAGGTATTTTAAGCTAATATGTATCAAATCTCCTACAATTCCTATCAATGAAGTCATATGCATGCTCTCTGATACCAAACATCTAGGTATGCTAATGAACACCCACAGACAAAACTCTATTCAATAATTATCTAAAAAATGTATTCTATTTACTAACCTGATATACTCTATATATGAAGTGGGAACTCGAAATTCAACCACAATAGATGAGATCTGATCTATTTCTGCAACGCAGGTTGGGGCTTTTGTCCACTGAGTAGTTAGTTTCACACAATATTGTTAATACCTAAAAATATATGAAAAAACTATACATAAAAGGTACATTTTTATTTATTTTAGTAGGTCGTTATTGTACTTGACAGTTAATCAGTTTGACGCTGTCGACATTATTTAATTTCATTTTGACATTTAATTTCAAATAATTTTAATTTATTGGTATAATAATTTTTATAGTTAGATATTTGACTCAAGTTAAAGGAGGCCACCTGATGAAGCAATCCAAAAAATGCAGAAATAGATTGAGAATTGATCTTCTATTTATTTTTTGAAACAAATGTCGAATAACCTCAAACACAGCGACTCAATATTATTAACTATCTGCAATACTCAGAGGCACCGCGCCTGTTCTAGTCCTCGTATCTTCTGATTAAACTTCTTCAATACAAAATCTCAGTTCTCCGTGGCTTCCTTCTTGTACCCGCTCACAGATAAAAGTACTAATCAGTCTTAATTGACCAAGGGGTTCCGAGAATGGGTCAGGAAATTGATCCGTCTGAGACGTCGGGCTCTTAATGTGTATGAGGGTATCAGTTGACGATTTAATTTAATTGGTCTTGTTAATACTGAATGCTAAATGCGCTTGGACTTTGTTTACTAATCCCTCAGTCGTAATGGAAAACCAAACTGAAATAGAATGTTGTATTATTGAGGATATATTTTGCTTCATTGTAACCATTGTAATAATAGTATGAGGCATTTCTAATATCACGAAACATTTATTTAATTTTAAAAATAAAAATTCTATTTCCTACGATGTTTTCAAACATAGAACATGTGACTTCTGTATATTCTAAGGTGAAAGTGTAGTAATTATTTTTATAAAGGTTGGTCCACCATAGACTAATTGTAGATATTAAAATATACCCTGTGAGCCATATTCTCTTAGTCCGAATGTCAATATTAAAAAAAATACTGAGTGTAGAAGCAAGATTTTCAAATTGATTTTTCTCAATAATCAAAAAACTTTTAGATTTTTTTTTTGCAGTTTGGTATAGTGTAGTTTTATTACCTAGATCATAACACTTATCATAGACTTTGTATCCGATTTAGTGAATTTCGTGCTAAGCGAAGAATTGGTCGTCCAAAAATGGTTACTATCAACAGGAAGAAGAAATCTTAGTTTTTGATAACAGAGGTGGATAAAATACCAATTCTAAAAGTTGTCCATGACGAAAGATTTTATCTATATCATTTTACCCCTGTCCAGAATGTATTGCCTAACGTCTTACCTGCAAGAATAAACTTTTGCAACTTTTTATTACAAGAACAAGGTAATGAACCTGCATTCCAAAACGAGATATTGTTTACGGACGAGGCCACCTTTACGAGTATTCAACTGGAGAAAAAACCACACTTGGGAACAAGAAAATCCTCCTTTAGGAAAACAAGCACATTGCCGACATGAATTTTCTATAAATATTTGGTGCGGAATTGTTATTGTTTTTATAGTTGGACCGCGTATTTGAGATTCCTGCAAGATAATTTACCAAGCTTGTTCAAAGACGTTCCACTACTGGTTACAAACTTCTCAAACGAACATTTTCCACATAGATGAATAGGTTGTGGCAGCGAATTTTCTTGGCCACCTCGTAACCCCGACCTTAAACCCTTAGATTTCTTCTTTTCGGACCATTAGAAAAATTTGGTTTATAAATTTGAATTTTTATTCCAAAACGACCCTCAAAAGATTCATGATAGTGTTAGTGTAATTCGGAACAAGGAAGATACTTTAAAGTAAGGCGATATTTAAATAGGAGCATAAGAAAATGTATTCATGTTAATGGTTGACATTTCGCTCAGTTATTAAAGTAGTTTGTACTGTACGAATGTCGTAAATTTGTCGTTCATTATTAATAATATAATATCTCTACCCCTCATTCTAATCACAGGGATTAGCCCAGAAGTCGGAGACTTGTGCGGGAGAGAGGGCGGCAAATTATTATTAAGCAGGCCGCATTTGCGCCCAGGAACGACTTACGTTGGTAGGCCCTAACCACTATTCAGTGCAGGAATGAGGGAAACCTGGAAAACCTCATTAATTAGGGGGGTAGTCAAATATCAACCGGTATCAATCTCTCACATTGACCCAAGCCAACATACTTCCACCCTACCATACCCGCAGAGAGGGTGCCAATCCTCTCCACGAATATAGCTTATATACGGTCTATCGGCAGCTGGGCGCGAACCAACACCGATCTAGTCACCTCAAGTACTGACGCCTTAAACCGCGCGACCACTGACCGACCCATATTAAACTATTTATTTATTTATTTATTTGTAGTTAGTTTCAATTTTAATAAATATTGTTGACTGTTATCATAGGGACAACTTGCATTAAGAGATTGAACTTTTTGAAATACTGAAAAAAATCAATTTGACAATTTTCTCTTCTTTTGTAATATTGACATTTGGACTAAGGTAAAGTGACTCACACCACCCTCTATACAATAACAAGTTTGTATTTCAGAAATGTTACAAAAGCATTCTTAACATTTAATCAGTAGCAGTTGACCCAAGAAATATTGAATTGTAATATTCTACATACACTTCTTGTATAAATTTTGCACTTTCAATATGTTCAATCTTTGCCGATTTGATGCTAACTCTATGGATAGGCGACTTTAGATGGTACTATCATGGTATTTTTTCATGTGTGTAATTCTCGGCCAGCCTTCTCTTAGAAAATATTAGTTTCCATTTTGCATCTATAACACAAACTCTCTGCTCTGTGTTTGTAACGTACTACTGCATGATACTAATGGAAACACAGCACAAGTGGCACCAGTACAGATGTGCACTGTCCTAGCAATATTGTCATGTTCTTTTTTATCACCCTGTATATATGTGGATAAAAATACACTCTGTATACTAAGTCAAATTATGCCAACAAGATTGGATAAATAATGCCATGTGTGAGAATTGTTAGCATGTAAAATGTGCAAACGTCGGGAGATATTTGGTTGCAATTTATTAGTTTTTATCCTAACTTCTAATAAAAAAAACAACTTGGTATTCCATTATTTTACATGGGTATAATAAATACCCTGTCCTTCAATCGTTAGTTCTTTATATGTAAATGCCATTGTACTAAGGAAATATGATTCGAAATTAACGAAATGCTATAAAAAACGGTACCCGACAATCAGCGACCTTACCCTACTAAGACGCATTCCCGTTAACATTTCTTAACCATATTAACATAATTTATATTGTAAATATGATGACACTTTAATATATCTATGGCCGCCCGAGGAAGATTGAGACAGGTGTTTGAAGTTTTTTTTAAAGACCAGATTTGTGTTACCTAATAACACCATAAGGCAGAAGTCAGATGCACGTTATAAGCCAGCGCACCTTGAAATAGCACGTGCTTTGTAACCCACTTACACGAGTGCCTCAAAAAATACATCAAGATAATGTAATGATGACAAGCAGGTAATGGTGCGTTTCCCTTTTCTGAATAAACGATATGTTTTTATTTCGAAATACTGAGCACTTACTAAATTGTTATAAAAACAATTATTCATGGTGTTTTTATTTATAAATAGATTACCATTTATTTGTCAGAAATATTTGGAATCTTGTGTTTTTGATATTAGTTACACACGCAACCATAAAATACAGGGTGTTTATGAACTATAAAGAATTTTAGAACAGTACCTACCTATAAATAAGGATCAGAAATATTTTTGCAAATAGCATAATTTAAAGTATAAACCAATGCAGTTCTTATGTTATTAAATTTATAAAATATCATTTAGAAATCCAGTTGTTCATGAAGTTTATTGTTGCTAAGGAAATTAAAGTTCGATCGTTTACTGACAAGTAACTTCAAATCTCGTGACTTGGAAAATGATCAAAAAAATTAGTTGCTAATAAAGCCACTTTTGAGCTATTGCTTAGTAAGCAACATTAAGTACGAGTGTTCGTATAATCGTTTCTGGAGATACTGTGATCTGGCAAATGTTAGTGGCAAGTTCAGTGAAAAAGTGCTTTAGGCATACTATGAAGCAAAAATATGGAAATCGTCAACGCTTCGGTCAAATTACTTCAAGTTGAAAGCGAGGATAAACATAAAGAATCAGGACAATATTGTTGAAATGAAAGAGCGAAGGATATCTACTGAAAAGTCGAAAATATCGACCAGGAACACATCTACAAATTTCTCGCAGAAGCTCAAGATGAAACATATCTTATGCAGACGGTTGCCGGAATAATATCGAATATTTGGGAACTTCACTAGTTATGCATATACCAAACACAAAAACTAACGTGCAATGAACTGTTATTACTGGTACCTACTGGTAATATAAAAAAACTACCCGTCATCCATCGAACACTAATCATTTAAGAATTTTCATAAAATACATTAAGAATAAATATGCCACTACTCCAATTGGAATCAACAAATTTCTCACATTTATTGCTACATTGCTTCTGATAATATTCGACTAGTTTGTTGGCGGCAGATTCTGGTGCGAGTCTTACTGTAATTAAGAGACACGATATATGGAAGTCCAATAAAGTAAAGTATTTTGTCTAAACTTTCGTCGGATAGCATTGCTCTTTACCTAGGTACAAGCTAATAGCATTACAAAATCTCTTCCAAGTTCGAAAATTCCTTAGCAGAGTAACAACAACTCATATAATGAAATTAAACTGTAAAATATTTATGTAGTGCTTTGAAAATTTTATTTAACTAGAAAATAACAAGGCAAAAGTTGTAGAGACTTTGCTATAAGCGGTGAAACAGAATGGAATAGGAATTGTACAGTGTTCTAACTGCGTACTATTTTATAGAGAAAAATAATGCTCGTAGATACACTATTGATTAGTGTTCTTATCTTCTGATATAATTTCAAAGATTCACCTCAAGATAAATACTTCTTATCCGAAACTATTAATTTCCCTTCACATTGTCTTCTATTTATAAGTTTTAAATACTGCACGTGATTCTTTCATGAATTATAAGTTTACTATTACTTTTAAGGTACCCTGATAAGAATTTCTTTCATGAATTATCAGATTACTATTACCATTGAATTATATATACTTATTACTCAATGCTATTACTTTTAACGCCTGTCGTATATTGAAAGGTGACTTGTTCATGCAATTATAAATTTTACTAATGACAACACGTACTAGTAATACTTACAACGGACTAAAGCTGAAAAAAATGGGACCTTGTTACAAGTTTTTTACATGGATACGTTTCCCATCATAACACATGCTGCAAAGCGTAACTTTAATTTAAATCCTACATAAAAAATTCATATGCTAAGTCGAGTATTCGTAAGGTTATATTCTAATGATCGGTAATCCTCATATATGATAATTAGATACAAAAAAATTACACCACGGGCCTTGATGCAGGTTATAGAAGTATGCAAAAGGCAGAAAACCAAAGCAGGTAGCGGCGTTCTTTGTCGATTATCACCTCTGCCAGCGGTAACAGGTAAAACTAAGGTTTGCGGGTCGGTTTAACAAATTTTCTGTTTCCTCCACCGGTTCTGATATCTATAATTTCTAATTAAAGAAATATGAGTTTACTGATTTTACAGTTTAATTTTTACCTTTAACTTTCAAACTATCGTGGATCAATTCAAATACAAAGTGTTCAATAAAGAATAAGCCACAGTTGAAGACTAGTTTCTTTGGACACAAGTAATGAGATTTAAATCAACTTTTCTTAGTACAATTTTGCTTCCTTAAGGCGGGGATTTCGTAGAAAAGTAATTGCACAGCCTGAGTGAGCAAAACGGCGAATCAATCAGACCTATGAGACAGTATACAAACCGTATAGGCCCGAACCACACGGTTCCCTGAAGTTTATCGTGCATATTGACGTACGTAAAAATGGAAGCCGTGATATGTTATGATTTTACTCGAGGACACAAAATGTAAAATTAGCGATAAATATTAATCTGAAAGTGAAACACAAGTTGTCCTATATGTCCTGGCTAGTGAGTGAAGTAATTTGGTGGCTGTGATAATTTTGCCGCAATTGAGACATATTGGCGTAGTAACTGTGTGGCTAAAATTGAGGTACTTTAACATTTATTTTAATTATTCTTGTGATTTTATGAGCAATGAAAATTATATCACGCACTAGCGGGAACCTTTGTGAATACGTTGATATATAATAATAACCAATTATTTCAATTTTCTTGGAGTTCTGTGTCCTCGCTTGAAGCCCTGTTAGACGGTAAAAATATGTATACAAAATCCCAGCCTTAACAAGTTGCTGGCCTGATATAGTACTTTTTTATTTTCATTATTTTACCATAACTTACCTAGTAGTAGGGTAAATTATACTCAAATTTTGGAAAACAAAGTTCCTTGGGAGATAAACACGAATATCTAAATTAACTTTAGTTAAATGTACAGAGCATTCTGGACGCCTGTGCCACCATATTTTTCCTTCCAAATTTGTTTAAGAATAGATATTTTCGGAAAATGATTAGTTATTTTGAAGCAGCCTTCTGTTAGTTTTAATATAGGTAGACTTGTTTCATGCCTCCAAAATGCACTATTGCACTATGGACGTTTCTTGACGTATACATTTCTGTCTAATGCAAACGGTCACGCCAATAAACGTTCATAGAAAAAGAGTAAAGAGGAAACAGGAAGATGTATTTGCTACTACCAGTGTCTGTGCTCATAGAAAATTCAACCTTAAGAAAGTAAAATTGTACTAAGGTAAGTTGATTTAAATAACATTATTTTTGTCCAAAATAGCTAGCCTTAAAGTATAGCCATAGTCAAAGTCAAGTTGGCTATGGCAATTTAGCCGTAGGGCGCAGCGTAGTGAAGAACATAACCTGATTTGTCAACACGATATATCGCCGCTGTCAGTTTGAATAATTTCGTTAAAAACGTCTAAAATGGTGTTTTATCAAGAACAAAAAGTGTTTATCATAGAGTCCTATTTTAGAAATGGATGCAAGACAGATGGAATATGGAACGTTTAATGGATTTTAAAAATGAGTTTCCTGGTGTTGCTGATTTGAGCACTTTTCAATGCTATGCTCAAGATTATTAAATTTAATAATCTTGTGCTACCCCTACGTCCAAATCTTCAGACCAGCTTAACGGTGTTTTCATTTGAACGCTCGCTGTATACAAAATGATGTACCTACTAACAGTATATATCCTATCAAAATCACTAATAAAATAAAAAATTCTTGTACTTTATTGATTTTAATAAATAACAAGTTTAATATATTAAATTGAATTTTATAATTTTAACGTAATATACCTCCTGGATATTAGTACTGGAAATAACTTTAAATAAAAATCTGTATACAGAAAAAATACCTTATGAAGGAATATCTAAAATCGTTTCGAGATGTGCAATTGCTTTTTCTAAAACATCTCTGATAATGCTTGGTGCAGAGTAATGAAACTTGGGTTAAAGACCTTATCACTGTTTTTATTCAAAATCTACACAGACAGGAGACAATTACTGCTGGTTTTACTTACGTAATCATAAGATAATGACTAGATCAGCATGGGAATGCCACCAGGTACTGGTGATGGCTTTGGTCGCCAACAGCATATCTGTATGCTGGGTTAAGACACAGGAGCGGTGCAACGACAATAAAGAAGCTGACAAGCTAGTCAGGGGTCATTGTATCTCAATATTTTTTGACTTGGTATTTCCAGTGTGCTTTCGTTTTCAGCGTTTGTTGAACAAAGAGTTTAGAACGATAAAATGAAAGAAATAGCTGTCAATTTGCCAAGGATTTCCTAGACTTCCCCTGCAAAAATACAGTCAAAAAGTATATTGCCCTATCTAGGACAAACTTTCGCCTGGTGACAGCTATTCAAACTGGACACTGTTGGCTAAGGAAACACCTTTGCTGAGAGGGAGTACGAAACACTTCTTTGTAAGAGTTGCGAACAGGAAGAATGTAGCTCTTTAAATTACCCTACCCACAATTCCATATTCCAAATAGGTAATTTAATATTGCATAAAGCGGTCTTTATTGATAATGTTAATCCTAAAAGCGGGATGAGTGACAGTGAGAAACATTTTTATTTTGAATATAATTTAAAACACAATGGCTGTAACAACACAGATAGATTTGCAGATCACATTAACGAAATATATTCGGACATTAAGTTCAGTACACAGTATAAAAAAGTTTTTTTCGTTTCTACATGATTGTCCTATTCTTGTCCTGATGATGACGTCATGGGGAAAACCCAGATGCCACAATGGGACCCTGAATATATAGCATATCTGCACTGACAGATATTTGAATGATCGTCACTATCCTACCTGGAAATAAAATATGGTCAAGGAAGAACTTGTACCATGATCATATCCCAAGAAGAAAAGTCAATACAACAAGAGAAGCCAAGGGCGTTTAAGATCAAGGAAATGAAGAATATCAACAACCTACAGGTACCTAAAAAAATAAACAATATTTATATGGTACACAACACCTCACGAAGATAAGGCAGCTTTACTGATCAATTTCAAGACCCTGAAATATACAGTATCCCTTGTACATGCAGCAAGGTATACATTGGACAAACAGAGATATACGAGGTTAAGGAATATAAGCGCCACTGGAATAATATCAGTTGGAGTACATAGAGCAATTGATAGACTTCGATAAAAAAATCGTTAAATAGAGATTCTAACTGAGACTATAGAGACAGTTGAATTCCATAAATAATTTCATGCGAGGTGAGAGATTGAACCTACCTGGAATTTACTAACGATTCATACGTCATGGTACACATACCGATCAGAAAACTTAAGCTTCACTTTCATAGTTATTTCTGATAAAGAGATGTTTTTCGAAATGCTAAGAAATCTAAATCGACGATATGGCAACCAGTTCGGAAAATGTTGAAGCACTGACTTCCACGAAAGTCAAACAGTAGAAAGGTTTATTTTAGCGAATCGTTCAACACTTCCCTCTGAATGGGCCTCAAAATTATATTTGATTCAACCCCTGGTGGAATAGACCAACACGTTCCCTGACGAACTAAGAGCCAATATTAAACCGAACTACCCAATCTCCATTCACCGACTAAACACTACAAAAAATTGTTTCTGAAGAGATACCTGTCTACCAGTATACACTAACAGCCTTTGTACTAACCCCGTAGAGTTATCTTAACCGATATCGTTTTTTATGTCCTGTGCCGCAGTTATAATTAAGTTTATTGTTATGTTAACCAGACTGGAACTTTTTTGACACTGCCTTAATAAATTATGTGCCACAAAAAAGTTATTAGTATCGTCTCCTTTGCGTAGATGACTGAATTATTTTTTATTTCTTTTAAAATGACGTATTTGCATTGATTAAAATTATAAAGCATGCAAGACTTAAGGCAACCCATGACTAATAGGAAGCAATTAATCATAAATATTTGTTATAGTACCCCTTAGCCCTTTTCAGTAGGTAGGTGCACTAATAAATAACAAATATGAACAAATTATTTTTGAGTCAAAATAATTAATCGCAGTGAAATATGGAAGGTATATATTATGATGATAATTTTCATCCACTGTAATTCCTTGAAATTTCACGTTGTCAACATATGCTATACCGCAGTTATTTAGATATAATATTTGAATAAAAGCGCAATCAAAATTATAATTATTTGTGATAAGTGCAGAAAAATGACTCCACATCTATCTCTTTTTATCCATCAGACCACAGATGAAAACCAATCATTCAACTATACAGGGTGGGCCAATAGTGTATGGACGGAAGATTGTGGTTATACTGATATATATTTTTAAAATCTGGTGTTAGTGGGGGGGTAGTAAGAGCTACAAACTAAAAATATTTTTACTGGAATTTCTAGGCATATACAGGGTGATTCATATCAAAGTTACATGTTTTTAAATATGTATATTATTGCATATTTGGATTCCTCGGTCAATTCTAGTGTGATTTCATGTACCATACTTGGTGCCTAAAACGTACCGTTTGGACGTTATTCGATATTTTGTCAAAAAGTTGATGTCTAGAAACAGTTGAATATCAGAGGTGAGCGGCAACATAGGAGGCTGTGATCGGGGGAAATTATTGACCACCCTCCATACTACCAAGAGCTAGAAAGTCAATTTTGAACTCTGTTTGTTATGGCTGATATCGTCGCTCTAATTTTGAAAACTTCAATCATGGATAACTTGATTTTTAAATGGAACCCACATATATTTTTCACGTCACCAGATAACACATTTCATTACCTTTCACCCGATATAAAATTATCTGTATTTATCTCTAATCCTTTTCTTCTAATCCGCAATTACTTTTTACTATGATGGATTTATGCAAACCAATTAATGTAAACTAAATTCAAAAATAAATAAATAAATATTATGGCAGCATTTATTCATACGAATTAATAATTAAAGTGAGACTTTGTTTATTTGGTTTAATTCAAATAGTCTCCATAATTTCACATTTAGTTTTTTCAAACACTCGGAAGTAAAGTTGGCCATGAAAAACAAACAATAAAGTTCTGTCACCTTAACTTCACTTTGACAGTAATTATTTCTTTTCTATACTTTTTGGTTCTTGTTGTTAAATTAAGTTACTAACAATGGCAAATTATAGTCAAAATGAAATGATCGATATGGTTTTTATCCTTGGAGAATGCTTCAAAAATCCGTTATTGGCAAGTCGAGAATACAAAGCAAGATATCCTGATCATGAGCACCATCCAAGAGAAGAAACTTTTAAAAAGCTTTTGGAAAGGTTTAATGCTACAGGAAGTATTTGCTACACTCAAAACCAAAATAGAAGGAAATCTGTGATAACTCCAGATAACGAATTTAATATTTTGGCCGCTTTAGTAGAAAATCCCATGTGAGTACCCGACAAATTGAAAAATATTTTGAAATAAGTAGAACTTCTGTTAGGAGCATAATATCAAAATATAAATTCCATCCCTATCATATCCAAATGCATCAAGAGCTTAAAGAGGCAGATTTCCTAAATAGAATGAATTTTTGCAATTGGGTAGAGCAAAACTTGAATGAAAATTTGAATTTTCACATAAAATTTTGTTTACCGACGAGTGTACTTTTCATCGCAACGGATTCGTAAACAGACACAATTTTCATTATTACTCGGACGAAAATCCACACCATTTCAACGTACATTCTCAGGAGAGATGGACAGTTAATGTTTGGGCAGGAATATTAGACACACGCATTGTTGGCCCATTTTTTTATGGTGTTCTAAATTCCAACATGTACGTCAATTTTAAACCACCATTTATTTGATCTTGTAGCAGATGTACCGCTAGCTCAAATTAGAGATATGTACTTTCAGCAAGATGGGGCACCTCCTCACCGTGCCCGTGTTGTGACTACATGGCTTAATGATGTATTTCATCAAAACTGGATAGGAAGGGATGGGCCAATACGTTGGCCAGCGAGATCTCCGGACATAACTCCTCTTGATTTTTTGGGGGTATGTTAAGAAAAAAGTGTATATTGAACAACCAACGACAGCTGAAAATATGAAAATCAGAATTAGAAATGTTTTTACAACTATCACCCCAGAAATGTTAATGAGAGTTCAAGATTCTTTTCGCCGAAGAATTCACATTTGTATTCAACAAGAACGTCGTCACTTTGAACATTTACTTTGAAGTTATGTTGTCATTTACTGTTTATTTACTAAACCACTGTAGTTTTTGTGAAGTTGTTTGTAATTCTTGTTCATTTATTTGTGTTACTATTTAATAAATAATTATAATGAAACCTACTGTTTGTTTTCCATGGCCAACTTTACTCCCGAGTATTTGAAAAACTAAATGTGAAATTATGGAGAATTAAACTAAATAAACAAAGTCATTTTTATTAAAAATCACTTATTATTAATTTGTATGAATAAATGCAGCCATAATATTTATTTACTTATTTTTGAATTTAGTTTACATTAATTGGTTTGCATAAATCCATCATAGTAAAAAGTAATTGCGGATTAGAAGAAAAGGATTAGAGATAAATACAGATAACTTTATATCGGGTGAAAGGTAATGAAATGTGTTATCTGGTGACGTGAAAAAAGTATGTGGGTTCCATTTAAAAAATCAAGTTATCCATGATTGAAGTTTTCAAAATTAGAGCGACGATATCAGCCATAACAAACAGAGTTCATAATTGACTTTGTAGCTCTTGGTAGTATGGAGGGTGGTCAATAATTTCCCCCAATCACAGCCTCCTATGTTGCCGCTCACCTCTGATATTCAACTGTTTCTAGACATCAACTTTTTGACAAAATATCGAATAACGTCCAAACGGTACGTTTTAGGCACCAAGTATGATACATGAAATCACACTAGAATTGACCGAGGAATCCAAATATGCAATAATATACAGGGGGTTGCATTTAAAAAAATGTAACTTTGATATGAATCACCCTGTATATGTCTAGGAATTCCAGTAAAAATATTTTTAGTTTGTAGCTCTAACTACCCCCCACCAACAGCAGATTTTAAAAATATATATCAGTATAACCACAATCTTCCGTCCACACACTATTGGCCCACCCTGTATGTTAGCTGCGGGCATTAAATTGATTTATTTGGCTTCCCCTTCTTTCATTCAAGTAAGCGTCAATTTGACCTGTCTAAAACTTATACGCATGTATTAATTTCCATTTAGCATTATTTATTGATGCAGTTTATGCATCAATAAATAATGATGGTTTTACGACACCCAACAGTACCAGTACAGGAATCTCAGAAACGGTAATATACAGGGTGAGTCAGACCACTAAGCTGGAGATATTTGACACCAAAATATTATGTTAAAGCTCATCACGCCTTAAACGAATGTCGCTGGTTTAAGAAATACAGGGTGTTCAAGGTTTAAATCTTATTCAGAAATTTCTCAATAATTAGGAAAGCTTTGATAGTATGACTCTGAAAATTGATAGTGTTGGTTTTCTTGGCTTAAAAAAAGTAAAAAATCTAAAAGAACGTTTAATTCTACATAAAATATGTAATCTTGTTTAGGTCGCCTAACGTTATCGGTTATTTGCATTTAAATTTAACCTTGAACACCCTGTATTTCTTAAACCAGCGACATTCGTATAAGGCGCCTATACAGAGTGGCTCAAATTAGGAAAAGTGTCCTTTCAAAACTTTTTTATTTTTAAAGAATGTTATGAAATTTGGTACCCTCATTTTGTTCAACATAAGCTTTCCAATGGTAGAATTCGTCTTTGTCAAAAGTCAAGAGAAAATCAGAGGTTGACTATGAAAATTTTGGAATTTAGTAGGCGTAGTTTTGTTTCCATTTTCGTTGAAGAGTTTATGGCAAACAATATAAGAGTATATAAATTTCATAACATTTACTTTAAAAATAAAAAAATTATGAAAGAAAAAAGGAAATGCACTTTTTCAATATTCAGCCCATATTTCAGAAAATTAAAAGGCACAAAAATCTTAAACTTTTTCCTAATTTAACCATGTATATATTGCCGTTTGCAAGTTCTCTATACTGGGTGTCGTAAAAGTGACCACCCTGTATAATACTATATACTATATATAAGATTTTGAATATTTCTTGTTTTACATGATAAACAAATAATTTGCAGGAATATGAGATCAAACCTGCAAAAGATTTTTACGGATGTCTCTCTAATTATTTAATTATTGCTGATTCGTTAATAACTGTAGGTTTATTCTATACTTTAGCCGCCACCCCAAAATCTTAAAACGACACACTCTCTATCACAAACTTTCCCTTTTTTCAACAACAAATTCAATCCCAATCGACTATGTTATAAGAAATAGTCAAAATGAAAAGATTCATAATTTTCCTCCTCCCTCTTAGTTTATTTTTATTTTGATGAGAGAAGTTTACTTGAAAAATTGTGTATATTGCTATAACTATATATAAGTAGTCGGCAATAATGACTTTTCTTCCTATACTGTTAGAAGTGGCGCCAGTCAGTGATTCATGACTTCTGTATTCACTAATTTCCATTTACTACATGTTGTTTCATTGTCCATACTTATTAATAACCAACACTTATGACATCAAGTGTTGAAAAAAAAAATAACGAACAATTCCAAAATAAAACTATACAGTTTTAGTAAAATAATAGAAACCCTTATGAAAAAAAATATTATTATTTCTTCAGAGTAACAAAAAGTATGAATAATAATAATAGCTTTATTGCTCAACAGTTTGAATAGTGAATCAATAATTGCTTAGCAGTTACCAATACAACCTTAAAACTATAAACATAAATATAACATAAGTGGCACAATTTATTAAAACTAAAGGACATTCATATGTAGGGTGCTCTACAAAGCTCTATGACAAACTTTAATAGATGGTAGCTGGGTAATGTCAAACGTTTTTTGTTATATGTTGTTTCAAAGTTACAAGCATTTAAAAAAATATTGCAACCTCTAAGTTGGCTTAGCGTGACACAAGAAATATCCTTCAAACAAATTGCACAACTGTCAATGCTTTACTTTGACGTTTGTCACTCGCATTAGGCTTCTCAATATAAACATTATAAACTGACCGTGTCAGCGAAACCGATCCGCTTATATAGGTTCTTAGGGTTCTAGAAGTTTTCGGCGGTCTCCAGAATCAAATAGAATGTGGCCGAGCATATTCTAGAAATTGTCAAAATAAAGGCATCACAAAGATTAGAAATTCTAACATAAACAGAAACATAACAACCTAAAAAGGTAGGTGAGCTTCCGTAACAATATTATTTCATGTGACTGATAAATAAAAATGGTTGTTGCTATAACAATAATCATTTTATATAAAAAAGATAGCAAAGAACATTTTCTTCGCAAATCTAAACTAGTAACATTAAATCCTGCCAATAACATACACTCCAGCTTTTTTGAAATACATACAAATTTATTTTTATTATTTTTAAACTTCCTGCAGTTCCTGAAAATATAGCCTTGCTGCTTCATTTACATTATTAAATACGTGTTCTTGAAGAGACAGCCCATAATGAAACATTACGCCAAGGTCTTAACGACTTTACAATGAATAAGTGTGATTCACCAATATATTTGAATAGTACAGGTAAGTTTTCCTGGTATAAGAAACGATTTTGCATTTGGATGCACTAAGATATACTATATTTTTTAAAGTACCAAGACTGTAAATTGTTTAAATAGTCCTTAAACAACCAACTTAGGAAGAAATCGAAGAAAATACCTTCATATCAACAGCAAATAATAGTATATTACAGTTAACTCGTGACAAATAATATCATTGACAAAGGTTTGAGCCCTCAGGAATTCCTGAAGTAAAAGAATAATTGAAGGATATGAACCCATTGTATAAGACAAACTGGTCTCTATCACTTAACTGATTTAAAAAGAGATGAATGGAATGTAACTCATGTTCTTTAGTTTATTCAAAATATTTTTTTTGGTAGTATTAACATTTGACAAAATTACCTTAGCAACAACAGATTTGATTTATTGTGGTTCTACATACTAAAAAAAATTTAATATTGATTTCATGTCGAATTCTATACTGTTTTGAAAACAAATTTAAAAACTTGTTTTATTATTTGATCTGATGGTCACAATGAAAAACATTGGCAACAAACTGATTAAATGTTTTAGTCTCTTATCAATGCTTGTTGGTCACTATCTTCTATTTTGCATTGACGTAGTGATGAATCGCAGATACAAACAACTTTGTTTGTTGCTGTAGATACAAAACAAATACATTAGGTTTGTTTTAGCAGCAGTTTAAACTGTTTGGAAACTATCAGAAATATGCGTCTAACTATTTATTGCGTCAAGTTCAATGGTAACGCGTTCTCAACTTAACTGGTCGAATATTTCTGACAGTTTCCAAACCGTTTTCAACTGCTGCAAAAACAAGCCTATTATTTCATACACTTTGTGCTTATTACAAAAACCTTATAAATAATAGCATATATCAAAATATAGTTTTTCATAATTTGCATTGAAATTTCACATTAAAAAATTGTAAAAATTTTCAATTATATGAAATGATAACTCCAATAAACATTAAAGAAGAGAGTTCACAATTTATATGTGAAACGATTTGGACTGATTTTGATCAAAATATTATAAATATATAGATACCCGTAATTAAGAATATTTAGAAAATGTCACCATGTTTTCAAAATCACATTATCCATTAAGTTCATTTTGACAAATCCTACGTTCATAAACAACAAAAACTGGAATAACTTTATATAAAAAATGCAAAAATGGTGGAGGAGATGTCACTTCAAACAGGATGCCAGTTGGAACAAATATGCTTATGGTAGCACAAATTGAACTTTATCGTAATAGTTATTATGCCCCTGCCACACACTCGTCGAGTGGCATGGGAAGTACCGTGGAAAGGAGGCAGAGGCAGATATGTAGTGTGGCAAGATTACTCGTCTTGCCGCACGTCATGCTCCTCGTCATGCCCACCACTCCCTGTTTTGTCGGTTTTTTGGGCGCGAGTCAAAGGGCCGGCAACATGAGTGCGACTAAATACGAAGCGTCGCGATTAATTGCGCGAGTGGAGCAGTGTGTGGGCAGCCAGGGCAACATTGCGGCAGCGTGAGGAGTGGAGCGATGAGCAGCGCGAGGAGCATAGTGTGGCAGGGGCATTAGACACTATTACATTTATATCAGGTTGTATCAACTTGCCATTTCAAAATGGTTTCAGTTTTCTCTGGGTCGGTCTTCACTCCGTCAGAAGAAATAATGTGTTCTAAATACTTGACTTCGTTTTGAAAGAGCATGCACTACTTGGGACTTAACTTGATTTTATTTTCTTCTATGACTTGGACTTTGGCAACTCTGCAACTTATTAACACTTTCTTATTTTGGCATTTCTGTCACTCGCGCTTGGCTGCTCAATATAAACTCACTGTGACGGCGAAACCGATCAGCTTATATAGGTTTTTAGGGTTCTATAAGTTTTCGGCGGTCTCGAGAATCAAATGGAATGTGGCCGAAAACGTTAAAATAAAGACATCACAAAAATTACAAATTCTAAAGTAAAGAAGAAAATTATTAATAAGCTGAAAAGGTAGGTGAGCTTCCGTAACAATATATTCAGATCACTTTGTTTGATCGTCTACTAACTCCTTTTTACGGACTACGGATATGTGTAAACTGGCATCAGTGATCTACCACAAATAACAGTGATACTGAACTGATACGTCACTGATGTGTGTAAATGGACCTTTAAGATCTATTTACACACATCCGTTTCAGTATCATTGAAAAACAAAAAATCTTTGCTTATACATATTGTAAATTGGCGGAAGTGACCAAATTTTTCTATTACTTAGAATGGAATGGAATTTTCATCAACTGCATGATAAATATATTCAGATAACTTTGTTTGATCGACTATTAACTTATTTTTATGGTTTACGAACTGATATGTGTTACTGGTGATCGACCACAATTAACACTGATATTAAACTGACGCTGAACTGATACGTTACTGATGTGTGTAAATGGACTTTCCGGCAAACCGGTTCTTGTATGGCCACCTTAAGGAACCAATTCCAATAAGATTACATGAGTAGTGCGGAAGCAGTTAGGTATTAATTAATTATATCATTCATTTTTTAACGGTTAGTAGACTTGTTATAAGTATCTACTAAAACGCCTAAAAGTTCCACTTACTGCACGACCGAATTTCCTTCGAAAAAAACTTAGATAATCTCTTTTTTATGTGAGATTCGTTTAGTCGAAATCCTTTAGACAGCCATTAAGCGGCAGATCGTTAGGACGGAAAGCTGTTTAGTGTTTACGCATCCTTGACCGATTTTGACAAATGCATGTGTTCACAAATAAAGAGCTTAAATTTCAAATTTGCTGCTTTTTGTCGGCATCTGCCCGAAGGCCTTTCAGGTCCTCCGCAAAATTACGCATGGGTTAAAATGTGACCGCCCATAGCGATCCAGGCCACTTCAAAGGACTTAATGGACTGTTGGTCCCCATGTGACCGTTTTATATAAACAAAATGAGTCTAAAGTTTTCTCAAGTGTAAAAATTATCTTGCTTCATCGAGTGATAGTATAAACCTTTGAACTACTCCATTATGAATTATTTTTAAAGTAAAATTTCTTCGGTAAATTTATTTAGCTTTCTCCTTTCAAGTAGCAGTTTTAAGGTATACCCATACATGTTTCTTTTAAATTGACAAGTTTCATATAAGCAAAAGACAAAATATGTATATACTTATTTATAAAATTCTTTTGCTACATTGCAAACCAAAGAACTATTGTGCAAGTCAAAATTAGATATTGATATTGCACACAAAACATATATACAGAACTGTGAATATCAGGTTAATTCAAGCCCACGCTATGTTTGACCTTTAATTAACAATTTGCGTAATATATCTTCTATTCCAGAATCAATCATCTCCGATAATGTTAGTTATAATGATGATATTGTTAATGAATTTGCCAGTTTTTTTCAATCATCTTATATTTTTTACTGTATTATAAGGTATTTTAAGCTAATATATATCAAATCTCCTACAATTCCTATCATATGTATGCTCTCTGATACCAAACATCTAGGTATGCTAATGAACAAAGACAAAGCTCTATTCAATAATTATCAGAGAGCATACATATGCCTTCATTGTAGGAGATTTGATTTGGCTTAAAATACCTTTCTAATACAGTAAATTTTTTTGCAAAACCTAATAATGAAGAATATATGGGTAGATATTGTGGGTGTAATTCAATGCTGGTTGGGGCTTTAGTCCACAGAGTAGTTAGTTTCACACAATATTGTTAATACCTAAAAATATAAAAACCAACCTATATTTCTTCATCTTAATTTGATGCAGTTGACTTAGACTCGAATAACTGTAATATTCCTATAGTTACTGATGATGTTTTAAAAGCTCTCAAAAAATTTAAGAATAAGTTTAATAAAAGTCTGATGGAATACTCTCTTTTTTGCTGAAAGATTGTGCAATTTTGATGGCATTTCCCTTGACTATTATTTTTAATTTGGCCCTTCATAATGCCACTTTTCCATATATGTGGACTAAAAGTAACATCTGCCCTATCTGCCCAAAAAAGGTAAAACAACTTTAGTTGAGAACTGCAGACCTATTTCAATCCTGAGCAATTTTAATAAGTTGACAGAAGTTATAATTCACAATATTCATTTCACTTTCATGTTAAGTCACAAATTTCTTTTGATAGGCTATTTTTTAATCTTACCTTTCTAATAGATTTCTAAGCATATAATATCGTGGTTTTACTTGAACTGAAACCATTGCTACATCTGGGATATGTCAGGGTTCAGCTCTTGGCCCTCTACTGTTCAATATGTCCATTAATGATATCTGTGACAATCTTATAGCCAATTTTCTTTTATATGTGGATGATTTCAAGCTGTATACATCTGTTTCATCTACAGATTTACTTCAAAATGTACAACTGTAGTTAATAAATGGTACCTTCAAAACAGGTTGTCTTGAATATTTCTTAATGTTTCATTATGACTTACACAAGGAAAACTAATTATATTACATACATGTACAACATTGGATAAACAACACTAAATTTAAAGATCTGGGAGTTACTTTGACGCTAAATTAACCTTTGTTTCTCATATTAATAATATTATATCTCTTGCAGATAAGAAATATTAATTTTGTCTAAGTTAACTACCTTCATTGTTCTGATATTCTTAGCTATATAGCATTTAACATACCTTTATTCTATCTTATAATTGGAATTATCTGTCATTGCAGTGTATTTTTTAAATAAATAAATAAATATTTTATGCTTTTAATATATCTAAAATAAGTAGATCAATATTTATATTCATGCTACCATACAAGTATTAAATTTATACCAAATCAGTAAATTTTAAGTAGTAGGTATTCTGATTTTTCTTGTTTTCTTAGCAGTTAGATTAAAGAAACGGGCGCATGACGTGTGTTAAATAGGTGAATTTATGTTAACACTACATGCTACACATGTATGGTCTCTTTCACCAGTATGCACCTGTGTAATCATTTGTGGACTTCTATCCCTAATTATATATTCTACAAAAAAATCAAGATATCTAATTTTCCTCTTGCCTTAAGAACTATGAATTTGTATATATTTTAGCACTTTCGTAGTTGTCGAAATTATGTAACAATACGGCAAATGATACTGCTTAGTACCAATAACTAACAATGGAATTATTCTTTGAATTTGGACACAATTAACCTAAAGCCCATTATCCAATTCTTCTATCGTAAGCACAGTAAGGAACTTACTGCTTTAAAATTAAATGGAATATGGTGAGCACGTGTCTTACATAAAGAAATGTTTAAATATGTCAGGAGCGTAGCAATATATATTTTTATCATGCTGAAGTCACGTTTAATCCAGTAAAGATGATGGTTGCTGTCATATACTTTTCAGTGCAAAATATTGAATTCTTTGTATCATCTTATAATTACTATATACAAGAGTTATCTATATATTTCTGTAACAAATAAGTAATGTAGACAAGTCAGGAACAGATGAGTAGGTATTCATATCATTAAAAATAAGAAGAAAGGTTTCAGTCGCAGCTGATGGAACAATTTCCGGGTTGGTTGCCACATCGTCGGTTTAAATCTTTTATTGTTTCAAAAGACTCTTTCTCTTTTTGTTTGTTTCAGAGTTTGCTTTCAACGAAAACAGTGATTTGTCTCAAAGTTAAAAAGTATAAACTTGGTTGCTATCCCAAATTGTTTCAATATTTTACTTCGTTTATTCCTTTTGACCGAATGATATGCTTTCCTGAAGTCCACGAATAAGACTTGTTTTAATCCCATATTCATAGCATGTAGTCAGGATTTCCTTCACCGTTGTTGACCTCCCTTTTTAAAACCTACTTGATATTCCCCTATGTGTAGTTTTGCTATAGGTTCTATTCTCTGTTTTATTAACGTTGCCATGATTTTATACCCTATGTCTAGCAATGGTATACCCCTATAGTTTCTGCAGTCTGTTGCTCCCTTTTCTAAAATTGTTTAATCATAGCATCTCTCCATTCTTCAGGCATACAATATTATCTTCTCCACATCTTTCGGATCATTTCGTATATCCTTTGTCTTAAATCCTCTCCTACGTACTTAATGTTCTCTGCCGTTATTCCCTGGACTTTTGTTATTCTGTAAACTTCTATAATTGTGTCTATGTCCTTTATTGTAAGTTCTTTTACTTGCGTAACATTAATTATTTTTAATTTTTATTGTTAAATTACATTTCGTAATTTTTTCCACTTCTGTAATGGGTATTATAGTACCAGGTGGTGTGCCTAAGTAAATAATATAAATAAATGATTTCACTTTTAAGCAGTGTTGGTTATTGTTAAAAACCTTTTAGTTGAATTATTATTTGCAATCGGCTTCAGCACGCCACTGTGCTCCATAAATAACAGACTGAAAAACAAAATTATCCTAAAAGTTTACGATTGTCGCGGACCATTGTTCGGTCGACCGAACCATTTAAAAATGCCGACCCGAAAGCGGCCCCTTTCTGATCCGACTCTCCGTCTAGCCTCCAGCTTTCGAAGCAATTAAAATCTGCGTAGCACCCAGTCAATACAAACCAAATAATAAAATATTTACCATAACAATATTTTAACTCCGCTGCTTATTATGAGCTAGGAACCGACCTATATTTTTACGACGTAAATATTTGTATGAGTTAATTGCGCCGCGTTCGTCGGGTTTACTCGTGCACCATAAAATTATTTTTTTAGTTGCAGCCGCCTCTAAACATATACAGGGTGTTCCAGAATGATGGTCAAATATTTTACCAGTGTATTCCACAAGCCATTTCAGGAGGGGATTTTCTTATGAAATTTTTCAATTTGGGTCCTTATTGTTGAGATATTCGAGTCTCAAAATGGCGGAAAAAAGTAGTTTTTTTATTTTTCCTTAAAAACGGCTACACTTAGAAACTTCAATTTTGGTACACATTATCAGCTAGTCCAAAGCTATTTTGAGGTGGTGTCTATTCCTTGGCTCATGCTTCTAGAGGGCGGTAATAAGCAACCCCTAGATTTATTCCTTTCAGAATTTTTTCCTGCAATTTACAGTCACAGGTTACCTAATAAATCTATCTATCATAGGTTTTGGACAAGTCGGTATACTCCCTCCCTCTGTTTTGCAATAAGAGAAACAGAAATAAACTCTTGTGTTAAGGCAGTCTGTAGAAGGCAGTCTGTAGAAATATCTGTATATTTCATATTATTTATTACATTTTCCTAAAATTCTCATTAAATTAACTCATATATGCCCTTAGATACCAAATAAATGAATAATTTCAAGCCGTCCCTTAATAATAATTATTGGATATTAGAATCATTAAATACTGAATATAAACTTTCAAAGAAAACAACTGCTATTTTTATTTCTAACGGCTCTGGACAACTAACTTAAGTTAATATAGACCAATTGGTATGTAGATTATAATTAATCTAGTCGCAAGTGATCCTAATAAAATAATCCAAATACTTGCAATGGCTTACAAATATCATTTAGAACCAGTTACTGGTGGTATAGAGGTTGGAGTGAGAAATTGCTGGTGCGACTTGACCCCTTGTCGCTGTCCAAAGCAGTGCCTTATGTGTTTATACCAACACTGGCACGCGTTCTCCTTATCTCTGCCAGACGCGCAACAGAACAGGGTGAAGAGAAGGGGACAGTACGTTTAACAGCCGGATGGGGAGGGCAAAGGTTATGACACCGAAACTATTCATCTTTCGCTCCAGGATGCAGTCATGTA
Organism: Monochamus saltuarius; assembly: GCA_025584915.1. Classification (NCBI taxonomy): domain Eukaryota; kingdom Metazoa; phylum Arthropoda; class Insecta; order Coleoptera; family Cerambycidae; genus Monochamus; species Monochamus saltuarius. The sequence continues at coordinate 2,114,469 of CM046725.1, forward strand.
ACCGACAGACGGTATCGCCAAATAAATAGCCTCCAAAGATGCTAAGTACTTGTTTACTGAGAATGCGAATAAAAATATGAGTATTTTAAAATTCTTACTGTTCAAAGGTTACAAATAATTTTGATAGATATACGTTATTTGTTTTCTTGGATATTATCAATTGTTAAATTTTGTATCAAAATCAGTACTAAAATTAGAATGGACAAAAGGTATAGATAAACCAGGTAGATTTTTACAGATGTCTCTCAAGAATGTTACAACTAAATATATCATAAGAGTATCATATAGGTACTCGTGGAATTATATGAAAGAATGGAATCAATCATATTTGTCTGTGTATATTAATTTATGACAATTAAGAAAATTGGAATACTAGATTTAAAACCATTACAGCTGAAGTAATGCAGACGAATGGAAAATATTACCTAAAAGGTTTAATAAACTGACAGGAGAGCTTTAACAATCTTGGTACCGATTGATATCTTTTGAGTTTGATGTTATTCGAGAAAGAGTGTTCTGAAAATGTCTTAAACTTAAAGCCGAAATCAATATATGGGCGGCCCAGACGTACCGATAGCGACTCTGCCCCTGCAGAAGCTAGCCCGAGAACAACAAGGACAGTTCAAACAATTCCAATTAAAATTAGAGAAGTGTGCTTTATTTCTGTTACTGGCAGCGACCAGTAGCCGAGGTCACGGCATAACAACCCGGAAATTCGCTATACTTATATCAAATACTAACTAAATCTAATTTTGTATGAAAAATGTTGAAAGGAACATGTTTTGTGGACATGACTTCATTACATGCGTGAGTCAATGTAAAATGTATCTATGGACAATGTCAGTCAAAATATTATTTAGTCTAACATTTGTCCAAAAATGTTCAGTACCTACAAATTACAGGGGTATCTTAGGACATCAGCGAATTTTTTAAGTCATCTCTTGAATATGTTCAAAGTATGGTATTGGATAAGTGTTTTTTTTTCAAGTGGGCTACGCTTCCCTCACTCACTTATTTTGCAGATAAAATCAAGTTTTCCCAACATTTATGCGGTATCAGTTTTATTTATTTTGGATTCAATGCCTACTATTACGTAACAGACTAAAAATATCATTTGTTTATATTATAGCACGTGCTCAAACTGAAGAATTGTTTTCTAAATTTTGTTAAATCTCTAGCATATGTTTGTTATCTGTTACCTACGGAAAAATAAAATCTGAACGTGCACTCATTGATCAGATAAAGATCAAGATAAATCTAAACAATTGCCATGTGCATAGATAAAATCGCAAGTAAATATCATCATTAGTTACAGAAATTTTGATTTCGAAGATAATATGGGTAACTGTTGATAATTCAATTAAACTGTAAGTACCTGTATTAGTTATCTCTATAAAAGACTGCGCAAATCGCTGTACCTTATAAACAATAATCAAATAATCTCCAGTAATTGTTATCGGGTAATAATCATAAACGGTATCTATATAAATCTGTTTTCACATAAATATCTACAAAGCCGTAGTAGGTATACTCGCGACAAGAATTCAGACGACTTACGTCATACGAACAAATGAATACTTCATTATAATTTCATCAAAATATTTAAGAAACTGCAACTGATAGTAATAAAACTATATGCTACAATAAAAGTTTGAATTATATACGGCACTAAATTGCAAGCAATCATTGATTTTAACGCGACCAAATATCGAAAATTGCGTTGACAATAATTTAGGTTGCGGGGTCGCGGCAATAATACACTGAAGAACTTAACTATGTATATATTTTTTACAATCTGTATAACAAAAATTCTGACGTCTAACTGACAATTCTAATCATCTTATTATCTAGGTTGTTATGGAATTTTAAATTATTTTCCAATTTGCTTACTGCATCCGCTACATCACCCCTTGCTAGTGTTAACGTTAACTAAAAATGTATTAATTAACTCGTTCCTGCTTGTAGTCGATCGGGAAATCGTACACGTCTGCCTGACCGGGTACGTGGGCTGAGTATCGCCTGTTGATTTGGCTCGTCTTCTTTCTTTTCTTCGTTCTTCGCGTTTGACTGCTCAGGGTTTCAAACGTTCTACATTTATTCGTGTGTCTTTTCCTTTTATACGCACCACGAAGTTGTGGGTAGAACGACTTTTCACTTCGAATGGTCCATCGTATGGTGACTGTAATGGGCCACGTACTGCATCATTTCGTACAAAAACATATGGTGAAGTGGTTAACTCTTTAAAGGAGAAAGTTTTTCTCGTACCGTGTCTTGTTGCCGATACTGGTCTCAATTTGTCGATGTGACGTCGAAGCTGTGCAACGAAATCGACTTCGCTGACTTTTTTAGCAAAAAATGCACCTGGTAAACGAATACTTGAACCGTTAACCATTTCTGCTGCTGAGGCCTTAAGGTCCTCCTTCACAGCCATTCGGATTCCGAGTAACACGATGGGTAAAGCTTCGACCCACCGCTCCGTTTCGTGGCATTTAATTGCAGCTTTCAGCTGTCGGTGGAATCTCTATCATGCCGTTGGCTGCAGGGTGGTATGCTGTCGTTCGTAGATGAGTTGCTCCAGTCAGACGTAAAAGTTCCTTAAAGAGTTTGGATTCAAATTGACGACCTTGATCTGTCGTAACCCTTAGAGGTACTCCAAATCGTGCTATCCAGATCTCAAGAAAAGCACGGGCTACTGTTTCCGCTTCGATATTTGCCATGGGGGCTACTTCTGGCCAGCGCGTATATCTATCTACACACGTAAGACAATAGCGAAAACCTTGTGAACTCGGTAGAGGTCCTACGATGTCTATGTGCACGTGTTCGAATCTACTTCCTGGGTTTGTAAAATTCCCCACCGGTGCAGTCACGTGTCGCGTAGTTTTAGCCCGCTGACATGGGATACAGTTTCTTGACCATTCGCGACAATTCTTGTTGATTGACGGCCATACGAAACGTGACGTTACTAGCTTCTGTGTCGCTCGAACGCCAGGGTGTGAAAGTCCGTGCAGCGAGTTGAAAACTTGGCGTCGTAATGGTTCAGGTACATAGATTCTTGCCGTTTTTGTATCACAGTCATAATATAAATCGCAATTGAAGTCCGGCATATGTTTTTCGTAACTTCAACCAATTTGTCTCATCGAGGAGAATTGCCTGAAGTTCTGGATCATTCTTTTGAGCTTCAGCCAGCGTCTGGTAATCGACGGCCTGTGAAACAGCTTCCACTCGCGACAATGCGTCTGCGACACTATTATCTGTTCCTGCGATGTGGCGTATGTCTGTAGAAAATTGTCCAATAAAATCAAGGTACCTAAACTGCCTTGGGAACTCTTTTCTGGTTTCTGTTGGAACGCAAAGGTTAGCGGTTTGTGGTCTGTAAAATTACAAACTGCCGACCTTCCAACGTGTAGCGGAATCGTTTTACGGCGGAGTAAGTTGCAAAAGTTCTCGATCGTATGCACTGTACTTGCGTTGTGCTGACGTAAGACTTTTTGTAAAGAAAGCTAATGGTTGTGATGTCCCGTTGACTTGTTGTTGCAGCGTGGCGCCTATGGCGTAGTCCGAGGCGTCGACTGTTATGGACAATATAGCTTCAGGAACAGGATGGGCGAGCATTGCAGCATTTGCGTGGCCAGTTTTAATGCTTTCGTATGCTGCATCTGCGACTTCTGTCCATTCTACTGGTGCGTTTCCATTTTTTGGTCCTTTCAATAACTCGTTAAGTGGTTGTTGTAGATCTGCGGCTTTTGGTCTGAGGTCGATAAAAGTTTATTTTACCGAGAAATCTTCGGAGTTGACGTGCTGTTGCTGATTTAGGAAACTCCGTATTTGCCTGTACGCGTTCTGCCAAGGGTCTCGTCCCCTGCTGGTTGACGGAGTATCCTAGGAATTTAACCTCCTGTGCATCAAAAACACATTTTGATTGGTTAATTACTAGTCCGTACTCACTAAAACGTTTGAAAAGTGTTCTTAAATGTTGCTGATGTTCCTCTTCACTTCCCGAAGCAACTAATATGTCGTCGATGTAGGCATAACAGAAGTTCAGTCCTCTAAGTACATGGTCGATAAATCGTTGAAATGTTTGTGCGGCGTTGCGTAATCCAAACGGAGTTTTCAGAAATTCGAACAGTCCAAACGGTGTAGTAATAGCTGTTTTTCTGCATCTTCCGCTGTTACAGGTATTTGGTGGTATGCTCTTACTAGATCAATTGTAGAAAAAATTGACTTGCCGTGAAGAGCATGTGCGAAATCCTCTATATGTGGAACGGGGTACCGATTGGGTATCGTCCTTGCGTTGAGGGCTCGGTAGTCCCCGCATGGTCTCCATTCGCTGTTTTTCTTTGCTACTAAGTGTAAAGGTGAGGCCCAGGGACTTTTAGATGGACGTATGATACCTTGCTGTAGCATGAACTCAAACTCCGTTTTGGCGGATTTTAAACGATCCGGAGCTAGACGTCGAGGGCGACAGAATACGGGGGTCCAGGCGTCGTAGTGATGTGGTGAACGATATCATGTTTCGCTACTGCGCGATCGTTTTCCGTGGGTCGGGTAATCTCAGGATATTCGGTAAGTAAGCGGTGATATTCTGACTCTACCAACACTGTTTTTATAGAAGCTATATCTCCGTTTACCTCTCTTCCTGTTGTTGCAAGTAGCGTGGTGGAATCGATGAGGCGGCGTGCACGCGTGTCGACTAATAGTCCATAAAAAGCTAAAAAGTCTATGCCGATTATAGGCTTGTCAACATCCGACACAACGAATTGCCACTTGAAACTACGACGAAGTCGAAAGTTTAACTCTAGTGTTATTGTGCCGTATGTCGCGATCGGTGCTCCGTTAGCATAAATCATAGTCGCTTTTTGACGTTGTTCATTGATACGTGCACGGGGATATACACATAAATCTGCGCCAGTGTCCACTAGAAACGAAATTTTGGAATGTTCATCAGTTACAAAATTTACGTGACGTCGAGGGCCCGTCATAGCTTTTATCAACGACGGTTCTACGCGTTTCTGAGCGTACTTACAGGGTGGGCGGCACTTTGTAGCTCTGCTTCCGAAACAGTTGTGATACCAACACATATCACCATCCTGTTCGTTATTTCTACGCGATCTTGAACGTTGTCGAGAATGACTTCTTTGTCGTGGTGGCTGACGTACTCGTGATTGTTTGCAGCTTTCCTGGAGTAGTTTCAATACGTCTTTTCGTAACGCTTCCATTTCTTGATACAGGTACTCATCTCTGTATTTAGAAGTGTCTGCTACCTGCGGTTGGCCTTGTCTAATAGTTTCGACTATTTTATCCGCTTTTTGCGCCACCTTATCTAGCGCTACATCGTCGTCCATGGCCAGGATGGCCTGCGCATGGTTTGGGAGTCGGCTAATCCACAGGGAACGAAGGATTGCGTCGTTTACGGTATTTCCTGCAAGACCACGGAGGTGTCGGAGAAATTGTGATGGGCGTCTGTCTCCCATTTCTTCACCTTCCAGAAGACGACGAATTTGCTGTTCGGCGGACGCTGATAGACGGGCAATCAATTCAATTTTTAATTTTTCATATTTGCCTGTCATTGGCGGTGCGTCAATTATCTCACCCACCTCTTCGGCGATGTGCGGGTCTAGATGCGCGACGATGTAATGAAATTTCGTTTCATCCTGCGTAATTTTGTTTAGTGCAAATTGTGCCTCTACTTGTGAAAACCACCTTGTTGGGTTGTTCTGCCAGAATGGCGGTATTTTGATAGCTACGCGACTAACCTGTGTCATTGAATTTTCATCAAACTGCGTGCCGTCTTGCATCGTGGGGCTTTGGATCATGTCACTTCTATTCTTCAGTAACTCGTTGCCGTGCGAATCACGTCGGGGTCACCAGTTTTAGGTTGCGGGGTCGCGGCAATAATACACTGAAGAACTTAACTATGTATATATTTTTTACAATCTGTATAACAAAATTCTGACGTCTAACTGACAATTCTAATCATCTTATTATCTAGGTTGTTATGGAATTTTTAAATTATTTTCCAATTTGCTTACTGCATCCGCTACAATAAAAACAAATGTGTAACGTCTGATTTCTTGACGCGAGTATACAATACTATTTTTCGAATTTTTTTTATCAAAGTAGTGTATCTTTATTATAATGTTTATAGCGAAAATTTATTCAAAAATTGGATACAAGTTTTTGGAATGTGGAAATTCAATTTATATACCGTTGACGTAGATACTGATAGAGGTAGATATCGGCACCAAGAATCTTATTTCATTCTTATTTAGTAGTACAGAATGTAATTCGGCAAAGTTTACTGGGTATAAATGTTATCCGTCATCGCCTGCAATTCCAGCCCACATAGTTCACAAATCTTGGCCCGGCAGAGCACAACGCGTCTCTCCGGGAAAATTGGATAACCGTTTGGCGGTATTCCTTTGTTTTTCAGAGACGCCGAACTATTTTTTAAAGGTGTGGCAACTGCAAACTTTGATTTAGACTCATTACTATATCTTCAATTAATATATTTTTAACATTATTTATTATAACTATATGATTTAATTTATTTAATTTGTTTTTGATTTCAATTTTGATTAGATTGAATTTATATTGTTGCTATTGTCCACGGCTAATAATTGGAAAATAAATATAAATGAATGATCAAATTTACTCATGTATCTAACTGCGTTCTTTTGTGTTATTAATATGAATCAATTATTATTACATATCCAATAGTGCATTTAATTATTTTTTTTTATATTTGATTAAAAATAAAAATAAATATATTATTGTGATTGTTGTTCTTTATAAAATGTTCAGTTCTTTTATAAAGAATTTTGAATCTTTAAAATTATTGTGTATCAAGAAATAAATGTAGAATTATGACTCTTCCCTAATCTTTCAATGTGGTGAACCATTTGGTATATTTTTTCTATTCTAGCATATTACTATTATCATAAAATTTTATATCTTGTCTATTAATTAATTATATTAATCAAATATTTTAGTCTTCATTTTCAATATGTAAGTATATGCATATGTATATCTTTTCACTATGTGTTCTACTTCACGTTACAAATCGAATTAATTCTCTTTCATGTCTCCGACGTAATTACTCATATTTTTAATTCATATTTCGAACTGTAATGCAACGAAAATTGCCGACACTTCTTTTACGTGTTCTGTGGCTGGAATTCGGGATTCTGCCTCGAGTTCCTCGGTGATTTTGCCAGTTGAGAGTTGACAGCTTTCAGCTTTTAGTGATGACTGCTTACTTGGTGTCTTGATGATATTATGTATATTAAAAGAAGACCTTTTATAGTACTTGTTCTTCCCACAATCTTGGGGAATTCTGCCTTTATGTGTAATTCATCACCTCCACCCGTTGTTTTCTTTCTTAGCGTCGGTTGTCAATAACCTTGTTTATCTCCTTGGATACTCAAGCATTACTTTAATGTTCAATAAGTATTTTTCAATATATGCATTTCACTGCTGTTGTTGTACTATTCCACTTAGTCAACTAGTTTCACTTTTTCTGTCAAATACCTACAAATAAACTTATAATTAATACTGTCAGAGTGATCCCTTAAATTGTTTCACTTTTAGAAAATGTCTATTGTATTTATGCTAATATCTTCCTTTTTTAATTTGCTACTCTATTTTCACTATTTAACCCACTAATAATTATTTTAATTAAAATAGCAAACTTTCTATAAAATGTCTTTTATTTACTTAACATAACCTGTCTATAATTTATTTCTTGATCTCTATTGCGTTCTTATCAAATAATTATGTATTAATGAGGGCCCCCGCAAGGCTGAGGAGTGCCCGCGTGCGGGACATTATTTTGGCGCCCTTTATTAATGTACGAAATCCAGTTATAAAAAAATATATTTTTTTATTTTATAATAAAAAATGTTAAATATTAACAAAAATTTAAAATAAGGGTTTAATTGTTAATAAACGATTTTATTTAATATCGCTCGACCAGTATAGTTGTTTATTGTTTGTTTTTAATCTTGCAATAGCTTTTTGAACTACTTCTACTCAACCGATTCTTACAAAACTTTCCGCACATATTTTAGGTTTCCAAGAAAATATTAAATTATCATATTTTATGTTTAACCTCACAGTATCAACCCCTGAGCAAAGGTGAGAGCTGCCCTTAAAAAATTTAAATTAAAAGGAGATCGTGATACCTCGTTGTAAAGGTATTTTTATCATTTAATGATGCAGTCGTAGAGTACAGGTAGTTCTAGTCAAGTGAAAAACTAAGAACCAAAAAATAGAAAGTATAGGTAAAAATATTTCTGAGATATCCGACCTCTGGAACATTTAAAAATTAAAAATAAAAACGTGGGAGCGCAAGTTCGCTAAAAAAATATTTTAACCTACATCCCACATTTTAAATTAATTGTTAATTTTGAAAGAGGTTAGAATCTTTATAAAGTCTCATAATGTGTCCTAATAATTATTAATTTCATCTCTAAGTGTTTCATAACACCTTAAGTTAAAACTGTATGAAAATTTAATATGTCGTAGCACCAAAATAAATATTTCATATTTCTTACATTGGGTCGGGTGAATAAAAACAAGTGAACGCTTTTACCCGTCAATCCGAAAGTTAATACTTGTTAATCCTTACCAAACTAAATATGGTCAAGTATTTGCTTGAAACTTGACAAGTAAAGGCATTTACTGATTTTTATTCACCCTGCGCATTATTTTTTATAACTTCGGCCTCTAGTTCCTTGCGTTTTCCATTGTATATTTAGTATTTATATTCAAAAACGGTACTTTTCAGTGCTATGGATTAGTTAACATATCATTAAGTAAGTATTATACATAGTAATGAATAGGAGTATGGCTTTTATTTAAATTGGTACAACAGAGGCGCAAAATTTTCGCGTAACCTCCGCTAGTCTGACTAACGTTACGCCTTGTTGATGAATCCGTATGTTATAGTTTACGAGGAAAAAATTATTGAAGTTCTAGTAGTATCAACCTTTACATCGCTGGTATACTGTAGTCTAGGCAGGCGATTTCAAATATCCGATTACTTATCGTATTAACTTTTTTGTGATGCAAGTATTTACATTAGTTTTTTAAATATCAAGAATGGTTTACGTCTACAGCAACTCGCAGTTGATGGATATCTTTTAATTTATGGTGACGTAAAAATGCTTTAGCAGATCGATTTCGCGGTAAACATATTCCAAATGTAGCTACTTTTACAACGGTGTGCAGTGAGTACAAGTGTAGTGCAAACACTGGCGTGATACGGGAAATTTGCAACAGAATCGTGGAAGAGAGAGCGTCCACGACATATTGCAGCAGGGTGGCGTATCATACACGAGGCTGAATTATATCTGCATCATGTACAAAGTGTCCAAGCATTAATACCACGGGATTGGACGAGGACCGGTATCATGGCCGCCACGATCTCCTGACTTTAAATCATTTGGACTTATTTTTGAGGGGATATTTAAAAAATGAAGTATATTGCACCGAAGTGCAGCCAATAACTTACAAGTTCAAAACATTTGTGTTAGTTTGTAGAAACTGGGTAAGACGGGTCCAAAATGTTGTTGTATGTCAAACTATTTTGCTAATTAAAACCACAAATTACTACAATTTTAGTTCTTTAAAAATGAAAATCTGAAAAAATACTATTGTTACATTAATTTTTCAACAAACTACAAAAATTTAATTTTTTTTGCTGTAAAAACCAATATATGTAGATAAAGTACACTACCAAAGTATTGAAATAGGACCGAGTATTATTGCGTCAAAATTAACTTTTATGATTTGCACAGTAAGGAATAAGGAACAGGGAAGGATATTGGGCTTAAATAACTATAGATATCATAAAAAAGGGTTTTTACATAGCCTATTCCTCCAAGAAGGCGCAATACTTCAACCAGAAGGGTTAAAAATTGAAAAGCTTGCCTTTATGTTTTAGAAAGGTACTATAAAAACATCTTACAGAGCCGAACAACAATAACAATAAATATTTTCGGTTTAGTATGGTTTCTTGATCGTTAACCTGTTAAAATTGTGGTGTTATAGATTTATGGGAGATGTATTGGGTTAATGAACTCAAATAAAATTTTATCAAGCACTAAATCCGCTGTTTAGTGCGTTAAGAGATGGTATTGGTTTTAAATTGTTTCTTCATTAACACCTAATATTTGTGCAAGTTGTGTATATTCAACACTAAATTTCTTATTTTTGTACTTGGTCAATTAATTATCACTTCATTATTTGGGAAACAGTTGAGCAAACTGCGTGGTATTTTACAGAGTAGTGCTGCATACATTAAAGTTTATATACTAGTTCCTTCCTCTGTGCTTGTCTTTGTTTGACATCCATTCACACTACTCGAACATCTTTTGATGTACATTAAAAAATATGGGTACTCATATAGTAGATATATAAGGTGTGTATAAAACGGTACCATATACTTAGGGTATATACCGCAACTTAGTATATGGTTAATCAGGGTTTTATTATTCTTAGTATTATTGCTGTTATTACTTGATTATTAAGAAAAAAATCATTGCACTTTAGACGCATGATTAAGGGAACATGAAAATAGCAATTCAAAACTTCTGAAGCAACAGGTGCACACTAACTGAATATGTTCCCAAGAGCATTAAGACACACCTGAAAATCGTGAATTATCGTCAGTTATATTGCTGACACTTTATTGCCAGATCATGTTTCACGCTATTGCGATGGGTGTCTTTATTCTGATTCTGATGTCTTGTTCATTGTTTCTAGAATAAGAATATGCATGTTCTGGGCATATTCATATAATAAATGTGAATGAGAATGGAAGTAGTGCTCGTAATAACTTCCAGCAAATACTAACATACCATGGGCATAGTTATCATCTAATTATGCCATTATTATATCATATTTTTTTATAATCAGTGTACGGATTACATAGCTGATGTAATATTGATAGTTTCAATAAATGCTATTCAGACATTAACAAAACGTGAAAAATGCTTGATTAAACAAATCACTTTTGTGAACCATTTATTTGTAAAAGTAATAATAGGATATTAGTATTGAATTGTTTCAATTGACATGAAAGCAATAATTTATAATTATGATAACTTGAAATTTAAAGACTGTGCTGTAATAAATACATTGTACAAAAAAATTGTAAAAGATTAAGTGGCAGTATTTACGGATCTATATTTATTAGTGACCGTCGTCCTTAAATTAGAAAAACACTCAAGCTGGTACAACGGTCAATACAATAATCTTATTATATCTGTACGTATAGTCTGAATCCTAATTTGCAGATTGTGAGTATGGAGTCAATCAATATAAAAATCAATAAATTCGTGACTTCCCGCGTTCTTTGAAAAAAAGCATGAATATATTACATCCAATGATACTGAGAAACAAAATGTGAAGCATTGTATCACGTTCTAAAAATATTAAATTACTAAAATGGCTATTAAAAAATAAAGGTTTGTGATACAAGGGTGAAAATTAAAGGTTGTACGTATTTTTTAATGCCACATCATAAAAAAATAAAAATTAAATCTTTTGTCCAATGAATAAAAAAAAATGTTTGGGGTGGACCACCCTTATCACTTAGGGGTATGAAAAATAGATTACGATCGATTGTCAGACCTACCGAATATACATATAAAATTTCATAAAAATCGGACAAGCCGTTTCCGAGGAGTATGGCGTCTAAAACTGTGACACGAGAATTTTATATATTAGATATAGATAAAGCAAACAGTTTTAAACTTTTACTGAACAAAATTTATTTTATTCATTTTTATCTATATTGTCTGAAGCTATTTATTTGTGGCATAATTTTAGTCTTTCTTTAGTTTTATTGGTTTTTTTGCCACACTTCTGAAAAAAATAAATATTAATTAAATAAGCCCTTGCGCCAAACAGTCAAGGGTTATTTTTGAAACTAAGTTTGCCTAACCAAAAAATCTCACACTGAAAAAAGCAGATAAGTGATGTAATTTTTGTTATTTTTTACTTATCTGCTTTTTTCAGTGTGAGATTTTTTGATTAGGCAAACTTAGTTTAAAAAATAACCCTTGACTATCCGTTTGGCGCAAGGGCTTATTTAATTAATATTTATTTTTTTCAGAAGTGTGGCAAAAACCCGATAAAACTAAAGAAATTTTTTTATCTATATTATCGCGCATTAAACATATGAAACTTATAGGTACATTTAAAAATTGCAGTATATATTTGGTCACTACATCCACATTTCATTTTGATTTTATCCCATTTTGCATGTATTTTTGCTATAAGTAATACTTTTACCAAACAAAAAATATCGAATTCAGTGTCATTGCAACTGGTTAATAAATAAAAATAAAGGTGAATTCCACTTTTACTTCACGGAATTTCCACTTTGTAAGCAGACTTGTTTCAGGATATCAGTGGTCACCTATTTAGAAATAGAATGCCAATTAACACCTACACTATGTCGCATTACTATTTTATTTGTAGTGAATCGCATCTTCAACACCGAGATATAGAATGGATGAAAGGCCGAAAAAAATGTGTAGTTATATATCCGTCCAAACGTTTCTTTTTCTGTAGAGAATGTTACAAAATATAGTGCATAATGAATTTGCTTTTGTTCTTAGAAAATATTTTTAAATAATACTGAATACTTTCCATGAAATGGAGAGTCACCGACATTCTAGTGGTCACTTTCAGTTTTTGAACTATTTTTCATTGCCGTTTATCAGCGTTTCACTAGCGAATCAAATTAATTTTTGTATGCTTCTCCAGACAGCGGTTTTCCAACACTATCCACAATTGTTGATTGTTGTTTATTATACAGGATTAAATATGCCTATATACACTTATTTGAGAAAGGGACAGAGAAAACAAATAAGAACTATCGGAATCGTCCTACAAAAAAGCAGAAACATTTTATTTTATACAGGGTGTCTGGAATATGAGTGCCTTAATTTTGCCATATGATAAGTTGTACTCAGTGAAATATATTTGGCTTAACAATTTTTTCTCTCTGACCAATGATAACATAATTATGACAGCAAACAGGTCTTGAATATTTGACAAATTCGGTCATATACTATCTTAGGATTTACGGACCCCCGATTTACAAATTTTATCTAAATATTTGGATTTCTTAAGAAGTTATTTACAAATATCGAAAATAAAATTTTAACTTTAACACCCTGTAACTCCGTTAATAATCAGTTTTGGAAAAATTGTTACAGAAAGAGGTAGCATTTATTTTCGGTCTAGAATTATCCCCTGAATTTTTTGCTCATCATTTACGGACACCCTGTATATTAAATTCCTATTTAATCGACACCCATGGCCACTTGCCAGACACGAATTTAAATTTCGCATATGTCAAAGATAGTCAGGCAGCGCCGTCTTGCCGTGTATACTAATTTACAGCGCATTTAAAGAAAAACTTTTATTAACAAAATGAATGATTTTTCATTATTTCATAAGAAACATGCACAGTTTATACGTAAAAAATATCCACCCATGTGTATTAATGCATGTCCTTCTGTTAATAAATTATTATAATCAGAAGTTTGTTGAAGAACTAACACAAATGTTTCTTGTTCTTGTCTGTTTTGAACCCATCAGTTATTGACAGGAGCTATGATATGTTCGCGTTCCATCAATAGTGTTCACATCGGTGCAATACACTTCATTTTTTAAATGTCCCCACAAAAAGTGTATGATACACACTGTTGATTGGGATATTTCTTGTACTTGTTGAGCGATATTAAAATCTGATTTCAGTGTTCGGAATCGCCTGGGGTTACGTGACTGAATAAATTTATGTATATTCTTACAATAAAACTCTAAATACTTTATTTTTAGAAACTAAGAAATATTTTAGTAAGGCAGAATAATCCTGCATACTTTCATAACATGATAAATTATTCATTTCACCGTCACGCAATTACAGAAATGAGTACCTCTTATAAAGTAAATCACGTTTTAGAATTTCAATTTGTAAAATTTACACATCTGATTCGTCTACTCATTGAACTTATAACGAACCAAGGGAATCGCTTGTGTGGTCTGGCGTGGTGCAGTCGGTCGCACGACCGTAGAGTATCTAAATAAAAATCGAAACTGACTTTTATTTTCATTTACGCTTTCTGCTGAAAATTCCACGCCGACTCAAGTAAGGTCTTAAACTTAATTTGTACTTATCAGTACAGCGCTGTGGGTAAAGCTTGCGCATAAGCCCACATGCGAGTACCATAAAATTTTATTGGTGTTTTAAAATGGAAGATAAATTATCCAAGATTAAATTTTATTTTGCCTAAATGAGGAGACAGATATCTCCTGAGGATGCAGGGTTGTTTGAAACTTGGAGATACAAAATTAAGAGTTCTGCTTTCTTATAGAACTTTCTAGAACTATTCAATTTTCATAACAAATGGTAGATGAACTATTTAATTTTCACTCGGGATGTGTAAACGTTAGACAGAGTGAATTGCAGTGCAACAGTGACAGAGGGATTAGACGTACAGCGAAAGCGTTTTTGTTACTACAACACATAATTTTACAGATTTTAATTATTTTTATTCTTACGTACAATTTTAATAATTTTTGCATCTGTAATGGCGTACAATAAAGTTGGACACTACATGTCTAAATAATACAGAGTTAACTATGACTCAGTACAAATATTTTAAAAGAGGATAGAGAGAAAAAAAAAGAATTAACGGAACCACCCTTCAAAAAATTTCCAATGTTATTTATCAAGCAAAACTATATTAAACCCTTATTTATCGACAACTATGGGTGCGCGTACGAGAAATTAACATTGACATTTGGAAGCAACACAACTAGGGAGGATGGAAAACTAAATTAATTAATACCTCGCACAGCAATATTATAAATGACCCTCGTATAAAGCCACTTGAAGTCTTACTTGTTGATACAACTGTAAGAAACAGAACCACATTCGATTATAACAAAAAAATGACTCGATTTGTTAGAACAGCATATATGTGTTTCATACTTAAATGTAGAAACTTACAATTTGAATTTAAATGGTAAAAATAAGAAAACAATCTACTCGTATATAACAATGTCTGGCTTGGTAGAACCAAAATATAGATATTCTGAAGACACACTTATCAAATTAATGGCAAAAATTCGTTGATTTCCGATACAAATGCATCAATAAGTGGCGACGAAAATTATACTTACTATTCTTGAAGGCCCTATTAGCTTGGCGACACTGGCTGTTTTTAAAATTTTACACGAGAAAACATTGGTGCCGAAAATTTTCGCATTTGCATACACTTCCACATGATCACCAATTTAAAATTCAATTATTTTCATGTTAGTAATTCATGTGGTTTAATTTCGAGTTGGTCAGAAACTCACCCTCCCTTGAATGAAAAACATGTTATTAATCTGTTGGTTTTATTAAAATATTATTATTTACACATTTATGGTGTTTACTAATAATAGGTCAAAGCAGAGCAGGTGCAAGAACCTTTCATGATTAGACGTTCATTTTTTGATATAGCTTAGCTTCGTACTTGTTGGAGGCCCAGATAACGTATAATCAGACAAGGGTTTTACAAACAAAAGCTGATACCTAGCTGCTACGGCTAACAGACATAAATTATACACAAAACTAACACCATAATTGCAGATTGTATCACAATGGTTTAGTAAATGACCACGTTTACACGCATTTTTCTAAAACAGACGTAGACGCTGCATTAAAATTTTGTAGATACTTAAAATTGCTTCTGTTTTTATCAAATTCATAGTTGGTTTTATCAGAGAAAAACATATACAGGGTGTCCAGTAAATGTATAAATTTTAGGGCTGTATTCTATGAGCCAAAATATAGCGGTTTAAGCCGGGGACAGATTGATCGACGTCAGAAGGATCTGACACAGGGTATCCCAACGAAAATTTGATCCCCCCTATAATTTGAAAACCGAATAATATTTCAAAATTCGCCGAGACCCGTCGATTTTAGTTCTTGGGGGGAGCTTTTTTGACAGTCAAGCCAACTCGATATGTTCATCTTCCTAATGCCTAGCAACCCCAACTTAAAAATTTCAAATGCAACTACCCCACTTGTGGCACATCATTTTAAAGCCCTTTTCATTGCGAATACAGTGAAGTACTGTTTTTAGAAATCGGTTGAGATTTGACAGAATTATTGGTTACAAACGGAAAGATGACAAACCAACTTATGCGTACTAATTTCTACACAAATGCCCACCATTAATAAGTTTTTCTTCTACTACACATGACCGCATTACCTAATTGTTATTGATGTGTCTATCAGTTTACAAAAAAGTCAAAAATGAAATAAAAAAGCTGAAGCAAATAAAACTAGATACTAAAATAGTTATTAGTAGAAGATACTTAAGTTTATAGGAATTCAGACCTTTTCAAAATAACAAAAAATCAGTACTACAAAAAAAGTCGGTGTTTTTTGCTTGTGACCAAGAAAATCAAGGAATTTCATACTCAGACACCTCAAAAATTGAATGTTTGTGCAGGCATTTTGGACGACCATCTTGTTGGACCATTTTTCATCCAAGGTAATCTCGATGGAAACACCTATCTAGAATTATTGGAAAGTACAATTGATCCTAGGATAACAGAGATTTTAGAAAGTGACGACAATTTACTATAAAATGAAATAACCTTCCAACAAGATGGTGCGCCCCCGCACTATGCTGCTGCTGTGCGACAATTTTTGGATGACCATTTCCCGGGGCATTGGATTGGCAGAAGAGGTCCCGTCGAATGGTCACCAAGATCTCCGGATCTGTCCCCATTGGACTTTTTTCTGTGGGGTCATTTAAAATCACGAGTGTACGCCACTCAGCCGGAAACATTGCAAGTGCTGCGTCAGAGAATTGTAGAAGAATGCCGATTAATAACTGCGGATGTCTTTAATAATGTTCGAACAGAATTTGAAAACAGACTGTATTATTGTTTGGAAGTTAACGGGGGTCATTTTGAGCAATTCATCAAATAAATGTGATTTATTATTTACTTCAGCTTTTTTATTTCATTTCTGACTTTTTGTGAACTGATAGACACATCAATAACAATTAGGTAATGCGGTCATGTGTAGTAGATGAAAACTTATTAGTGGTGGGCATTTGTGTAGAAATTACTACGCGTAAGTTGGTTTGTCATCTTTTCGTTTGTAACCAATAATTCTGTCAAATCTCATCCGATTTCTAAAAACGGTACGTCACTATATTCGCAATGAAAATGGCTTTAAAATGATGTGCCACAAGTGGGGTAGTTGGATTTGAAATTTTTAAGTTGGGATTGCTAGGCATTAGGGGGATGAACATATCGAGTTGGCTTGACTGTCAAAAAAGCTCCCCCCAATAACTAAAATCGACGGGTCTCGGCGAATTTTGAAATATTATTCGGTTTTCAAATTATAGGGGGGATCAAATTTTCGTTGGGATACCCTGTATTGTGTGCACGCCATTCCATCTAATGTGTCGCAAATCTCATCTTCTTAGATTTTCATCACGTCGGGTGGTGCAACGTGGTCCCGCGTGGTAGCAATGTACAACTGAATATGATGTTACATACATAAAATGATAAAAAATACTGATAAAATTTGGTTATTTTAAAAATTTGCGAACATGAGTGTCTATAGAATAAAACGTAAGCGCGTAAGAACAAATTATGAGAGAAGAAGCTTAGGAACAAATTACACAGAAAATGTTTCTCACAGCACATTGTTAATGAAACAACATACATGTTAAAGACTTCAGCTAAATGGGTAATTAGGGTACTTAAATGTATTCATCCTCGACACACAATATGAGTTTGATCTTCTTCTGATATGAAATATTCCTTAAATTGTTGGAATTGTCGAATATAACGTAACGTGGCATCGCATGGCACGCCATGATAACACCACGTCACTTGACATGGCGTGGCGTGGCATGGCATTAGAGCAATGTGCCCCCGGCTTTAAGGTCGCCGTAAAGTAATAAAATTTGTGGCGTTCTTTAGGTACAGAAATCTCGAAAAAAACACGTAGAGCAAAAATAATGTCATAAATAAAATTATAGATGTTTTGTTTATCCACTTTTACTATTTAAATTCTCCTCAAATAATACCATAACTTTTAAAATACATTTGTATGACACACATTAGTTTGATATTCTAACCCCACATTTTAACAATTATTTTCACATGTTTATAAACAAAAGCGAATAATCTTATACGCAGAACTATGTAAGTTTATGTTATAACAATATTTACATCTACAATTGAATTTCAAAAAATACGTATTTTCAAAGATTGTTGGTTAGACCACTTTCTGTCGTTATATATTCGATTTACTTAAGGGCGCCGTATTTCTGAAAGTGTTTTTTACAAATACAAATAATTTTAGACATTTAAGAACAGAATAATACAGAGCTTAGTAATAACAGAAATGTTATTTCAGCCATCTGCAAATATTCAAAGGTACCGAAGTAAAATCAATATTTAACATCAGAAAGCGATCTATCCAATGAATTTTTAGGTACTGAAATATTTCAAAATACGTATTTTTTTAAATTCAACTATAGATGTAAACATTGTTATAACATAAACTTACATAGTTCTGCATATAAGATTGTTCACTTTTGTTTATAAGTATGTGAAAATAATTGTTAAAATGTGGGGTTAGAATAGCGAAATTATGTGTGTCATATAAATGCATTTTAAAAGTTATTACATTATTTGAGGAAAGTTTAAATAGTAAAAGTGGATAAACAAAACATCAATAATTCTATTTTTGATATTACTTTTGCTCTACGAGTTTTATTTTTCGAGATTTCAGTACCTAAAAAACACCACAAATTTGATCATTTTACGGCGAGAGATACGGGCACCTTAAGGGTATAATGTTCGGCCAAACAGTGTAGCTTTTATCAGGCTCCGCCCATCAGCACCTTCAACGGCAAATTTAAGTTTGTGCCCCTGTAAGTTAGACAATTGTATGCAGAAATTTAGCAAAACACGTCTTCTTGGCGGACAGATTTCATGAATATAAATGCAAAAAATTGAAATCTGAGGCAATTGTCTGTTATATGAAGACTTGATTTACTAGCCTACAGCTTTCTTTTTTTATTATAGTACCTAACAACGTCTCACCGCAGTCCTAAATGTGGGCAATATTGCGACCGAAATATTGTTCAGATCAATTTTTTTTTTTTTTTTGAAAATATGGCTCTGCTGTCTAGTAAAATATACTTTTATTAGTTGATTAAAACTTGCTCCATCTTAATACGAATTTCCATTGAGGAGAAATATGAAAGCGCGTGGACGTCTAAAAACCGCTTTGTAAAATTGCGAACATTACAGCCTTAAGTACTTCTGAATATTCGCAGATGGCATGAGATAACATTCCTGTTATTTACTAAACTATATATTATTCAGTTCTTAACTGTTTAAAATGAATTGTATTTGTAGAAAATACTATTTCAAGAATAGGCGCTCTTAATCCAATTTACCTTAGTCCAAAAGTTGCACTCCCTAGAAGATAGAACATAATGTCGGCCAAAATAATTTCTGTCATCTCAAAAACCCCATCTGTGGAAATGTCTTGAAAACTGTATCAAATGTTAGTAAAAGATAAAATTGAATTTTTAAATTTCGCACCCTATAAGTCAGCAATCTTGAACTTTTAGACTGAATAAGATGGGTTACATCAGTCCTGAAATTTGAACCATTCTATGCTGGACACCCCATATGCTATAAAAAAAACTGCAATGCATTTTTGTATTGAACAACAAAAGTGTAAGCATTAGCTATTTAAAAAAAGACTCTAAAAAACTCAGCAACAAAATAAACGGTATTTAAGATAAGATTGTGTTGTATCACTTAAGTATATAGGAAAAAAATAAATTCAAACAAAAAGTAATCGCAACAAGACAAAACAATAGGTGTAGTATACAAGAAATGTTCAATATGCAAACACGGAATTCCAGAAAACAACTACTTTGCGGCCTAATGCCCCAACCAGTATTGAACCTTTGCTCCTCATTGTCATCTCTCTTAGTCGTGGAATTCCCACATCACTTCTATTCGATGCAGAAAGGGATGTGACCGAATATTTGTTACATTTTTATAATTATCCCCTGTACACTAAAATATTGCAAATATTAAAAGGATTCATTTGATCCTTCTATACAGAGTGTTTGACAAGCTCTATGACAAACTTTAGCATATATTAGCTGAGTTAATTCAAACAATTTTTTCTTATATGAATATAGGTCCCATTGGTTTTTTGATGGTTGTTACAACAATAGGTATTATTTATGTTTAAAGTTTAAACATTAGTTAACCTTTATTCACCAAATTAACAAATCTTACGACTATAAAAATTGTTCAAAATGTTCACGCTCGGTTTGAATGCAAGTCTCACATTGGCGCCCTAAAGATTCCGTCACTCTTATCTTGTTAGCTGCATCTTGAATTCTGAAGTACCTGCTGACGGGTAGTGATTTTAACAACAACAAGCTGCTTCACATGTCCTCATTAATAAAAGTCCAAAGGATTTAGCTCTGGGGAACGCAGTGGCCATGCTATCCATTTATTTCGGAAATGATCATTTAACCAAACAGTTACTTGTCTCCCTTTATGTAGTGCTGATACATTTTTAAAATAATATTAAGTCTTACGTCATCAATGAAATCAAAAAGGTTGTTTTCTAATAAAGTTCTATACAGATCTGCATTTAAACGATCATTTGAAGCATGTGCAGGCAGTAAATTATTATTGAACATGCTACCCCAAATGTTGACACTGAAACGGTACTAAAATCGTCTTGATCTAGTTACATGCGGATTTTGTAACGCCCAGATATGTTTATTATGATTATTATTTATACCGTCCCTTGTAAAACACGCTTCATCAGACCATATGACAAGCCATATTAATCTATCATTTTGTGCATATTGTTGAAGTAATCAGCGAGAAAATGCGAATCGCTGGAGAGCATTTCCAGCATGTTCAATTAGTCCAGCCGTATCTGCCAAAGTTTGTCAGAGTGTGGGGAACACCCTATATAAAAATTGTGCATTGCATTTAGTACACATTTGTTAATTGCTTCTAAACTACCTCGTATGCAGATTTATCTTAAATGATTCGTCGCGACTCGTACGACGCGTCAAAATATTTACCTTGAAAATTGCTCTCGTAAATTTCGACCTGCCCAGGGGTATAAACGTGATCAGCGAAAAGAATCGCCCTAAAAGAACCGAGGCGATAACCCGTTGGAGTTGGCACGGCAGGCTAGATATTCATCACTGGCCGTGCCAGTAATTATAGGGCGCTGCCGAGACCATCTATCCTCCATACTAAGCGGAATATAATCACCTTCGCTAACCCTGCTTATGCGGTGCTCGTTCATTATAGCCAGATCATCTACTTTAACTACCCTTCATTACAGAGTCCGGGGCCCATACACCTGCCAAATCACCACGTTTGGAACCGCTGACAGGTCTCCGTATCACTGCTGGATAATCACGATAGAAGTATTTGTTCACATAATTGGGAGTTTGTATAGATTTCTATCAACGACTTTCCGGGTATTTTTAAAATATGTCATTTTATAATTCCATCATCTGTTATATCGGAGTAGAATGGATGGACCAGAATCCGCCTGAATGGTTGCAAGGCATTTAAGTATTTTCTATCGCCAAAATTATTTATTATTTATTTTACAAGCTTTATTGCAGATGGTAACTGAGTTAATTTCAAACCCTTTTTCTAATATGAACATAGGTCCCATTCATTTATGTTTAGTAGTTACAAACATGTTAATATACAGATTTGGAAAGTGAGGATCTTGATGGTGAATTGTGTTTTGCCGCTTGCGTGTATTTGTGTCATGCTACACGCATAGTTCCATCACAGCGTGATTCCACTCTTCGAATAAGGCAGTGTTGCCAGGTGGGATAAATTCAGTGCATGAGAATAATTTCAAAATAGCATGATGTCATGTTTGGAGAAAAAAGCATGAGATGGTTTAATGTATCAAAAAACGCCTCTTGACACAGCTTAATTTTTAATTACTTTTGTAATGCCATTTTTATTTCATTAAAAAGCATTATGTTATGCTATTTTATCATAATATTACATTGTAAGTAGGTACTTACAGGTACTTACTTAAAAGTTATTAACCACGTAACATTTCTAATTTATTTTATTGTTAGGCCGGGCGAACGTTGAGGCGCAGTTGACGTGACGCAGGGTGACTCACGGGTCGTAAAATCTATTGTTTCTAGAAAATGTAGGTACCCTTACGGAATAGAGTTAAGAATCACTGCAATACAGCGTGAATACAGCACACACACCGCATATCCGTCGACTGTCATACCCGTTTATGTATTCATTGCTAATTATTAAGAGAGCAGTCTACAATAAATGACATTTCAAGTACCCAAATGTTGTAGATACCTACCTCTATCTATTCAATTTTGCCCTCGATTTTGCCTTTATTTCTCGTTAGGTCTTTGTTTTGGTAGATTTCAAAGAGTAATTTTAATAATTTTATTATTTCTTTTTGTGTCTATTAAAAAGCATGAGACCTGACAACACTGGCATCAGTTGACCGGACAGTTAGATTTGCAATGGCGAATTGGCGTTGGCGATACGGAACCGATTACCGTAGTAGTGGGGAATGCTAGACCAATGCACGGCGCCGCGCCACTTATACTTCGTACCTCCCCTGGGATAAAGCGGCAATTTCTACTTTCTCTGTAAAGATCCGCAATTTCCGAATCTGTATATTATTACATATTTCAAAGTAGCCTGATAAATAAAAATGATGGTTGCTACAACAATAATTATTATTTGTGTCATTTTGTTCATTAATAATAATAATAATCTTTATTATCAATTAAGACAATACATAAAATATTGTAAAGGATTAGTCAATAAAACAAACAAAACACGTATAATAAAATTAAATATAAACAAAACAATATACATAATATTACATATTAAAAATTATAGTATAGTTGACTTTTGTCAATTAGATAGTTTTTTCTTGAAGGCAACTATAGTTGGAAGATTTTTTATATTTTCAGGCATTAAGTTAAAAAGTTTAAGCCCTAAGATCTTAGGTGAATTGGATGTAATAGTAAGTCTGTTAAAAGGTATATAAAATGGATCTTTTTGCCTCGTATTCACAGCGTGAAAAACTTATTTAAGATAAAACAATTTTTATTACAGAATATGAAAAAACAAAGTTAAAAAATTAACAGAGATGGTAAAGTTAAAATTTTATGTCTTAAAAATATTCTTGCAACTTGTAGTATTTGGTACGCCAGCCATTGTCCTGATGATCCTTTTTTGTAAATTAAAATCTTGATGTGACCTAGCAGAATTACCCCTAAACACAAACCATATCGCATCCGTGATTCAACTTCTGCATAATATAGATTAATAAGTTGATCGTTGATCACGTTTCAGTACAGTTCGCAGATTTTTAATCTGAAATATAATAGAGTTCATCTTTGAAATCATGTAATCACAATGAGGTTTTCAAGTTAGGTTTCTGTCTATATACAAACCTAAGGACTTAACATATTCAATGTCATTAGACATTTTTTTTCATCTGAATAAATATACCTATATATCACTAATATTTTTTATTTATTATGGAACCTCATTGCAAACGTTTTGTTTGTGTTAAAATGAAGACTGTTCGCCTGAAACCACACACTCAAACTGCTCATAACATTATTGCACATTGGTTTTAACAAAGTATCACTTTTATTTGACAAAATTATGGATATGTCATCTGCATACATAGTCAAAAGTAAAAGTAAAGAGTCAAAATCATTCATGTTTAAGAAAAATAGAATTGGGCCTAGTATGGAGCCCTGCGCAACATCCATATTAATTTCGGTTATTTCTGAACTAACATTTTTTACTATATTTAAAAGAGTGAAATGAAGAAGATTTCAGTCAATTTTATATTTGAATCTTATTCATCCAAAACCGACATCTTTCTTATTAGAAATGACTGCAGCTTATTAAGAGAACGTTATGTTAACGAATATTTAACGGAAGCTGCAAAACAGATCGGAAAGTACGTGTCGAAATGTCCACATTCATAAGCGCTGAAAAGTAATCGAGCGTAAAATAATTTAAGTGACGTGATGAAACGACAAGCAATGCGGGTTAATTGAAGTAATGGTAATGGACGACGTTGTTTTTTCGTAGACGATATTTGGTTACAGCAAGTTGTGCTCGCCTTTTTGAGCTTTCATAACTTGCAATTTCACATTCAGTACCATCACTGCGATTGTTGCTGTGCATACAGTGTAGTCCATTAAAACTTGCCACCAGGTTTTCTTCGTTTTGAAAAAAAAAAAAATTAAAAATCGCTCAAAATTTGTTAACTTTTTTGAGGTGAAGGGCATATTTTATGGATGTAGGGAAGCGCCCAATTTCGGATATATGTTTTAAGAAATTCTTATATTTTTATGAAAGTTATATTTTTGGTTGGTTTTTGAGCCAAAGGTATGGTAAATCCATACTCTACAAAAGGCAAAACATATTGCAAGTGTCCTAGTCCAGTCAACCGGTGTTCCAAACTGCCGTTTTCGTAACAAAATTGTGGAAGTATTTTTCTCTACTGTTTTCTATGGTTTTTGGTGTGCTTAAAGCGAATTTCAAGTTTACTACCTTGTAAGATGTCGGCCGCAGTGGAAAATGCAAAAACCTCAAAATTTTCGCATTTTCTTCAGTTTCTCGTTTATATCTAGCAAATTTGCCATGTAAAGATTGAAAATACTGTCATAGAATTTGCCCCGCTCGCACCCAATTCGACAGCTGTGGTATCGTGAAACGCTAGATTGCCCCGAACGCGCCTACACGTTTCTGGTAAACAAACAAATAATGCCGGATATCGAGGCGCGACTGGAAATATTAGGAATCGACGAGAAGCGTTCGAGTCGTTCGAGAAAATGGATCTAGAAATGCTAGAAAATACCTGGAATATTCGTTTGGTCTATAGAAGAAAAATAAACGGCCGAGTCAGTCAGTCTTAAATTACAGTCTTGCATGAGAGTCTTGTATTACAGTATCGAATTGAAGTGATTAGAATTCAGAGCGATTTATTAAATAGTATTTAATTGAGTTGCAATTAGTATTTGATAGTGTACAGAGTGTTAATAAAGATAAGTGATTAATTAACGGATTCTTTTTCTGGTAAGAGAAAAAGACGGGTTTGGAAATCCGTGACAATACTACAGCTTCAATAAAGTTTTGCTCGGAAACTAAGGATTTTATATATTTCTTTAAAAATCTACTTCATTTTTCATGATGACGCATCTATTCCAAAATTATTTTAGATAAGTTCTGAATCACCCTGTATATTGAATGTATCCATATGTTTTAAAATCAGCAGACTATTGTTTAACGAAGTCGCCACTGCTATTCAAGGAGATACTTTTTGAACAGATTATCATAAATATCGGGACTATAATTTCCTAAATTAACCTGCAATAGTAATTATTGGCTAGACTTCCAATGCCAAAGTCAAAGGATGCCGTTGTTTTTCTCGAAATCGTTTTTGCTGGTGCAAATTTAAATAAATAGTGCCTATGAAGAGCGCGGCGAGAATTCATTCAGAATTTTAAATTAATTTCAAGAAGCCGACAAGAATGCTACTATGTACAGGGTGAGCCAAACTAAGACATTTTTCTTACACCATTATAAGTTTTGTTATTCATCTATACAGGGTGCCCCAAAATAGAAGGCCATACCATTAACCACATATTATTTGGACAAAAGTAATGCGACTTTGCTTATGTCATTTTTTATTTGGGCATCCCTGTTTCAAGATACAGGGTGTTAAAGTTACATTTAAAAAAACTATTTTTGTTAATAATCCCATTGTTGTGTAAGATACACACTTGAAATTTTGCACGTACTTTTATCTTATTCCGGCATACATATCATGTAATTTTGGTTAAATCGAAGGGCAAATGGTGGTAACTGAGTAATGCAGTAACCTTTATCCCCTCCAATTATTTCTAAGTACGCCTATGCAGCTTTTACGTAGAATTTTCTTCTGATCATTTTATCTCTTTTGTATTTTTTTGTTTAAATGCACCGTTTTGGAGAAAAACGACATTTATTGATGGGTTACAAATGTCTTAGCGGCCGATAATTGTCAGGAAAAAATAGTGAGCTCCCTTATCCCAACAGACCACATCCTAAAAAAAAGGATCGACATCTTCGTGAAACCGGAAAGTTTATGGATCAGAAGTTCGGAATTTGCGGCCTACATAAAAAATTAAGCCTTTAACAAGAGGAACAAATCTTAGCACTAATAGAAGAAAAACCAAGCACAATTACAAGGATTGTTTCTCGACAAATAAAACATTGTACACAAATAGATGGTCATCGGATTTTTAAAACTTCTTAAAAATGAGAAAATAGGCTATTTTTGCATATCACTTGTTACTCGAATAGGTAAATGTATACTAAAATTACTACCCCACTTTCAAACGCTGTATATTGTAACATTATAAAATCAATCTTACCTGGGCGAAGAGAGTTCTGAGATAAAACACACTTGCAATGTTAACTAATCGGTAATTTATTTTACATGTTGATTGAATCATTACAAATGCCTTTCCTGGGTAGCATATTTTATATAAAAAATAGAAAATACACAAAAATACCTTCATTGGTCATTTAAAATGTATACAGGGCACAAGTAACCAAAATACATATCTGCATTTGCAATAATAATGACACTCCCTCAAAGTAATTTTTGAACTTCTGGAAGTTCTGAGTAGAAATTTAATTAAATCTCTGTTGGTGAGTGAAACAACTAAGAACTAATGTTAAAAGTGTTACAATTATGTCAGCAATTCAAGGGAAATAGCAAAATTCATTTTAAAGAGTGTCATTATTATTGCAAACGATTGTACATAGAAGAAACTATTTTTGATATTAATTATAAAAGGAACGGAAAATTCGTAGTATTATAAAATTGTAAAATGCAGGTTAATGTTAATTTGGGCTTATGTTACATAGTTCTTTACAACATGAGCGAAATGCATGGTCTAAAATTTATATACATACAAGAAATTCGAAGAATTTCAAAAATTATGCAATATAATTCTCTGAACGTCTTTCGACTAGTTTATTTTGTATCTCAATGTAAAAGATATGATCGTAGATTAGATTACAAGATTAGTGGAATTAATTAACAGCTCTTTCATTGAAATAACAACATAAAGGGACTTTCACTGTCCCAACGAGCTTTATCAAGACAAAACGTCAAAATTAATCAAAATGGATTTTATATGAGGAGACATTTTCCTGCTCGTTCGGTACAGTCGTTATTGCATCGTCCAGGGTCTTTTGCCACGAATATAACTGGAAATGTGATTTTGATCACTTCAAGAGTTTTGTTTACTATTATGAAGGACAGCGCATGGATATAGGTAGAATCTATTGTAATAATAATAATAATAATAGCTTTATTGCCCAACAGAGATCCATGTACAGGGCAAAAATGGGTATGTTCTTAAAGATATATAAAAATTATTATATTATAACTCATTAGAATATGTTCTTATTGCATTAACCAACAACGATTTCAATGCACAATTCTGAATATCACACCAACAGCAGTATTTATTGAAATTTGTACACATAACATGAATAGGTGACTTCAGTAAAATATTAGTTCTAGATTTGTTACATCTGAATGTTATATTAGATCTGGAATTATAACTTGGTACCAAAAATTTAATATCTCCAAGTATATCAGAGCAATCAATTTGATTATGTATTATTTTATAGAGAAAACTTAATGATGTACAAATTCTTCTTAATTCTAAGCTACAGATGTTAAACCGGGAAAGTAAATAAGAATAATTTATTCCTCTTTCAGGATACACTCCATCAATTTTATATGACAAATATTTCAAAAATTTTCTCTGTATCTTTTCGATACCAAATTTCTGATTATTATAAAATGGGTACCAAATTAAAGTGGCATATTCCAGCTTAGAACGAACATACGAAAAGAATAGTGTTTTTAAAGCATGAATGTTGGTGAAATTATTGCAGTTTCTAACAATAAATCCATACAATTGCATAGCCTCACATGATTTCATTGCTATGTGATCATCAAAAGTAAACTTCACATCAAAAAATACACCTAAATCTTTATAAGTGTTGCACCGAGATAATATATCACCGACAATACTATAATCAAATTGAATTGGAGGAAGTTTCCTTGTATAACTAAGCACTTTACATTTTGATATATTTAGCAATATGTAGTTTATTTTTAACACACCAATCTCTAATATTATCCAAATCATACTGCAAATTTAAACAATCATCTAACAGTAAAAAATATCTTTAAAGTGTTCGACAAGATTCTCATGAACAATATCCGGGAGTGTATTGGAAGAGAACAAGATTCTTCCGCAGTGACCACCACGATTGCCAGGCTTAACACCCTGTGAATTTATTTTGGGTGTGGTTTGAAATAAAAAGTGTATTCTTTCCCGGTGGAGAACAGTTATACAGGAGAATTGTAAATGCAGTAAACACTTTACAAAATAATGGAGAAATCATAGAATGAATTCATTTTAAATCTTTAAAAGTAAATTTTTCTATACAAGAAAATGACGGGTATTTTGAATATAGTTTCTTTTTATCAAAAAAATTGTAATTAGTAATATACAGGGTGTTTCAGAACTTATCTAAAAAAATTTGGGAATAGATACTTAATGAAAAATGGAGTCAATATCGTAAAAAAATTGTAAAATCCGTATAGCTTCCTATTAAAAAATTATTGAAGTTGTAGTATTTTCATCGTTGAGCTACTGTGGTCTCTAACCAGGCGATTCGGAATATTGAAATCCGATTACTTTTTGTAGGTATTAAAGTGTTTGTGATACCAGTTTTTATATTAGTTTGCAAGTCTCAAAAATGGCTTACGTGTATTGCAAATCGGAATTTATAGATATCGTTTTAATTTATGGTATTGTGGAAATGCTTTAGAAGAACGATTTTACGGTAAACATGTGCCTAACGCAGCTACTTTTACCGCGATGTGTAGTGAGTGCAACTGTAATGCAACGCGAGGGAAATTTGAAACTGAATCGTGGAAGAGATGAAAGTCCAGAGCGTCCACGGCGTATGGCAGTAGTGCGGTGTATCGTACACGAGGCTCAATTATATTCGTACCATGTTCAGCGTGTCCAAGTATTAATACTAAGAGATTGGACGAAGAGGACCTATACCATGGTCGCCACGAAATGGCGATTTCTATTTGTAGGGATATTTAAAAAATAAAGTGTATCGCACCGAAGTAGATACCTACTGTTGATGATTTACGCAAACAACCCAAAGTTGCTGTTGCTGCCAATAACTTACTAGTTCAAAACGGACAAGAAGTAGAAACATTTGTGTTAGTTTGTAGAAACTGGGTAAGACGGGCCCAAAATAACGATAAGTTGAATTTGCTGTATAAAATAGGTGTTATAATATGATATTTATTTTTTCTATTTTTGTCCGGTCGCCAATTACATACGTTACCGTCTTATCAGGTTGTACAGTGAACCAGTTTCCAGCGCCGTGAAGAAGTATTTTGTAAAACAATTTCGAACTGCTCTTTTTGATTTGAGAGTCCCCTGTACATTCATTTTTTTTAAATAAGTTCTGTATCACCTTGTATTTTCCAACTTTTGTAATTTCAGGTATGTATTAATTGTATTAGTCTTGGAAGTTCCACCTAATACTCTGCTGAAAATTATTTCTACAGGATATAAAGCAAAGAAACCAAGCGTGTTGGATACAAAACACATCGCATATCCTACCTCATTTTGTCGCAGTCGTCTTTCAAAAGGCTTTCAGACGGATAAAGTAATAACGCCGTAAAATAAAAGAAAAAACTAGTCAAGCTTTCCTTCTTAGGCCGCAGACAAATATGTCAAAGCTGGTAAGCCACGTGTGGGGTGGTAAAATTTCTTAAAAAAGGCATATATCCACGTCACAAATAAGCGATTGTTGGTAGTGAACATATAGTAAACAGTAAATTGAAACCGGATGAAGAGGCGGAGTGCCATACTAATCACCAAAGAGTACTCGGAATTGGGTTTATGGCCTCTATTTTATGTTGTTGTCGGCGAGAGTAACTAAAATCTCTTCCAAGATGGACCGGGCCAGATTTCCAAATAAGCACAAGTTATATGTCTCATGCAAATGCCTGTTTGTTTGAACTAAGAACGGATTCGGTCGTTAACGTTTCATATATTAAAATCAATGATACTCGAAACTTCTACTAACACGAATACACTCTGAGTAGGAGTAAACAATAGGGATGTACACAAAAAATATTTTTTTTAATCGTCATAAAATGGTTAAAAATAGCCTTATAAATCACATCTGCAAATTTTTACAAATATAAAAAATAGTAGTACCTAAGTACGTAGGTATATATTCAATTTTCAATGGCAAAATTTAATGATTTTTTCAAATACGTACAGAAGAAAGAATGTATTACTTTAATCGAAATTGCGTTTCTCCTAAACAATTTCATGGAAAAATAAGCCTAAAATAGTTATTTATGCAACAAGTACAAAAAGTAAGTGTTTATTGCATGCGACGTGAAATTGTCAACACGTCGAGTGCAATAAGTACTTTTTGTACGAGTTGCATACAATATTTTTTCTACGTTCATGCAAAAACCAAAAAATGTTTTATTTAGATGACACTAAGTCTACGAAAATATGACGTCGATTTGAAGGTTTATGTTTGTCATGATGACAAAACGCTGTAGTAGAATGACAGATGAATGCAATAAACATTTTATTGCACTAGTGCAATAAAGAACCACTTTTTCCACTAAATATAGTTCAATAAAGTTTTGTTTTTTGCATGAACGTAGAAAAACAGTATTTAAAAATTTTGTCTGGCCACGCCCCCACAAAATGACGGCCGCCAGATACTTGTGACGTCAGATGCCGTTCGCAGGTGTATGCCTAAATACAGCAGTGTACTTTAGTTCATATCTGTATACGATTCCATTCTTTCGGACAACGCAGTAAATACGTTTAGAAATGTTAATTTGTCATTTGTAATTTTATTAGGTGTTATTGTGTTGGTATTGAATAATGTTGCAAAATAAATATGCATGATTAGTAAAATGCGCACAGAAAGTGCATATCACCGGGTAAATGAAAGAAGTATCGCTATTATGCCATTATGTAGAAATGCAGCGCCTAATAAAAAATATTTCACCGCGCCAAAAATTGAAATGCGATACCTATAGAGCGAAGAAGCGCGACGAAAGAAAGCATTGCAACATTGTTTGTTTGTGATTTAGGTTTGTTATTGGATACAGACTTACGTTTCAAATCACACATTAATAAGTGCATCCAAAAGGCTTACGGTAATGTGAAAATGCTATATTCAAATAGTCATATTCTCTCATTAATTTAAAATTAAGTTATTAGATGCTTTGGTTATCAGTTAATTTAATTCCTATGTTGTTGTGATATTTCATGCTCATTTTGTTTCATTATTATTATTGTATACTATTTAAGCCTAGTATATACAGAGTGTCCCTAAAAGGTCTTTACAATGCTCCACCAAATGTAGTGCGGCTCAAAATAAGTCGATTTAGCTAAACTTACCTTAGTTCAAAGTTGCCCCGTTTAGGCACTATATGACCCTGAATTTGCAATTTTGAAATCATTGTTTTCTTATAAATTTAAAACGCCTTATACGATTTTGCTAAAATTAAGTAAGTTGACCTTGCTCTATAGGACAACAAACCCCATATCAAAATTATTAGTAATATCAAACTATTGGCGTGGAATTTGTTTTTTTTTAGTAATTACACCTTTGATAAATGGAAGAAAAGAGTTTTCAGTATAAAATTTAGATTAAGTAAATATTTCCTACAAAAAAGGTACTCGGTCTCGAATACTATCGTGGTTTATTGTAAAGGTATTTTAAGGTAATATAAATCAATTCTCCTACAATTCTCTCTGATACCAAACATCTAGGTATGATAATGAACAATCCCATAGGCAATACAGTAAAAAAAGTTACAACAGCTAATAATAAAGAATACATGGGTAGATATTGTGGGTGTAATTCAACGCTGGTCGGGGCTTTCGTCCGCGGAGTAGTTAATAGGTTGGTAAGAAAGGAACCGGAATTTTGATCGAAAACAAAATTTATTATAAACACAAAATTACAACAGATTAATCCAAAAGATATTCGCCATTAGTATCGACTACTTGTCGCCATCGTCCACGTAGAGAATGGATGCCCTTATCGAAGAACTCGGCCGGTTGTGACTCGAAGAAGTTGGATACCCAAATTTTGACCTCGTCGCGGTTCTTGAACTTTTTCTCGGCCAAGAAGTGCTGCATCGACCGGAACAAATGGTAGTCGGATGGTGCCAGGTCTGGACTGTATGGCGGATGAGGCAGAACTTCCCAGCCCAATTCCTCGATTTTCTGTGACGTGATTTTTGCGACGTGCGGCCGAGCGTTATCGTGGAGCAATTTTGTCGACGACGTATCCACACCTTGACGGCGCAGCACCTGGTCCACGCGGCCCAATTGACCTTGATAGAGGTCCGCCGTAACTGTTTGACGCGAATCCAGCACCTCAAAATACACCAGACCTTTACTGTTCCACCAAACACAAAGCATCATTTTTTCCGTGTAAGTCCGGTTTTGGAGGTTCACGGGCATCCAACCACTGCCGTTTTCTTGTTGCGTTGTCGTAGCAGATCCACTTCTCATCGGACGTAACAATAGAGTCGAAGAAACCGCTGTTCTTGGCACGGCGAATGAGAATTCCGGCTATTGCTACTCGCGCAGCCTTGTTTGCGTCGGAGAGCTCATGTGGCACCCATTTTCCGCATCTATTCGTCTTGTTCATGGCATGTAGATGGTTCTCAATGGTAACATGAGAGCAGCCGAACTGTTCTGCAAGCTCACGTGTTTTTTGGCGCGGATCCGACTCAATGGCTTCCTTCAACTTGTCGTTGTCGATGACTTCTGGCCGATGTCCGTGTTCGCGATCCTCCAAGCTTTCGTCGCCGCTTCGGAATCGTTGAAACCACTCGTACACTTACGTTTTGGATAGTGCTTCGTCGCCGAATACTTGAGACTGGACGCGATGGGATTCAGCAGCTGATTTGCCTTGTTTAAAATCATACCACAGGCAGGCTCGCACTCGAAATTTTTGATCAAACATTTTCTAAAAGTAAAAAAATCAATGTAAACATATACGAATTATATATCAAACGATGCACAAGAAAACGGTATATCCAATATATCAAACCATTTCGGAAAACATCTCTTGAAGATCTGAACGCACAAATGCGATTCCGGTTCCTTTCTTACCATCCTTAGTTTCACACAATATTGTGAATATTAAAAAAGTCCTCGTATCCTGCCGTATCTAATGTGATGTAAAACTTGTTGATATTCCTTGTAACACACTTGCCAAGTTGATTCTGTTTATATTTAACTGTGGCAACGTCCTTGATAAGTCTTCCAAAGACTTCCAAACCTGTCAATAACCGTCCATTCTTCTTTTCTAAAAACGAAATAGCCACGTTATATAAACAGCTTTAGATATGATAATCTGGTAAGCCTCGTTGAAAGGCATTGACTGTATGATTACCATAATGGGTGTTTTCACAGCTTTAAAATATATTGGTTTTTGTATTTTCACTAATCGGAACGGTGCTTCAGGTAGAAGCAGGTGAAATAATACGACAACCCTTGCTTACAAGCACAATTAACCTTCCGGCAGCCACTTAACTCCGGAGGAAATATTTAGTTTACCGGGACGGGGTAATCATGCTGCTTGTTTGTTTACCAAACGTGAAACTTCTGTGGAGCAGTTGCTGTGAGTTTTGTCATAAATTTGTTTATTTGCTTAGGCGCAGTCAACGTTGGAGTCGGCTAAAATAAACCGAGAACAAAGGTCGGCGAATTTCGCAATAAACTGAATGCCGAATAAACAATACCGGCTACAAAAAATTTATTGTTGTGAAAAGCAAAGGCGGCTCCACCCTCGGTATCCTCGGTCTTGTTTATCAGTTGAATTCCTTATAATTTTTTTTTAGAGTTCCTTCCCATATTAAAGGAGCGAAGGCTTAACACTATGCCGACCGCTTTGGCTTATCAGTGCAAATATTATTTCAAGCGCATTGCAACAGAAACCTGAGTTAAAAATAATGTTTACTTTTCAATGTTTATTATATTAACTAAATCTGTTAACCACAACCATTTAATAAAATTAAAAAACAAAAATAAAATCGACTTGCCTCCTAGATTTTTATTTACATTTTAGATATAAATGAAGGGAAAAATAGTAACAACTTTATTACAGTGGTGGTGACTCGGTCACACGTAACGATCAATATGGTCAATCGTCTACAATGGTCGAATGATAGACGTTATAAAGTATAAAAACAGCAAGTTTTACATAATAAGTTATAAATAATGGATACAATAGGTGACACAGAATCGAAACCCTTTCAGTCAAGGAACAGTGAATTTATAATTAATTCAGATCAGCAGAACTAGACTCAATAAACTTAAATAATAATTTATTATTATTCTGAACATTGTTAAGTTATGTACTACTGTGTTTTCTATGTTATATTACCTATTTTATTCCCAATTTTATACAGAGTGAGTCAAAATTCACTCCCCAGCGGCCGGATATATTCTAAAAAGAAAACAAAAATGTAGAATTCTAAAATCTCTAAAGCGGAGCCGTTTTCAAATAAATTATTAATTTTAGTTCAATAAATTCGTAATTTTCGACAGACTAATCAAGTTGGCCGGACAAAAATCTTGTTGACATGGATTTACTTGACAGTGACGTATAATATTTATTTGACTTTTAGTATTTGTTGTTGAGTTCAAAATGGCAGGGTTTGCTTATACCAACAGAAAATACGTCAATATGATTAAAGCTTTAGGAGCTTGTAACAATAACGCCCGTGCTGCCGAGCGTTTGTACAGGAAACAATTTCTGAATCACCATCATCCCGATCACAAAACAATCCAAAATGTAGAATTACGTACTGTGGAAGCAGGATGCGTAGCTCCAAAACGTTCTTTCTATGCCGGTAGGTCTCGAAAATTAACATGGCAACAGGAAGCATATTATCAAGAAACAGGCATTATGTCCAATCCATTGTCCATAGATGTCTTCAAAGGTACAGCTTGTCTGAATCATGTAGAGCTAATTCAAATACTGCATCCCGGCGACGACCAATTAAGAGTAAATTTTTGCAGATGGGCATTACAAGAATTTTAGCGCAATAATATTTCTTGTCTTGTCGTGCAATTCGAGCTGTCAAATCTTGTTTTGGTCTTGTCTTCCGAGGCCAAGAGATAACCAAGGAGAAGCAAGACAAGATTGCTACCACTATAGGGTATTCAGAAGTGTTGTTTTGTAATAAAATGATACGGTACAACTTACAAGAATAAATACAGATTCTATACGGTTCTAGAAACCTCGAAATATAGGTACGTCATAGCAGTAGATTCCTCAAGGTTCAATATTAGGCCCCCTTTGTTCAACGTTTTCACAACAGATACATTGTGACATTATTTTATATTGTTTCAACTTAATTTCATACTTTCTGATTAAAATAATGTCACGAAAATTATAAATTAATAATTTTAAACTAATTTATGACTGGACTGTAATAGTTATATATATTGAGGTCATAATTGAGACGTTTAATGCTCGCGGTGCGATAGAAAGACTCAAATTTTAGCCGATGGTAAAGGTGTTGCTTACGACCGATATGCATACAAAATTTTATACATTAATAATAATTACTCATGTAGGTATCAAAAAAAATTGAAAATTTAACACATACTTGCAGACCAGCAAATGCTAAAAAATACATTTAATGGAGGAAAAATAAAGTAACACGTATAGAGACTTAGTAACCAAATCAAAAAATTCATTTTGCGTAGTAGCCATTTTTAACAGCAGCTCATCCCCAATTCTTACTTAAAACAGAATGGAAATCGACACAAATGACGATGTTGATTGCTAAATGAAATCTTTAAACCTGCAGAAGAGCTGTGAAAATGACATTGCTTTCACACAAATAAGAAAATTATATGAGTAGACCTATCAGGAGTTTGTTTTATGATGTAGAAAGACACATGTCGGAGGAAAATACAATGAAAACGTTTGGCACCCAAATAAAATGAAGAACAATAAATAAACGGTCCAACGGTTTGTTTTTAATTGATAAATAAAGCTTTTCCTTCAGTTTTTTTCTAAAAAATAACTTTTATTTCTAAACCAAAATAACTTTCATTTGGAGGCATTCACCCATATAATTTTGTTGTATGTTTAAACAATATTGAATAAATATAAAAATTCAAATTTGGGTCAGTTTTTCTTTTACACATACAATCGAGCAATAAATTACCCTCGGGCGGTAATAAGGCCCTCAGGAGTTTAAGTTGAGATTTACGCCCTGGCAACAGGACGTTAAACTGTACTGTAACGCCCAATCGTATATAAAAATACATTCGTGTATGTAAATATAATCAAAATATCTTTGGAACATTTACTCAATTGCACACTTTTCGTCATTTTAGTGCTATAATTAGAAACAAGAGTATTCCTGACTGTTGACTCAACGTTAAGTTTCTCGAACCACGTAGTTAAACTTTTTTTTGGTTTTTACATCGAAGAAAATCCGGATGGCAAGTTTTCGTTGACCAACACTGTCTTGTCTAATTCACAATATACAATTTCTGTATAATGCCATCTTTAATTATCATAAAAAACAGTTTATTTTGAAAGATTTAGTTCTGCCCAATTATAATAAGAAGAAACAGCCACAAATTTAATTTGTTGTCTGAAACCTTTAATTTTGTTGGATTGCCGTGAAATTTGGGACGGGCTTAAACGTATAATTTGCAAGTTATATAGGAGAACCGGAAAATTAGAAACCCTATTAATTAAAAACTGATTTGATTTAGTGAAAAATATTTTTTGTGTCGAAATAATTACCTTAAAATTAGGATCATTATTCGTGTTGATTGAAAGTAGTTGTTTATGTTTTCTTAGAAGCAACAAAATATGATTGCTCCATTATAGTCCAAGCAACGAATGCTCAAAAAAGGTATAGAAGGAAATGCTTGGAACACAATTTTTTACTTCGTAACTTTGTTTGGACTAGTTAGAAGGTGAACATATCAAAAGTCCCCGCCCATAGCCCTTAAGCCGAGGGGGAGGGGGGTGTTTGAAAGTCTCATTTTTCGGTTTTTTGCTTATATCTTTGCGTCCTACCGACATGACCATTCTATATGAAAGCTGATTAAATTTGGTACAAGTTTTATTCAATGAAGTTTTTCGATATCTTCGATATCGATATATCCGCTCTTGAAAGTCTGTAATTTTGGAAAACAAAATTTTTCTTCACATATTTGCTCTCTTTGACCGTATAACTCTTCGATAACTATTCAACAATGCACCGAAAAACTAAATGCTGGCTGCTGGATTGACTTCGTAAGTTATTCAGTGGCGTGCATACGGATTGTACCGTAAGGTTTTCCGAAGAAAATTATCCTCTTGCGTTTTATGTGTATCTCTTGTCAATTTCCCATAATTGCCTAAAACTTTTGTAAATACTATTTTTCCCACTGCTAACATAGGAAAATGAAAATAACAGAAACATTATCGAATATGCTTTCACTCGACCATTGAAAATGGTCAAATAAGCATTGAAAAAGGACTTTTGCATTAGAAATGATATTAAAATATCATTTCATAACTACATATGAAAAAAATCTATTTCTTTTAGTAAAAAGTTACCGTTTAATTTATTTCCAACATTTATCTTACATAAATAACAAGTCCACGGTTTGTAACACGTTAAATATATTAATAAAGATATAACTAGGAAAGAATGTTCCACCAATACGGAAGTCTGGACGGATGTTACGCGGAAGACGAGCGACAAGTAACTGCCGTGGTTTTTCACCGGACCCCTCGAGGAAGGTCTCGGGGGCCGGTTAATCTCTGACCATTCCTTTATTTGATTTTAATTAGGCTCAGGCCAGAGAGTACTTTTATGGTTTTGTTGGCATTGATTTATTTATTGCTTTAGTGAAAATGTCATTAAATTGCAATTGTAGGGATCACAGATGTAGGTCGGTGACCGCTACACTTTACAACAAGAACATAGGTACATATCCATTTTATTAACAACTGACATATTCAAAAAGTTTAAGACAATATTAAAACATAGACTGTTTGCTACTGTATCAAAATTGTGGAGGTATTTGAATAAAAAAAAACGGCAAAATTGTAATACAAAAAACATATTAATTTATTTTTTCCCAAGTGGGAATTTGATACGTCACAGTGCTGAATACAAATCTGGATATATTTAAATCAATGAATTCATTTTCTTAATTATTTATTAAAAGTAATATACCCGTTTATATTACGAAATGACGATAAAGGAAATTTGTCAACAATGATTGTTGAAACATCCGCCTTAAGTACATATAACAATTATTCCAAAGGATATTTCGCAAGCATAATAAATGTTCTCAAAACTTAATTTAATAATTTATAATAAGGACACATCCGTGCCAGTATTTTAAAAGTTTTACATTAATTTATTGTATTATTATAAGATGTTTGACGTTTATCTAGCCGCTTTGTGTAAGGTTATACTCTTAAATTATGTAAAAAATCCAGGCGATAATAAAAATTAAGTTATGAACGAATATCTACATTAGTATATCATGTAATAAAAGCCGAAAAGAGTCTAACTCAAAGAACTTACCTTTATTTAGGACCAAAGTGTTACAATCTAATCCCTAGATATTGTTGTCGAAGGGCTCGATCTTGGCCACAGTTCTGAGGCTGTCATGTGTGACTAGTCTAAGGCGTTCGATTCTGTCTCTCCACAAATACTTTTATATAAACTCGAGTATTACGGAATTAGACTCAAAGAGCTCGATCTATTTGCATCTTATTTGGCCGAGAGAAGGCAGTATGTTAGTTGTGGAGGAAATGACTCTACCTTACAAAGGGTAGTAAATGGTGTACCGCAGGGGTCTGTACTGGGCCATTACTTTTTCTCATATATATTAATGATCTCCCTAGTGCACTAGATGCTCACTGTACTTTGTTCGCGGACGATACAACAATCTTATCGAAGGCCGATCCAGGGTTGGCTGCTGCAAACTTTAATAAGGCTAACGGCTGGTTTTCTGCGAATAAACTTAAGCTGAATGAAAGTAAAACACAAACCATCAATTTTAGTTCGGATATGTGGGCCGTCAAGTCTTCCCCTGTCAAAGTATTGGGAATTGTACTTGATACTCATTTGCAGTGAAAGCCGCATATTGACCTCGTTTGTTCCAAATTAGCGTCCCAAATATTTGTATTACGTCAACTTAAAAATTGTTTGCACTACACTGCTTTGAAATCTGTCTACTATTCAATTATAAACAGTCCTTTAAGCTACGGAGTTTTATTCTGGGGAAATGGTTCCACTGCTGATAGAGTGTTTCGTATGCAGAAAATGGCTAATGTCTGCACCAGAACATTGTGTCGGCCTTTATTCAAACAACTGCAAATTCTTCCATTGCCGTGTTTATATTGTTACGAAAGCTCACCTACCTTTTAGTTGGTTAATTATGTTCCTGTTTTCCTTAAAATTTATAATTGAAGCTAACCTAACACAATAGTTTGTAAATTACGTTTCTGTTTATGTTAGAAATTACAAATTTTGTGATGCCGTTAATTTTACGTTTTCCGGAATATTACAGGCTATATTATATTTGTTTCTAGACACGTTCTCGAAATCTTAGAAACTTCGAGAACTGTAAAACCTATATAAGCAGATCATTCTCGGCCGCTGGGTGAGTTTATATTGAGCAGTCGAACGCAAATGACTGAAACGTCAAAGTAAAGTATTGACAGTTGTGAATTTGTTGAAGCAGATTTCTTGTATTTATCAAGAGTGACAATAAAGATTATTTGTCTACGTGACGTGTTTCAACGATAACCTAGTTTCGAGGTTACAATATTTATTGGAAACTTTGACGTTCATTCACCGTAATTTGTCTGACTACCGTACTTTCACTGAAAACCATAATTATGGTACAAGAAATGCTGATGATATCATAATTATGAGATCAAGAATTGAAATGAGCAGGAAAAATAAAGTAGATGTCAAAATTTATAATGTTTTGATTAAAAGATTCCAAGAAGGTAAGCTCAAAGAAATGAATGTATTTATATTTAGAAAATTTGTTAAAAAATATCTATAGGATCTGTTTTTATAGTACTCAGGAGTACTTTAGTATGACTCAGGGAACTAGTGCTGCATCAGTATTGTGTTTTTGTTTGTCTGTTTTTAACTCGTTTACGATAGTTTCTGTTTTGTTTTTTTTTTGTTTTATTCAC
Organism: Monochamus saltuarius; assembly: GCA_025584915.1. NCBI lineage: Eukaryota > Metazoa > Arthropoda > Insecta > Coleoptera > Cerambycidae > Monochamus > Monochamus saltuarius. The sequence continues at coordinate 2,154,963 of CM046725.1, forward strand.
ATTTTGACAAAAATATACCATGCATAGTCAATACACTATCTATCTATCTATCTAGAGAACTTAAATAAATTAAATTTTATACTTTAAGAAACGAATTAAAAGATGGATGAAAGACATTCCTAGATTAGACATTGAAAATTTCATTAATCTGATTAACTCATAGATTTTATTTACCTGACCTGTCTTATTTCCGTGAAAACTAATAAAATCGACCTATTTCGTCTATTACTTATTATGTAAAGCAGGCCATTTCTATACTTTATAACGTCTACTAATCGACCACTGTCGACGATCGACCATATCGATAAGTTACGTGTGAGCTCCGAGCGGAACCATAGCCGAGAGTAACCAACACCGTTACCAAATTCGTAATAGTTCTGTGTTTCTCTTGTGTGACCTAGTAAACCTATTAATAGAGTTGTCACATCTATTTCTAAATTTCTCATTGTTATATATACAGTATCGAAAACCTCATGTCTTTTCATTGCTTTTGCGTAAAAAGAAAAAGTAAGTAAACATCTGTACAATAGACAATGACGATTATAGTTGCGACGGTTCACAATCTAAATAATTCTACACATTTGTACTGAAAATTAAGTATAATCATTTTCAAAGTCTGGCAACCGTGGGAGTATCAGTTTTTCTGTTCGACTGCCTTAATACAAGAGATTATTTTTTCCTCCTTATAAACCAGAGGACCCGTTTGTACTTTTCGAACTTATATGTGAATTTTATTGTTTATATATTTTTATCTAATTAGTGCAATAATGCAAAATATTTGTTTTTAGTTTTATTGTTCTTTTAATAGTATACAAAAAAGATAAAAAAATCTATTGTAAGAAAAGGGGCATCGTAAACAGGACAGCAAATATTATTTTTTTCTTGCAAAAACGTACATATGTAACTTATCTTTCTCACATTTGGTCTGTTTTGACGTGGTACATTTTCCATTTGAGAACATTAGCGTCCGTATAGGTAATTAAAGGGAACTTCTCTCAGTCATTTATTAATGGATTAAAAAAACCAGTAAGTTCCGAGTTATTATTTTCATTAACTTATGAAATGTATAGTAGCTACAATTTATTGATTTTGAAGAAAAAATCTTAAGAAACTGACACAATTTTGAATAAGACCGTATTTTAAAAAAAAATGTGCAAAAATTAAACATTTCTAGATATTACCATATAATTAAAATATAAATTATTTATACCCATCGATTTGTTTAACTTGACGATCACATTGTACTTAAAACAATATTTTTAAAATTGAATAAGAAGTGTTAGAGATATTAACTGCAAAATAATTCGTTATCCCAGTAAATCTGAAAAAATATGTGTCAAAAATACAACTTGAAATCAAATATACTTTATGAGGTTTCAAAATACTCAGCGACGTCGAAATCCTAAAGTCGACGTTGTCTCCCAGTATCTCCGCCACTGTTGATATCTATATATATAAATTCTTGTGTCACAGTGTTAGACGCCGCACTCCTCGGAAACGGCTTGATTTTTAAGAAATTTTATATGTATATTCGGTAAGTCTGAGAATCGGTCGTAATCTATTTTTCATACCCCTAAGTGATAAGGGTGGTCCCCTCATACATTTTTTTTTATTTTTGGACAAAATTAAAATTTTTTTTTATGATATGGCATTAAATAATACATACAACCCTTAATTTTCACCCTTCTATCACAAACCCCTTTTTTAATAGCCATTTTAGTAATTTAATCATTTTTAACCCTGGCCGATAACTGATCGATCCCAAGGCCAAACGATGTCCGTTTGAGGCTTAGATTTGAGCACATCATGTTTTTCACACGGACAATTATATGTGGCATGCTCTCGAGTGGGCAAACCATCCAGTTTGTTTGTGTGACGTAATTTGAAAATTAGTAGTTATGATAATAAAAGTACAATGAATTCAAAAAATTAATGTTTCGTGTTTTGTTATTCTTATAGGCCGTCATTGTTTACAGTGCTCCATTCCGCTTTTAATCATACCTATACCACATCTTCACACACAAAAAGTTAGATATTTTTTATTTAAATACCAAAATATTCACTAGAAATAATTCATATGGCGAAACAACGTTTGCCGGGTCACCTAGTAATATATAAAAATTCAAGGAATTCTTGCATTCACCTAGTTATATTAATCTAAATTTCATTAGTACCTATAAATCAAATTTACTCAAAGAAAACACAGGGTAATTCAGAACTTATTAAAAAAAAATTGAATGTACAGTGGACTCTACAAATACAATTTTGTAAAAAAACAAAAAAGGCAGTTGAAAAATTACTTAAAAATACACTTCTGCACGGCACTGAAAACTGATTCACTGTAAAACCTGATAAGGCAAAGCATATCCGACCAGGGAAAAAATGGAAAGAAATAAATTACATTTTAGAACACCTATTTTGTGGTTTCAATTAATAAAATAATTTGACATACCTTACAACAACAAAATGTTTAGGTCCATCTTATCCAGTTTCTACAAATTAACACAAATGTGTTTGCTTTTTATCCGTTTTCAACTTGTTATTGGCAGCTATGCGTAAATCATCAATAGTGCAATATACTTCATTTTTTAAATGTCCAAACATAAATAAGTTCAAATGATTTAAAGTCAGGTGATCGTGTCGACCATGGTACCGGTTCTTCTCGTCTAATCTCTTGGTATTAATGCTTGGACACTCTGTAATGGTACGGGTATTATTGAGCCTCGTGTATGATACGCCACACTGCTGCATTACGCCGTGGGCGTCCTGGACTACAATTTCTTCCACGATTCAGTAGCTAATTTCCCGTGTCACGCCTGCATTTGCCCTACACTTGTACTCGCTGCACACCGTTGTAAAAGTAGTTTCATTTGACACGTGTTTACCGAGAAACCGTTCTGCTAAAGCATTTTCATTTCACTATAAATTAAAACTGTCCATCATCTGCGAGTTGCTATACATGTAAGCCATTTTTGATATTTGAAAAACTAATGTAAATACTCGCATCACAGAAACGTTAATACGATAAGTACATAATCGGATATTTGAAATCACCTGGCTAGAAACCACAGTAAGCCGAGTGATGAAGGTTAGAAATACTAGAACTTCAATATTTTTTTTTCTCAGAAAAGGATTTTATAATTTTTTTACGATATTGACTTCATTTTTCATGACGCATCTATTCCTATTTTTTTTGGATATGTAAGCCGCTTAGGGCATCGATTCATATACATGTTTCTTTTAAAAATGAGCTAAAATAACCACTCCTGACATGTTTTTACATGTTCCAGTTACGCCCTGTAATTTAAGTTTCCGAAATAAAATTGAGTTTCGTATTTTATATTTTTGGTGCATTTTTTTTAAACCGTCTGGCAAGCTTTCTAAAATACTGGCTGGTTAGCAGGCTGTTTTTCAACGAACTCCTGTGGAAGCGGCCTAAAAATAAAAGCTGATACTTTACCAATAATAATTAATGATCTAACTCGTTCTCAGCAGGACGTGGTGAAGCGAGCGTGCGAACAGTAAAAGTATATTTGCGTTGAACATGGAGAGTAACGCCAGATACGTGAACCAAACCCCAACAATAAACTACTGTGTATGAGTAGAATATTTGCAACAAATAATGTGGATCTCTCTTCAGCATTTACTTAGGTAATAACAGTGAGTAGAAAAAAGAGTAGTGTTATTTATAACGCCAGCAGCAAGAATACGATAACATTTAATAAGCAATTGAACTGAACTAGAAATGCGGGAAATTTGAATGGATTTAGCACTTAGGTACATATTTTTGTCTGAAAAGATAATTTTTATATTGTAGCAGAAACCATCCAAATAATTAATAGGTACTCGAATTAACAATGATAATTGCTACAAATTAACATTGGTAACATGGTTGGTTTTTTACTGTATTAAAAAGGTATTTTAACCTAATATAAATCAAATCTCCTACAATTCCTATCAATGAAGTCATATGTATGTTCTCTGATGCCAAACATCTAGGTATGCTAATGAACAATTCCACAGACAAAGCTCTATTCAATAATTATCTAAAGAAATTAATCTATCTAAATTTACTAACCTGCTTTAATGAAACACTATAAATATCTATCTTTCACTTTTGGCAGTGGGAACACGACAATTCAACCACAATAGATGAGATCTGACCTATTTCTGCATTTTTAGGATTGCTTCTTCAGGTGGCCTCCTTTAAGTTGAGTCAAATATCTAACGACAATGACAAAAGTGACAGCCTGTCAATAAATTAAATATGACAGAACCTACTTGAATAATGTTGAGGCTTTTGTCCACTGAGTAGTTAGTTTCACACAATATTATTAATACCTAAAAATAGGGTTGGTTTGTTTTGCCAGTGTTACTTTTGTTATTAAAAGTGGTTGCATTTGAGAAAATGTAATTGCAGATAATTTTTTATTTCATATTCAGGAAATCGTCTTCAGGAGTTGAGAATTTTTATCTTACACTTATACTCTAAGCAGGTATAACAATAATTAAGTTTATCCATAGCTGAGGTACGAATGTAGCACATGGTGTATTGTTTTGTTATGATTTGACAATTTTGACATTAAATGACTAACTGCGCAACTCCAAACATACAGGGACTCTAAAAGCAACGTGTGCTAGCAATGAACATCCAGCTAGTGCTGTCATAATAGAAAAAATGCAAAGCGCATTGAAAATAAATCCTGGATACCATATTTTGTGAAATATATGAAAAGCTGGAAAATGTCAGAGTTAACACCAAATTCGTTAGAACCGTACCTCAAGAACATGAAGAGTTCCAAAAGTAGACGTCGAGCGGTTATTTTCATTGGACAATTTACTTTAAGAGGTCGAATTTTCATTACAAAAAGCTAGAAAGGTACCTAGTGACACGTTTTATCGTATTGCTACAGATTTTATCATCCCCGATATGTAATGATGATATTACTTAAATTATGTTCTAAATAAATAAATAATTTGGATTAACTGTTTAAGCCACATGAGCACCACCAAACATAAAAATTTACATTAATATAAATAGAAACTGGTTAAAAAAGAAGAAACTGAATAGATCAGCAGAATTTGATCAACATGTTTGGACCATTTCGACCGCTCAGAAAAAATGTATTATATTACTGGAAATGCAAGGTTAACAAGAAACTATAAAGTCTCATTCGTTGTTCAGCAACTGCAAAGTTACTTATAAAAAGATTAGCTTCTGATAGTGTCTTTATCCCTCTGAACTGAGAGTTCTGGAGGAGGAAACGCGCTATGCGGTCGCGGTCTAGGCGCATCGCGAACCATGTCAGTCCATGTACACGTTTGCGCTAGTAGGTGGAGGGCTGCCAGTTGCGTCAAATAAAAGAGTTGATAAAAAACATCTTCCACAGAACATATTTTGACACCTAAATAGTACAGTAAAATAAGTCGCAAGAGCATACAGAACGACTTATAGGACTGACTTTGTAACATGCCGTGATCAGCTCGGAACAGAATGGCGATGCATGTAGACCGCGACCTCATAGTGCGTTCTCCTTTTTAGGCCCATAGGAAGCTTATTGATTAAAATGGTATCTTCTTTTGGTTTGCATTCACATTTTACAAACAGTTTGTATATCTATAGTAGGACTTTCACTATGCTTAGCGACTTAGATTCTCAGTGGCGGGCAAGCTTTTACGGAGTCACCACTGAAGATACCAATAGTGAAGAACGTCGAAATGTTTCGACCTATGGGATGCGACCAGTTGAAGACGCCGCTACGGGATATCTCAAAAAACTACCGTTATGTGGGAACCGAAGTCAATATATGGCAAGACCTTGAGGTACTGATAGCAGATCAGCATCCACAGAGTCTGGCCCGAGAACAACAAGGACAAGTAGAAGAATCTCAGTTAAGGCTAAAGATGTGCACTTAATGTTACTAGCCACGAACACCACTTCATATGTATTTCAAAACGTTTTCATCACACACACAGACTCAAGTGCTTTTAAAATATTCAAAGAACATTTCTATTTTCACATAAAGGCTGTTATTTTTATTGCTGTCAGTTTCTTACTGTCATATTTTGATGAGGATGATGCTATGTAAAGATGCCTTTAACAAAGTCATCAAACAAGGGAAATAATTTATAAATACAATACACATACAACACAATTAGCAATATCTCGCAAACTATTGACCATATTCTCAAAAACAGCAGAGAAAAGAAAAAATCTGATAAAATTTCGTTTAGGTTACTTCAAATTGGAATAATACTTCTGTGACCATGAAAAATTCCAAACAATTCCTCTTTCTTTAGAGTGACGAATATAGCCTACCTAGTTGCTAACTTGTGCGAAATATTATGAATCAGTTGCAGTGTGAAAAATAGTCATTTAATGAACCGTATTAGAAAACAAGTAGCATCAACTTCAATCATCCACCATTTTTCCTTCTTGTGTACCATAAATCTTCAGTCCATTCTGTGATTTAGGAAAATAGATATTCATGGATGCTTCCGTATCTAGATATTGAAATATTACATGCTTCGTAGTAAAAGTTACACACAATGGTTACGTATTTTTATTTCCGCTGAACTTCTCAACGTATGCGCCACAGCTTACGTATATAAATGTATATATAAATATATGTATAAATAATTCATGTGTTCTGTTGGCGGTGGTTCAGTGGGTGCGACGTGGTTTTCTGGGAACGGCACACATGATCCCAGTGACCGTGGACCAGCCACTGACGTCACATTCGCCTGGCCTACACATCAAAGCCGACCTCGCGCGCGATCACCCAGACTGCCCCGAGACCGGTAAACAACACTCACTGTGTGGTCATGTGTTCCAAAGCCAAGGAGGATATTGGGGGCTGTGGACCCGTTCCAACTACGATCGATTACTGACTTAGATTATTAATAGCGCCACTTCGAGGTGTTTGGGACGTCGATGAAAAACCCACGCTTTGTTTTCTCCAACCTAGCTTGTTTCAAGCAGCATTCCTGAACTAGAACAACTGGATAAAGATGAAATAACTACTTTACTTGAAAATGATGAGTATGAAATTGTTCCAGATACCAATAGTGATGATGGGGAAAGAATTGAGAGATGAACCGTTCGAAAAACGTAGGAGAAATTAGTACATTCAAAGGAAAATATTGGAACAGAACCTTCTTTCTCGTCGATTCCTAACAATTCTGTGATTTTCAAAATAAGATCAGAAATGCAGGGTTTAATCATTTACTTATACTAGTAAAATAAAGTAGTCTGTACATTCAGGAGACTCAGATTATCGATCAAATTTATCTATGGGTAACTTTGCAAGTCACAATCATAGAAATCATGAAATATATCAAACGCCAAAACAGGTACCGAATATAGTTAACCTATGGATAAAACGCGAATCTGGTTACATTGCAGTAACTTAACTTTTATGAGTTGGTTGCTTTCTAAACTCCTCCATAGTCGGACTATTTTTTAGTGCCTAATCTAAAGGCTTCTGGCGTTCTATATATTTTATGATTTCTATGGTCGCAATAAACAGACTTGATGTATTGGAAACACATACATAATATTAGATTTTTCAGTAACAATAAATCCCAAAGATTTAGTTTTCTTAAAAGATTAGTATTCAAGTTAAAGCCGACACCACTGACGTTAAGATTTTAATAGACGCTTGGAACTGGATGAAAAAAATAATGCAAGCAGTTTTGGCCAATTGTATTTATACCAATAGCTTCTTCGGTACATTTACCAGCTTTATATCGAAGAAAGATGCGAATATGGTCACAGTTTTCAGTTCGACGTATTTGCTTACCAGTTCTCCTGAAATTCAAGCCATCAATATGTTCAGATGTTACCAAAAACTCTCTTTTGTTTTAGTATTGGGTATTATGATTTGGTACCATAGTCCTTAATTTTTCACATCTTCCAATATCCTCTCCATTGCCTTCCATCATATTTTACTCCTTCATTTCCAGACTCTTCCTGTCACTAGAATATTGAGAGTATAGTAGTAGATTCTCGATTAAGCCTGAATTTATGTAAATAAAGCTATGTAATAAACGTTGGCGGAACAGATCTTCACCTTTTATTATAACTCTGATGGAGGTTGTAGCGCGGACTTTGCGGCTTTGAATAGAAGACTAGTGGACTGTGGACCTTGTCTTGTCATACCACCACTTATCGCTCACGCTCTCCGTGCTGATAACCGTGTAGCTTTGTTTATAAAATATACTGAAATATTATTATCGTCACAACCAAAACAGTATTGTAATCTCCGAGCTCCACATGTCAATTACTCCGTGGGTTTATGCGAGCTGCCGATAGCGAAGATGGCTAAGAAAAGATATGGATAGCGATGTCGGGGAGTACCCAAACCCCACCTTTTAGGTAGCAGTGTGTAGCACTAGTGCGGTAAAGTGCACTTTTCCGCGATTAATATCAAATATTAAATCAAAAATATGTTCACGAATAGCAGCGCTGCGGCGCTAAATTACGCTGCTGTTTCCATAACTACGAGCAGTTTTGATTGTTAATATTTTTTTACTTAAGCTTTAAAATTTTCAGTCAGTTCAGTTTGAAGGTTGAAGGTTTATTTTACTCTTGAGTCTCTCAATGATGTTCCGCCAGAGATGTTGGCGGCTAATGATGCAAGTAATGCATTAATTCCTGCAAAATTAAAAATTTGCTATGAAAAAGAGCTTGTTGCCTTCGATCAGGTCAGTGGTCGCGCGGTTTAAGGCATCAGTACTTGAATCGAGGTGACTAGATCGATGTGGGTTCGCGCCTGGCTGCCGGTAGACCGTATATAAGTTATATTCGTAGAGAGGATTGACACCCTCTCTGCGGGTATGGCAGGGTGGAAGAATGTTAGCTTGGGTCAATGTGAGAAATTGATACCGATTGACCTTTGACTACCCCTCTAATTAATAAGGTTTTCCAGGTTTCTTTTATTTCTGCACTGAATAGTGGTTAGGGCCTACCAACTTAAGTCGTTCCTGGACGCAAATGCGGCCTGCTTAATAATAATATGCCGCCCCTTCTCCCGCACAAGTCTCCGACTTCTGGGCCTGTGATTAGAATGAGGGGTAGAGATATTATTATTATTATATTATTGTCAATGTCGCATGGAGAAGAACGCTTATCTTTAAAAGAAGAGGTATTTTTGGCCTATGCTTCAAAGTAAAGAAGGACATTGATATTGGAAAATATCTCAAACTAACGGCATATTTGAAAAAATCAAATATTGGTTACAAGCCAAAAAAATCAGAGGAAATAGGTATAAAATGTTCTCTTAAATACACCAGATATAACGTATATCTGGTGCATTTAAGAGAATCTTATGACCAAAGTAGCCACGATATTTGGAATTGCCGGTGCCTGTCGCCGCGAGGAACTAGCAAATATGACGATCCACGATATAGAAGACAAAGGAGATGTGCTGATTTTATACCAAACACAAAAACCAATGTTTCAAGAAAAGTTGTGGTGGACAACGAAGAATCAATTAAATATGTCGATATCTATCGAAGTTATTCTATTTTGCGTCCTAGAGTACCCCTCACAATCGGTTTTTCTCATTTTATAAAGGGAGTAAATGTACTAATGCCATCTAACATTGACAAATATTTGATTTTAACTTTAGATGTTTTGACAAACAAAACCTCGAGCTAAAATCTAATACTTTTTTCCCGTATAATATATATAACAAGTAATTATTTATCCATTTATCCATGTTATACTTCGTTAAGTGAAACTTTTACCTTTGAGTAATAAATACCATTCTCCATTCTATTCTGTTTACTCAATGCTGTTACTTTATTTTTCCTTTTAGTGTATCCTGGCTGGTTGGTAGAGACCGCAGATATTTATCTCACCCTATACACACAAATCTTACTAATTGTTAATCGTCTATTATAGCTTAAATGTTTCACATATTTATGCTTATTAAATGGTTGTTGTAAATCGCTAATTTCACAATTTCTAAGAAACATTAATTATAGCAAATTAATGGAATGCAATAAAGAGAGCATCCCGAAGGTGAGGTCTGTTGCACCCCAAGGGTGTGGTGAATGCGGTAGAATACAAGAGAGGCTTGTTTGCTCTGACTATAAAGGTATTATAACAATTACAGAGATGGGCACCACACTGGGACTTTGATTTCCATAACAGGGCCGTTCGTGGAACTATATAATTTTTTAAATTTCCAGTCGGCAAAGATCTTTATAATTTTCGCTGCATATTTCGAACGGTTTTACAGATGCTATTGTTGTTTAATATGCATATGTAAATAAAATAGCAGAAATAATTAATATTCAGGCGATGGAGAATACTTTAGTTATACCTATGGTTGCAAAATACAAAATAATACTAATATGAAGTTAATTTTGTCGAAATATTCTTTAAATATTCTCTCTTTACAGTTGAATACTGAACTGAAATAAACTTCATTGTTACCTTATTGTAATTTTATTACAAATTTCGTACTCCCTTTTGAAACACAGCTAATACAGAAACTGATTGTTTCTATCATTTATTGTTGTCTGTCAAACCGACTACTAATTTAACTTCTCTGTTATTATATTCATAAATTCGATAATCCATAGTATTGATTCAAGATCTAATGCGTACGTGCAAAGTAATAGTCTTTAGCTAATGTTAGTGTTCTATACGCGTACATTTTTCAAGGAAATGAACGTTGGTACAAACATTTTTAATAGAAGCTGACTGACTAAAGTGGTTTAAAATATTCAAATATAAAGAGTGTAAAATATTTCAGGAGGTAATAGTATGAACCAAAATAAGTAGAAAAGTCTTAATAAACATGGATCTTCAAAGTAACGGTTGCGGAGATATGGACCACTATTCGTTTTTCAAACATTTTATTTTATTAGGAATAAACCGACAAAGGAAGCTTTTAACAAACAAAAAACAAAGTTACAGAAGATGGTCAAAGTGCCCTCCGTCCATTTCCAAGCAGCCACGACGTCTTCGTCTCAACGATATTCAAACTCTTTCGAAAACACCCTCCTTGGTTTGGATTTCTTGACACTTTTGATTAATTCGTAGCTGCAGCTCTTCCAGGCTATTTACAGGAGTACCATACACTAATGTCTTCAAATATCCCCAAACAAAGAAATCTAGAGGGTTCAGATCAGGCTATCTTGGAGGCCATAAAACAGGTTCGGCCCATCCTACCCATCTATGTGGAAAAGTTTGGTGTAAATGCTCTCTAACGATTAACAGGCGCTGCTTACCTCAAGTTTCTGCAGAACACACTGTATGAGTTTTTGGAAGACATTCCTTTGAGTCAGAAGCAACAAATGTGGTTCCAGCATGATGGTGCTCCAGCTCATTCCATGGACGTCATTTGATTCAATGGGTTTCTGCAAAAATTTTAGAGAAGGAAGATAACGCGACAAAAAGAAAATTAAAAGAGACCGCAATTATTTTGTTTAACGGAAATGTGTGTCAAACTGTTCAGTAAACATTGATCATGATCATTGTTGGCTACAGTTATATCAGAAAGAAGTAAGTAACAATAAAATAAAAATCATTTAACATCTCTATGAAAGCAGATAAACAAATTTTAAACTGTCAAACTTGACATACGTTTAATACTTTTACTACTATTTTGAGAACGAAAACAGAGAGTTTTTCGAAACGTCAAAAATACGGAAGTGCACGATAGTGATGTGATTTTTGTTAATTTTTACTTATCTGTTTTTTTTCAGTGCGAGATTTTTTGGTTAGGCAAACTTAGTTTCAAAAATAACCCTTGACTGATCCCTTTGGCGCAAGGGCTTATTTAATTAATTTTTATTTTTTGGAAGTGTGGCAAAAACCAATAAAACTAAAGAAAAACTAAAATTATGCCACAAATAAATAGCTTCAGACAATATATTATCGGCATGTCATTTATAAATCGGGCATCATCAAATTATGTGTCCAAGTGAAATATTGTATTTTATTTTTGTTTGTAAAAATTTAAATATGACACCCAAACAAATTTTATAGCCGTCTCGTTTTTGTCAGGAAGTAGCTGGGAAAGTAGGTATGCAGGGTATGGAAAGGAAAGTATAAAACCTTAGTATTGGATATCCTTTGTAAAGCTGGGGTACCCTGGCCTTCTAGGTACTAGGTTTTATGACTCATGGGCACTGCCAAATCTTAACACGTTGGCAAAGGTATCCAATTCAGTTTTATACGCCGGTAGACCACAGTGCTAAACGTTACATTCACCCATAGCAATTCTGATATTTACTCATAATTATTTATGGCTATATGTTGCCATCATTTAAAATAATCTAATTAATTTATTCCAGCTGAGATAACCTATTGATCCTACTAAAGTGGCACTCGGCATCGACACATACGCACCTTCTTTAATCTGTCCGATTCGTAGATACATAGTTATTATTATTATAAAATATATTAAACACTCTCCCAAGATAGTAAAGACCGGTTTCTTATCTGTTGTATTTATTACATGACCACATAAATTCAGTATATAAAATGATTTTTTTCTTGTAGATTAGATATGGACAAAGTAAGTGCGTTTGTAATAATATAGGGTGTTTTCAAAATAATAGCACAAATGGTAGCGGTGAATCCATAGCTAAAAAGAAACACGTTTGCATAAAAATGACCTTAGCAAAATGTTCACCCCTTGGGAGATACAGCCCTTCAAACTTTAAATGAATATGGAATAGCGGCTGTAATTTGAAAACCAAAAAATGCATAATACTCAATTTTTAAAAAAAAATGTCTACTAATGCATGTGGTATATTTATTTATGTTGGTGCAAAATTGTCAAATGATTAAAATTGTAGATTTTTTAAAATATTTTTATACTTTCAACATTTTTACAAATAACTTATTTTCTGAAACAATGCATTAAAAGATACAAAAAAGTGCTTACTTAATAAGAGTACCGTGTTAAATTAAATGTGTTCTGAAAATAGAAAGAGCCCTAAAGCTTCTACCTAAAGATTTGTTTTACGTTGATCTCACCAATATTTAGGCAATATGAATACATTTTTTAGTGTTCATTTGCAACAATTTATTTAATACTTATCATAATATATATCATTGTAAACGTTAGTTAAAAACAAATATTTATTTAAACATATTGATTATAAAATATCAGTCAGTTGTTTGCTAACTGTAGCGTAATGTGATGTATCGCATTTTTCACAGATTAAGGCAATTTAATTTGATCTTTATTGGGAAAAATCATTTTCGCTTTCTTTTGTGACGCATTTATTTGTAATTTATGTTATAGTTTATTTGTTTTCAATATTTCAAACCAGTTTTTAATAACTAATGTCAAGTTACACGTGCACAACTGCTTCTGTAAGATGCTTTTGTTTATGTTTGAATGAAATTAATAATTAGCAAATTATAAATAGTGCTTTTACGGATTTACTATCTAGCTACTGAGCACTGATTTTTATATTACTTATGTTGAACGAGAATGTTCCGTAAGAAATCCATAACTTTTTACTGTAAATTGTGTTTCATTTTCGATGGTTTAAAACTGCTTTCGCGATAGTGTGCTATTTTTTATTTCAGAAAAATTGATTTTCAAATTCTATAGACAGGTCGCGTTTTTTTTAATGGAGAATTCTTTATATTCTGTTGTAATTTAATTCTGTTTACAATTCTCTTCCAATAGTGCTGTAGGTTTATTTTCACATTTCATCTTAGAAATTAATGCTTTTGTACTTCTAAATTTATACAGCTATGAAAATTAAGAATTTAAACGTCAAGCTTCTTAAAGGATTTTTATCCTCTTTTATTGATAGCATTGAATTTAGAATTTTTGATTAACGCTTGTTTACATTTAAATAAAAATGAACTTGATTCAACTCTTGGAGTTGTTTTTCTTTAGTTTACAAAGAAATTAAGTTCAACATGGCCGTAACTGTGAAAAGTATTATGCTTTTCTAGAAAATATATCCCACTGAACATAATAAAAGTGTAATAAATTTGGAAATAAAAAAGTATCGATTTCAGGCAGTTCCATTTAAAAATATAACTGGTCTATAACTTGACAAAAATTACCTTGAGAAAAAATTGAGTATCCTACTGGATCCGACTGTAAAAAATATGGTAGTCAGCGTTTACATATTTCCAAATATTAATCGTAGATAACAAGAGTGGTTCAAAAATACACATTTGTTATTTTCCCTCTATAAGTCAGAAACGGAGAGTGATATGCAAATTCTGTTAAGGTGCCCGTATCTCTCGCCGTAAAATGATCAAATTTGTGGTGTTTTTAGGTACTGAAATCTCGAAAATAAAACTCGTAGAGCAAAAGTAATATCAAAAATAGAATTATTGATGTTTTGTTTGTCCACTTTTACTATTTAAACTTTCCTCAAATAATGTAATAACTTTTAAAATGCATTTATATGACACACATAATTTCGCTATTCTAACCCCACATTTTAACAATTATTTTCACATACTTATAAACAAAAGTGAACAATCTTATATGCAGAACTATGTAAGTTTATGTTATAACAATGTTTACATCTATAGTTGAATTTAAAAATACGTATTTTGAAAGATTTCAGTACCTAAAAATTCATTGAATACATCGCTTTCTGATGTTAAATATTGATTTTACTTCGGTACCTTTAAATATTTGCAGGTGGCATGAAATAACATCCTTGTTATTTGCTAAACTCTATATTATTCAGTTCTTAAATGTCTAAAATTATTTATATTTGTAGAAAACACTTTTTCAGGAATACGGCGCCCTTAACAGTCAATCGTTTCTCAAAAGAGTAGCACACGATTAATCCAAGCGTTAGAGATTGAAAACTACCGGATTCTTCGAGCAGTTGCTATTAAAGTGTTATATTTTTTTATCACTTTTTTATACCCATGATAGAAGAAACCTTCAGTAGAAATTTTACGGTCAACAGAATCTGATAATAATAGTATCTCTGTCCCTCATTCTTATCACGAGGATTAACCCAGAAGTTGGTAGACTTGTGTGGGAGAGGGAGCGACATATTATTATTAAACAGGCCGCATTTGCGCCCAGGAATGACTTACATTGGTATGCCCTAACCACCATTCAGTGCACGAATGAGGGAAACCTGGAAAACCTCATTAATTAGGGGATGGTCAACCGTCAACCAGTATCAATCTCTCACATTGATCTAAGCCAACGCTCCCCACTATACCATAGTCGAGAGGGAACCAATCCTCTCCACAAATGTAGCTGATCTGCGATCTACTGGCCGCAGGATTCGAACCTGCGGTGGACGGCAAACACGATTCAAGTACTGAGGTCTTAAACCGCTCGACCACCGACCGACTAAATGATGATGTCTGGAATAACTGTTTTGAGATATTCTCAGAAATTTCCGGGAAACCATTTCTCATGAAAACCGTCGAAAATGGGACACACCGTACTTCGGAAAACATTAACTCTTCTCTGGTTACGAGGAAATATATTTTCCAGAAATAAAACTATAATAAAATCCTATTTTTAGTTCAGCTGGTTTGGGTGCGTCTGAAACCTTGAGCACACTATGTTATTACCCGATAATAACTGATTTGTAGTATTACTTTTTCACAACCGTGCATTAAAAATATAAATAAGTATGTAAGTACCAACACGTGGAATTTGTTATTGTAAAAATGTGTGCAAGGTTGTAAACTGCAGCAGAGGCGTCGGTGTGAAATTTGTATTTCCCTTGCTTTCAGTAACTTGTTTACCACAACTGAAATATGTATCAATAAGTAGCCTATTGTGGTTATATCATAACTACAAATGGGCAATAATAATTACATATAGGTCAAAAAGTAATACTCAGACAAATCTTTCTACTCATTATCATAATTCTAACGAACATCATAGTACAAAGACCATCCCAACTTTGTCTGCATTATCAAATTTATTTCTTTATTTATTTTAATAGGTTTTACCCTCTTTTGTTTAGAAGCATTATAAAAAAAATAATTTCATATTTCAATCAAAGTAGCCTGGTAAATAAAAATGATGGTTGCTATGACAATAACTATTATTAGTGTCATTTTGTTTATTCATTTGACACTTTGCGTTGAAGTGTTAAATAAAAATGAATTTATTTACAATTGAAGAGTATGCAGATGTTGTCTTTGAATATGGATATTCCAATGGGAACGCCAGGCAAGCAGCCCGAGAGTACCGACGAACGTACCCAAATAGACATCAACCTGGCCACACAGTCGTAACTCCGTTCCAAAAAAGGTAATTTGTTCTACTGAAGTGAGTGTACAAAATGAAGAAAATAGATGCTGCTCTTCAATTAGTGTTTGGCGTATAGGAATCTTTACTCATCATTTATCACCGAATTTTATTTGGCGCGCATTAAATAGAGAAATGTTACATCCATGTCATGGTTAAAATTTACAAGCGTTGCATGCTGGAGGTCCTCGTCAGTGGTTAGAAATTTGTCCCTGGTTACTTGAAAAACATGAACTAAATGATAGCATGTTTAACTATGGATGACATAAATAATAATCATATAGATCCACATGCAATTAGATCAAGACGATTTCAGCAACCAAGATGGTACAGTTCCACATAAAGAGTAATTGCTTGGTTAAATCATCATTTCCCGAATAAATGTTTAGGTCAACGAGGTCCAATAGAATGGCCACTGCCTTCCCCAGATCTAAATCCTTTAGACTTTTATTTATGGGGACATATTGAGCGGCTTCTCCACCATGTTCAAAGCAGTAACTACCCGTTAGTAGTTACTTGAAATAATTCAGGGTGCAGCTAAACAGATAAGAAATGATCCAAGTCTTAAGATTTGTTAATTTTGTAAATGAAGGTTAACTAATAAACTTTAAACACAAATAATAAATATTGTTATAGCAACCATCATTTTTATTAATTATTACCTTGATTGAAATATGGAATTATATATTTTTTATAAGCTTCTAAACAAAAACGAAGTTCAGAAAAATAATCTCGCAACCAATTGCTGGCCGTAATATACATTATTACGTATTATTTTTATATTTAAAAATCCTTTGCAGATTGCAGTTTCAAGAACTTTCCTAAGATATATTTAATAAGAGAGAAAATATATTTTCCAACGTTGTCAGACTGCAGAAATGTATATTTATATTATTTTATTCGCTACATCTCTGTTGTTCACGTAAACAGAAATCACAAAATAGGACACATACAGGTATAGGGCGTGAAAAGCAAAACTCGAAACGTAGGATCTTCTGACTACCACTACCACAATTTAATGATATTTTAATAAGTCGATTTGTTCCCTCTGCACTTTGCACTTGATATTTCCTTTCTGCATACCTCTTGCCTACGGACGCAATATCGATCGCGATTCGTCAGTTTTATACGAAGTGTCACGTAGTGGGATTTGAGATACCTCTACTACAAATGAGCAACAGGTTTTATTTAAACCGTAAAATATTGCATATTTATCTATCATTATCTATTGCACAGATTGTATTAACTTTCAAGACATGAACTTTTAGATACTCCAAATGTGTATTTTACTACAACCAACTTTTTAAACTACAAATCCACCATTATATTTGAAGTTTCATCTGTAAAAACGAATTTGAATTAAACGTTTTGTTTTCAGTCTACATCTTCTGCATGAAGTGAAGTTAATCGTTTATCTTTTAACAAACACCTTTTTGAATAAAAATAGGTAACATCATAAATGATTTTTTTCAGTAGATAACAATTGATGGCATTGTGAACGCAACTGAGAGTTTTCTGTAGTCTTTTATGTATGTGTCTTGGTATGTTTATGCACTTTATTGCAATATTAAGACGACAATGCTAATTAAAACTGATGCAGCAGCAAATGCATATAAAATATGTGACTGTGAGCACTCTCACGACAAAAGTCTCGATCCTAACGAAGCAAACAACTGAATAATAATAAATTCGTCTACGTTTTTCCACAAGCATTCATTTATTGTGTGATCGCTCGATCTCACTATATTACGTCTTGAATTGCACGTATTTTGGCGTAGTGTGTTAGCCATTGAAATTAAAGACTTGTACGTATTAAATGTAAATGTAAGTATTAAGGAAAGTGTATTGAGTGAGAAGTTTTTTTTATCGTTAAACTGGTACCGACAGTGTTACCAATCACCTCTCCCCGCTCATTTGAAGGCACAAGGTCCTGTATCTGTTGTGGAACGTTATAGAGTATCCAAAAACAAAAAACTATGTCCTCCTCCCCGCTCATCATATTTGCAGGATGGCCGGATAATTGTAGCTCTGTTAGAAACATTTTCAATACTGAATTCCACTTCAAACCATCTGGGAACCCTGGCACCGAAGACAAAATATTGTGTGGTCTTTGACGCTGGTAGATGCGTGTACATAAAAGTGACGTGGTATTTTCTCTTCAATCGCTTTGTTCCAGTGTACAGAATACAGACACAGAATCAAAATCGCTCGCTTCTCCTTAGTGGGCAAGTACCTTAACTGTTTGACAAACGGGAAGATTTATCCATTCTTTTAAAACTGTGAAGGCTAAAAATTGATTTCCTTTGTTCAAAAACATGAGATGCTCTAACTTTTATTTGCCTTGGTTGAAAATAAAAAATTCTAGAACACACAGCTAAGAAGTTCTTCTGTTGCTTATTAATTTACGTCATTTTCAATTTATTGCAGTAATATTCATGACTTCAGATGTTTGAAAGGACCATACTTTCTAATTAGTGAAGAAATATTATTTAGCGACGTCTCAAGAGCGCTTACATAATATTCTACGTTGATATTAAAGCTAGTTTGTAAAATATGGAAGAGAAATCGTTATGTATATTTGCAATATAAATAAATTTGAAATGTATGATATTTTGACAATGATACATGCCTGATTCAGTCATTGACTTCAGTAAAGGACCCCGCAATAATCTTATGGAAATTGGGTTTCTGTCAAATTGTCTGAATTTTTGATATGTTGTAGATTTTGTCATCCTGAACAAAAGTCTCCATGGGCACAAAGGTCCAAAATGAACATTTTGGCAGCTACGGAGCTGCCAAAGCTCCCCTGACCCGTTATTCTCGCGTACCTACTTGTCCCAGTTATCTTTAGAATGTGCATCCTCTATATTATGGAGTAATTATTCCATGCTGCGAACTATAATTTATTTCAATAAAAATATCGATATTAGTAAATATACCGATGTTATTGCTTTCCTCAAAAGGGAATCAAGTGATTATAGACCCAGAAAATCCAGAATAGTTTCCAACGAACAGGTTGAAAGCTTTATCAAAAAGGCAGATGATGAAAATTACTTATTCCAAAAAGTTGTCTTGATTGTTGTTATATTTGCAGCCTGCAGGAGAGAATAATTAACTTATTTATGTACAGAGGACACTGAAGATGCTAAGTCGTTCATTAAAGTGACTATTCCCAATACCAAAACTAATGTTCCTGGGTTATTTACAATACCAGAGGGAGATAGAAAGATTCAACTATTCATTACAATTGGTTTTTATCACGTACAGGAATTCAAAATGTCCTGCACAAGCAGTGGGTATAAATAACATAGGTTCAATTCCTAAAACGATTGCTGAATTTTATAGATTACCCAATATTACTGGGTACTGCTTTAGATGATGTTCTTCAACTTTCCTTGCAGATGCAGGAGCTAAATTATCGATGCTCAAGTGACACGAAGATTGGCGTGCGACTTCTGTGGCAGACGGGTGCATAGAACATTGCATACATAACAAGCAGGGCAGCAAGGAAAATTATCAGGAAGAAGGGAAATACCATTTTCATTCCAAAAACTCAGTGCACCAGCAGCACATGTGCCTAAAATACTGTCATTTCGATACTGAAATGACAATCGAAATGTCATTATTCTGCAACGATTTTACGAAAAGATATTTTCTTCAGTGATTCGAATTGTCATGATTTGTTTTTACTTGCATACTGATAGGTATACCTAAATCAGGTAGTTACGTTTAAAAACACGGAACCATACGTTTTTACAGCTTAATCACCTTAAATTTTGTTTAACTAACTACAAAAGACAAATAGTGAACAATCGTTGTTTGCCTTCGCCTTAATCCATCTTTTTTCCTTCATAATCCCTTGAGCCTAGTCACATGGTGCGTTTGCTTTGACTCCATTGTTCTTGGCGTCGGGTCCAGTTGACAAGCAGCCTCTCACGTAAGCGTACAGCGTGGAATGCACGTGTGTCAGCCACTGGACCATGGACCATGCTGTTAATCTGATAGAGATGACACGCAGGCTAGTCTCGAGCCTCTTTAAACTTTACCGGTCTCCCGCCGCGCCCATCCCGGCCAGTTTCCAGCTTATCTGCCGCATCTCGACCTTAAGACGTTAAAAAGCTAAAAAGATTGTTTCCTTTATTTTTTTGGTCCCGGCTCCGTGGTATATTAACCCCATCGGGAACTGAGGCAGCCACAAAGTCCGAAAGGAACGGCCAAACCGTCGCGTCGTCAGGAGTTTAGGTAGGTACCTATTTAGTATTAGTAGAATTCTAGCATCAAAATTTTAGGCATGTAAGAAAACTACTTGCATTTTTGCATTGGTCACATTCCAAAATCGAAGATGTTTATTTAAATTTTTTCGGAAGCTGTCAAAAGTCGGCGTTTTCGTTCAATTTTCAGTTGACAAAGTGAGTCTCTTTTGTCATCTAGCTGCCAAATACTTTTATGCTCTAGAACGTCGAAGTCTTTTGCTTTGTAGAATATAAAATATGTGTCAACATAATTTGACATTTTTTCCAAACTTATTTATGATTTTATTAATTAAACAATAACATATAATAATAATTATAATAATAATAATAATCTTTATTGCCCAACAGATAAAATCCATTTATAGGACAATTGGTTCAGACAACAAAAATGAATTGCTTAAAACAAATATCGAATCTAATCATCGTCTGCTAAATTGCAACGGCCGCGCTTTTTCTAGTATGTTGCTTTGCCCGTTTGCAGTGACTCACCGCACGTGGCAGCACTCTATAGCACATATGTCATAGTTGTCAACTGTTTATATCAGTAATTTGACGTTTCTTAAAAATTATGACAGATTTCAAATATTCTTTAAGTATACATTTCTGTTAACGTGTTATTTTTAAATTTATAAATTATAGTGGTTTTTAGGCTTTCACGGCCAGTGCTGTAATTTGATACATGGTGATTTTCCGGGTTGTTATGCCGTGACCTCGGTAACTGATAGCTGCCAGAAACAGAGTTAAAATGCACATCCCTAGCATTAGCTGGGATACTTTTACCTGCCCTGGTTGTTCTCGGGCTAGGCTCTGTGGGGACAGACCCGCTATCGGTGTCTCTGGGCCTGTCCATATATTGATTTCGGTTCCTACTGTTGGTATTACGACTCCTACGGTCGGAACCGCTTCTCGGATACTGGTGGTTCTCCGAGGCGTTCCGTAGCCGCCGCTGTAACTGATTGCATCCCATGCTTCCAAACGTTTCGCCGCTCTTTACTGTCGGCATCTTCAGTGGTGACTCTGCAAAAGCTTCAAAAAAAGCTTCAAAAGACTCAGTCGCGGCGAATAAAATACACAGATTTTTACAAATCAAATCAAATAAGTAAATTTTATTAAATGATAAATTATTACAGTGTAAAAATGATATGTCATATTCTGACATTTATGGCCTGATGTGTATGTTTCCAAATACTAACATAAATGTCTACACACTACAGCACATTCCAAAATCCTAGATTGAAATTCAGGTGATTCGACAGGCAAGTATTACAAAGGCGACGTGATTTAGCAGACGATGATCTAATGCAGTACGTAGTGCACACAAGCCTCTTAACAACATGGTACAAAGTAAATATGGGAACCCTAATATATATAATAAACCTAAATATTATTGTTATTAAATTTCAGACCAACAGTTTCAACTAATGAATTGAAGGTGCTAAAATTAATCACATGCATCTGAAATTTTTAAATTCTGACAAATAATATGGATTGGGGACACTTTTAGACCGCGAGACCTTGCTATAGTACAAATGAATGTATAATTTTGACGAGAATTTATTCAAGGAATATGAAAAGAAAACTGGCATAATAGAGACGAAAATTCTAAATTATTGTGGAATAAATTATATAACATTTTTATACTTGCCAGAATCCTACGACACTAAAGAAGAAAAATTATATGTCATAACCTCTTTCTGGATAAAATCCTTCTATTTTAAGCAAAATATATTTTAAATATTTTCTCTGGTTACTAAACAAAGCTTCAGATAATCCTAACGAGGATAGTGTGTGTGAGAGAACGCATCTTTAATGCAGATGAAGTAATATTACTGATATGTTTACATCATGTGAGTTTCCAATATTGCAGTGCTAAATTTATGCCAGATCCAGTTCTCAGTTATCGTAGTTTTTAATTCTGGGTGTTCAATCAGGTTGCTGCTGTAATTGTTTAAGTTTAGTGCGCATGTTGTATTATTGCCAAGTATTATTCCGTAGGCTTTGATGAAGATGGTAACAATTTATTTAGAATCTTCTATGCACATCTTCGTCTCAACGATATTCGAACTCTTTCGAAAACACCCTCCTTAGTTTGGATTTCTTGACACTTTTCAGGAGGGTTCAGATCAGGCGATCTTGGAGGCCATAAAACAGGTCCGGCCCTTCCTACCCATCTATGTGGAAAAGTTTGGTGTAAATGCTCTCTAACGGCCATGGAAAATGAGCTGGAGCACCATCATGCTGGAACCACATTTGTTGCCTCTGATTCAAAGGAATGTCTTCCAAAAACTCATGCAGTGTGTTCTGCAGAAAGTTGAGGTAAGCAGCGCCTGTTCGGTTTGGTAAAACAACAGAACCTAGAAACCTGTCACCTACAATACCCATCCAAATGTTTAATGAAAAACGTGCCTGATGCCCAGATTCTATTAGAGCATGAGGATTTTCGTCGGCCCAAATATGCGTATTGTGAAAATTAAACACTCCATTTCTTGTGAATCCGGGCTCTTATGTGCCCTACGTATCAGAGAACATACATATGACTTCATTGATAGGAATTGTAGGATACTTGATTTATATTAGCTCAAAATACCTTTCTAATTCATTAAAAAATGTTACAAAAGCTAATAATAAGGAATATATGGGTAGATATTGTGGGTGTAATTCAACGCTGGTTGGGGCTTTTGTCCACAGAGTAGTTAGTTTCACACAATATTATTAATACCTAAAAATATATAAAAACTTTTACATAAAGGGTACACATTATTCAAGTAGATATGTCATATTTAATTCATTGGCAGGCTGTCATTGTCGATTTTTAACTTCAAATAATTTTAATTTTTATAATAATTTTTATAGTTAGATATTTGACTCAACTTAAAGGAGGCCACCTGAAGAAGCAATCCTAAAAATTCATAAATAGGTGAGATCTCATCTATTGTGGTTGAATTTTCGTGTTCCCACTGCCAAAAGTGAAGTTAGATATTTATAGAGTGTTTGCATTAAAGCAGGTTAGTAAATTTAGATAGATTAATTTATTTAGATAATTATTGAATAGAGCTTTGTCTGTGGAATTGTTCATTAGCATACCTAGATGTTTGGTATCAGAGAACATACATATGACTTCATTGATAGGAATTGTAGGATATTTGATTTATATTAGCTTAGAATACTTTTCTAATTCATTAGTAAATGTATTTGTCAAAACGTAGTACGCAAACACATCTTTTGAAATATGTACGAGTATATTCCTAGTTGTGATGAATCTTGAAAACGTAATGACATTACTTTGTCCTTAATAAGGTCAGTAATGTAGTAAGTACTAAAACCATCAAGAATAGGCTTTGTGGATTGACTTCCACATTTTACAATGTGTACCGTAAAAAATTGGAAAATACTGTAGAAAGTATGAAACGGAATTTGTTCGCCGTTTTGAATTATAATAATTATTGCAGCGATGATTCAAACAGGATTCCAAGTATCGATCAACGTTGGCGCATACCTTTCAAGTACGTATCTACCACTTTCAAGGTAAAATTGTATATAGGCATCGGTTAAAAATGCAATAACCGGAAAGTGGTAATGAACGCAGAAAATATATAAATGTCTGACATCGCTAACTCTGTACCCTTTACGGTGTTTGTATTGCTTTTTGTTGAATAAGTACATAGAAAATTGGATATAAATACCTTTAACTTATTATTTTACGGTGATACTAAAAAAATATTTCTTAGAAAATGCGTAAAACAGTTGAAAAACTGTAGAATTAAATTAACTAAGAAAATAATGTGTTACAACTATTTCCAAAACATTCGCCTGGAGACAACAGCATATTCAAAAAATTTGTTTCCAATTCCAACATTTTCCAATAAGACAGAGCAAGATAAAAGTACCTACCTAATAATGATTTATCGATCAATTCAATAGACCAAAAAGAAAAAAGTTTGCAGATGATGCAAGTCCATACAAGGCAACTATTTGATGCAAGTTTGTAGTATTTTTGGTTCCCGTGGCAAATCCTTTGGAAATCAATTGATATACATATATCAAAGTTATTTTTATCTCATAATATGTTAAAATTATGCAAAGACTGTTATTAGAAAACAAGCATTTCTGATATATCCTTCTGTTTGCGCTCAATAGGAGTTAAGACATAGGATGCCGTTAGAATCATTCTAAAATTGGCAGAGACAACGTCGTTGGAAAAAATGCAGGATTAAAATATTTTTTCTATTTCAACTAAGGCCGTTTTGGCATGAACGATTATTTACGCTCAGGAAGGTCAGTTGACTTTGATGAAGATCGGTGGAACGCTTTAATCCATGATGATCGATGTCAATCAATTTGGAAATCGACCAGTACGATAGTTTGTGACCACTTGACCATTGTACAACATATGCCTTTATATGCGCAAAGCATAAAAGTTACGTGTTTTGTGTGAAAACAGCAAAAATCATTACATCAACATTTATGATGTCTTTAAGTCAACTCCAAAAACGAAATGGAATAGATTAGTCTTAATACCTATATAATCTGGAATTATCTGGAGAATAACTTAAGAGGCATTGCTCCCTTGTACTTCCTCCCATTAAGAGATTAATCCACCCGATTCCCTAACCAACCTATTAAAGAGAAAAAGGTGGTGACGTTTTATAAGCCATAGAAGGCCATCGTTCTTTCAATACGGATTTTCTTTTTAACGAGACTGCAGTGTATTCATCAAGTCTAGCTTCCTTGATAATTTTAACAAAAGCTGACAACGGAAGCATACTGGAGCGACCAGGTCCAAATATATTCTTTATTGTAACGCTCGTATCTCTGTATAGGTACAGCACACAGATATGCTGTTATCGGCTGACGCCACTGAGGCCGGGTGGCATTCGCATGCTGATTTTGTTGTTATCTAATGATGGATTAGCAGAAAAGCAACTTGTCCAGAAAAAGCAGATAACCCATCTGCTTAAGCTGATCTTATGCATTTAGTGGAACCAAGAAGGGATGAGCAACTATGAGTTACTTATTCAATGAAACTAATTATTCTGTCACCGTGAAGCCGCAATTCAAGAAAAAGGAACCGAGAAGAGAACATCTAGTGATTTTGAAGAATAGTAAAGCCCATCCTCATACTGATAATATCATGAAGTGGCTATTCAAGAGTTCCATTGGTAATTTATGTCACATTCGCTTTATTCTTCAGATCTTACTGCATCGGATTTCCATCTCTTCCACTTTCAATCGAACAATCTTTGAGGAATCTCCTTTAATGTCGACAGCGGGCTTCAAAATTGGTTTGATGAATTTTTTACTTCCAAACCTAAATTTCTACAAACGAGAAATATAAGATGGTTGGAAGGCAATGGTAGGAAAATATATATTCTTCATTAGTTAAGAAATCACCTAACAATTTTGGGTGGATTTACTTATATCTCACTGCTTCTGGTAAAACTTTGCTAGCTTTATTGCTTCTCCAGATGATTTTGGGAAATGGTTTGATCCATGAATTTCAAAGTGGATAGTTCCTTGATACATATAAAATTTCCTACAACGTTACCACAAACAGAAAATATTTTCTTTATCTTAACGATTAGACTTGAAATGGTCGTCTTAGATCAATTACTAAATAACTAAATAATATATTTTTTTGTTGTTATGGTTTGAAAGTGTGAATTATCAGTTGTATGAAAAAAACTCAAAGGCACAAATGTTTATTTGGAGGTGACTTATCAAAGACTGTCTGGAATCTGAAAATAGTGTTTTTATAGTTGACGCACCTCGAATGAAGAAGAATCGAGTCTTAGGAATTGCTTTTTATTCAGCTCACCGTTGCTATTACACCTTGAATATTTTATAAGCTCCAAAGTTAGTTCCGTAAATCACGGGAAAAACCTGGATCATCATCACATCTAGCTCCGCATTGTGCAAGCCTCTAAATTTCCCGCTAATTACCTTCCGTAGGTTGAAAAGCGTACGAACACGATTTTAGATCCGACGCCAGTAAATTAGTAGAAGGCAACGAGGTTGGGAATTACTTAACGACTTGCGGCCGCCTTGTCGTCAATTACTTCCCATTCCATAACTGCAATCACCTTTCTAGGTGGTACAAATCAAACAAAACGACAATACACTTCGTGGAGAGCGCGTGGTAGTTTATCCTTCTACACCCACACGCAGAATCTCGCTGTAATTCATGGGCGTACGCTAATTTCTGCATATCTAATGTCGACTGGAGTTAATTAGTTTTCCAACTTTATTGTATAATTGGTCCTAAGTAGGAAAGCTATTAAAACATACAAGTGTCCAGATATTCTGAACGAAGAAACTGTTACAAAAATAGGGCTAAAAATTTATTATTTCTGTCTATATAGCGATAAACAAAGTTTGTTCTAGTTAACATCTACCCAATATTAATAGTCAGCTTGTCGGTGATTTGTTGCATAAGTTAGATGCGCAGTGTCCTACAATGGGAGTCGAAGATTTGATTTGATTGAGTACAGATTTGAAATATCCCCACTACAAATAGTATTTTTTAGATCGTGCAACATTGTTATATCTAACCGTCATTGTCTATCGTACAGATGTTGATTTGTTTTGTTGCAAAATATATTTATTGTTATTGAATGCATATTTATGTAAAAAAATGAATCGCATTGGAAAATAAATTAAAGAAACTTAAAATTATATAAAAAATATGTTCATCCATGTTGCGTGTATATGAAAACATGAACTTTGTATATTGAAATTAAATTTAAAAAATATGGGACTGTGTAACCGATAGCTGAGGCGCACTGTATAACTGTCACTTCTTAAAATAGCTACATTTGAACAAAAATATTGCAATGCAATGCAATGCAATGCAATGCAATGCAATGCAATGCAATGCAATGCAATACAATACAATACAATACAATACAATACAATACAATACAATACAATACAATACAATACAATACAATACAATACAATACAATACAATACAATACAATACAATACAATACAATACAATACAATACAATACAATACAATACAATACAATACAATACAATACAATACAATACAATACAATACAATACAATACAATACAATACAATACAATACAATACAATACAATACAATACAATACAATACAATACAATACAATACAATACAATACAATACAATACAATACAATACAATACAATACAATACAATACAATACAATACAATACAATACAATACAATACAATACAATACAATACAATACAATACAATACAATACAATACAATTCAAAGCAATGCAATGCAGTGCAATTTCTCTTTATTTCTTTAAATTAATAAGTACATTAACATGCCGTGTCGTCAAACACACAAAAACAGCATCTATACACATACAAAATTAACACACCTACAATATATAAATATATACAATAT
The DNA here is from genome assembly GCA_025584915.1 of Monochamus saltuarius. Classification (NCBI taxonomy): domain Eukaryota; kingdom Metazoa; phylum Arthropoda; class Insecta; order Coleoptera; family Cerambycidae; genus Monochamus; species Monochamus saltuarius. The sequence continues at coordinate 2,182,852 of CM046725.1, forward strand.
AAAATCTTCAAAATTATAAATCACATTATATACCTAAACAATACAAATAAAAACATTATTAAAGAAAATTCAATGTTATAAAAACACCTGTCGGTCAGATACTTTTAACATTTAATAAAACTCTTTTTTATACTAGATAGTTTAATTTCGATGGGCAATATCCAGATCTTTAATAAAATATAGATTTTTTAAATATTAAGAATTTTATAAGGACCATAAATGTTGTTTCTGTTTCTAGTAAAATAATGATGATCGTTATTCCTAGCATATAGCTAAATTTTGATTATCATATAGGTACGTAAGTGTAGATTTGCAGTAAACACATACATACTTGTAAGTGTAAGTAAATTTAACTTTCGAAAGAAGTTGCAACAGGTTTGCATTGTTATATCCACCAAACATGCAATAATTTTTGAGATACACGTTCTCTGCCATTGTAGACAGACTCCAATAAAACATATACCATACTATATTTTACTATAAGTCTTAACATAATGAAAGGAAATTATCTGATTTATATTAAGCACTTGTTTGTCATTTCGGAGATGGTAACAAAATGAAGCTAGTGTGAAACACAATTAAACTCAGTGATTTTTTCAGCTAAAAGTTTCGTCAAGAATTGTCCAAGTCCAAAAACTTATCCGCCTTCTTATTTCAGAATATAATTTTTAACCGGAGATATGTCATTATGTATTAGAAATAACACTGGGCTAAGTACGGAGTCCTGTGGTACCCCGTCATTTAGTAGCGAATGCACCTCTTGGAATATATTATTAATTATTGTGTACGTGATAAGTTTTTCTATTGACCTGTTGTTTATCTTTTAAGAAACTGGATATCCATGTATTCAGTAGTAGTCAGTACACGCGTTCTGTCGGGCAGCAGACTATTAGCATAATTTAATTGTATGCAATTTACAACGATATGAACAGATCTATTATTTTGATTATTATTACGTAGCATATATATAGTATAGTATAGTATAGTATAGTAGTAAATAGCAATCAAAATGTATACAATTAATTTTAAAAAATTAATAAATGTTAAAATATTCATTACTTTAATTATTATTTGTCAAATTAAAACAAGCAGTATATTGTGAAATCAGATGGTATCATTTTGTAAATACTTCAAGTAAAACCATCTATCTGGTACCTAACAGCACTGTCGCCGTAATTGTCACGAGCGGATTTGTATTGCAAACGAAGGAATAGTTACGTTTAACAATACCGTAAGTCCACATCACCACAAATAATTATGGCACTATCTACAAAGTATTTACACTATGTATTTATGATCCACACATACCACAAAAGTGTAAAAATAGAAGAAACAAACGCCTGTTTTGAATTATTTTTTGGTTATTGCCGCAAGACACATATTCTGACTTTTCAACATGTTTGAAAGATTACTCTGTAATTCATTTCAAACCAATATAAAATGTTTGCAACTTTTTTTGCTTAAACTTCATTTTTGACATCATTTTTAATTAAATAATATAATATTTTATTTTCATGCTATTTAAAATACAAATCTCTTTATTATAAAATTGATTGGTGAAACTGGTATCTGGTAATAAATTAATAATAATAATAAAATAATATCTCTACCCCTCATTCTAATCACAGGGATTAGCCCAGAAGTCGGAGACTTGTGCGGGAGAGGGGGCGGCATATTATTATTAAGCAGGCCGCATTTGCGCCCAGGAACGACTTACGTTGGTAGGCCCTAACCACTATTCACTGCAGGAATGAGGAAAACCTGGAAAACCTCATTAATTAGGGGGGCGGTCAAATATCAACCGGCATCAATCTCTCACATTGACCCAAGCTAACATTATTCCACCCTACCATACCCACAGAGAGGGTGCCAATCCTCTCCACGAATATAGCTTATATACGGTCTACCGGCAGCTGGGCTCGAACCAACTCCGTCTAGTCACCTCGATTCAAGTACTAACGCCTTAAACCGCGCGACCACTGACCGATAAATTAATTAAGTTATTCATAATAAAATTACATAACCATATGTAAGAATTCTATGCGTTTTGGAACTGATTGGAGAAAATACACCGCAAGAGTTCTTTCACCGTGAAAACCAATCCGCGCGCCCATGGCGGCTGCAGTCGTGATTCACCTCGTCCCGAGAACCGCTCCGCGCGCCGCATGCCTCGCGACCTCGCCATGTCGAGATAAGCGACAGGGCCGCGGCAGCGAGTCGCGGACGTACATCCATGAATCAGCATTTATCCCGGGAGGACGTGGAGAGGGCACTCAGGCACGCGGTCGGCACTTTGAGCGAGCAGCGGACGGCAGCCACCCGCGGTCATAGGCGGGGCTTTCCCACGAGCGCGAGCGTGACGCACACGGGCACGTGTGGCCGCCGCCGCTCCGCTCTCTCTCGCCGCCAGACACACGGTCACACCACCCACCTGTATTACAGACACAGGTACGAGTACGCAGCGGAGGAGATCGTGGAACGGTGGTTATTTTGCCGCTGCGAGCCGCATACCATGGCGACGCAGGGCCGGACTCGGCTCCGTAGCGACGATCCATCTCTTCGCAAACAAGGGGTTTCATTAAAACGTTATAATCATGTTTAAATAATAATGATATTACTCTTATTGCCCAACAAAAAATATTCCATTTACAGGACATAACGAATAGTTGTATATAGAGTGATTCAGAACTTATCTAAAAAAAAATACACTGTAAAAAAAGTAGCTGTGTAAGCGAAGTAGCTGCATTTGGCACATGTTCTGCTAAAGCATTTCCACAGTGTAATAAATGAAAACGATATCCATCAACTCCGAGTTACTACTATACACGTAAGCCATTTTTGACACTTACACTTGAATATCTAATGTAAACACTGGCGTTACAATAACTTTAGTGCCTACAAAAAGTAATCGAATTTCAATATTCGGAATCGCCTGTCTAGAAACTACAGTGACCCAGCGACGTAAAGGTTGATATAAAAACAATTTTACGATATCGACTGCATTCGATCTATTCCCAAATTCTTTTAGATAATTCTGAATCACCCTGTACAAAATAAAGCATGGTAAAGTACAGGAAAAGAAGAAAAAAGGATAAATATGTGGTTGAAAACAAAAACAAGAAAAATGATAAATAGAAAAATTAAAACGAAAAACTACAGCTAATATTTAAAATAATTGAAATAATCGAATGCAATTCTTAACAAGTCATTAATATTACAATGAAATATAGCGCACTGATCACCTACTTTATAAGTACCTATATCTGTTCTAGCATTTCGACAATACAACAGTGAGTTCTCACGAGAGCCAGGTCTCGGAACACAACACAACACACATTGAATAAATTGAGTGAAGCCTGAGAATCAATCATACCATTAAATAGCTTAAATAAATAAAATAAACTGGTGATCACCCTTCTAGCATTCAACGACTTCATATGAAATCTTTGTAAAAGTAACTGATCCTCTATCAGGATAATAATTGTCGATGAGAAAAGACAGGAGTTTGGGAAAGCGTCACTGTATTCTTTCCAAATGGTCACTGTACACACATTTTATATTTGAATTAATATGACTAGAAAAAGATAATCTGCTGTCAAACACTACACCAAGATCTTTAATTTCCTCGTAACGTGACATACCTATATTATAATCAAATATTAGTGGCTGATTTTTTAGAGAATACGTACATGTTTTGCATTTATTTATATAAATAGGTAAATAATTATCAGTACACCAAATATCTACTATCAGGTACTTACTAGCCTACATCAACGATCAAGGTTTATTTACTCAAGGGACCACCGCCTTCGATTAAATCCAAATAAAACAAAAACAATTGCTCTAGGTTCAGAGCGACATACTAATTTTATTACAGATTATTTTGGATAACTTGTGTTTGGGATTCTATAGCTTTGTTTCCACAAGGGTCAGGGACTAGTTCGAACCTGTCAAAAATGTTCGTCCAACTATTTCTTGAGTTACATGCACCAAAAACACATTTGCAAATTAACTGGTCGAGTATTTCTAACAGTTTAAAACCATTCTTTGACGCTCGTGGGAACAGATCTATTTAGATTCATCTTTAAAATTTGAGAAACATGTACTGTGTTAAAATTGGAGCTATTCGAGAAATTACATCAAATATCATGTACAAGTAATTTATTTATGTAACTATATGTTTTTATACTAGTGTGTATATCTTAGTATAGTTATTTTAACTCTGGTGTGCTATTATTATTTTATTAGTATTTATCTTGTTGAACAGTAAGTAACATCGTCGTCGTCGTCAATGTCTGAACGCGAAACTTATTAAAGCATTTAGATGGTTAGGTGAAGTGTAAAGAAGAGAACGCACTATGAGGTCGCGGTCTAGATGCATCGCAGACTTGTGCCGATTTAGATACAAAAATATGTTTTGTAGAAGATGTATTTTTATTAACTCTTTTACTAGACGTAACTGACCGAAATTCTCTAAAAAGTTTTCGGTGAGACCGCGAGTGAGTCCAGCTCCCGACCCACTGGTGCAAATGTGTACATTTAAGATCATTAAAAGTTACTTCTCTAGACGATAACGAGACTAGCATGGTCCGCGGTGTGCTTAGACGGCGACCGCATAATACGTTTCCTCCTTAAAACAGCTTCGACTAACCTCCATCTTTTGTGTACTTAGTTTTTTTTATCAAACTGGTGTCCTTTTTTTACTATGTTTTTATGCACAGTAAACCATTTATTGTTGAATCTCTCTGAAGCTCTCTACATCATAATCCAAACATAAAACGAATTCTTTTTTTTTGTAGAATAAATATTCTTTGTGACCAAGTAACCTAGGAGACTACCATAGCGAATACGTGATTGGAGAAATAATAAATATCTAGCAGAACTACGTAATAATTGTTTCCGAACAACAACTAGCACAATTATTATATAAATAAGAAACATGTGTTTCCAATTTAGCGACAAGTCGATGTTGCATGAAGTGACCTTTTCAATAATATACCTTTGAGTTTTATAAGTACATTGAATCTATAATAACCAGCAGTGATAGGTTTATAAATTATTTATTCAAATCAATCGCTAAAGAAATAAAGACAATTTAATAAACCCAAAATAATTATTAAGGCAAATTTAATAACTTTATAACTACTGATCATAAAAAAAGGTTATTACAAAATTTAAGATACCTCTCAAAAATCTCTCAAAAATTATAAAATATAGGAAATTTGTTTTTATGCATAAATATTTGCAGTTCGTATTTTTTTACATATATTTTATTACTAAGTAGATATGGTGTATTTCTACTTTTTTATATATATTTTTCCTTTTTTAACTTATTTCATTCTATTTATACTTGTTTTGGGATCAACCGGATTCATAAAGGTATCTGTATACTCCTATCTATGTAACTATAGAATTTGTGATATCCTTACCTACAGGAGTTTATTTTTTGAATGTTGGTGAAAAGTAATAGATATTTAATTTATTCAAAAACTGAAACTTCTTATTAGTAGCTACAATATTTAGAGTGTGATTTTCTAGATGTATAGCTAACCTAGGCGTTACATACTTAAAAATTAGGTATTGAAGAATCGGATTAAATATTTTTTTAAATCTGAGAACATATCTTTAAAACCCTTATCCCTATCTTAAATAGGTATGAGATTGCTTAGCTCATAGGGCTGTTAAATTGTACTTATGGAATACGTATTACATTCACAGTCTAATCATTAGTTAGCTAAACGGTATATGTTTGATGATATTTGAACATACATACAGGGCTGGTCTTTTCTGAGTTACAGTACAAAAATTAAGTGTTTAAGATAAAATATGTTTGTCTCTGTTACACAAAACAATGTAAAATTTATTAATAACACAATGACATTTTTTTATCATCATGGGATTTATGTATCCATTTCTATCATTCTCACTCTTATTGTCAGATTTGTAATAAAACCGTGGCCAGCATTGTATATCTCATTATCTAGTTTATAAATTTTCAAATCAGTAAAATTAAGCAACATACCTATATTGAAAACATGTTTGAAATTTGCTTTCTTTAAATCGTAAATATCATCTTTATTTCCTTTTTTAAATTATCTTTGAAATATTTAAATTTTTTATATATCGCAATGCTAGAGCAGCTACTTGAAAGAAACTTTAGTGGGTATGTTTCCATATCCAAAAATTGTGAACAAATAACTGGTAGTTGCATTTATTTCTCGACCTCGTCGAATCGGCGTTATTAGCAACCAACTACACCTTGTATAAATCCGACCTGCAGCCGCCGCTATAACTTCTTTCGCACTTAAAATCAACAAGTGCATAGATATGGTTCGCCGCAATAATCTTTCGGTATTTAGTATGCTGAAGGATCAACAGGTAGCTAAAATAATTACAGCCACTATCTATTAAATCCTGCTCTGTCCGTGGCCCGAGGATGCCCGATCGAGCCTGGGAACGCGCCGAAACCTTCATCTCATACAATAAAACCCCCACCGCCGTCAGGATGCTGGATCCAGTACGTTTGAGGATCATTCCGATCTGGCATAACTTCGCCAAACCTCGTACGGGTAGGCAACAAGTGCGTCGAGCGGATCAGTACAGACGTCGTTCAATACTACAGTTGCTTTATAGACAGTGACAGTGAAATTGACTATTTGTGATTAAGCGTGCAAAGATGGTTACTACCACGGGATCTGCCACCACAAACATGATCCAGGCGAACAGCATGTCACCAACCCCAAATCCAGTGCAAGCGAGTGCAGTAGAGACTGCTTCGTCCACCAGAAGAGTTAGTGATAACAGGAGGGTAAGTGTGTTGATAAAAATTCGATGTTGAATAGATTTGACATTTGAGCACAGTAGTCTGGAGCTAATTATAAAACAAAGACCGCTCGTTCTGGCCTGGTGCCAGCGATGGCACGTGCCCAAATGTTAAGCAATCTCGTTCCCACGGTTACGATTGCTGATTTCCTTTCTCTTTGCAGAGTAATAAGCCTATTATGGAGAAAAGGCGCAGGGCTAGGATCAACAATTGCTTGAACGAATTGAAAACCCTCATTTTGGATGCAATGAAAAAAGACGTAAGTACTCTTTGCTTATATTTAAATTGAAGTTTGGGGCAATTTCTGGAATTATCAAACTGCTGATTTCCATTGATTCATCAATTAGGTAGTGAAAATTATATTTTTCGGATACTGTAAAAAATGCAAATTTGTAAGTTAAATGATCAAATACGTAAGCAATTGGAAACGTACGCAAAACTGATTAACATTTTCGAAGAATGAATTTGTATAAAATTACTTTGTTTATTGTAAATGGAAAAGGTTCATCTATTCTATTTATACACATTCTAGAGAGTTATATTTATGTTTCTTCGAATTCATGTAGCTGTTTTTTTTTTTTAAAAAATAGACATTATACAGGAAATATATGATTTTTATTTTTTTTAACTTTTTGCATAGTTATTAATACTTTTCTGGTCAATATTATTGGTTATATGATGTTTATATACAGGATATAACTAAAACCACGGCCAAACTTTACGTCAAGAAATAAGGAAAAAGTTCATAGTTCACAAACATTCTCTTTGGGACAGTGGTAAATTAAAAAAAATTTTTTTATTGGAAGAAAAAATTTCAAAAGTAATTTTCGTTGATTTTGATGTAGTTCTAGTTTTTCCTTGCCCTCAAACGGAACGAGATACTGTGGTAGAGGATTTTTCTATTGCTTATTGGATGCCCATTTTCGTAATTGGGTATTGTTAAAACAGCATGTATAAATTAAATATAATATTTCATTTATTTTGAATACCTTGCCTCAAAATGAAGTATTTCAGGATAATTGTAGGATAAATTATCCTAGAATTGTTAGTTTATGGCTTAAATATATATATTTATTTATTTATTTAGGATTACAACTGCCCAGACAGGAATTACAGAAAAAGAGAAAAAATATATACGTATAGAAAACAAAAAACAAAAACAGCAACAGATACATACAAATATGATTTGACATTCTTAAAGTTAATATATAAAAGGAAAAAACAAACAGTACAAAGCACAAAGATACAATAAAAAGTGAATTGAAAACAAAAAATAAATCAACTATAAATAATACAAACTGTACTTACCCCTAAAATTTAGTCAAGCATGTCAGTATTCTTCAAAATCGGTTGCATATTAATTAGATATTTTAATTTGTTTGTACGTGCTATTTTATGGAATCATTTTAGTCCCTAAAAAGAGCCCTTTTTCGGACTTAATCCCATACAGTTACCATTTCGCATTTTATACAAAATTAGCATCAATAGTTATTTTGTGTTTACATTAAACAATCTAGTTGCTATGGTGGCATGGTAATTAAAATCTAAATTCACTATTTTCGAGAAATATTTGCTCTGATCACATTAATTATGCATAATAAGAGGTTTGAATACTGTATTTTTGGTACCTACTTGTAGCAAAGATAACAATTTTTCTTATATATATATTTTTTTTCAGCCGGCTAGGCATTCCAAGCTGGAAAAGGCTGACATCCTAGAAATGACCGTTAAACACCTACAAAACCTCCAACGGCAACAAGTGGCCATGTCAGCAGCCGCAGATCCGAGCGTGATCAATAAATTCCGTGCCGGTTTTAGTGAATGCGCCACCGAGGTCGGTAGATTTCCGGGCTTGGATCCCATCGTCAAACGGCGCCTGCTTCAACACCTAGCCAACTGCCTCAACCAAGGTTCGAAACCGCAAGAAGTTCCACAGGTCCAAGTGCACATCTTGCCCAACAACCAGAAGTCCGTCGAACAGCAAGTGCCCCAGAGCAGTGGCATCATTTTGAGCAATGGAAATGGCACCGGGGTCCAGCTGGTGCCGACCAGACTGCCAAATGGGGACATTGCTTTGGTCTTACCTACTTCTGCTGCTCAGCAGCAGCAACCTGTTAACATGAGTTCAATGAGTTCACCGGTTCCGTTACTAGTTCCTATTGTCCCTGAAAGGACAGCGTCGACAGCTTCAGCGACGAGTTCCTCGTCTAATTACTCTCCAAGTCACAGTCCTGAGCCCATGGACACTATGTACAGCCAACCGAAGCCTTTGTCTTTAGTCGTAAGGAAACCCGTTGAACCGATGGAGGACAAGCCATGGAGGCCTTGGTAAAATAAATTGAAAATAGATTTGTGATCAGTTCGTAATAAAAATTGTGATATCTACTACTTATAAAGTTTAGGAGTTATGAAAAATATGTTCAGTATTAGTTAAGCCTACTTTATCATTAAGAATATGTTTTACAAAAGCATGTTAGCCATACTACTGCAGGCACTTGGGTAAAGTCCAAGCAATAGTTCTGTATTATTTATTAGAGTTGATTGTGATTTGTAAAATGTTGTATATATGTTTTTAGAGTTGACTATTGTGTATATAGTATGTTATCTTATTTACAATTAGAGTAATGTGCCTTATAAACAGCAAGATCTTTGACGTCTTCCAATAATGTTGGTATATATTATATATATAATTTATATTATGTTTGTATTTAAATGGTATATTGCGGTGATCCCTACATTCAATATAAACCTAATAGAAGAGATGATTAGTTTTCAGGTTATTTTTTCCGATCCCTTTATCCTATTTATAACAAATTGCAGTAGTCAAGGATGACAGTGTTAATACAATAAAATATTTTTATCAAGTTTTCTAAAGTATAATAAATAATTGTAAAAATATTTCTTTGGTAAAATGTAAAGCCAAAATTGAAAACGATGTCTCAGATGAAGAAATCAAATATTAGATGGTCAAAAATAAGTTTTTTTGTTATATAAATGTGGGGTGTTGCGACAGCCATTCAAAGAAAACTGATGTTGAAGTTGAGATTCCATTATGGCGTTAGGGTTTTCATTAGACCAAACGTGTTTATTGTGGATGTTCATTATAGTATCTCTGGAAAAATTAGCTTCGTCGGTAAATAATATGCCAACGGTAAAGTAAACGTTTTATTAAATTTTTTGCAAAATCCAATGGCAAAATTACAGGCGAGCAGGATAATCTTGCGACAGTAAGGCTTGAACCTTTTATAATATGTGATACGGGTATAACTGTTGATGCTTACCCTGGATGTTCTACCTCTACTTGAGAAACACCCTGTATAAATATATGTGCTACAAACTGAAGCACTTTGATGCTTGTAACTTGACGCATCGATCATGATATCACAGAATCCTGACGGTTTCTACAAAGTTAAAAATGGGTAAATGTCGGCTTGCTCTAACTTATCTGGTGGCATAGTAGAACGAGCGGTATTACTTAAAGATTCGATTGAAATGGAAGGCCAAAACTATTCAAACGTAAAGACCATACAAGGTACGTAAGTACTTTGTGTATATAGGTCACAAATAATGGAGAAATATTTCAAAGGATTATCTGAATTCATTAATTGGGTCATTGATAAATCCGTAAACAGGTAAAGATGGATTTGGAAGTTTTTGTTATAGATTTAGTACTCGTATATAGTTATGTACGCTATGTACTCGGCTTTACATATTTATCCTGAGAAGTTATCTTTTTTAGAACATATCCAACAAATCAATTGTTTAATATTTCATTTCTGTGGTATAATTTGCCTTGTATTAAGTATACAGATTCGGAAATTGCGGATTTTTACAGAGAAAGTAGAAATTGCCGCTTTATCCCAGGGAAGGTACGAAGTATTAGTGGCGCGGCGCCGTGCATTGGTCTAGCATTCCCCACTACTACGGTAATCGGTTCCGTATCGCCAACGCCAATTCGCCATTGCAAATCTAACTGTCCGGTCAACTGATGCCAGTGTTATCAGGTCTCATGCATTCCGAGGAAATCTCATGCTCTCATATTTTGATTACAAAATCTCATGCTTTTTAATAGACACAAAAAAATAATAAAATTATTAAAATTACTCTTTGAAATCTACCAAATCAAAGACCTAACGAGAAATAAAGGCAAAATCTAGGGCAAAATTGATTAGATAGAGGTAGGTATCTACAATATTTGGGTACTTGAAATGTCCTTTATTGTAGACTGATCTCTTAATAATTAGCAATGAATACATAAACAGTCGACGGATAGGCGGTGTGTGTGCTGTATTCACGCTGTATTTGATTGCATCACGACAATGCAACTGCCCACTCTGCAGCGCGAACTCGAGAATTTATTGGGACATCCACCTTATAGTCCCGACTTGGCCCCCTGCGAATTCTTGCTCTTCCCAGAGACCAAGAAAGAAATTGTGGACGCGCGTTTTCAACACCAGAAGATGCGGTAAATGAATTTGTAGCCGAACTGGAGGCTATAGCAAAAGAAGTGTACCGTGAAGTCTTTTCTAAATGGCTTCATAGAATGAACAAATGTATTGAACATGAAGGGAAGTACTTTGCAAAACTATAATACATTTTTCTCCCATATGTGTTTGTTTCATTTTATCCAAAAATTTTCAGAGTGACCCTCGTATAATAGGCAGTTAACTTGAATAAACCATGCTCTCATTTACTCTAGAGTTAGCAGATTTTTAGGAGAGTTTAGGCTGGGCATTCCGGCCAATACACTCACCAACGATATTATTTGCCGCAAGATTTGCTAACCAGAAGACCTGCTTTAAACTGCATTGTGTATGACCACCAATACATTTCCTACTGCCCATCCAAAAAATTATTGTTTAGGAGAGGTTTTTATCTTTCAAACGAGACAAATTTGTTCTAATTTAAATTATCTTTTTTAAAATTTTTGAAACTTTAGCTTCCTAAAATATTTTACTTGTTATCCCCGGAAATTGTTATTCATCAAGCGTAATTTTGCACTTGATTATAAACAGTTAACTATTAGCATCTTTCCTACATTTCTAATTTTTTTTAACTACTCTTACATTGATTTTACGGTCCGCGACGGAACGAAGTGACACATTGGTTTTAATGGCTTTATACATATGCATGGGTTTGAATGAAGTCATTCAGTGAATGATCCTTATCGTACAGATTCCAACGCTATGATGATGGCTGTAAAAAGAGCGGACGTGAAGTTGTAATAATAATACTATTTGGGTGCAGTGCGAGTGCAGTTGGCGGTCGAACTATCAAAGAATATATAATTACATCCTTGTAGAGAAAATCAATGTGTGACTCGAGTCATGAGGTTACCCATACAGGGCGTCGGGAAAGGGACAGGGGAGGGTTCAACAAAACAGAAAATTATATAATTACATTTTAAGACCTTCTTCTATTTAAAGGCTCCCGTACAACTGTGAACAAACAGCGCAAGAGAAGTTGTCCCAACAATTGTATAATGCATGGTGGTTTGACAGCGGTTTCTTCGACTCTATTGTTACGTCCGATGAGAAGTGGATCTGCTACGACAACGCAACAAGAAAACGGCAGTGGTTGGATGCCCGTGAACCTCCGAAACCGACTCCAAAACCGGACTTACACGGAAAATAAATGATGCTTTGTATTTGGTGGAACAGTAAAGGTCTGGTGCATTTTGAGGTGCTGGATTCGCGTCAAACAGTTACCTCTACCAAGGTCAATTGGGCCGCGTGGACCAGGCGCTGCGCCGTCAAGGTGTGGATACGTCGTCGACAAAATTGCTCCACGACAACGCTCGGCCGCACGTCGCAAAAATCACGTCACAGAAAATCGAGGAATTGGGCTGGGAAGTTCTGCCTCATCCGCCATACAGCCCAGACCTGGCACCACCCGACTACCATTTGTTCCGGTCGATGCAGCACTCTTTGGCCGAGAAAAAGTTCAAGAACCGCGACGAGGTCGAAATTTGGGTATCCAACTTCTTCGAGTCACAACCGGCCGAGTTCTTCCAGAAGGGCATCCATTCTCTACGTGGACCACGGCGACAAGTAGTCGATACTAATGGCGAATATCTTTTGGATTAATCTGTTGTAATCTTGTTTTTATAATAAATTTTGTTTTCGATCAAAATTCCGGTTCCTTTCTTACCAACCTATGAATTCCTAATATATTCGTAACCTTTCAGATTCAGATATAATGGTTCGGTTCGAGATATCTTGAACTACTTGGGGTATCGTGTGCAACCTTTAAAACAAGGTGAGACACATAATTTTGTCTGTGATAGAACGCGAGAAGTCTGTGTTTAAAGCGTCTGCTTTAGTTCAGCCACCCCATGAAATATACATATTTTATTAAATGGAGAAAATTGGCGGTGTAATGTGTAATACAGATTTAAAAACATACTTAAATAATTCACAACGTAACCTTGTTTTAATTACCGGGCATAAAATCCTGTATAAGACAAAGTTTGCTACACACGTTCATGTGTTTAATTATCGGTTTTCAGATTATCAATTTAATTTCCCACTGCTTACAGAGTTTCAGGTTTACGGGAAGTTTATTCAAGAAAATATCAGTAAGTAGATACAGAGAGGAGCACTGAACAACACCCCAGATTTTCAGAGATTTTGTGCAAAAGTTCTTGCGTATGTTTTGCATTTTTGTAAATTTTTTATAACTAAATATCGTACGAATAAAGTTTGCAAAATTACTAAAGAATAGAGAAAATTTTCACTACACCTACACATACAAAATAGATTTTATGGATTATTGTTCACCCTCAAATTCGATTTATTATAAATTTTCTATTTGACAAAGAAGTTTATAGAATTCCTCATACGTTAACACTTGGCCTCCTATAATGCGATATAAATGCGTTTTAGTGGATTTCACTGCTGCTTCTGCGAGACCAGAAAAATGAAGAGATGGTTTTCGGTTGCATTTGAACGCCTCATTGCAGAAATTATTTGAAGATTCACGTGCGTGCTTGTACTGTCAAAGAAAACACAACGTTGTGCATTAAAACCTGTAGAATATTTTTAGACAATCTTTCAAACATATTGAAAGGTCGGAACTTGTTTGCCTTATGCAGGTTCTGTTCTTTTCTTCATTCAAGATAAAATTATACTATTTCCAAACTGTTCTGATACTACACTACTACAGAAAATATGATAAAAAAGTATACAAAACTTCACACTTCTAGTATGCAAGTAATTTGTTGTTCACCCCTACAGCAATTCCGAAATCTATCAACAGATATCAGCCACTTCATGATTTTCGCCAATAACCATTGGTCCATAGGAGATCTTATGTTTTAATGTTATATTAGCATTTTCCTCATAAGTGAGATCAGAGCATTTTTGAATTGAATATCGAAACATTTTGAAAGCTGTCTTTTAGTAGTGTTCTATCGTAGAACACTATCTTCGAAACATTCTGTATATTTTGTTTTCTAAACTCAACTGTCCATTCCAATAGGGCATGCTGTGGAACAAATCTGAGTCATGCTATTATAAAGTCTATACATGTGTACGTACTGCGTATATTTTGCTGGGTCGTCGTCATTTGTTTTTAATAGTTGACACACGATAACTGTTTACAGTAGCGGCTCGATTTCACAAGGTCGGAGAGAATTTTTTGATGTCGATAATCTATGCGGTTTCTCTAGTTTAATATTTATGTATGTTACTGACAGGTCGTTACTATTAACTGTTCCGACAAAGAGTGCATTGAATGTATAAAAAATCGTTTGCCTTGTTTATTCGGTTTAAGTACCACGCTTCTTTGAATTTTTGGTTATGAAGGTTTTCATGGATATCCTGAAAGCAGGCACGTAACTAAAGGGGGCTCTGGTGGGGTATTTCAATCGAATAAAATTTGTAATTTAGTTGTTACAGTAACTTATCTAAAAAATTTATGGTCGATCCATGGGTTTGCTTAATTTCATGCAATTATATTGCGGTGCCGAAATTATAGAGTTTGACGTCATGTACAAGTTTATTTGGTTATTTAAAAATACACTACCCAACTACCTACGCTATTAACAGGGTGGGAAATACAATACACATTAAATACATCACAAAAACATACTACAGACCAAATTAATGATCTATCAACCAACCATACAACAATGTTACAAGAAAATATTATTAATGCATGGGAGAACCAAGGACAGCTTTTTTAATATCACCAAGTCTGCAAGCAAAAATGTCAATTGTGTATTTTCACTTATTGCAAATACTTATAAAGGTAAGTTCATGCACTAGCGATTTGCGAGTTGTGATTAACGATTTTACGATTTTTGCGATGAAAATTTTACATTCGTTCATGCACAGACGCGAAAACTAGTTACTTTAAATTTCTTGTTACCTAGCGTCACATTTGCTATGTGACAGTAAACAAAATAAAACTTTCAATTTGACAGCAACAATGAAAATAACAGGAATTTCTAGATTTTCTCATTTCACTATTTTTCATTCAGATGGCTGGCAAAGCAGCTGGTATAAAATAAAGTACAACTTAAATATAAGTAAAACTTATAAACACCTAACTTTTGATTTATTACATACATAACATATATTAAGAACACAACATTTTACAAACTAATCACTGCAGTGTTGCTTTATAGCAATCAGTATCTCACATAAATTTTCTTCTCCTATTACTGAATTTTCATTGATATTAATCTCACGTTCATTATTCAAGTTTTCTGTACATACATGTCCTCCCTGTCCCGTTAACTGAAGGCAATTTTCACAAAAATGAAATATCTACAAATTGTAAAAAAATGTATATATACCTATAAAGTATTAAAAATAAATTATTCACACTTACTCGACTTTGTTCGTCTACGTCATTTTCCATTTTTTAATATTTATTTAATATTGTAAATATACTTATAATAATTGTGAAATAAATAAACGTTTTACAAGTTAGACGAGATTGTGATTGATTTGGATGCTTAATTGGCATTTGGCATTTGTGTTACGAACTGTCAACAGAAAACATGCGCAGTTTGTCAAAATTATTGCGATAATCGCTAAAAATTGAAACTATTTCTATTTTCCCGCCCCCTAAATTTAAATTTTGCGATTCTCGCAATAAATTGAAATGAATGAATTGATGTCAAAAATATTTTATGTTACCCAATCAAATTGAAGTCCGCAAATCGCAACTCGCAAATCGCTAGTTTAGAACTTACCTTTATACTACTAGTATATTCCTATCTTTGAGTCAAAATATGGACATATGGGCAGCGTTGCACGTGATGCATGTGGGAAAGACGTTATTAATTTTGACATTTTAGTTTTCTAATAAAGAACGTTATATGACGAACAATTTGCATTAGTAAATTAAACGCGCATATGTCTATAAATGATGCAGTGGAAAGGTGTAGCTTTTTAACAAAAGTGTTTGTGTGAAAACAGAAAAACGTGACAGGAAGAAAATTGAAATTGACAAAGACGTGAAATATACGAAAAATAAAGAAATCCAACTTCACTCTCAGGCATTATTTACCTAAATTGTTCCAAAAAAGATTTACTGCGTACTTCGCATAAAATTAATTTTTATTACTTAAAACAAATTCGAAAAGTTTGTTAATAGAAAAGATTATTTAGAAAAATGGTCATATTCTGTGGTTTGCGAATTAATGGGGTGCGGCAGTTGAACATTATTCCACTCCAAAACATTACCGTAGCCCCTTCATACGGAGCAGATGGGGAAAACGAAGTCGCTGTTGACGACCTAGTTCTCTCCTTTGTCGATTGTCATCAGTAACCAGCCCAATTCTGATTTCGTCTCTAAATAAAACCCACCACTACTGGCCAATCCCTATGCTCTCGCGCCCACTGGAGACGGGCAGCATAATGCCTTGGAGACGTCTTGGAAAACTAGGTGTCGATATAACACGGCGAAATGTACCTTGAAAGTGGGGTCTGAGAGCTGAAGCTGAAGATGTGCGGTGCCTACTGGCATATTGCACCAAATACCGATCCTCCCTTTCATTAGATACTCGACGACGTCCACTACATGGTCTGTTTTCTACTGTATCAAATAATTCATATACTCAAGTCAAGAATTCAGACGTCTTACGTCACGGCTGACGTTACACATTTGTTTTTATTGTCAACGTAATTTTCGATATTTATTCGCGTTAAAAACAACCGTTTTTTACAATTTAGTGCAATACATAATGCAAACTTTTAGTGTAGTATATAGTTTTAGTACTATCAGTTGTAGTTTCATAAATATTTTGATGAAAATATACTGAATTATTCATTTGTTCGTATGACGTAAGACGTCTGAATTCTTGACTTGAGTATATCTGTGTACTATTCGTACAACAGATGATCTAGGAATGCTCAACATGTTCTATATCTGATGATTAGAATGTCCTGCATCATGTAAAGCAGTCATTCTCGCGCGGGTAAATGCAGAAATTTCACGTCCTGGTACTATAATGTACAAAAATTCAAAGGAACACTTGGCGGAATACACTGCCAAACTGACCAGATTTGTAAAAACACTGGTAATAAAGTAAAAGTTCAAGGTTTGCAATTTTTATTGTTTTTATGTTCCCTGAGAGGGTACATGTACTTTTTTATCACATTAAGAAAAACCACTAGGTTTAATCGATTATTTTATATACAGGTGGTCCAAGACTGTTGACGTTATGTGTATCTTCTTCGATCTAGTCAAAATCGAAATCTGCATTATTAATCAAATCAAGAAGAGAGTAAATTTACTCATATGTGTAATATTTTGGTTTGGGTCTCACTAAGCAAAACAGTAATCATTATTAATTTTAATAATTCTCTGTTAGCTTAAGGCGGGGATTTTATAGAAAAGGAATTGCACAGCCTGAGTGAGCGAAACGGCGAATCAATCAGACCTATGAGACAGTATACAAACCGTATAGGCCCGAACCACACGGTTCCCTGAAGTTTATCGTGCATTTTGACGTACGTAAAAATGGAAGCCGTGATATATGTTATGATTTTACTCGAGGACACAAAATGTAAAATTAGCAATAAATATTAATCTGAAAGTGAAACACAAGTTGTCCTATAATATGTCCTGGTTAGTGAGTGAAGTAATTTGGTGGCTGTGGCTGTGATAATTTTGCCGTAATTGTGACATATTGGCGTAGTAACTGTGTGGCTAAAATTGAGGTACTTTAACATTTATTTTAATTATTCTTGTGATTTTATGAGCAATGAAAATTATCTCACGCACTAGCGGGAACCTTTGTGAATACGTTGATATATAATAATAACCAATTATTTCAATTTTCTTGGAGTTCTGTGTCCTCGCTTGAAGCCCTGTTAGACGGTAAAAATATGTATACAAAATCCCAGCCTTAAAACTAAACTTTCAAGCTGATGTTTCGACCATATATGAGTCTATATAACATTTTCATTTACTTTTTCTCAAATACTGTATACCCACCACTGAAATATTGTAATGATATATTTTAATGGTTCGTGTACGTTTATTTATATTTAAAGTATATATTATTATAATTTATTTTAATAGTGAACTATGATAATACCAGTACACGTTCTTAGAAACGTTTAAAAAATGTCGCACGCAACAAGTAAAGTTTTTAACGTAAAAAATAATTTATTGGACATTGTATTCCCTTCGTTGACTAAAAATAGATTTGATTAAATAACATTTTTTAAGTAATTTTATAACTTTTTGCAATATTGAGTTAACCTACTTGTGCATAGAACTACAATAAAATATAATCAAATAAAAAGCCCTCGTGGACTAAGTGGATCGCCTTTTCGAATGCCTCTCCCACATTATAAGATCTTTTACCAGGAACAACCCCCTCAAAAGCCTTTCGCTTCCAAAAACGTGGGTAGAAAAAATATAAGAACCAAGTGGGCACTTCACCTTCCCATGATTTATACATTTTCCTCCATGCTAACGTGGGTACTTACCACACATCTATAAATAAATATTTTCTGTGATAATTGGGCACATGGCACATTAAATAAAAAGTATAAATTACGCCCGTTTAATGTTTATACATTACAATAATGGCTAATTTGGTCTGACCTGATAATTGGTGCGATATTTGATACGTCACCGGCAGAGGCGTATCACAAAGGAAATAAAAAATCTGAGCTTATTTTGAGGTGCTGATTCTATGATTTCGATAAAAAAAATCTATTCCATCAATAGAAAGTCGTTGCTATTAAGTCCAATGCATGTACAGATTTATATTTCAGAGTAGCCACTACTACTGGCAATTACTGGCACTGTGGTGGTGCGATTTCAAATATCCGATTACCTTTTTTATACATTCTACATCCTGTATGGAATTCTGTGTCCAAATTTGTTTCGATAAAATAAATTAATTTAGTAGTAGTTAATTATTTAGTAGTAAGTAATAGGGCAGCAACAGCCTGGCAATTAGGCCACAGGTTAGCCCTTTTTGCCTGCCCTTCCCCATCACCTCTCCACTATCTGCCTTCGGCTCTCCTCGAAGCTACCTGACGCTCTAATGAACCTTAATCCTTAATAGGCCCCTCATCTCTTCCCTTTACGGCTCCTCGGAGCCAAACATCCTATGCCTCCCAAAAAGCCTCTAAATGCCCTATAAATTAGATGGGAGTCGTCCCCTTCTCCACAACCCAGACATAAAGGATTCTCTCCTATGAAACTTCCTTCTGAGAAAATTCCTCCACTAAAGAATGTAGCTAACCTCTTCATCGTTCCTTCTGAGAAAATTGTGTTTAAATATTTTCTAGATAAATTAATTAATCAGTACTCTTAGCTCTCCAAGGACCAGATCTACTTACCCTGTCAGGAACCCCTCCATTTGGTTTAGATACCTTTAACTGAGGTTTAGCAGTCACACCGTCTTAGATTTATTGGGTCAATTCAAAAAGTCATGGGTCTACATCCTCTATTCCTTCTCCAATTCCATCCAAATATTTGGTAGGCTCATTTATTAAGGGCGCTGTTAATACTACCTTGCGAAATTCCAAAACGGCCAGCCTTCTCGTTACCCTTATGGGCTGTAACCCAGACCAACTCCACCTACCTCTGTCTAGCTACAGATTCCAGGGCATCTCCACACTACTGAACGAGGATATATCTCCTCCTTGGAGAGCTAAAGGCCCTGATTAATTAATTTATTTAAAAAATATTTAAAGACAACAAAGTCATAGTCGAATTGACCCTGTACAAGAAGACTAAACTTCTTTACCTTTTTTTAGACTGGAACGATGAAGATATTAGCTACATTCTTTAGTAGTGGAATTTTACTTAAACATGGTATTCCAGACAGACCCAATAGTGATATAGATAGTTCCATTACGTATACTGGAAATTAAATGTATATTCGGCGAAAGAAGTTTTGTTCCACCCATGATGCTAGCCGACTTGTAATCGGATATAGGTACAAGGGTTGATGTATGGGAAAGGACCGTGATTTGGAAGCATCAATGCGGGCGAAACCGGTCCGAAATCTGTAATGAGCAGTCCTTATATGGCGCGAGGACCAGTCCAGACTAAACAGTCATTACTCAACGCCGACACCGATCTACTCTACAACTAACTATGCATATTACTAGCACCCAACCACACTACAGAATACTACCTACCAGAGCCATTCTTGAATAACTCTGCTTTTTTAGAACATTATGTAAATTGATATGTAGGCATGTTGTTTCTCAGTAGGCTTTTATTTCAATAATTTCGACATATCACTGATTAGAACATACTGAAATGATGGAAGTATGTCGGTGGATGGACACGATTTTATCTATGTTAAAATATATACTTCCTCTTGGGTGTTAAATGGCTCATAGTTTCTGCTACGCTTATTTAGTGTCATAGAACCAGAATGGTCGAAAAGAAATGTTTGTTGATATGACCAGATCTTTTCTTTTAAGTTGGGTATGTTAGACCATTTATAAATTATGGATTTAATGAGTTGTAGTTTCTTTCAAAATAGGTTTCCTTCAGCAAATCTTCAAATAATATACAGAGTGATAATAGAAACCGACGCTGAACTAAAATAAAAGTGATCATATCTTTATTTTCAATTTGCTTGTTAATATTTTCTAGAATCACCATAAAATTTACATGATATAATCTACAATAAAATATGAAGTAGAACATTAACGACAAATCTTTTAAAATAGCAAGTAAACTAGAAAATTCACATTATTTCATTACTTTTATGTAAAAGGAAGAATATCAATAGTCATGTGTGCTATAAATAGTGATGGTTATATTGGCAAGAAGTCATAATCTAAATAATAGTTTACTTGTAATAGGGGGATCTTAAATTTTTACTGCATAAAATCAAATTTTCCACACCCATTGTGGGACATTCAAACTGAAGCAATAAATCGCCAGAAAGCTGGCTATATATATTGAGTTGGTAGACTTGAAGAAGAGCGTCAGTAGAAGGCGGAAAGTAGAGAGTGGACTAACATATTAAGAATATCATTTTCCACGATGCATTTCATTTGTACTTCATGCCTTTGCCTTCATTTGTATTACCTCATATACCATTTTCCTTTTATTACCTACTATCTAAATGTCCTGTTGTCGATGCTGTGGTTTACATGTTTTTTTTTTCTTTTCTATACACGTTCAAACAATGTTTAGTCATCCTATGTTATTTTACCATGATTTGCTCGTGAAAAGTGAAGTAGTGGCACTAGTAAGAAGTTAGTAAGACCAATGTTTACGAAATAAATATAACGACAAATGCTTTATTTGTGTCAAATGGAGCATTTTGCAAATTTTTCACTGACGACTTTGAAGTCGTTTATACTAAGATACGCAATTGGAAAGTAATACTTACCTTAGCGTCAGTAACGGAAAGTTTCAAGTAATATTCACTACCGAGGTAGCGTTATTTTAAAACTGCCACTTATTAATATTTTTCCGGCGGTTCATTCTGAACTTGGTATGTCTAATGTTTACAGTGAACACACTCCTTGAATTTTACCTTATAGTAGTAGTTGAATGCCTATACTTTCATTATTATATTTCTCTGCGGTTTCCAGGTTACCCCTATTGCATGCTTTGTCCTTTGTTTTTTTTATTCATAGTTTTTTGACCCAGATATTCAATTTCGGTCAAAAAGTTTTATATGGGGTTTTGTCCATACTTAGCTACTAAGTTAATAATTTTAAAAAAATATTTACATATACAAAAAGTATATTCCACGCGTGACATAATCGAAAACATACAGACATTACACGATGACGAACAATACGAAGGTTTTCAACTTTGGGAAACTACTTGGTAAAATTTACTTCATAGTGAAAGTAACCAGAAGTAGTTGAAGATACGTAGCAGTAACTGTGTTGTATGTCAGTTATTTTTACAACAAAGTAGCAAATTTGGTGGCGGCTACGTAATAGTTACTCTTTGATGGTTCCAGTCTCAGTTAGTGTTAGTTTGGTGCTAGTTGGGAATTATAAGCATGGCCAAACGTCGACTTGTATCAATCTCTCACATTGATCCAACGTTCTTCCACCCTACCATATCAATCCTCTCCACAAGCATAGCTGATCTACAGTCTACAGGCCGCGGGATTTGAACCCGGGCGGGAGGCAAACAACGACGCCTTAAACCAATCGGTCCATATTATAAGAAGAATCATTTCATATTGGCGCCAAATGTAGATCTTGAGTCCGCGATCCCTGAGATTACACATCGTTTCACATTGCAGGTCTTTGCTTGGTATAGTTTTTTATCCCATATATTATCTATGACACTGAATTTGTTAATGCGTTTGAAACAATTCATCATATACTTGAACCACTTCTGTACATTAAATATTTTCTTAACGCTGCAATTACTGCTTTTGCAACTTAACTTTACTAAATTCATATCAGTCGAGCAATAATACCCTGGATCAGTTAATCTCTAATTTGTCCCATCTTAATAACCAAACATCAGAGAACTAAAGGGTAATTCAGGTAAATTATCGGTTAGTAGACATGATCTGGATTTTGAAAGGACCACCTCTGTAAATAATTCAATTAGGTCTGGCACCCTAATAATACGTCGGCAGGTGGGCTTCATTCCCCTGCCTTTTGTTTACTATTTCGGAAATAACTATAGCAATTTTGCTACGCTATGAAATTAACTCATCAAAGCCACAAGACCACACACCGTCTTACTTAATATGTATATATGAATAAAAAAGATATCTGAATATTATCTTCATCAACCAAGTGTACCGTCTCATTCTATATTTTATTCAACGTGACTGTTATTGAATTTTAAATTAATGTGTAGGCAAATAAGTCTATTATTAGCACCCAGAAAAGTTGTTTGGAATAGAACAATATTATTATTACATCACATATCATAATCATAGTAATTTGATTTTGATAATTAGCTTAGGAAATTTATTTGAATGTAAGATTGCTAATCAATTTTTTATTTACTCTCGTCTCTTAAATCTGTTAGTTATTTCACCAATACAATTAATTATAAAAGTTTTTTTTCTTAATTTTAATAAAATTTGGGATGTATATATATAGGGTGTTCCGTAAAATATGTTACAAACTTTAGGTGGGGGTGGTACTCTAATAAACATCCACCTTAAAAGATGCAACTACAAAAGTAGTGAAAGTTGTTTAGTTTTCCAGTAAATTTACAAAATGCAGAGGCACCGCTAGGTGTTAAATTTGAAGTACCTATTCAAAAAGTACACTGAAAGTACTACTAAAACAGTTACTATAAATTTGTGCTTAAAATTTTGTCGTAAAATAAACTACAAATGTAGTAAACCATAATATAAGTTCGCTGTTGTGGTAAATGCAAAAATATTATAGTAATTGGGTTGTTGTAAAGATAACTGTAAAACTTTTTACTATATTTTGTAATAAACGTCATAATAATAATATGTCTTTATTTAAAAAATAATTATACATCAAAGCACAATGATAAATAGGTAAACTCTAGCACGAGCTACTCCCTTAACTTTACATTTACAACGTAATATTGTAATATTTAAAATTCTGGTATATAGTACAAGATAACAATATTTATAGATTGTATTAGTTTAACACTTTTAGTCATCGTTACAAATTTTATTAAAGTAGTTTATGTCAGATCGCCAAGTTCAGCATGGAGTAAGGGTAGCCACTAATTGTAAACACTTACGTCTCGCACATTCTTGACCTTCCGTCGAATATGACAAAGATCAAGCAGCCAGTCAGGGCTATATATGTTACATCACTTCTGATTGGTGTGACAAACACGAACAGCTAGAGATCTTTTATCTGACCTTATGACATACTGATGATAGCCAATAAGCTCGAATCCAGTATACTTTTTGGAATTGTCTAATTGCCGCTTTTACTTATGTTACATGGACTTTAAGGTAAGTACAACATTTTTACTTGTATTAGCTAAAATACAGCTAACTTACAAAGTACTACTGTAGCAATTATATCATATTCAAAATTACTGCATTACAGTAACCCTAACCTAAGCTATAACGTACAGTTGTTCTTAATGCATCAGAGTTATTATATTTATTTAGTTAAAAGTTTTAATAACTGTGGCAACACAGTTCAGGTACTCCAGCAAGAAATTTTAGTTATTATTAGATGACCTGTTTACTTGTGACTAATTTTCAGAAAACTTAAGGTCCATTTACACACATCAGTGACGTATCAGCTCAGTGTCAGTTCAGTATCAGTGTTATTTGTGGTCGTTCAATGATGCCAATTTAGACATATCCGTCCGTATTCCGTAAAAAGGAGTTAGTAGACTATCAAACAAAGTGATCTGAATACCTATATTTATCATGCAGTTGATCAACATTTCGTACCAATTCGATAAGCTCCATTCATTCTAAGCAATAAAAAATCTGGTCAGTTCATCAGTAGAATTACAAAAATATGGTCTCCGAGCACTGACACTACTGATACGGCACTGTGACGGATGTGTATAAACACGCCATTTTAAAATCTAAGCAACGATTTTTTATGTTTTACTGATACTGATGCGGATCTGACACGGCACTGATGTGTGTAAATAGAGCTTTAATTGTCCTCTATTTCATACAAGTTTTTTGCTGGGGCAAGTGAATTTTAACCTACGACGAGTGAATTTTTTCTCCGTGTAGTTTTTTAAATATAGTGCAATATTCTTATCAATTCGAGCATTTTTTTCAGCCAATAATATTGAAATTTATTTATTGATGCAAGTGTATATAGATACACCATTAATACACCATTGATTGATGAGAAATAATGTGTTTATAACCATATACAGTTGTAAGCAGCACGGATGCTTGTTATTTGCTTTGTACTGGCTGTGAATCAATTCTGATTTCTGCTTGTTAGGCTAAAGGTATTCTCCGTCTTCTGGGAACTTTCGTGATCTGATCAACAGCATTTGATGGCATACAGTATTTACACCTACGTAAAACGATTTAAATACCGTTAGAAATGATGACTTGGGTTCGTAAGCGTGTCCGACGTGCGACTTTTAGCTAAACAATGCGACTTGAGCCATTTCCAGGTATACTGCTACCCCCTGGAGTTAACATCCATAAAGTAAAACAGTAAGGCGATAATCCTGGGACAATACCACTGACAGGACCACCTACCTTCGAGTTTGGTTTTGGTCACCCTTAGAAATTCCTACACAAGCACATATTTTCTAAGAAATGGCCATGTTAATGATGTTACTGATATTTATGGGCCGTCGGTAGATAAATGAAAGTAATTAAAAGGCTGACAAACGTTACAGGTTCGGGTCGTGTGGTTTGAGAAAGGTGCCATTACTAATGTTATAAGAATAAATGTGATTGTTATGGTGATGGTGTTTCCAGTTAAGGTATAATTTTGATTTTAAAATTTGTATTGGGACTCTATTTGAAGTTATAAACAGATTTGTTTCATAAAAATGTTGCATACAATAATAAATAATGGCACTTTTCTCTTGAGTACTTTCTTGTTTTCTTAATTTATGAGCACCCTGTATATCTGATCTAAGACGTTCCTATGATAGTCTCATTTTTTCGAAAAGCAGAACTTTTTATAAAAAGTGACATTTTTCGATAAAGTCAAACACAAAACAGTTTCTCCTATTGTCAACTCCATCCGTGGACACACTGTATATTAAAAATTATTTGGTGTTAGGTGAGCTTCCATATCAATAAATATTATACAACATAAAATTAACATGTCGATTATTAAAGTCTACACCTTTAATGATACAAATAACACTGAAATGTGTAAAAGTTACATATAATATTTGCTATATTAACACACTGTTAAACCTTTAACACACTGCACATTTCTCTGTACGTAGGTACAGAGAAATGTGCAAATATATTCAAAATTTTGTGTGGACCTCGAGTGTTGAGATCTTTTGTGTTAAAATGTGTGTTATTTTTTTACAGTGGATAAACTTGATTTTTTCTAATACTAATATAAAAACCGCATCACAAGCGGATCATTATTACGAACATTAAAATAAAGCAATCCATTTAAAAAATAAGCTGTGAATTCTCTATCGGATTGAAAACAATTGGTTTCCAATAAAATTTAAGCTATATCATTTTATGGACGCCTTATTTAATTTAAAGCAGTGCAAGTTAGTTTTAAGTACCTATAACAATTTATAAAAATAAAAATGCTCATCTCTGTCGGTCTCAGATGTAATCTAGTTGCTTTTGACTGGTCAACGCACAATGCATCTGTCTGAATAGTTCCTTTCTATAATGGCCATTTCCTTTACGTGATCGTGACAAATTCTTTGGAAATAACGACACGACTTCCTAATCTGTCTTGCTGCAGACAGCGCACGTCCACTGACAGAGAAAGACATTTCTAGACATTAACAGATTTACTTCACACTTACTCCTTTATCCTATATTTTAATAAGTAATTATCGTTCGGCCATATGTTAAACCTCGGATGAATTGGAAAATTACCGTCTAGAATGATGGTAAGCCATTCAGTGATTATATACAGGAAGTAGTGATATTTTGAAAATGGATTACTTTTGTTCAAATAAGAAGTCAGCAGAAGGGGTATTACATCTCATTTAAATTAGATATTTGTATCATTTAGAGAGTGACATGGAACATGTTTTTCTCTTCGAAATATCAAATATTATGGAATATTTGTGCAGTAATACACTTGTACATGATGCGTTACCTCAAGTCCTGTAAAAATTCAGACTGTGTGACATAAATTTTCGGTTTTAAATGGCCCTCCAAAAAAATAAACGAAGGCAAATCTGGTGAATATTCACGTGTACATTTTTAACGGAACGAAAGTAGAAAAAAATTGAGGTAGATCGATTGTTCCAAAAGCCCGCATTTCATTGAGGCTGGTCCGGCCTAGGCTAGTGGCTGGAACAAGTGCAAAGGCGGCATTTCATTGAGGCTGGTCCAGCCAGGCTGGTCCTGGTCTATTGGTGACTGAGATTGTACAGCGACGTAGATGCTCACGTGGTATAAAGGCAGAAATCTAATTGGTCTATATAGGATCCCGCATAGCTGGTCCCGCTTGAAAATGTAAATTATTACAAACATGGCTTGTGCCGCCTGAGCTCGAAAGCAAGCTCATCGTGTACCAGCCTGTGTGAGTGTATGACCATTTGCTATACTACATTTCAAATTTGGCTGGTCCAGCCTCAGTGAAATGCGGGCTTAATGCCATAAATATTTTCGATACAAGTTAGGCAACACGTCAAGTGCGTCAAACACCTATCTCGCAACATGTATCGAACAAGATTTTTCGTAAAATCGTCAAATAAATATTCAAAATAGTTTCGACATAATCTTCGATTGCATTTGCTAATATAATCACTAGACTATTTTATTTAGACAACTTTAAATTGCCTATAAGGTTGTTGCTATGGTACAATGTTTACAAACTATAAAAACTTTTTAAAAAATTCTTAAATATGTGAACGTCTGTGAACATTAAACCCCAATAGTTAATCTCGATATTAATTCTTCATAAAACTTCAGCATGTGTAACACAAATTCTAGTGATACTGAAAATTCTCAAATAAAAAATGAGGTGAAAGCTGCTAATATGGATATTAGTAAATATACCAATGTTATTGCTTTCCTCAAAAGGAAATCAAGTGGTTATAGACCCAGAAAATCCAGAATATTTTCCAAGGAACAGATGTGTATCAAAGAGGCATATGATGAAAAGTACTTATTCCAAACATTCTTGGTTGTTGGTATATTTGGAGCCCGTAGGAGAGAAGAATTAACTTATTTACGTACAGAGAACATTGAAGTCGTTTATTAAAGTCACTATTCCCAATACCAAAACTAATGTTCCTACATTAATTGAAATACCAGAGGGAATCAATTTTTTGTAAATTTTTCGGAAATCTGCAAGTCCATCCATCATTGATCGCAACAGATTTTTTATCACGTACAGGAATTGGAAATGTACTATACAAGCATTGGGTATAAATAACATAGGTTCAATTCCTAAAAAGATTGCCGAATTGCTTAGATTATCCAATGTTACTAAGTATACTGGGCACTGCTTTAGATGATGTTCTGCAACCTTCCTTGCAGATGCAGGAGCCAACATATCGATGCTGAAGAGACAGGAGATTGACGTCGGACTTCTGTAGCAGAGGGGTACATAGAAAATTCCATAAAAAATAAGTAGGTGATAGCAAGGAAAATTCTCGTGGAGAAAGGAAATACCATTTTCATTCCAAAAACTCCACCACCAGCAGCCCCGGAATGTAAGTGATATCTTCTTCCAATAATGAAGTTATACGACGTGAAGAAAAAAAATATGTTTACCTAATGTATAATTATGCGATTTGAAAGTTTGTGTTAATGTTTATATATATAAATAAATAATTTAAAATTCAGTTATTTTATTTTACTTTAATGCACATGTACATAAAAAAATGTTTTAAGCACACGTGCCTAAAAGACTGTCATTTCGATACTGAAATGACAATCGAAATGTGACTATTATGCAACGATTTTACGAAAAATATATTTTCGAAATTTTTTTAAGTATCTTAAACTACCTCATTCCAATTAAACTTCCTACACATTATGGTATTTGTTGAATGGATACGAAAGCATGTCGCTTACACTATACTTAAACCCAGTCATTTCGGAGTAATTTAACAATAAAAAAAAATACAGTTGACACATAAGAATATGTATAACTTTTTTCGTATTATATTCAGTAATTTATTGGACACCATGAAATCTTACAGTGTTGTTTTAATTTCAGTTCTAAACTACATCAAGTGTTTCAGTTTTATCAGAATAGGCGAAAAATTTCTTATTTGAAATGTGTACTTAAAAACACCAGAAATTTTGTTATATGCTGACGGTGACTTTCATAAATTTTCTTTCGAAATGGACAGTTGAAAGGTTTTTTTAACTTGTGTACCTATTTCGCAAAGCAAAATTTTTTTTCAATCACATTTTACAGCCAACTGTAATTTACTGCTTATATTTATGGGGCCAAAATATTTTGCAATTAATTAATGTGAGCTTTATTGCCCATAAGCCGCTCTAAGAGCCACCATATGGCAGATGCTGTATGATGAACTGTATTTACGCGGCATGTGATGAGCGTGTACCTATAGACACCATTCCACTGGAGCATTAACGTTAGATCATCAATATTATTAATTATGTATTCACGGGAAGGAATGCTGCAAACTTTGCATTCAGTATTAAAAAAAAACCTGATAACCTCTGACGCACACAGGCTTCGTCGCATCGAATTTTTTGTCGCTTGCGTTGGTTGTAGGTGATCTTATGTCACTCACATTTGTCATACGGAGGCTAGGCCATATTCGTGTTATTTTAACCTATATTTCAGGACCCTAGAAGGCACCAGACGACCATAAAAATGATGTTGGTGAAAGGAAAGTTGTGTTTTATCAAAAGTTATTGGCTAATATACGAGAACGGTATAAACCACCTTGTGTATAACTAAACTGATGTTTAAAATATCAGATATTGAAATTAGCTGAGAAGGAAAACTTGTAATGAAAACAATCATATTTATATCTGACAAAAAAATTAAATACATAAATAAGATAAACTAAAATAATGCCATAAACATCGCAGAACCGAAAATCTATGGATATAAAAACTGTTTTCTCTATATTTTTGCAATCTTAATACTTTGTGATGTTACAGACAATAATAATTGTTATATAAAAAAAATAGTGTTGCGGATTGTAGGCATAACATCCGAGACCATCGACAGAGTGCTGTGATCTTCTATATTCTCCAGTACTGCACTGTGCTCCATTATGTTAGCCTTCGGCATACTAATAGCCGCTTTTTAAATTTAAAATATTTATTTGCTTTAGCTGAAACCATTACGGATGTGACATAATCTCAATTGAACACACAAGACAAAATTATTACCAAAATCCATTGAGAGAGATTCCTTAGTTATGCCACTCAATCATAGAGGTATAATAAAATTTAAACTCACAACTTCCAGTAGTTCAAAAATGTTTTGATGGAGTGTCATTATTATTGGCCTACTACATATTTATTGATTTGTTCAGTTTCTGTTAATTTAAATACATATTTTACATTTTATTGGCCAAAAATTTGAAAGTTGTTTGTAGCAAAAGGTCCCCAACCCATCTTTGCCACCTTTCTCCTCTACTCTACTTTGAAATCTCCACTTACCACCCAATAAAATGTTCTTCCAGTCCCTAAGCTATATGCACTATCTTAAGTGTGGACAATGAACAGAAATTCTACAACGTATGAATTTATATGCCTTATCTATTGGATTGTTATGGTAAAATAAGTGGCATTCTATTTTAATGTATGATATAGATTCGCTGTCAGTAATGCAGATCGTCTAGCATCCGACTGCCGTTAATTCATCAGTTTGAAGAGTTTTTTCAACCCCACTGATTTTATTCGCTTTCCCAATACTGATTTGGTTATCCTTCTGTGCTACAACAAAGAACTTCCATTCATCAGGATGTTCGAAGTCATAAAATTTCCTCCAGCCTCTGCCAATAGCGTTGCGGACGTTCGTTAAAAACAGTGCCTTGTATAAGTTTTAATATCTGGTGATTTCCTATCAGATGCTTTCTGATTTGGTATTTTTCCAATGAAATGTATTTCAATCATTTGATTAGATTAAATTTTTTTCTTATAGAGTAAAAAGTCTTTTGGTTTGGTGGAATATTCTTTATTCTGAGCATAAATTATGTATGCATCATAGGGTAGTAGTACTAAAATGAAAGAGATTTATTGGTTTTAAACATTAACACTGCATGATCAATCACAATCAGAACATCAAGTATGTTTCGAATTTTTTAAGATCACGCCAAATATAAACAACATAAATCCAATGTCACTCGTAAATAACCAAGACAGACAAACATTATGGAAAACATGATTTTAATGATTTTCTTTTAATATACAGA
This sequence comes from Monochamus saltuarius, assembly GCA_025584915.1. Lineage (NCBI taxonomy): Eukaryota > Metazoa > Arthropoda > Insecta > Coleoptera > Cerambycidae > Monochamus > Monochamus saltuarius. Next base: position 2,214,107 of record CM046725.1, read on the forward strand.
ATGATTCAGTCACAATGTTATGTCATAAGAGATGACAGAAAAGATCTGGCTACGTAGCCTTCATCAACATCACTTAAAACCCCAATTTCAATTTTAATGAATTTATAGTGCATAATACTTTTTATATGGAAATAGTTTTTTGCATATTTATACTTAAGTAGCAAGTATAAGACATAAAATGTGTTACATTTGTTAACGCTTAATACTTTATTAAAGCATACCATCATTCATTCACTTTCTCTAAACAATACTGAAGTTAAGTTCTGAGATTTAGATTTAGATTATGTCATTATTGAACAGTAAATAAATATGGGACTGAGAATAGAACCCTGAGGTATCTACTCAAAATTAATAATGTATTTCTAGAAAATTGAGACGTTTACGTACGTTTATATGTACTTTTCTTTTTAAATTGATACTTTTTATTTTGGATACATTAGTTAAGCACTTTAATACTTTCTCAAAATAGTTATTTTAGTTCGAAATTGAGTCAGACAGCACCAGTAGAAATTACCACACTAACTGATAGACTTACACAAAGGGAATAATATGCTGTATTTGAGAAACTATTTTATATATTGACTTTTATTTTCTTCTCACATAATTTGATGCTGTTCAAACTCAGAACGACCTTTATGTAGATTATTAACATAATTAGTGCTAAAAGCTATTCGGAATAAATTAATTATATACTTGCCGCAAATTAAATACATCATTTGCCTATTGCGTAACATAATAATTGTTTGTAACTTGTGATTTTTTGTTTACTCAGCCCGGTTGAGCAAATATGACTGCTGCCTGTAAATTGGTCTATTCTCATGTAGATGCACTCTTACGTAAGTTTTCGAAAAGTCACGTTCAATATATTTGTGCGGTAATTGATTCTGTACTAAAAACTACTATGGAAATTCTATATTGGCTGTTTGAACATGAAATTAGGCATATTATTACGTGAATAACAATTTTTTACTACAAAATTATTGGAAAATTTATTTGTAATAGTAATCACGACTATCACGAGATTACTGTCTGTTACTGTAAGGCTCACAAAATGTTTTGGTTCGGTTGTGAGTGGTCGAAACTATATGAATTAAAGGGAAATGCCTTATTAAATCATGTTTTTTTAGAATCAATAAAAATTAAATTGCAAAAGGTCGGCAAGGTTTACTACAAGGGTTGTTTGTCAAGTCTGAAGATATACAAGTCAAAATCAGTATAAATTAATTAATTATTTTAGGCAGTTTAATAAAAAGGACGATAATTCTTGACCTCGCGATCCTTTTTAAAGATAGGACAAATTTGGCCAGAGTTCCAAAGATCAGGAAACTTGCCCACTCTAATTATATAGAAAACATAGTGACAACAAATATTGTTGCGCAATCTTTAAACAAAGAGGCTGGCAAACCGTCCGATCCAGCGGTGGATTTTGGTTTTACTTTTTTTAAGGCAGTTAACACAGTACATTCTGATTAGTTTACACGACTTTGAACCGGCACTCAAGATAGAACCTCTTATGCTTAGGGTACAGATAGAGTGGAAGCAGGTTTTCCAATTACTGGTAACCATCGCCAAATACGTACTTATAAGCTACGATATTTGTAATTGTATATTTAAATTGATATAAAAAACACCAGCTTAAAGCAGGCTATAGCGAACACAGTGGAAGCGGTTTCCTGCTTACTGGTGCCCTGCGCCCATTCGGGCTTATACAGTGTGGAAGAAAAGTATGGAATAAATTCATTATTTCTAAAACAACGAAGTTTCATGAAATTTCCTCGGATCTGTCGATTTTGCTTTTTAAAAAGACTCTTTTTTCTATACCAACGCATTTCCAACGTTCATTTGTTTTCGTGTGTTGACGTCATCGGATATATTTTTAAATACAACCCCTATATTTTTCCATCGGATTCTTGTAGAGCTTAACTTGCTGAATTCAAGACCATATAATTTCAACACATTATTCCTTCAACTTTCCGAGAAAAAAAATAACCGATCCAATAAAATCGGCTTGAAAAGCACTCATACAGTGTGTTCTGCAGAAAGTTGAGGTAAGCAGCGCCTGTTAATCGGTTTGGTAAAACAACAGGACCTAGAAACCTGTCACCTACAATACCCATCCAAATGTTTAATGAAAAACGTGCCTGATGTCCAGATTCTATTAGAGCATGAGGATTTTCGTCGACCCAAATATGTGTATACACTCCATTACTTGTGAACTCGCCCTCATCAGTAAAAAGAACGTTTGCAAGAAAGCGAGGGCCTTCAGCATCATGACGTAGAAACCAGCGGCAAAAAACCAAACGTGCTTGATGATCATTTATTGGATTTAAGGTCTGTACTCGTTGCACATGGTATGGATAAAGCAGTTGCTCGTGAAGGATTCTCCAAACAAGAGGACCACTAATTCCTACCTCGGCTGATATTCTCCGCACACTCGTACCTGGATTCTGCTCTACCAGTGCTAGAATTTCTTCTTCTGCTCTAGGAGTGGATACCGACCTTGGTCTTCCGGATAAATGGCACTGTTTGCTCAAGGAGCCGGTATCACGCAATCTTTGGTGAATTCTTCCAAACATGCGTTGTGAAGGAATCTGGCGATTTGGATAAGCGTGAACATAAAGACGTCGCCCTTCGGTGGCGTTCCCATTAGCACGGCCATACTTGAAATGCATGTCCGTTAATTCTGCGTTAGAGTAACCAGCCATAGCGAAAGAAAACTTGTGCACTGAGAACAACTGTTAAATACGTACTGTTTATTTCACTAAACAACCAACTATTATAAAAAAAAAAACATAAAACATTCCATATCTCCGCAACTGTTACTTTACGGACCCATGTTTATTGAGACTTTTCTGCTTATTTTGGTTCATACTATTACCTCCTTAAATATTTTACACTCTTTTTTTAACACCCTGTATATGTTACAGCCTTCGTCGCTTCCTTCCTCGAGACCCTGATGCTGCGCTTGTAAAACCAAACAATCACCGCTGCTATCTGGTTCATTATAGCTTTTGGCTGATGGACCACCTTCATCCAAGCCAGGCTGGGAAACCGTGACAACGGACGCTGCGAATTGATGCGGCTTTGTTTGCCTTGGCCCCGGTACCCTGTAACGGCTACTTTGGTGGTCAAGTACGACTTCACCAAATACGTGCTGGAACAACGATTTTGTCACGGTCAGTTTCGAGAATACATTTAGGAACCGGCAATTACATCAGACGTTATTGCTGTGTAACATGGAGAAAAACAGAAGTGTGTGACCTAGGATCATTGGTTTGATAAGCTTATAAATCTAATGCTAAGGTGCATTAATGTACAGGGTGTCATGCACGTCGTTACAATAATTTTACGTGGTGATAGAATGCGCGATTGTGTCGATTGAAGTTTTACAATATTTGTGATAATTAATTTTTAAATATAAAATATGAATGACAATTTTCCAAATATGTGCATAAGTCCGGGTGGGTTTCTTAAGTGGCCTTCAAGGATACCAGACATCACTCCTGTTGATTATTACGATGAGGCCATTTAAAATTGGGAGTATATGGAATTGAAATTAACAGTCCGAAAATAATAAATTTTTATTAGTATTATTATTTCTACACATAAAATACTTATTAATTCGCTCTAAAAATTGATAACTATTCCAAATTTGACAACAAAAGTTTGGACTTTCTGGCATTTACTGCATGATTCAATCAATATTCAAAGCTTGATTTCATATACTCGATTTTAAATGGCCCCATAGGTAATAACCAATGGGATTAATGTCTGGTAACTTTAAAGGACACAGACCCACCCCGACCGATGCACCTGTTTGGAAAATTGTCGTTCAAAATGTTTTTTCTCTCAAATGAAAAGGTGGTTTTACGTATAAAATAAGAATAAATTGTGAATTTGATGATCAAAGTAGGTTTACCAGTTTTATTTGAAGACATCTCTCACAGATAGATATTTGATTAAACAATGAAACATGAAACATGCGCATCTTCAGTAAATGTGATGTTTGGTTAACATTTGTGGATTTCTAAAGGTAATTGCATTTCTCAAACGAAAGAATTAGCGTTATATTCCAAAAAAGGAAAAGTTTTCACTAACTAAGATATTGAACCATATGCAAATCCAGCAAAATTGCTATATGTCGATGATTCTATAAATATATACAAAATTGATATGTCGAACAGCAGTAACAGTAATAACGATAACGATAATAATGAAATAAAAATGGTATACGTTTTTGTGATAGATTTTCGGAAATATTGTAAAATCAACACAATTGTGATTTATAACGATACGGCGCCAAATACACAAAGTAGTAAAATTCCCTCCGTTTTTTTTTTTGTAGCAAATAATGTGCAGTAATATTTTATAATTTTGTAACAGTTTTTCGTGTGGATACATAAAGGGACGTAACCATAATTATAAAATATAATACCTACTGTCCGCGTGTAGCAAAAATATGAGTTGTTTTTTATATATTTTTAGATATTGTGTGAAACTTAACTACTCTGCGGACTAAAGCCCCGACCAGTGTTGAATTACACCCACAATATCTACCCATATATTCTTTATTATTAGCTTTTGTAACATTTTTTGTTCATGAGTATACCTAGATGTAGAGAGCATACATACGACTTCATCGATAGGAATTGTAGGAGATTTGATTTATATTAGCTTAAAATACCATTCTAATACTGTAAAAAATATGAGTTGCCTATTCACTTATTTCGTATTTCTATTAAGAAATCAAAATAAAAGTGACGACCCATATACTCGTAAGAACTACGGTTTGTTTATATCTAGTTCAATAAATTGAAAACGTATAATTTTCCACATACAGAATTAACTCATTCCTCATTTACATACACCTGAATATATAAATTAGGATTTCCAAAAACCTTAACTGGAATCATCAGCATAGATGCATTATTTAATAAAATAAGTCGGGCATCTCCTGTCCAGCTGCTCCAGAGTAAACATTTTGAGAAAATTAATATCAAATTTACATCTTAATATGGAAGGGTGAACGGATTACAGTAATTTTTAAGAGATTCATTAATTTTAGTAATTAAGACGCGTTTCGTTCAAATTTAGCTCGCCTTCTTCTTCAGCCTGTAGGTATTATGGGGTTTGAATCATAATTGAACGGTCGAGCTGGGTGGTCACCGCAGCGTAAGCAATTTAGCGTCTATTTGCAAGACTATACCATCATTATCGTCGACTATTTCAGAAACAAAAATTAAATTAGCATGAAGTATTATTCAATTTTACTCTGCTTCAAGCATATAATACTGGACTCTTTTAAAATATTGTTAATAATGTTTTAATGATGATTCTCACTAAAAATGATCTGTGCTTTAGATCAACTCAGCGCTCTTTTGTTGTTCAAACTGTAACCTAATATAAAATTTTCTACACAGGGTGTTTGGTGCTACCTTTGACCCTGATTCAGATGTTCTTGTTTCTTCACATGATTTTGGCAACGATGAGTCGATTTGTATTTGTAACATATTAACCTTATCTTTTAAATTTTGACTGGGAATAATTCGCCAAGAATTTGGTTTAGAAAAATTATATTTTCGTAGATTTTAAGACAGAAACCTGTGGATTACCTATTGCCGCAGAACTAATGACTGCTTGCTATGTTTCCGCTTTGGAAAACAAAACTGACTCGTCTCAAGCCACTGGACCCACAACACCAAAACAGTATTGTGCTTTTGACATTTAAAATAAAAGTCGTATGTTTAACCACACTTATTTATTTTGGCTATGGTTGTCAAATTACAGAAAACAAATCTGCTATATGTATATAATCCGTATGAGACTGCACCAGTAGCGCTATTGGCCGGTTTACAACGTCGCATTGATAGAAAAAAAGGTAGGTATTTATTAGATATTGCTTAAACTAAACAAAAATTATAACATTTATCTGATGTCTTTATAAAACCAAATTTCATATTTTAGGAGCTGTCAAGCAAAGGCCCACAAATGAAATATTTTATACCACAAGTAAATTGTACCGGTGGTACAAAGATTATCATTTATAAACTACAAAGCAACAAAATCAGGTTAATAAAGCATTTAATATTATAGTAGGATTAGTTACAAAAGCAAGTAAATGCCGGCAGAGACGTGTCTGCCACGGAGAGCAGTGCTAAATAATATGTAAAGCACAGAAAAGGAAAGCTTTACTAAGATAAGCTTTCAAGGTTCTATAACCATGCAGAGATTGCAAAATAAGTTATATAAATTCTAGGCTTATCTGCCCTGTCCTGATCCACTGTCCTGTTGCTGCAGCAAATCGAGCTTCGAACAGTTCAGGCCCAGTTGAAGCGAGCAAGCCGAAGAACATACGTGGACGGTGAGAGTGTAGAATAGATGTGTCCAACGTAGATTAAGGGTTCCCAAATATGACCGAAATACAGAAACGTATGGAAAGAGAAGAAATGGAAAATATAAGAGGCCTAAAACAGAAATAACCAATGTATCATACAGGGGTTTATACCAAGGCAATGTGCACTCACCTAGGATGGGATGAAGCCTCGTAGTGAATCGATAAATCGAAACTTTGATTATATTATATCCAGTTATACACTGGCAGTGAACACAGCATTTGATACCAATAATATTAATTTTTGCCCCGAAAAATCCACCAAAGCGTGGCCCCTTCACAGGCATGGGAAAAATAAAAAAACCTCCCGGAAACCCGACCCCGGAAATAAAAAAATCGCGCCTAGGGAAATTACTAGGTACACCCTGCTTTTGCGACATTTTGCAGAATAGATGTCGGATGTCAAATGTCAGATCAAAACATCGGATTTAAAATGTCAACTAGATGTTTACAAATGAGGAATATTGCTTCTAATGGAGGAAATTTTTCCGGTTTTTCACATTAACAATAGTAAAAATCTTTAGGATTTCTAAGCAGTGGCATGCCCTGGAATATTTTATTATGAAGACTAGGCACTCAACGAAAAGGTATTTATGCTCAGTCCGATGACTATCGAAAGGAATAAACATGTACTTTTGCTTCAGGTTACAATATGATGGAAGAGATGCTTTCTACTTACTAATAAGCTGTTGCATATATATAAACTTTTATACTTTTAAAATATATAAAGAGTCAAACCATAACCAACGCAGTACTTACTAAATTAAAAAAAGACGTAATAAATTTTAACCCGTACTACATTACTATCCTTATAAGCTTCCCCAATATTGTCTACCAAATCTACCATTTCATTAATTTGTTTTTCTTATCTGACGCTGTAGTAGCGATCAGAATAGCTTTGGAGAGCCACCTCCAAAGCAATAAGAAGAACCATCTACAATAATCGACATTTCTCTCTATCATCCATTTCTGACTGATAACAATTGGTCTAATTTATATGTTCCTCACTAGCGGTTAGTCTTTGAATAATGTTATCTTTAAGATGGCAATATAAATCATTATTTGGTGGATTTTGAATTATCAAGATATTCGATATGATCTCTAATGATAAGTTAGCAACAATGAAATCGTATTTGACGATTTAATTTAGAATGTAACGTGAAAAGTGTTGTCGAAAGGATATGGTATAAAATAAAATATATGGTATATACAATTGATATTTACTTCTCCTTGGGCTGTCGGATGATCACGTCGGCTGCCAAATAATCACGGTTACCAATTTGGATACTATCTTTGACCCTGATCTAGATGCTTTTGTTTCTTTCTTAAAATAGATAAATCGTATTAACACAGGATTTTAATCTTACAAGTGAACCAAAAATACTCCAATGAATAAACGAAAGACCTTTAAAATTAAACACAAACGTCTGTGGAAACGGTTCCTGAATTGTCTTTTATAATATTTATTTTGTTTTGTGTTTTCGAATATTATATATAATACATAACAACACATTTATTTATTTTCTTGACATGCTTGATCCGGAATGCCGAAACTTATTTATGTAATAAGACAAACGTTAGACTACCAGAATATGATACCAATAATAAACACTACAGGTGCCTCATAATTCATATAGAGAAATAGGTGGCTAGTTTATACAATATCTAAAAAATTGGCATTTTGTGTTAGCAGAATGATTGTTTTCCTTCCACATAGACCGAATTGGAAAGAAAAAAGATATCTTAGTGGTTGGTGTATTTGATTTTTTCAGCAAATTAGTCAAACAAGTGGGTTAGTTTAGTATCTGCTAATATTGTAGCATATGCGTTTTCTATCAAAATAACCAACGGTTCAGTTGCTTTGTATACTAGCCATCTAATTTACAAACTGGCCAAGTTTACACTTTAGCTGCAACATATACACGTTTTATACAAGTGATGTTATTTTATAAGATTAGCGATATTATAGTATTTCATCATAAAAATGTTGATTTTGTTCTAATTTATATTCGGGAAATATTAAATTCAAATTATATATTACGTCTATACAGGGTGATTCACAAATTTCTTTGTATAATCCTTATAGTTTCCGAGAAAAAAATTATTGAAGTTGTAGTATTTTCAACCTTTACATTGCTGGGATACTGTAGCCCTAGCTCTAGCCTAGCTAGGTGATTCCGAATATTGAAATGCGATTACTTATAGTATTAACGTTTTTGTTATGCGAGTGGTTATATTAGTTTTTCAAATTTTTATGGTGAAGTGAAAATGCTTTAACACAACGATTTCCCGGTGAATATGTGCCAGATGCAGCTACTTTTATTGCGGTGTGCAGTGAGTGCAAATATGTGCAAAGCAGGTGTGACACTGGAAATTTTCAACTGAGTTGTGGAAGAGATGGTGGTCTAGGGCCTCCAGGACGTATTGCAGCAGTGTGGCGTACCAAACACGAGGCTCAATTGTATCCGTACCAGTACTTATCCATGCATCAATACCAAGAGATTGGACGAGGAAGACTGGTACCTTGGTCGCCAAGATTTCTTGAGTTTAAATCCTTTGGACTTCTTTTTTGTGGTGTTTAAAAAATGAAGTGTATCGAACCGAAGTAAACACTACTGACGATTTACACAAACGTATCATAGCTACTGTCAATAACGGACAAGAAGCAGAAACATTTGTATCAGTTTGAAGAAACTATGTAAGACGGGTGCAAAATATTGTTGTAACATTAGGTGTGTCAAACTATTTTATTAATTAAAACCACAAATTAATTATATTATATTATAAAATGTTTATTTCCGTCCTTGGGAATTTCTTTCAATTTTTTGTCCGGTCGCCGATTGCATGCTTCACCTTGTCAGGTTTTACAGTCGACCAGTTTCCAGGGCCGTGCAGAAGTGTATTTTTAAATCATTTTCGAACTGCCATTATTGAGTTTTTTTTACAAAATTGCATTGGTAGGAGTCTCCTGTACATTCAAACATTTTTTTCAGATAAGTTATGAATCACCCCTGTATATTGAATTAACGATGTATAAATATATTTGTTGCTAATTAAAACATTAAAAATATATATGTATACAGTTTTGTATCCGAAAATAAATTATAAATATATATACCTTATTAGTTTATATGTTCATACATATAAGGCTTGTTTTTGCAGCAGTAGAAAACGGTTTGGAAACTGTCAGAAATATTCGACTAGTTAAGTTGAGAACGCGTTACCATTGAATTTGACGCAATAAATAGTTGGACGGACATTTCTGATAGTTTCCAAACAGTTTTCAAATGCTGAGTGCTAAAACAAACCTATAAACTATTTACTACTTACTAGTGTAGTAAGTCTAGTTAGTGATAGTTTAGTTAGTGTCCCATATTACCCCAAGTTTTAGAGATACGCAATGTCTTTGCATTAGTAGGAGAACAGCATGTGCAAGAGATATACCGTTCGACATTTCAGTGTAGAAACCATTGCTGTTGTACATACGCAATCTGTTGCTAATAAAGTCGTGACCATATTGCTAACCACTGTCACTACTAGTGTTCATTTTACTAATGATTCCATTGTCAATGCTTATGTTGTTTAAAGTCTGTCTTGATTAATGATTCTTTTAATTCTTCAGGGGACACCTAAAGTGAATTTTGTCTGCTACTACAGTCTATAATATATAACATATGAATAAATAATCAACCAGTTTAGAAACTGCGTGTTCAGCTAGCCATCTGTCGTTTGATCTATTTGAAAAAAAATCGATACGTAGGTATAATTAACTTTTCATATGGTGTATATCTACGTGGCTGTATAATAAAATTATCTTTCAATATAGTGGAAAGGTAGAAATAGATTTATCCTATCTATCTAATTAAGAAATCAATGTGTTATGAGGAATATTTTATTGGAACAAACAACAAGAATAACGTTACAAATAAAGCTTCTTTTGCAAGATGTGGAATTTTTCATTAATTGCATAGATGTATATAGACTAACTGTAAGGCCTAATAGACAATAAGTATTAATTGGTCAATTATTCTTCTCAGACAACTAGCGGAACCAAATTATTTAAACTTTATTCACTAGAATGCCATTCTCTTGGAAAATGATCCATTTAATACATCAGCATCACCTTGCCGACAGAAAATTGTTCTAGGCTAAATCAGTCTAGCACCTGGGTCTCACTTCTATTGCTCCGGCTCTAGTTCTACTGCCCATTTTAGAGCTATATGTAAGCCAGGCTCTATCTTTTCATGTATGTGTATTATAATTCTTCATTCTTTCAAATCTCATCTCCAGGATTGTATCCAACAGCAACAATTTCAATACTTGTGTTAAATAAACAAATCTCATGCAAAGGGATGATATCTGCAATAAAATTTCTGTGCATTTCGTCGAATTTTGAATACATTTTCCGTACACTATAGTAACATACACAAGTTCATTGGTATCATATCACCTATAACGATATCCGTTATAAGACGAATTATACGTGGGTTTAGAATTTTAAGGTTAGATAACTAAAATAAGCGTGACAATCGACAAAGACTGCTCGCGCGACTTGTCACATTTTACTTATCAACGAGGTATCGTCAACTAGAGTTGCTTGGCCTATTAGGGTAGGTCACAATACTAGGTTAGGTTAGACCTACAGAGTCGGATTCAAAAGTTGCAATAACTTTAAACTCAGTTGTCCTGGTTATTAAAAAACATTTTTTAAAATAGTTCTTGTACAATGATTGATTTTAATGCCTACCATCATCATTTACTCACTTTCAAAATCACCCTGTATTAAACAGACCTCCTAGATACTATGACTGAAACCATTTAGGCTCCTATTAAAATGTATCACATGACTTGTTTTCAATTTTGATTCATTTAACACAGGAGTTCTTTTAGGGGATTCTTCATGTCTCAGAGAATAGTTGAGATGTGGGAATGGTGAAAATTGCTTCGTATAAAGTTTTTACGTAGAGTTCAGTGGTGTGCTTATAGTTTCTCTACAGGGTGCCTCTTTTGAAATATAGCCCATATATTTTTTTAATGGAACACTGCATGTTAGCATTATGAGGAAAAAGATGCAATTGAGTGGCATAAAAATATACAGGGTGTTTAATTTCAGTAAATGTATGTTCGAGTCATATTTTAGAAGGCACCCCCGGTAGAGAAATTACAAGTACGCCACTGAACTCTATCAGAAGCAATTTTCACCATTCCGTTATCGCAGCAATTTGCTGAGATATTAAGAATCTCTTAAGGCTGGGATTTTGTATACATATTTTTACCGTCTAACAGGGCTTCAAGCGAGGACACAGAACTCCAAGAAAATTTAAATAATTGGTTATTTATTTATTATTCAACGTATTCACAAAGGTTCCCGCTAGTGCGTGAAATAATTTTGTCACAATTACGGCAAAATTATCACAGCCACCAAATTACTTCACTCACTAGCCAGGACATATAGGACAACTTGTGTTTCACTTTCAGATTAATATTTATTGGTAATTTTACATTTTGTGTTCTCGAGTAAAATCATAACATATGTCACGGCTTCCATTTTTACGTACGTCAAAATGCACAATAAACTTCAGGGAACCGTGTGGTTCGGGCCTATACGGTTTGTATACTGTCTCATAGGTCTGATTGATTCGCCGTTTTGCTCACTCAGGCTGTGCAATTCCTTTTCCACAAAATCCCCGCCTTAAGAGTAGTTTTTTTAAACTTCGCACTGTATCTCAAAAACGAAAAGATTTATGAAAGTTCTGATTACAATATCTCAATTTTTTTGAAAAAGTAGTCCAGTGTTATTAAAACCTTGTATCTCTTGTAGTTTCCGAGATACCCTCCAATTAATTGCAATGAAATTGGGACACCCTGTACAGCGGACATGCACGTGATTATTATTTCAGAATTCAGTGCAAATTAATGAAAATGATATGTTTTCAACTTTTTGGATATAAATGAGAGTATCGATAAAATTGCTAAAAGTATGTGCAAACATCGTACAAAACAACGTACCTACGTGTTCTGGAATTCATTTTAAAGGAGCTAACGCAATTTACATAAATTATACGTTTTTAAACGAGATCTGAAAGAGGTGCTAAAATGCATAATCAATCCTGACAAAACACGATTCTGTAATTATTTGTTTGCTTACCTCGTTAATACCTAAACATAAATATATAGTAATAAAATTCGAATCAGTGGAGATTTGTCAATTTGGTGTGTGTTTATCGTGTGTCCACATGAGCCACAATAACGTATGCGCTGTTGACTGCTAGGTGTGAATTACATGACACCTTTGTTTACATATCTGCCTACAGATCGGCTCAATTGGGTTTACCCAATAACAGGACTTTAGTGAAAAGTAAATTTATTAATCAAACGCGCGTCAAAACCAGCACGTTATTTGAAGAGGTCTCCGAGAAATTTAGAAAGTTTTCTGTTCATTTCTCCTAATTACACTGATAGAATCAGTATTTTTTAATAATAATAATAGAAATACAGTATATCCACAGTTAGAGTGAATAAAAAACAAGTTTTACATTTTATGGAGAAAAGCCAACTTGATAAAAAAAATTGAGGTTGCCATGGAGAAAGTTAATATTTCAAAGAAACATTTTAAAGAAAACTAACATAAATAAACTAGCTTTATTATAATTTTTCTATAAATCATTATTCGAAAAATTCTCTACTAATGATATTATTATTATGCACTTTCGACAAAATAAGAAATATATAAAAAGTCAAATAGAATATATCAAATAAAACGTAAAACAGAACAATAATATTGCACTAAATAAAACATTAAAAATATACAAATATATGACAGTATCTCAGAAGCAGAAAATTACAAGTCTAAATATTAACATTTTAAGGGCGACGTCACCGTGTATTAGCAGAGTAGTCACAAGCCAGTAACCCTTGACAAATACTGCTATCTAGTAATAGCTAAACTATTTATGGCTCAAAAAATACCAATAACTGTATATTACATGTCCTTACGACGGTTAAATATGGCGATAATCAAAACAATGTGCATGTCGACATAGATAATTTTAATTTTACCTTTCTCTTCTACAAAAAAGTTAACACTTTTTTTTACTGCAGCAAAATAAACATAAAGGACGAATTTAGGAAAGGTTTGTGTTAATTTTTCTTACTTTGGTTTTTAAATGTAAAAAATTAATTGTTGTTAAAAGTTTATATAAAAATTCCATATAAAGAGCCACTTTCAATAAATAGGAGAAGTATAAAATCGTTACATTTTGGCAATACAAATACTATCACTACCTAAGTTGAACTTTCTAGATCCAATAATGTATCATTCTTTTTGGCAACTTTAACAGGTTTGAAAATTCCTAACTTTAAAATTACAGCGACATTCTACTGAAAATAAACAGGCTAGATGAAAGTGGTCTTCAGATTATAGCTGATTTTATTCAAATCTAAGCTATTTTTTACAACGAATTTAATCATAACAATATTTAATAATAATTTTACAATAACAGTCTTATAATAAAAATAGGGACTTGTGCCTTTATGCATTGAAAGAAATTCCAATAGTGCTTTTAGCTCTATAACACCGAAATAATATGAGGATAATATGAGGTTTTGACTTTTTAAAAAAGCGTTTCAAGTCGAGGAGTTTTGGTTGTAGAAAACTGTTTGCGTTAAATTTTAGTCAGGCCACTTTTGAGAATTTTTTAAATTCTTTTCTTTTTTAAAGATAGAGAAGAAAAACAATTGTCTTTTATGTAAACGATTAGATGCTCTATGTATGTCATCGTATTATATTTCAGTTTTGTATTACACACACAAAATGTAACGCATAATTTAAAAGATCATAAAAGTGTCGACGTTAAGGCTGTAATGTTCGCAATTTTACAAAGCCGTTTTTAGACGTCCACGCGCTTTCATATTTCTCCTCAATGGAAATCCGTATTAAGATGGAGCAAGTTTTAATCAACTAATAAAAGTCTATTTTACTAGACAGCAGAACCATATTTTCAAAAAAAAAATTAGATCTTAACAATATTTCGGTCCCAATATTGGCCACATTTAGGACTGCGGTGAGACGTTGTTAGGCACTATTATAAAGAAAGAAAGCTGTAGGCTAGTAAATCAAGTCTTCATATAACAGACGATTGCCTCAGATTTAAATTTTTTGCATTTATATTCATGTAATCTGTCCGCCAAGAAGACATGTTTTGCTAAATTTCTGCATACAATTGCCTAACTTACAGGGGCACAAAGTTAAATTTGCCGTTGAACGTGCTGATGGGCGGAGCCTGATAAAAGCTACACTGTTTGGCCCAACACTATGCCCTTAAGTGCGTAATCCAGACTAAATAAAAAATACTTACGTACGGGGAGAACTGCGGCTATTCCAGTTGACTCGCAAACTTCCGCAGACAGCAAGGCAATTCTTTGCTCGTCGACTACGGTACACAAATTAAATGTTGTTTTGTTTTTCACTTGTATATCCAATTAATTGCTTACACGGTGGCGATTCGAAGTGCAGTCGCCTGTCGCTGGCCACGGGAATGATAAATTCGGATATCCACTAAGTAGCGCAGCTACCGCTAACGGCCATTCGCTACTCCATTACTCCATACCGGACTAACAGCCACAACCACGAAGCATTCTACATCACAGTAGAAAACTATTGAAAGCTAGCGACCTCTATCGCCATTCCACAATAACGATATGTTGCAAACACAGAAGTCCAAGGAAACAACTACTCTGCGGGCTAATGACCCGACCAGTATTGAATTACACTTGTAAAACCTATAGCAAACAGCTAAAGTCACTAGTTAGCAGCCCACCAGACATACCGGTTTCGAGCTTATTAGCTCTTATCAGTGCGCCATAGGTGAGGTAACCGACAAACATATATTCTGGTGTGGTATTTCATACTATTGACCTAGGCAATAAATAACCTACGATCCACCGTTTAATATTGCAAATAATTGCTATGAGTTCAATGACTCTAAAACATTAGTAAAAGTTATTTCCTCGACTTAAAGTTAGGAGGAGCATGTAATTAAAAAGACGTTGTGTATAATAACAAGATAGTAAAAGCTACACGTAGAAGGAACTTATTTACGCATTGCCCGTAGGTTTACCATCACGACATTCTCAGGATACCCAGCGACGCCAACGTTTCAACAATTATACTTGCCAGTAGCATTTTGTTTCCTTGTAATAATATGCCCAATGGGAATTTTGTATGAATTACGAGTTACTAATAATAATGATTTTGTTAATCACAAATCCTGACGGCTAGGAATGGCTTTAACACACGGAGAATTCATTGTTTACATCATCGGGTATTTTTACTCAATAATTTATTATTATTTACTGTAACATTTACTAATCGTCAATAAAACATCCATTCTGAGTACTGAGACAGTGAGGTTATGTTTCCTACTCGTCTCGAACTTCAATGAAGAAATCAGTAATTTGTATGATTTATACAGTATTCGGAAGGTCTTAAAAAAAATTTTTACTCGACCTCGGTAATACGGCGCTCCGTGTTGACAACAATTTTCTAATCACGATATCACAGATTGTCGAACGGTGAAACGAGCAACGTCACACCTGCGTTTCCACATCACGGCTAAATATCTATGTTCTTTCTTCTATGTCTATTGTCTATGAGAAACTCATTTTAACAATAGTATTAACTTAACCATGCAAAATGTTATGGTTAAGTACAAGTTTCACACTTCTCGAAGTCAACTTTCATTAAAAGGAAATAAATAAGGCCGAGGTATTTACCTGTTTGTATTTTTATTCCAAAATTTATAATCAAAACAGCACACCGCATTTCATCAAATAAAAAGGTCAGAACATTAATTAACGCCCGAATATACAAAATATAATCTTAAATACACACACACAAAGTTAGAAAACCACCTCTTCGACAAGAACAATTTCAAAGCGATGCAGATATCCGAAAGCGAGGTCTGGAGCACGTCTGGACGCGAAACTATTGCTTACGAAACACGTACGCGTACATTTATATGTTTATTCTAACTTTGGGATTGCGTTGTGATTGTACTGCTGGTTGCATGTTTACACTTATACCAAAAGTTGAAAGTAGGTGTCATTACAAATACACCAGCACTTTACTTATACACATAAGTCACCAAATTTGTTTAAAAGAGTAATAATAATAATAATAATAATAATAATAATATGCTTTATTTCCTGAGACATAATACAATGCATGGAAAACGTCAAGTAAATATAATAAAATTCACAATAGGAATTTATACAAATATATAACAAAATAAAAACAATGACACACAATCATTGAATTCAAATTCAATTTGTACAATACAACAATAACAAACAACAATCAAAGAAAAGTACACTCAAAAATTCACGCACCGTATATAACGATTTTGTCAAAAGTAACTCTCTACACAACTTTTTAAAGGACGGAATGCTCTGAATATTTCTTATATTTACTGGAAGATGGTTATATATTTTAGGAGCCATAACAAATGGACTATTAGCTGACTTTGCCAATCGGTGTCTAGGTACCACGATCTTTCTCTGAGGTCAAACGTCAAATGTCTATCCTCGAACTGCGTAAATTGCGTCATTATTATGGCAATAGATAAGATAGTATGTAGTCAAGTTTTATTTATGATGTCCAATACTAGCGAACATTTTAAAATTAGCACACGGACGGCCAACGAGTTGGTTTAGGAGCTGTATGAATCAGTCAGTGACAGCCCGAAAAGGGGTTTAAATAATGATATGAAAATATTCTTTTTCGACGTAAATATGCATTTAAAAATTTTTATAATTGCGCCATTGTATTATACTAATTTTTCGCTCCTCTTAAAATTAATGGTATGAATCACCCAGTATACAAATAAATTAACATAATATAGCATTTTGGTGCTTCTATTGCTTAAGTCTGATTCTAGAGACACTAGTGAACAAATAAAAGTCTTCATACAGAAACTATATCTCTCATAACTTCATGACCAGCAGCATCACATCACATCTAGTACACAAATAGAAATTCAAAAAAATTACGTAATATGTACAAAATACAAATAAAACATTCTAGAGGACAAAGACATTTAAAGGCGCCGTATTCTTGAAATAGTGTTTTCTACAAATACAAGTAATTTTAGGCAGTAAAGAACTTAATAATATAGAGTTTAGTAAATAACAAGAATGTTATCTCATGCCATCTGCAAATATTCAAAGATACCGAAGTAAAATCAATATATAATGTCAGAAAGCGATCTATCCAACATACTTTTAGGTACTGAAATCTTTCAAAATACGTGTTTTTTTAAATTCAACTATAGATGCAAACATTGTTATAACATAAGCTTACATAGTTCTGCATATAATATTGTTCACTTTTGTTTATAAGTACGTGAAAATAATTGTTAAAATGTGGGGTTAGAATAGCGAAATAATGTGTGTCATACAAATGCATTTTAAAAGTTATTATATTATTTGAGGAGAGTTTAAATAGTAAAAGTGTATAAACAAAACATCAATAATTTTATTTTTGATATTATTTTTGCTGTACGTGTTTTATTTTTCGAGATTTCAGTACCTAAAAAACACCACAAATTTGGTCATTTTACGTCGAGAAATACGGCGACCTTAAGAAGATTACGTATACGCTGTTTTACACTGATTTTTAAAAATAACTTAAAATTCAAGAAAATACTTATCTGGTCCAAGGTATTTGCTGTCTTTTTGTCATAACATAACAGTGATAAATATATATGGTGTACAGCCACATATGAATACCATGAAGGTACTTGCTAAGGGGTCTGTGGTCTGTTAGGAGACCCATGACAATCTTGATGTTGCTTTTGCTGTGCTGTCGCAAATCCGATCCACTCGTACATTGATTACTCTTCTATTTAGTTACCAATGCATCTTTCTAGATAACAAACATTGTGGTAGTTCATATACTGTTTGTGGTTTTTGCAATTGTAACCCCTCCGCTACCCGTCGCTAGAACCTAGGTCAGGACCTTGACATATTCTAGGACCATGGAGGAGATGATCCTATAGGACAAAAACATATGTAAACCCAGCTAAGTATTTTATATATAATGTATCTGAGATTTTCTTGTATACAAGAACAGATAATGAATACCTCAGCTGGAAGACCATGGTATGCTTTCTCAAAGAGTAAAATAAGTTATCCTCCAATCGCACACCATAAATCTTGAACCCCTGTTGTACTAAGCACAGGATAGGGCCCAGCACCAACCCTTAACACATTGTGCCATTATACAAGAATCTGACTAAATATAATTAACATGCTGCTAGAAATATTCTGGTTGATAGAAACACGTCCAAAAACCAAATATGGAACATCGTGGGGTTTCTTTGTCTTACCTTGAATATTTAATCATCAGTTACGTATTTCGTCAATGATTGTCTTATTTTTATTTTTTCTGAAATTCTCCGTGTGCCATCAAAACGTGAAACAAATAAAATCTTATTTTAAAACCAGTGTCAACACAGAGCATTATATGAAATATAATAGTCAACCTGACATAAGCTCACATCATCGGCAGGAAGTAAATATTTTTTCAGTTAGGCAAATAATGGAACTGGTAGATTCTCACGGAAACTTTATCAAAGCTATATTCGAGTAAATATTGGAACTTCTTACTTATCCAGCACGCATTCAAAGGAATTTATCCTTTATAGATTAGCGTTACGGTATTGTCTGTCAATAAATTACAGATAAAGTTATTTGCGGAACACTGCAAATATACAGGTTTTACTAAAAACACGTTACTTCCCGATGTCAGTAAACACATTTGTTGATTGAAATCGAAAACTGTGTAAATTTGTATCTGAAATAAACAGTTTTATATATCTGAAATAACTTGAAGATAAATATAAAGTGTTTAAAGCCCACATCTTCAAGTCGTTCGTTATATAATTTTGAGCTTGTTTCCAAGAAACAGCATGATGAAACTTTTTAAAAAGAAACTTATGACATTAAAACTTTATATCCCAAGACATTTGACGGGACCTGATAAAACTTGAGGCTAAACTTCATAAGTAAAAATCATAGAAGTATTAGATTTGCATATAATTCCTGGTTTTATGTGTCCTCGGATTCGGATTTTAATTTAGGATTGTCGTTTTCATAACTATTATATTTTATTAATAAATTCTGACTTTTGTATATAAGTAGACCTAGTATTTATAGGCAAATTTTTTTAGATAACTTTAATATCTGAAAATTCTTTTAACATTAACGCCATTACAAACAAGAAATAAAAAAAAGATTATTCATTATCAAAAACTTACTTTTTAAATTTTCTATAGTTCCAATGGTTTATTATTTTTGAAAGCAACAAAAAACTTTAATAAAAAAAAGGTCTAAAACTAATAGTTTTTTCACAAACACATTTCAAAAATAAAAATAGAGCTGCAACACGCAAAACTGTGATACGAAATTACAGACTAAAGTTGTAGTTGCAGCAAGAATTCAGACGACTTACGTCACGACTGACGTTACGCAATTGTTTTTATTGTCAACATGATTTTCGATAGCTTGTCGCGTTGAAGACAATCGTTTTTTTGTAATTAAGAGTAATATATAGGATGATCCCGAATGATGTGCAGAAAAATTGAGGCTAGATTGTACGATCTATTTTAATTGGGATACTTCATATAAAGTTTTTTAATTTAAGCTTAAGGAGTGATAAATTTATAGTTCTATTTAGTTGCTCGCAAATGCTTTGAAATTAAGAAGGGAAATTTGGTAAAGTACAGTGCCTTCATAAATGATTACAAGCCACGTGATCATGGTCGAGATTCTCAAATCAATCGCAGAGCAGTTCATATGCGAATATCCTTTTCCTCACTACGGCAATTGAGAGGGACAAGAAATCTATTTGTATACGAGTTGTTCTTCGAGAATCACAGTCCTGGTCAATCATTTATGAAGGCACTGTATTTAGGCTGATAAAACTTCTTCTGAGCTAGTTTTTTTCACCTTGTCCAGTCATAAGGCGTTAGAATAAAACGTAAGTCATTTTGAACACTTGTAACTATTTCACATTTTATTCTGTGTTGTGAAAAGAGCTGTTAAGAAAACCAATGACAGTATGTATGTTTAGGTGTAGGTATTTGTAATTATTATATACAAACATCTGACAATTCTGACATAGTAGGTATGTGAACGACATTGTCACATATTCAAGAACTTTTTGCTGTTATAATTTTGTTACCGTTGACCAGACAAAAAAAAAGTAAAGTATGTTTCTTTGTTTGGTATAATCCTCATCCAGCAAAAAACACACTGTCTGCACTGGACTGCAATTAATATTGCAGTAATAATAACCGCTTTGGTATACAGCTACACGAATAGTTCGAAAACTTGTCACTGTTGTCTCTCTTGTCAATATTTCTATGACGGTTGTATTCCCAACGATTCACGATCCAAATAATACCACTATACTATCCGTTTCTATAGTGGGAGAATTTTGACTCCATAATATTAAATTTCCCACATCTATTGCAGGACACTTAAACTGACGCATTGAATCATCGGCAAGCCGGCCATTGATATAGAGTTGGTAGACAGAAAGAAGAGTGTCGGTTGAAAAAAAACTAGGTGGAAAGTAGAGAGTTGAGTAATAGAATATATCATTGGACAGTGTGCAGTATTCTACTTTGTTTTATTTGGGTTTATGTATAACGAAGATTAAGCGAAACAAAATCAAGCAAATAAACACCCACAAGATGGTAACGTTGAGTGTTTTCTTTCTCTGTTTGCCTGGTTAAATATAAGTTTATTTATATTTTTCTTTTTCACTGTCGACCAGATAAAACATAATATGTAATTACCGGTTCTACAAACATAACTGATTATTATTAAGTAAGTAGGGAACCAACTAAAATATCAGTCAGTTATCCCTTGCACTTACATCCTTGTACCACCTATTTATTGACAGTAACTTCTATTAAATTATTATTATTACTCCAGCAGCAAGTAAGCATATGAACGAACCAACCAACTACCCAAGTCCTCGTAAACAACGAAATCACGGTATATATCCATCCAAACCAAACGGATACCAGAATTTGAAGGAGGTTGATCTAGATCTAACTGATGTAAAGTGCTTTCTAGATACCAAATGTAGTTTACTTAATATCTGTAAAATACACCCAACTGCTCTAAACAAAAATGATCACATTCATTATTTAATTGACGAACATTTTTTTTGCACTATTGACAAATAGCAAATTCTCCGTGTACTTCTAAACAAACTTTAACGATGTTATACCAAGTACTTCTTGAATAAAATTTGAAATAAGACTAACTTAAATAGCTGTAAATTATTATTTCTTAGAAATACTTTATATTAGATCAAATAAATATAGTTTTACATTAATATACTTCTATTATTGATTCTCGTACCTTAAATAGTTCTTTTCAAAATATTTCACTCGAGTAAGTCACAGGTTATCATAAAAAACAACCAATAGACTTTTCACAATTGTACGAACCTCCTAGGGCAGAATAATAGTACTGTGCAGGCAGAAACGCAAGCAAAAATATTTATTACAGATTAAAAAAATAATTCTGACAACTTATTTTATACACACCAGCTTAGGCTACAATAGTATTCAACACCACCGCGTCTTTCCCACACCCAGGTAATAGGAAATCATACAGTGCAGATTATATAAAGAAATCCTTGAAGAAAGCCTTGTTAGGTTAACAGTTATTTCTGAAATATGTGCTAAACGTGATGTTTTATTTTGTGAGAAACGAAGTTCCCAACCCTTCCAACAAAATAAAATCAATTTTAGTGTAGTGTAGTGTACCCTATATTTTTTCTACAAACAACATTAAAAGTACAAATCCATGCATTTCTCATATTATTAAATTTATAAAATACCACTTTGAAACCAAATATTTCATGAAATTTATTGTTGCTAATTCTATCGATTTGTTGACTTCTAATCTCCTGACTTAGTGACCAAGAAAATGAATTTCTCCTGGTGGAAATCGAAGAAGTTGCTAATATAGCCTCGTTCGACTGTAGCCTAGTAAGTCAAAGTGCAAACAGTACAAATTTTCGTACTATCGTTTCTTAAGATTGTGTTATCTTAAAAATGTTAGTGGCAAGTGAAAAAGTGCTTTTGGGATACTTTGAAGAAAAAGCCAAAATATGGAAAACGTCAACACTTTGATCAAATGGCGCCATGTTTCTTTAGCAAATATTCCAAGCTTGTCTTTTTGAACCGAAAAAATCAAAGAATAAATCGATAAAATACTCGCTAGATGTATTTGGAGCCTGTCGTCGCGAAGTATTGTGTAACTTGACATTCAATAATAGCGAAGATTTGGGAACTTCACTAGATGTGCATATACCAGACACAAAAACTAATATACATCGGTACATTATATTTGAACTATAATAACAATTACATGCCCTTGGACACAGGTCCAATAATGAGGTAAACAGTCAAGGTCATGTGATGTAACCTAAAATTATCAATCTTTCTAAAAGTCTGAAGAAACATTAGGATACAGCAGAATAATTTGAAATCAGTTGTGATATTGTATTGTATTGTGATATTCTGGCAGTCTTTTTTATGTTTTTCATTTGTTTCATAGTACTTAGAAGTAAAAAAATATTTAGAATTATATCCATATCGATGCTTTCGAACTTCCTCACATAAAACTGAAACTGTAAGGAAAATCTTCGTGTTAGTTCGTAGAAACTGGGTAAGACAGACCCAAATCTGTTTACACGTCGGTGGACAAAATTTTGAACAGTTGTAATATCAAGTAAGTCAAATTATTTTAATAATTAAAATCACAAATGAATGTTATTAAGTAATAATAACCGCGGTAAAAGCCGAATTTGTTGATATAAAATTTTCGCGAGGATTTCGCGAAAAAAAGAGATAGATATAGCGTGGCCGGGAATTCGAGAAACGTCAGTCAGATATGGGTAGACGTCAAACTATTTCGGATTCGATATTTTCGTATTTTCCCGCATTCATTTCCATAAAGCCCTATCGAAACGTAAACTTTGAACCTTTTACAATGTGTCGTGTGCCTCAGATCTAGGTTTAAAATTCGATTTTATAGTGAAAATAACGAAAATTTGGGTCAACTACACGTTCGGCGGCATTCGCGTTCGCTCGGCCGTCCTAAACGTCAAACGGCTAGCCGGACGGTGCACGTCCTGTGACAGCTCCCCATAAAACGTAGGAACGTTCGCCAAACGGGCCGATCGGAGTCCCCCGAAGGCCAGAAAAGGTAAATTTCTAGATACTTTATGTTATGCGAGTGCTGGGTTTTCAGTTCGTTTTTGTATCGAAATGTGCGCAAATCCGAACGAAGACGGGGAAAGATAAGCCAGGCGATATGGCGGGTCCTCACGAAACCTTTTAAACGTTACATTCTGCAAAGTAAGTACCCCTTTATTTCCATAAAGCCATATCAAAACGTAAACTTTGAACCTTCTACAATGTGCCTCATCAAATTGTACAACCCAGGAATTTTTTTCGTATAATGTCATGACCAAACTTTCATATAAATAACGCGCCTTATAAATATACATTTTTACTATTGCTTTTTAATAATATTACTATACTGAAGAATAACCTAAAATAAAAACTGAATGAACTTCGTGATAAAATGTGTTTAATAATCTTTTGTCATAAATGTATTAACTTATATTATCTGTATTAACATAATTTTAATGAGTAATCAATTAGAAATAATGAACAAAACATTTAGTGTTTATTACAACATGGCCGCTCAAACAAAATCAATGTTGAAGTCAATTTGTCTGTTTTAACCTATAGGGCAGATTGCCTATGCCAATGTTGACGTCACAGGAAAATATTAACTTTGTGGTTGAAATTTACTCCAAATGAAGATATTTTATGGTAATCTATTACCAATTAAATTATTACTAAGTACCTACATATAAAATTCTACTCTTGGATTTATTTGTGATTAAAAATTCAAATTAAAGCCAATAATATTATGTATGCGTAATAACAAAACTAAAATAAGTATTTTCGAACAGAATTCAATTCGAATTTCAATTTACGTGCACTACTGAATTCATCTGACACGACAACAGTCATAAGAATACTTATATATGAAATTCCTTTTTTACATCTCTTTAATATTGTGTAGGGCTTAGTTTTCACTGCAGATCTCCAAAACACAAAACAATTTCTACGCGCTATTACATGAAGATCTGTCGGAATACATATATCAAGAAGCTTGTTTATTGGTAAAATGTATTATGATTTAAATTGTTAAGATTCAGTAAATGATTTTAGTATCCACATAAGTTATTGACATTAAATATCAGTAGGCGTTTCCATTAATTTAAATTATTTTATACAAGGCACATTTAGCCGTACTACGTAGATCCAATTAGAACATTACTCACTGCCACTTGACACACGTCCACATCGGGCAGTAAGCAAGCACCCAACTGAAAGCCATTGAACTTACTTGACTTACCTTGCTGTTGATTTAAGGATTGCAATCTTTAAGTAATTTAAATTACTTCTACTTATCTGTTGGGGTGACACATACTCAACCTCTTCAAACAAAACTGCTTGCTGGAGAGTGGGTGGTGTGGTAGCCGCACAAAAATCAAGACGAGAGAAAAATGTTGAAATCTTACCGGCTTAGATTCGAAGAACAAGAAGATAAATTGTCTAAGAAAATCAGAACCCACTTGACTTCCGTCTCTGGAGGCTTTGAAAATAGTCAGTTCATATTAATGACGACACACAGCTTCGCCAACACATTGAAAACGCTTGCAGTGAGATAAAGAACACGCCAGAATTTTTGCATTTGCATACTTCCTGAATAAGACGAATGGAAATGCATTTAGAAATCAATATGAACATGAAACGAGTACAGAGTTAATAAATGAGATTGTAAGCGGAGTATCTGGCTTGGATAGTATAGAAAATATATGGACTGTAATTGGCAAAAACACAATTGCCAAAATTCTATACAGATCAACAATATTTTTAAATTTAGATGATTCGAAAGGCTATACTGAACACAGTTTCCGCTATACTTCAGCTACGTTATTAGTCAATGCTAGAAGTGATATTCTCACTCTAAAAATACATGGGGGCGAACAAACGCAGTAGCAGAAGGGTACTTAGATGATTGTATTTCTAAAAAATGTGATGTAGCCACCCAAATAATTACGGGAGAAAGTACTACTTCAAGTACCAAAAAATGTTGTTTTATTTTTGAAAATATTGTTTCTACCACAAGTACTTTACTTCATCAGCCACCACGAATTTAGAAAATAACAATCAGGAACTCATCTCCACCAGCAGAGCCAATATTTTTTCAGAGAATTTCCGTTAGTAATTGTACCATAAATTTTAACAATATTTAGTTATGTTAATTTAAACCTCAAGTTAAACTGTTTTAAAGTTTTATAAACAAAAATAAGTAATAAAAAATCTGTTTGAAAGAAAAGCATTATTATACAATAAAAGAAGTATATACACTACTCTTACAGCTATTTGAAGTTTCTACTTGTTTGCCTCCCGAGGGAGCCAAAGTATTTTCTTCCCAAGGGTGGAGGATGTAGATTTTGATATAAAGAAGAAACATGGATGTTGGAAGTTATATGAAAAAGCCATTAATAGAACTATAGGACCTACCTATGAGACAAAGTCAGATAAAGAATTTGTGGTCGTAGAAATTTTCTATGGACAAAAATCGATTTCACGTGTATTCTTGTCCCTCTGTACCAAGTTTCAGCTCTTTTTTTACAATATTTCAGATATTTTGAATCTATTTGGTGTATCATAAGGGCCATTAAAATAACTTTTTTCTAATTTAAGTCAATTTTGGCAACAATTTCGACCCATTCTCTCCCAAATTGTTAATTAGTAATAGAACGGCAACGCAATAAGTAAAAATCACAATAGCTAAGCTGATGTTATGTATCTTGTTGTCTTCTACTACTGAATTGGTTCGGTAGAATGAAAACATTACTGCTGAGGTTTGTTACAACAACTTTACTGTCTTCAATCCGCAATTCAAAACAAAATACTGTGTCATTATCTAATGATTTTGCAACATAATACTCGCCCTCTTACTCCTAACATCACAAAGCTTGGAGCTTGGTTATACCTTATGTATCTTCTAGAAACCTCATTTATTGAAAACGGTGAGCTTCAAAACTGATTTAATGGGAAGAGAAATACATTTTGAATTTGGAAAAAATGTTGCGAGCTTATGTATATCGATCCGAAATTACGTCATACCCTTGACTATACAGTGTGTCCACGGATGGAGTTGACAAGAGAAGAAAGTCTTTTGTTTTTCACTTTATCGAAAAATATCACTGTTTATAAAAAGTTCTGCTTTTCGAAAAATTGAGACTATCATAGAAACGTCTTAGATCAGATATACAGGGTGCTCATAAATAAAAAAACATGAAAATACTCAAGAGAATTATTTATTATTTTACGCAACATTTTTATAAAACAAATCTGTTTATAACCCGAAATAGAGTCCTAATACAAATTTTAAAATCAATATTTCAATTTTGACTTTTACTCTACACACTACGAATAGTTTATTTATTCTTTTGTGCGCTCTCTTAATATCATCTGGCAGATCATTTTAATAAACTTTTTGTTTTAGGAAAAAAGTCAAGGGGCTTAAGATCAGGTGGTCTAGCAGGATAATAGGCAAAATCTTCAAATCCATCTTTCACCATTGTCTGAGCAAGGCTGTAAAATGAGAAGGACAGCAATCCTGTTGCCAAAACAGGTTATTGCGTACTTCTGGCTCTCAAGTATTTAAAAGTGGTAAACCAAATGTTTCCAAAATGTTTTGGCATCAGGACGGCTGTCCTGCTCACCGGAAGATGTGACCCAATCCTAACCTTACACCCCTTGTCTTTTTTCTCCAAGGTGCCCTAAAACAAAACATTTATTCAAATGGTTTGCCACATGATAGGAAAGTATTAAAAGAGCACATACGCCAAGGAATACATGAACTGAATGAGATGCTAACTATTCGAACAATGTATTAAGTTAGCGGAAAAATGTGTTGAGTGGGAGGTAGAGGTAGAGTAAATGATAAAATTTAAATTTTGATTTTAAAATTTGTATTGAGACTCCATGTGAAGTTATAAACAGATTTGTTTCATGAAAATGTATACAATAATAAATAATGGTACTTTTCGCTTGAGTATTTTCTTGTTTTCTTAATTTATGAGCATCCTGTATATCTGATCCAAGAAGTTTCAATAAGAATTTCATTTTTTCGGGAAGCAGAACTTTTTATAAAGAGTTACATTTTTCGATAAATTCAAAAACAAAAGAGTTTCTCCTCTTGTCAACTCCATCCGTGGACACACTGTATCTGTACTCAAGGGTCATACTCTCAACAAACAAAACTCGGTAATAAAAAATCTCAAAAAATTTTAATTGAAAGTGGAGTACCTCAGGGTAGCGTATTAGGACCACTGCTATTTATATTATATATCAATGATATTTTTTATTTAAACACCAGTGACTGTAAAATCCGTATTTTTGCTGATGACATCATTATATACTCTGCAGGATCTAATGTGAATGAAGTCGTCTTAAAATTAAATAGTTGCCTTAAAATAATTAGTGATTGGTACGAAAGTAATAAATTGATTATAAATGCTAATAAATCTAAATATATTATTATAGGTTCAAGAACAGCTCGTATACCAACTAAGGTTAACAATAATAATTATAGTATTATATTTAGAAATGAAATGTTAGAATGTGTCTCCGAAGTGAAATATCTGGGGATTATAATTGACAGTAACTTAAATTTTTCGTCACATGTCGGATATATATGTAAAAAAATTTCTAAGAAATTGGCATTTGCTTATAGAATTTGTAGAGATTTAAGTCCGTACTCAAAGAGGCTGATCTATATCTGTATAATTAAACCTCATTTTGATTACTGCGCAACAATATTGTTTATGGCTAATGATGGTGATATAAATAAATTACAATTACTGCAAAATAAATGTATGCGTTTCTTATTAGGCTGCTCCAGATATACAAATATAATAAACATGCAGAATGTTTTAGGCTGGTTGTCCGTTAGAACTTATATAAAATTTAAAACATTGATCTTTTACATAAATTGTTAAATAATTCATTACCTAAATATTTGTCCACTGATTTGCAGTTGCGTGGCGATGTACATAATTATTATACAAGACAAATTAATAACTTGGACATAAGTCGGACGAACTTAATGTCAACTAAGAAAAATGTTTTTGATAGGGGAGTGGTAGAATATAACAAATTGCCATTCGATATAAGGAATTCTAATTCACATATATTTAAAAGGAAACTGTTTTCGTACCTTGCCAGAAGTTAAACTACTACTAATTACCTTATAAAGTGTTACTGAAATTTTATTGACATATGTAGTAGGTTTACATTAATGTGTATTACCTATTTTAGTATATAGTTTAGTGTGTAGTTCTATCGTTATTTTTATGTTGTAAGTATATGCTAGCATTTTTGCTAATAAAGCTCTTTTTCTCTCTCTCTCTCTCTCTCTTTAGCACACGAATTTAGTTTCGACTGCATCACTCCCAATAGCACCGCCCACTCTGTATTAACTAGGTAAATACCGCAGACTATACGTTCTCATTCTCAATGCAGAGGTCCGGACTCCAAACGAAACAACGAAGTGGACGGGCGATGCGACCGTCGAAGAAAATACGGAGGTGTGGATTCAGTAGGAGAGGTAATTAAGGTGAAGAGACAGAGCCGAGCCGAGGCGGTGTCGGCAGTTCCGAGAAAAGGCCTGCACGTAGGTGTAGTTGATGAGGCGGCCGGCGGGCACCGTACGAACTCCCCCGGCACGACACGGTCGCGGCTGTAACTAATAGCTTCATTATTAATCGACGGTGCCGCGCGTGTTTATAAACCAGCTTCTCCCTGGCTGCGTCTACCTGGCTTGGATGCTGCTGGCTGGGACGAGGCGGTGCATTATAAAGGGTATGCCTGGATCCTCGATCTCTTTCGGCGAGCAAATGAGCCCGTGCACAGAGTGGACCAAATTTAGCGGGATTTGGTGGATTCCCCAAAACCACAGCTTAAATAACAATCAGCTCACAGAGTCTACGGCGGCACCTTTGAAGTATTAAAACCAGAAAATCTGTCCTTGAAGCTTGTTGTCTCTCTCTCGCTCAGGATACACGTCAGGACTGGATTAAAATTTAGTTAGTTGTCCCAATTTAGAAAGTTTTTGAAGTTATACTTCTTTGCGCCCGTTAGACACATTGGGATGGGATGTTGGTCGAGAAACCGCGTCACGCTCAAAAGGAAGAACAAATTTTATTTTTTAAAAAGAAGTATAACTTCCACCGTCTGGTCCGACGCAGACCCAGTTTTTTTAACTGCACTGTGTACCTACTTGAATTTCAAAATAGTTTTTTTTTTGTTTTGTTTTAGAACATAGATATAGGAAATGTTACCTAATTTTGGGAGCTTCATTCATATAAATACCACACCTACGTGGATCCATTATTAACATAAAATGTACAATTACTTTTCAAAGTACGTATAGGTAATTTATTAACATTACGTTGCTAATGAGTAATGACTAAAAAAGAAACCAAAACAAAAGTGAAATTTATTAAGCCACTTTTGTTTTCGAAATATTACATTATACAGAAACAAAAAAGTACAGAAAACATATGTATTACAGCGGTATACGTACCAAAATAACAAGAATAAATTGTACATTATTGAATGTCCAAGATAGAGTTGATCAGTATTAATCTTGAGAACAGTGGCAGATATAAAAAAGTTTTTATATATAAAAGTTGTAAGTACAGATATAAACTACAGAATGCTAATTAAATTTTATGTGCATGGTGTTACAAGACTGATAAAAGTATTTTTTTTAATGGAACACCTCTATTTTGAAATTGTTTAAAAATAAAATAACATAACAGTATAAAATACAAGAAAATCAACAAACCACAAAATACAGCAGTCGTGCGCCAAAAACGCAGTCGTCGAACGGTATGGCTATAAGGATAAAAACCCTAATGCCATAATGGAATCTCAGCTTTCTTTGAATGTATGGAATAAAATTTAAAACACATTTTGATAAAGTAACCTCGAAGCATATAACATTTAACCAAAATATAGACTTGTTCCCGAAACTAAAGTTTAGAATCAACGAGTCGTAAATTTTTTACTATGTCTAAAGAACTTAAGGGCTGATTATTAATATGCAATTTTAATTATGTCTGAATGTTTATTTTCATATGCTCTAAAGTGAAACAAATGACATTACATTTATTAGAATTACGTTCCAAATTATTTCGTTCAGAATAATGTAAAATAGATTTAACATCGGAATTTTATAATTTTATTATTAGCTGTAGTAACGTCTTTGTTGAAAGAAAAAGAGAACTGGGTGTCAGCGTAAGTTATGCCATTAGAATAATTTATTGATTAAAAAATATCGGCCATGTAAATGAGAAATAGAAGGGGGCCCAGGATTGAGACTTGGGGAACCCTAAAGTGACAAAACCAGCTTCTGAAGATTTTTTATTTATCATAACTATTTGCTGACGGTTACTAAAGTATATTTTAAACAAATTTAAGGATGTTAAAGTTGAAATTATTTTTTATTATTTTTTTAATAAATCGAGCAGCGCTCAACCCAGTGTCACCCAATTTGGAAAAAAAACATTTTTTTAAGAAAAGCAACCATAATTGATTTATTAAATCAGGTTGATACGGGTCAAGGGAAAGATCTCCAGCAAAAATATTTGCGATATTAATCCTGGAAATAATTATCAATAAAGCAAATGCTATTCTTGGGGCTACTATATCGAGTTTATTATTAAATAATCATCTAATCCTGTAAATATATTTTTAAAAGTGCCATAAATCGATACACTTGACAACGTGATGCTGTCAGTACCTTTCACTTATGCGAAATATAACCTCGTGGCTGACGGGCGACATAATCGTCAATAACATAGCCATAGTCAAGCCTGTATACAATAAAATTACACTCAAAACAGGAATCTTTTGAATCGTAAATGTAAATAACTGTATATTTTTTATAACTAGCAGAAATAGTTTATAAAATTTCCTAATGAATGCATATACATATATTTAGTTATAATGTAGCATAAGAACCTACGCAAATCTAGATTAACCAGAATATTAAAAAAAATTTTCTTGATTTGCAAATTCACACGGGAAATGCATGATACTGTTCGCGATATTAATTTAGGTTATATATTGATCTGATGACATTTCAAATATAAATAAGAATTAGTTACGCAATACCTAATAACGTATGTCATACTCTAAATGGTGAAAGCTTCTTTATTGTTCGTTGGAAATTATATTAATTTGTATGTATCAGTTTACTAAATTTGGGGCAGAAACAGAGAAAAAACTATATTTATGATGTTAAGGTTAATATTTTGCAATAATGCCGACCTAAGTTTTGCCAAAATGGCAAATTTCGCAAATCTTGCTTTGGAGTCGTTTGCTTTAAGAAACGCAACTTGAGAGTCTCTGCGACGAGTCTGCAGCGTTATTCAAAAGTAGCAGTAAATCGAGGTTTCTGTACCTGAATATACCACAAATTAGATCATTTTGCGGCGACAAATACGACGATCTTAATACACTTGTAATAAAAAATAATTCGCATCATTTTTATTTTAAAATAAGAATTTACACACATATAACACTTACAAAGTACTTAAGTTTTTCTTGACATTGATATTATATTTTGTGTAAATATATATAACTTATGAAACAATAAGATAATTTGGTAAATTTAAAATTTATAATAAAAATATGTATTTTATACGACTGCCTTGCAAAAGGGGGTTTTGCACACGGAAAACACGCTCTGAAAACGGTATTTTGCACACGCCGTGTGCTAAACGGTTATGTCATCTTTGCACACGCGTCTCCAGATTGTGAATTTTGTTTGATGTTGTCACCCAAATTATGCAATGTTTCAAGTTGGCTGAGTTTAAATTAAAATTTGATTTTTGTGGTCTCGTAAATCGTAAAAAACTCGTTTGAAAACCTCTTTGCACACGAACGAAATATATTGGTCGACCGAGTCGTTTTCAAACCTTGTTGTTTAATATACTATTTCCAGGCTCCCGCCTCTCTTAATTCCACCCCCCCTGCCCTTCTGTCAGATCTGTATTCTGTATACGAAGGTTTAGATATAAATTGTAATTAGCAATTTTTCCTATAGATACAAGTCTACAAGTTGGAAGCCGACAACCTCCTGTTGATTTCTGAATTCCTAATCCAAAATCTGTTTGTGAAACCTGTCTGACACGTGGTTATGAAAGCTGTCAAATACACAAATAAAACGGCTTATAAAGTAAGTAAAGTTTTACATTAATTAAAAATTTTAATTGTTTGTATGTAGGTATATTTTAATATAGCTTAAAATTGTATAATTACATAGACTATTTTTATATTTAGAGAAATTTCATGTAAATATTTTGTCATAATGCTTACAGAACATTTTATAAATAAATACAGCTAGAAAGTGCAAGTGAAAGAAAGCAATCTTTGAATTTTAATTTATTTTTTAAAGCAATGTAAATCGTTCGACAATATTATAAAAACATGCATATACTTAACCATTCAATAATAAGCTTTTATTATTCATTGATATAACCCAAAATGGGAAAGAGCAATAAATAATCCCAGTCCGATCAATATATCGAATATCTGTATACATGTAGCTCAGAGGGAGCTGGTAAACAAAATGCTTATACCTTCTGCAACATATGTATACCTAATACTAAAGAAGCTTTTAGAATTTGTCTAGAAGTGCTAAGGAATGTTTGCCGACTAAAATGAACACAGACTGGTTTCTGCATTTTTTTTATCGAAAAAATAATAAATATGCTCAAATTTGTATTATTAATTGACTTACATGGCTTATTTATGACAACTACACATATTTTGTACCCACTACAATATTTTGTTTCTAAGTACATACAGGAGAAATAATAATGACAAGCAAACATAAAATACTGCAAACTTACTGATAGCTATAATTAATTATTGAGAAGAGTCAATTAGTTTAATGTTATAAGATACCAATATTAAATATGTATATCAAGATCAAGTACATATCTATTATTATTTTTTTTAAATATATAAATAATATATAATATAATAACTCTGTTTCTGAAGATTAATGCAATGAATATTTTATTAAGATAACTTAATATCTATTTAAATAATAATCTATCAAAAATAAACTGTTTATTATTGTTAGAGTAAGTAACCAAGAGAAAAACATTTGCATACTTTACTATTTGTTGATTAGACAGGAATTTAATATACCTCTTGCAAAAGATGAAGTCCTGATTCCTCCGAAGCTTTTGGAACTTATCTAATCCGAAATGTCGAGTTTTGGTTGTTTGGGTGGGGGTGATGGTGATTGGTTATTAAAGAGAAAATCCCAATAAATTCATCTGCAATGTGTGTAGAATGTAGATAGAGTAAAGAACACTGGATATTTTAATTATTAATTCTGTTCGAGAAAGAAGATGATAGATACCCAAGTAATTTTCATTTACTGAAAATTAATATGGTAATAATTTTAATTTTAGACGTAATTGTAATATGGAATAACATTTTTATATAAATAATACATAAAGACGAACGAATAGGTGAACTAAATAAACAATGTTGTCTTCTCCTATTCATGTTTTCCTGATGATGGGGATGGAGTTACGCGGCGGTTTTGTAATTCAAACATCTAGGGAGAGAAACAACCAACCACACACATACACTCCTTGCTTTCTTGTCAATCGATTTATTGATGAGACACATGCTTTGGTAGAGATGCAGGTGTATATGCAAAAGCATGAGTACATAAATCCATTATTTCAAAGTGAAACCATTTAAAGCGTAAATAATCCTATATATTTTTTTAAATTCAGCCTAACTTTTTTCCTCTATAAGGCTAATTAACGCGATCATGAAGAGAGGATAGAGGATGTCTAAAGAGGTAATACAAAATCCTCAAATTAACATGTTTTATTCTATGCTTCTCTTCTCTCTAACAACCTGAGTTATACCTATGTTAAATATTTATGTTATTCATTTTTATTTTTCTATTACTTAAAACGAAAATTATTAAATGTATTACATTTATGAATATAATATGAATAGATGACTCTCATTTTATTTTTCTACACCCAAATTTTGTACTTAATCATTAAGAAAAAAATTGTTATGGCGTGGGTAGTATTTAACTTGAAATAAAGCGGCAATGACTGTCCATTCTCTATAAACGTCCTTTATTTCATGCGTTCCTTATAATTTGTAGAGAATTATGTTGTGTAAAACGGGATAAGTGCCGGGACACACACAATTTGACTGACGAGTCAGTCGGTTCTTAAAACTGTTATTAGCAATTTTTTTTAATATAGTTAGTTGTTAGAAATAGAAACAAAAAGTAGTAAATAGTTTATGCATTCTTATTTTTAATATCTGAATTAAAAATGTATTTTGTTGAGTAAACTTATTTATGCTACTTTGGTTATATATATTTTATTTTTCGAGATTTTGGTGTCTAAATAAAGACTGGAAATTTGATAATTTTTTGACAAGAAATAATATAACGGACGAAGTTAAGACCAGTATTTTAAGATTTAGCATCGCTGGGGACTGACTTTTAAGCATCTTCTTATGAAACCCTATCACTGGAAAAGGCTGTGGAACTTGTGTGACTTTACGTACTGGATAATTTCAACCAACGTTCGATTTGGGTTTCTGCCACAAGAATCTATTGATCCTTCTGTACTACATAGTTTCCTGTTATGAGAGAAGTTTATGGAACTTGAGTAATTCGAATTGCGGAATTTTAGCATACTTGAAGGAAAAGAAATTCGTGTATGAGAAAGTAAACTGATGGTAAATTATAAAATATTTTTTCGGTATTTCTTATTTTTTCTATTGCGGATCTATATAATGATTAATGAAAAATACTTATAATTTAAAACATTTGCCCAAACTTCTTTCATTTATTTGTGGAAGAAAAAGTTGTTTCCATACTTTCTTTTCAAATATTAACTTTATTTTTTAACATACCTCTATGTAATTTTGGGCCAATGCTTTTAGTAGGTTACTGATTAATAGCATATACATTATCTATATAAAAAATATAATCTGATTTGTTTAATTACAGATGTTCTTCATCTTCGCCATTACTGTCTGTTCCGATCAAGTGTGACTTACCCCGTTTTGCACAACATAATTCGTTTTGAATTATGAGGAGCGCAGGAAATTAATGAGATGTAATATTATAGAAGTTCAGCAATATATTGACGACGTGTATGTAGAATGACACGCTCTTTCAAATCGCATGGTCAAAATTGAGGGTTGCTATTTAAAAAAAATTGTCGATGACGTCATCTCTCGAACAACGATGACGCCACAAATATGGGTCGTATGTCAAAAAGTGCCTTTTTTAAAAACAAAATCGACGCGCCAGGGGATTTTTTCGAAAACTTCTCAATTTCAAAAATAACGAATTTATTCGTTGCTTTTTGAAAGCACTGTATGTTAGCAGCCACCGTTTTTCTCAAAAACGGCACATGCTACAAAATTGAAATTGTTAGAAATTAGCAACAAAATAATAATATATTGTTTTTGGCAGCCTCGTGATTTTTTCATCTTTAGGCAAATGTATAAGCCAGCAATACATTTTTAATTGGCTGGGAGTTGAATGTTAATTTTTTTTTTATTTTAGAAAAAACTACTCTGTTAACGTAATATTTATTATACACGACTAGACAGCGTATGTATGTATGTATCTATGTTCATTTAATTAAAATAGCTGCTTACTCTTATTTGATAATTAATTTTTATAATAAGTATGTGAATAATATCGTATTTATAAATAAATAATAATATGTGTGTATATGTATGTGTATGTACATACATCATCAGTGAGTGAGTGTAGTATATACATACATACCAGTGCCTGTCTACATTTACCCCGACTGTTATACGATCATTGTGAGGCCCGCCGTCATTAGGACAACATGACTTAAAAGAGAAATATCGTTCATAAGCATATTCACAAATACCACAATTTTTTTTAATATCACGTAATTAATGTCAACAATTGAGAAATTTAATGTTTTTAATGTTTATTACAAACTTAAATTATTCAATAAAAAATATTCAAACTATAATATGTAAACGAAGTGCTAACTAGAGAGAAATTTAAGAAAATGGTTTGTTTTATTCTAACCAACTGGGTTATCCCCATAATCCGCTCGAGCAGTTTTGAAAATATTTTATAATACAAATTCGATACTACTATTTTAAAGTGAATCAGTTAAATGAATTTGAATACTACCTGCACAATAAAAATGATATATTTTTTTCCGTGGGTAGGTATCAAATACATAAAAAAATCTAGAATATTTTCTTACTTAAAAATCTAAATAATTTATCCACCAATACATATAATTTTATAAGCCTATATGGACGGAAAGTCTAACGTGGGTAGAACAATATGAAAAACGTTGTTTTAGCGATATTGCATAATTCTTTATATATTACTTATAAATAAATATGGCTAAACACGTTAAATGGTAACATTATATTTACAACAGGTTATAAGCTTTAAATACCTAGGAATAGAAATAGAAGATAATGGAAGACAAAATGTAGAAATTAACAACAAGATATAAAGGATTTTTATATACAGGGTGTCCCAATATAGAAGGCCATACCGTTAACCACATATTCTTTGGACAAAAATAATGCGATTTTTCTTATGTCCTTTTTTATTTTGGCTTCCCTGTTTCAATATACAGGGTGTTAAAGTTGAATTTTAAAAAACTATGTTTGTAAATCCCATTGTTGTAAGATAGATAGATTATGGATGTCTTATGTATATGAAAACCAGTGCCTGTCTACCCCGACTGTTATACCAGCATTTGGAGGCCCGCCGTTATTAGGACAACATGACTTAAAAGATGGGCATCGTGTGCAAAGTTCATTGATTAAACAATTTTTTTTATCACAAAATTAATGTCAATCAGCAATAGACAAATTTAATTTTTACCATATTAACTTGAATTTTTCAATAATAAATATTCAAACTTATAATATGTAAACGAAGTGTTATTTAAAACTACAGCGAAATTTAAAAAAATTTGTTGGACCTGCGGTATCAGAACTTTGTTTATTAAAATCCTATATTAATTGTGTAATGTTTAATATTAACAAATAATTAAAAAATGTATAAGAAAAATTATTTTTGTCTAATTTTCAAGTGACAAGGAAAGTTCCTTCATTCATTCCTATCTTATTTTGATTAGATAATTTGTATATAAATTTGCTGTTAAATTATCTAGGTAGAGTAGGTCTTCATTTAATGAAATAAAAACTATTTATTTATTATGTGTTTTCTATATTTATGGTTTCAGTGTCCGCACTTACCCCGTTTTTACACAACATAAATTGTTCCGAGTAATCAGGATAACAGAAGTTTTAAAGAGGTACCCATGCTTGATGAACACCCAAATAAATGACGGAATAAAGTAAGTAGGCATCTTTGTGTGTAATTGAAGAAAAAATGTTAATAGGCAAAATTTCTTAAAATTTGAACTGAAAAGATGTATGTATCTATGTAACAACTTTCTAAAATAGTTAGGTGAATCGATGAAGCTCTATATTTAAGGACGAGTTTTTTGTTGCTCAACGAATACCTTCAGAAGGCGTATAGGTTTTCCAAAAATACAAAAGTTTTGCCATTCAACCCATACAATCAGTTAAAAATTTATTGCTGCCTTCTGCTTATCTAAAATTGAAAAATCAAATAGTATCACTAAAATTAATTTGAAAACTGTTCTCGACAAGAAATCTATGAAATTATTTTTTGTTTTTAACAAATTATATAGGGTAATAGACAACTCCATTCTAAATACATAGTATACTACTTATTTATAGGTTATTTTACCCAAAACGTAAAATAAAATATTCCTGAGCAATATCTATGTATTACATACATTCTTAATCATAACAATTTGAAGACAAAACACAATAAAACAAAAATCACATAATAAAAAGATTATTTCGTATTATTAGTAACCTGGTACTGTTATACAACCTTATAGTTAGTAAAAAAGTAAAAAGTATTTCCACATTATTTTATTTTATAGCTATACTTGAAACGATGGCAATACATTATTTATTAAATATCTCATCTTTTATCAGCCCTTCATCCTTCGATTATACTTGTGCATAAATAAAAATAAATAACATTGATTAAAGATTTTGTTCTACCCACCGTTGCTATACCTACATCATTACTAATTTCCCTTATAAATATATATATAATAACAATAATACACACATAAACAACATACATAAAAAATCATTATAATTATGTGTATGTTTGTAACACTCCACCACCTTGCGACTTAATGGTTTTATACGAGCATTTTGAGGTCCGCAGTTAGTAGGAGAACATAACTTAAAAGAGAAGCATCGTCGATATACATACATGCAAGTTCATTGAAATAGTTACTACAATTTTTTTATTATGGCATTACTAACTAATTTTTCAATAATAAATGTTAAAACTGTAATATGTAAACGAAAAGTGTTAGCTGCAGCCAAATTTTGAAAAAAAAAGAAACATTGGTTTGACCTGCGCTATCCGAACTTCGTTTATTAAAATGCTATATTTGTTTCTTAATGATTAAATATTTGGTGGAAATATTTCATTATCTAAATAATTATGAGTATTATATTATACAGGGTAGGGTGTCTTGTCTCAGGTATTAATACTGATATAATATTTCTACCCCTCATTCTAATCACGAGGATTAGCCCAGAAGTCGAAGACTTGTGCGGGAGAGGGGGCGGCATATTACTATTAAGCAGGCCGCATTTGCGCCCAGGAACGACTTGCGTTGGTAGGCCCTAACCACCATTCAGTGCAGGAATGAGGGAAACCTGGAAAACCTCATTAATTAGGGGGGTAGTCAAATGTCAACCGGTATCAATCTCTCACATTGACTCAAGCCAACATTCTTCCACCCTACCATACCCGCAGAGAGGGTGCCAATCTCTCCACGAATATAGCTTATATACGGTCTACCGGCTGCGGGGGTCGAACCACACAGCGATCTAGTCACCTCGATTCAAGTACTGACGCCTTAAACCGCGCGACCACTGACCGATACTGGCATCTTTGGAAGGGGTGATTGTACGGTCAAAATAAATGAGATTTACCTAAATATTTACCTATATATATCTAGTTCACCGTTTCCGAGATACATGCTGTCAAAGATTTCGAAATTTTTATTATATTTTTAATTTACTTTAAATACCTCGAAATAAAACGCCAATAGTTCTAGGTTGCAATGACATATCTTTAGTTTAATTATTCAGTATGTTTAAATAGCCCCATTATCACCCGGGGATAGTAGATAGGTAAATTATTCACATTATAAGAGTTTACGTTGCTGTTAAATATTCCATATTTGATATCAAGATATTGTTCATAATTAACAATTTTAACCCCAACTAAGAAATTTTTCTGCGAGCGCCCATGTGTACGTATACTCTTCGATATATCGTACCTATTCAATTCACAATATCTACCTTATAAAACGGTTTTCTATTTCTGCATAGCCTTTCAAATAAACCATGAAATCGAAAATTGAAATTTGAAAAATTCATTAAAAAATAAATAAATAAAAATTATTTTATAGATATAGATGTCATTTATACAAAAATAAAATACATACGTATCGTCGTCCATCCATAAATAATCAATCATACACACCACGCAACACCAAACATTCAACAACATGACTGACTTCCTACTGATCAGGAGAATATAATATCAAGAGACTATTTGAAGCGTCCCCTAGAGAGTTTTTAATTTTTAAATGACAAAATTGTATTCCTAATTAATCCTTGTACTCACTCCTCCATACATTCTTTTATTTCATGAACATCCAAGTCTACCGTAATTTAACAGGTTATAGAATGATTTTAAGTAGTATATTGAAGCGGCATTTTAATCTTTAAATTTCACTGTTGAAATTAATAAGTAAACAAACAAGGCAATCCCTCTCGGCATCAAATTTCAAACCGCAAACTTTAAAATTTAAACTGAAGATTTTTGCTTCTTCGGTACCAGGCACACAGCTCAGTGCGGAGGTGAGTTAATGGCGTGTTCGTTGTATGCAAATTTGGGTGAGGAGAAATGTCAATACTTTGTAACAGAATTTACACGCACTTATGCAATGCATACCTATATCACATCTAAAGTTCTATAATCTAGGTACATATTAATTTTTTTCTGTATCTTCTGCTACTTAAGAAATCTTCCAACCTCCATACCTTTTTAATGTAATAATATCCACTTATCCACATCTGCATTTACCAACGTAGTCGCTGAAGTACGGCGGAAAAAGTGGCCATGGCCAGTATGCTCTTGTGGGTTGTCTAGATTCAGAAATGTAGCAATTTTTTTAAAGTATATTGCCCAGTTTATTTATAAGCCCAGTATTTTTTAAAACATTATAAAAGTCTCCCGTGATTGTAAACTCTTGTTTTTTTTTAGTTTTTGTATTAGGATTTGCAAATAATTGCGGATCCCAAATTTTGAACGTCGGAAATTTTATAATGTTGTAAAGCTCATTCTTGCGACAAGCTCCCAAAACACCAATTACAAGGGCGACCTAAAAATAAAAACTACATTTTATTAAAATTACTATTTAAATTATGATTTTTGTTACCTTTGTTGCTAAATACCTATATCTCATCATTCTCATCCGGAGGGAGCATTTTCTAAGAATTGCGTAACATTTTCTTTTGTAAAGTTCTGCAGTTTTTAATTTTTTGTATTTTGAAATATCGATATCGTGTTTACTTATCGTTGCTTTTAAGATTAAATTAAATCACCGAAAATGCAATTAAAACATTTTCGAGAAAGGGGTGCGTTTTCTTTTCTTGTTGCCAATCCGTTAACGGTGCATAATACTTTTCATTTTCATGTCTAGATTTTTGCGGCAGCAGATTCTCGCTTTATTTGCATAATTTGTAATTTCAGGTGGAGTATTATCAAATTCTATATCTGAATTAAAACTTTTCTGAAAATAATAATTATTACGATGCTGCCATTTACACTTGACACTGTATTAGTATAAACCACAGACCACCGTATAAACTATATTCTGTGCACTGGCAGTTTTGAAATCCATGGTACCTAATCTACTCGTTTAGTTCGCTTACGGAATATTTTGCACGATCATATACGAGCGTTCTGGCGCCCGCTGTTAATAGGAGAACATAACATAAAGGATACACTGTCGTCATTCCAGGACACATTTTTTTAAAATTTTCCTATAATTCACAGCTCTATTAGGCTCTCCATACTCCCATTACATGTAATTATAATATGTTATCTTGTCTAAACTTTCTTTATTTTTAAAGGCCAATATTTGGTGCACTTTGATTATCTAAATAAAATAAATAAGGGATTTGTTTATTTGTAGTAAGTAGGTATGTATACTTTACTCACTTTTTCCATGTGTATATTTATTTCATTCTTATTCAAAAAAAAAGAAATTGAATTAATTTTCCTGCTTCAATTTAAATTTTGCAACAGATAAGTAGTTGGAATAGTGCCAGGTATCTTGAAAAAATATTTTTAACATATTATATAAATAAAACTTGTTGGTACGTACACGGTGGTGGGTGTTGGTTACATGGTTTTGCAAAATTGCAGCGAAAGTATGAATTAGGAAAACATAAAATCAAGGATTATGTCGTTGATGGATATTAATATCTATACATAGGTTCTAACTTGTCTTTGTAATAAAAATGATTTATTATATTGATAATTTTAAAATTCTATAGGTATAAATTATGGCATTTTCATTTAAAATACTTGTAAAATTGATGGCATATACTGGACCATTCAGAACTTATCTAAAAAAAATGTTTGAATGTACAAGGAAACTCTTACAAATACAATTTTGTAAAAATAATACAATCAGCCACTGGACAAAAAAATAAAGAAAATCCATGGAAAGCAATAAATTACATTTTACAACACCTATTTTAATTCAGGAAATTCAACTGCTTTTGCCGCTATTGTTATTAATTTTTAATAGAATTAATTTGTGCTTTTAATTATTAAAATAGTTTGACATATCTGATGTTACAACAAAATTTTGGGCTCGCTTTACTCAGTTTCTACAATCTAACACAAATGTTTCTGTTTCTTGTCAGTTTTGAACTGTTAGTTATTGATTTTAAATAGGTATCCCCACAAAAATAAGTTCAAATGATTTAAAGTCAGGAGATCGTGGTGGATATGGTACCGGTCCCCCTCGTCCAATGCCCTGGTATTAATGCTTGGACACGTTGTACATGGTACGGATATAATTGAGCCTTGTGATACGCCACACTGCTGCAGTACGCCGTGGACGTCCTGAACCTCCATCTCTTCCACGATTCGGTTGTAAATTTCCCGTGTTACGCCTGCGTTTGCGCTACACTTGCCCTCACTGCACACCGTTGTAAAAGTAGCTTGATATCCAAAAAAGTGAATTAATTGCATCTACAAGCACCTGCGAGTCCCATGATCGTTGCAACCTGTAAAGAGTTCAATATAAAACGTTCAATGTATAAATTGAATTATTAAAATCATGTATTTTATACTTTAACTTGTAAATATTCATCATCTGGTGCTTTTTTAAAAATTCTACGATTTGGTTTCTCCCCAGTATCTTTGCCTTTTTTGGTTTATAATTTCTTGATTGATTCT
Source organism: Monochamus saltuarius (assembly GCA_025584915.1). NCBI lineage: Eukaryota > Metazoa > Arthropoda > Insecta > Coleoptera > Cerambycidae > Monochamus > Monochamus saltuarius. Next base: position 2,257,383 of record CM046725.1, read on the forward strand.
ACTCTCAAATATGAAGTGTTTATCATACTTCGAAATATCAATACCTTGGCGCACTTTCAAATTGATTTTAGCATGGAATATATTGTCCACATCGAAGACTGTTTCTCCACATTGAAAAAGTAGGATAGTAGCACCTCTTCTGAAAATGCTCCTTCTCCTATACCTCCTTTTTTTCGCCAGTTATCGAATTCCTCCAATTCCTTCTCGTACACACTTTTGCTCTTCGCTGGTAACAGACGCAATATGTTGCTTTTTGGGCTTCAGCCGGAATGAAGAAATTCTTAGCGTTCTCACTCGTCACTCATTTTCTGTGTCGATTTTTTGCTCACTCTTGTTGACAACTAAACAAAGGGTATGATTTTATCGGTCACCAGTTTAATGTGGTTTCCATTACCAAATAATTAGATGTATTCTCAGAATGATAGATCTGTCACCAATTTGTTAACACCAACCTATTCCAAACCGATTATCTATACATTTATGTACATCACCCGAAAATGTAATTTGTCATCAAATACTTAGATTTGTTATCAAAATGATAGATCTGTCACCAATTATTTGTTAACACTAAACTATTCCAAAACGATTGTCTGTAACTTTATGTACATTCACCCTAAAACGTAATTAACCTAACCTAACCTAACCTGATCATTATTCGTTTATTTTGGATACAAAATGGTATAAATTTGGATACATGCATTTAGAGACATTTATGTTAATCTGATATAAAAAATAATTTCTGGGATTGAATTTCATAATCAGAGGATTTCATTTGGTGACAAATATTTATTTTAGTGATAAATAAAATTATCCCCCTAAACAAATGAATGTCATAGAAACGATTCCTAGTAATAAGCTGACAATCAATATTCTTGATTAAAATAAATTTGTCAAATATGACTTTTCTCAAAACCATAATTTTCCACTTGCTCTCACACGGCTTTCACTCTCCTAATTGACCGGGTTTGGCCGTGGTCGTGGATAAAACGTTAACCAGTCGTTAATCCTCTCGAAAAAATATAGGTAGGATGTTTGTTCTATTTTTCCTCGTGCATGGATTAAAAGCTTGCCAATTCCGTTATACAATTAATATGCTCGGATCGGTCAGTGGTCGCGCGGTTTAAGGCGTTAGTACTTGAATCGAGGTGACTAATCGGAGTTGGTTCGAGCCCAGCTGCCGGTAGACCGTATATAAGCTATATTCGTGGAGAGGATTGGCACCCTCTCTGCGGGTATGGTAGGGTGGAATAATATTGGCTTGGGTCAATGTGAGAGATTGATACCGGTTGATATTTGACTACCCCCCTAATTAATGAGGTTTTCCAGGTTTTCCTCATTCCTGCACTGAATAGTGGTTAGGGCCTACCAACGTAAGTCGTTCCTGGGCGCAAATGCGGCCTGCTTAATAATAATATGCCGCCCCCTCTCCCGCACAAGTCTCCGACCCTGTGATTAGAATGAGTGGTAGAGATATTATTATATTATTATAATAACTATTAGTTATTAACAGGTGCATATTTTTTATTCCCCAACAACAATAACGCCCACCGTGCATTTCCTCTCAACATCGGAAATTATGTTTTTTCTACTCTATTATTATTAGGTATACAATATCAATTAACAAATTTATAATAATTAAAACCATTTATATGGGAAATTTGAGCATGTACTCGTATGTTCAAACCACAGATTCAAACCTTAAATTTAAGTACAGTTACAAAAATTACATATTAAGATTAGTAAATAATTTCTTAAACATGTTATTCTGTAAAGTGTTGGGATATGATAAACCACCATTTACTTTGTAAATTTACAATAAAAATTAATCCATTTTATTTAAAGCTGTTTGTATTATAATCAACATACCTACATAACAACACCCATACACACACACATACGGCTCCGTAACTTTCAAGCGATCTGCGTGATTTTATATACGAGCATTCCGGGCCCGCTGTTATTAGGAGAACATAACATAAAGAAGAAAGTATCGTCAATACGTAAAAGTTCATTAAAGTAACACAAAACACATTTAACAAATTGTTAAAACGCAAACGAAAATTTATCATTAGCATCTAAATACTCACGATACATCTAATGCAAACAAAATATTTTATTAACTACAACGAAATTTTTCTATAAATAATAAATAAAACATAAACTTGTGTTATTCCAGTTTTGTTGTACCCTATCCTACGTGACGTATAATTTTTTCATATGTATTCATTCAATTTTTGTAATTAAGGTTCAACATAAGGGTTTATAGACAAAAATAATTATTATTCTGTTAAACCTAAATTTTTGCAAAGTAGTGAGAGTAGGAAGGAGCAGAAATGAGTGGATCGGAAAAAATATAATTTCCTTGTGGGGGATAAGATGGAACGAAAACTTGGAGTTTAGTGGTTTTGCACAACCGTAGCGAAAGTATGAATTAGGAAAACATAAAATCAAAGATTGTTTTGATGACGAAATGGTTTAAATAGGTAATAATAATTTACGATACAAAAAACGCCAAATATTTGTTGTAGTCCTCGATCTGACCATAAAAAAATAACATCACTAAATAAATAAAACTGATATGTTCCACATATAATATTCCGATAAAAATACCGTATTTAAGTTCCATAACAAATATATGTGAACCATTGTAGCCTTGCAAGCATAAACATAATATATATTTCATTTCCCATAAACGGTATAGAATGGTCAACTAATGTTATTTTCTAAATAATAAACAATATCATCCAAAAGTCGCAGTGCTAATAGTTGATTCGACTTTCAAAATATATTTATGACTGGCAAAAATTAACACCGTCTATTTATCTTTCTAACATCATTAGTTTTTTAAAAAAGGAAAAATGCAACTGTGTATGTAATTTCAACATACCTACTTAGCCAAATTTTAGTGATTATTGTATCTCTTTTCCAAATCCCTATATGGAATTTTTTGGTAATCAGCAGTGGCGTAGCGTGGACTAATCTAGACGTGAGCGAAGTCGCATCAGCGAGGCCCTTTTCTTCCGCCATTGCATGCTGAATGAACTGAATATTGTGACACATAATAGCTACATACAATCGGGAGAAATTAAAAAAAAAATAATTTTACAAAAAATGTTTAAATGCTGTATCTTGAAAACAAAAGGCGATAGGACATTAGTGTATATAACTTTATTTATTATTTTTTGGTCCTCTATCGCGTGATACTATACTCGCGACAAGAATTCAAACGACTTACGTCATACGAACAAATGAATAATTCATTATATTTTCATCAAAATATTTTAGAAACTGCAACTGATAGTAATAAAACTATATACTACACTAAAAGTTTACATTATATATGCACTAAATTGCAAAAAATGATTGTTTTTAACGCGACCAAATATCGAAAACTACGTTGACAATAAAAACAAATGTGTAACGTCAGCGAGGACGTAAGACGTCTGACGAGTAAAAGAATCGTGAAAAATCAGAAAGTTTGTTTACAAAATTATTCATTTGTAATGAAACTAGTTAAAGTAGTGAAGTCTGGATGATCTGAAAATTTCATATTATATCTTTTTTGTAACCTCTTCAGTACTAAAAAATGTCGATAATAGAGCACACCCAGTATGGTGTGCAAATTAATTAGAGCACGTGTGGTAAAGCCTCGGTAAAGCTTATTCTAAATAAAGTCTTTTAAGGTGCTATTCGTACTATTTGGAGTTCATGGCGTTCGGTTTTAAATCACTCTCAAGGGGGCCTCGCGCAAGGCCCCTTTAAGTGCGAGACCGTGGGCGAGGGGCCGCTTCGCCCACGCCTAGCTGCGCCACTGGTAATCAGTTAAATACGAGCATATAGTTTGTTCTTCTTACATAAAGACAGGGCCGTGTGGCAGATTTTCTGAATAGTGATGCAAACTTTTCAAATGCCCGCCCCTTCAGATTGCCAACCAAAAAAAAGGCTGCACTGTACAGCAATACGCAAAACTGTTACTCGATTTAACAAAGGATGCTCATCCAATATTTTCTATTTCCCTGCTTATGCCGCCCCTTACTTGCGATGGCGCCCCTCTTACGGTGGCGCCTCATGCAACTGCATCACCACATCATAGCACGAGCACGAGACGGCTCTGCATAAAAGCCTTTGTGAATCTGTATATGGAAACTACATACAAGTTCCATCAAACCTTAAATCTGAAAAAAAAATTATAGTTGCCTACTGTATTTTATGCCATTACGAATAACATTAAAGTTAAATAAATCAATCTGTTAAAAAAATAATTTCTATAATAATAAAAATGTTGCAGTGGCATATCACCATCATTTATTTTGCAAATTTACATAAAATATATATAGATTTTATAAGCTTTTGTTTGTATTTTACATAAAACATACACACACATCACACATTTACAAAATCGTGTTTTCCTCAAGCGACCTGCGTGACTTTATATACGAGCATTTCGGCGTCCGCTGTTATTAGGAGAACATAACATGAAGAAAGTGTCGTCAGTATGTAAAGTTGTTAATTCAAGCCACACATTTTTTAATTTTTAACGTCATTAAATACCGTAAATAATAAATAAATTACCTACTTTTTTCTTATTACTTCAAATGAGAATTTACAATTAGTATCTACTCACAATATATTTAATTACAAAGAAAATATTATATTAATTACAGCCCATTTTTCCATAAAGAAACATAAACATTGGCTATTTGTGTTATTCCAACTTTGTTAATCTAAATAAAATAAATATTAATGGTGACTACGTATCATTTTTTTGATATATTCAACTTTCGTAATATTTAAGGTGTTTATTATAGTCAAAAAAATTAATTATTCTGCTAAAACGTATATGTTATACCAATAGTTGAATATAAAAATTACGTATTTTGAAAGATTTCAGTACCTAAAGACTTGCTGGACAGATCGGCTTTCTGACGTTATATATTGATTTTACTTCTTTACCTTTGAATGTTTGCAGGTGACATGAGATAACATTCTTGTAATTTGCTAAACTCTATATTATTCAGTTCTTAAATGTCTAAAATTACTTGTATTTGTAGAAATCACTATTTCAAGAATACGGCGCCCTTATGAAAATTATTTTCTTGTTTGTTATGAACTGGTTTTGCACAACCATAACGAAGGTATGAATTAGGAAAACATAAAATCAAAGATTAATTTGTTGATAATACGGTTTAAATAGGTGTTTATTATATACTTTGTCATACAATTTTAATGACCCTAGATCTAACCATTAAAAAAATTCATCAGTGAACCAAAATATTGTAGCCCTGCAAGGATAAAATATATTTGATTTCGTAAACGGTAGAATGCTCATCAAATGTTATTTTCTAAATAATAAACGATATCAATCAAAAGTAGTAGGTAGTACCAATAACTTGTTTGACTTTCAAAATAGATTTATGACTTGCAAAAATAGTACATATATTCTATTATCTAATATTATTAGTTTTTTAAAAAGGAAAAATGCAAATTTTTGTAATTTTAAGAATTTTATTTTTATTTGGGAACTTATATTTATCATTATTATATTTATATAGGTAGTATTTAAATTAATCAAAAGAAAATTGCTATAGTTTTGATGTAATTTAACCAAGCGAGTGGGTTAGTTTATAAAGTAGGTACCCGATAATATTGTGGAATATATGCGTTTTCTATCAAAATAACCAACGGAGTTTGTATACTAGCCGGTTAGTTTACAAACTAACTCACTAAGCTGGCCCACCTCGAGGACCTGCGTGTGATTTTATATACGAGCATTCCGGAGCCCGTTAGTATTAGGAGAACATAATATAAAAGAGAAAGTATCGTCAGTACCTAAACTTAATACAGACAGTTATTTATAGTAAATAATAAATAAATGTTCTACTTTGATCATTACCTCTTACCTAACATGAGAATTTGTCATTAGTATCTAAATAATTACAAATCATATAACTTAAACAAAATATTTTATTCACTACAGCGAAATTTTTCGATAAAATAACCAAACTCCGTTATTTATTTGTTATTCCAATTTTGTTTTACATATAATTTTCGACATATTATTCAGTTTTATGCGTAATGTTAAGGTGTTTACAGAAACAAAATTGTAAATTGTTTGGCTAAAACCTAATTTTTGCGCCAGGTAAGTCGTTCCAGTAGAGAGTAAAGAGAGTGAGTGAGTCGATTGATGGGGAAGAAACTGGGAGTTACGTGGTTTTGCAAAACTGTAACAAAAGTATGGATTAGGAGAACATAAAACCAAAGATTGTAAGTATACATTACCCTCATGTTGATAACACGTTTTCTACAAAACGTTTTAGTAACATAAAAAAACACATAAAATACGTTCACTATAGGTACATGTTTTCAATAATTAAGGGTTGATATGAACATCGAAATAAAACGTTTTCTAGTAACGTTTACACCATGATACACCAGGTATATAAATATATAATATACATTCAAATCCACAGAACATAATCGAATAACTTCTAGAAGGTAGACACTTACTTCTAACGCATTCTGAAAATTCTATCCTTCTATCCCTCTATTGACTAGACATCGGCCTGATAGATTGACTAACAAGTTACCGGTATATATCTGGTACTATTTGGATTCTGGATCTGACTGTGCTATACGTTTTATATTATTAAAAATAAACAAGCATACCAGTTTTTGTTTTTCTAAGAAGAAGCGTTCTGGAGGTATTTAAACAAAACTATTTACAAGGCGCCATCTTCAAAGAGCTCTAGTTCCCTTAGGAAGCATTTTTGGACTAGGTGAATTGGATTAAAATTGGGTCTTAAAATTATCTGAGGAGTGAATCTCCGGTCTTCGTTTGTCAGGAGAGTTTCTGGACACCCGGTATACAAATTATAAACGTAATATGCCCAAATTTACATTAAAATTATTCATTTCAAAAGCTGTTTGTATTTATTTATTAAGCAACACCTACTACATTGATTTTTCCTCAAGTACCCACAACCACTGCGTGAATATACGAGCATTCCGGCGCCCGCTGTTGTTGGGAACACATAATATGAAGGAGATAGGACCGTCAGTACTGTAGTGTATGTAACTTGAGAAATGAATTATTGTTATAGGTGTGTATTATTTATTTTTAAATTACTGCCGAGACGAGGTAGGGGCAATGAGGGTGATTCCTCCCCCCAGACCCAATACCATTTCTTTGAATGACAACAATATATAATGCAATTTGTAATTATTATTTATTAATAAAATGAGTTGTTTTTGTTGAGAATTATTTTGATTTTTTGAAGTTATACTTCTTTGCGCCCGTTAGACACATTGGGATGGGATGTTGGTCGAGAAACCGCGTCACGCTCAAAAGGAAGAACAAATTTGGAAGAACAAATTTTTAAGAACTAATATAATAATATATATATATATATATATTTTTTAAGAATTTTTTTTTACGTACGACTGGGTGTATCAGAATGGCCAAAGAAGTATAACTTCCACCGTCTGGTCCGACGCAGACAATTTTTTCTATATTTGATATCTAATTACTGAATCAATAAAATAAATCTCTTTGATGTTCTGACCAAGGCAAGTGCGACGGCAGGAGGTAAACTTTAAGTGCAACATGAGTAGTGCAATTTAGTTGTACGTTAGATTTAGTTTAAAGTACCAATTCGCAAATTGCGATTTTCCTGTGTATACAAGTATATTTGATATCTAATTACTGAACCAATAAAATAAATCTCTCTGACGTAGGTAGGTAGTTAGTCAAGAGAAAGCGTGACGGTAAGAGGCAAGCAAACTTTAGGTGCAAAATGCGGAGTAGTACAATTTTGTTATATGCCTTGTAGTTTGTATTAAATGCAGTTTAAAGTACTTAATTACAAATTGTTACCACACTGTGCATACATGTAATTATTGAACCAATAAAATAAATCTCTGTGATCAACATTATTTACTTTGCATTTACATTAAAATGTACGCTGTTTGTATGTATAAGTAATAAACATTATATACAACGTGGTGGTGGTAGCGGTCCTCAAGCCGACCTGCGTGATTATATACGAGCATTCCGGAGCCCACTGTTATCAAGAGAACAGAACATAAAGGAGAAAGTTCAATCACAAATTTATAAAAATACAGTTACCAGACAATACCGTATTTTCGGAAATGAGACTTTTCCCGTCCGTTAAGCAATTGTGTTTATTATTACTAGGTATCAATTAACAAATTTATAATAATTAAAACATAACATTGGGATAATCTGATGTTTTATGTAACATTGTGCACATAACCTATAATTGAATTTTATTAATTAATTGTAAATTTTAGTAAAATTTTTAATTTAGGATTTTTATTTCTAAATGTGTGTTTATTTCTCTATTAGCAAATTTAAAGATATAATAAGTTCTGACTATTGTTTAGACCAAGTACTTATATAGAAAATTTGGGCACGCTTGTTGAAACCTTAAATCTATAATTTTTTTTAACCATTGTATTCTATGCAATTACGAGTACAAAAATTTATCCATTTATAAAAATAATGTCTAAAGATGGTGAATCTGTGAATAGTTGTAATGGCATATGTCAAATGGCTCGCAAGTTTTTAGCTCAAAATGTAGATTGTTCTGTGAATTAGGTGGTTTACAGGATTTTAAATAAATTTCGCATACCTGTCTTAAATTTCTCCCACATACCTGCACCAGTGCTTTTCCTTCTTCTGTTTATAAATTTTAGTTAGCCGGTGATCGATATTCGACACTAGTTTGATAAGCAAGACGAAGTGTGTCGACAGAAGGGAATATAGGGGGAAAGGAGTAATATCATTTAGTTATCTATGGCTAGATTTATTTAGTTTAAAATACCTAGTCATAAATCACAATACTATGCACATACATAGGTATGTGTATGTATAAATCTTTCTGATCAGTTGTTAGTATTGTTTTTATTTCACTGTGCAAATTATTATTATACCAACATTATATTCTTACAAACTTTGCATTAAAATAGTTAATTTCTTTTGTATTAAAAACTAGGTACATCTACACAAACAACGAACGATTTACAAACTCTTCTTTTCGTCAAAGCGACCTGCGTAAATTTATATACGAGCATTCCGGCGTCCGCTGTTATTAGGAGTAAATAACATAAAAAAGTGTCGCAGTACGTTAAGTGCATTCACTGAAATGTCATCATAATATAAAATTACATTTCAGTGAGTGCATTCAAACAACACATTTTAACAGAACAATCCATTAAAGCCGCAAATAAATTAATTTTCCATCAAATTAAAATTTATTAGTAGTATCTAAATAAATACTCACAATATATAATTATAAACAAAATTTTATTACAGCCAAATTTTTCGATAATTAACCATAAACACTTAGTTGTGCTATTCAATCTCATCTCCATCTACTAACTCTTTATACTGTTTTAGCTGATAAGAGGACCATCTCGCCTCCTCCTCAACCACCAGATGCTATTTTGGAAGATACAGGAGAGTCTCTAGAGCTTCTGTGGGAGCTATGCTTATCGCCCCTGTCGCACTGGCATATATGCAAGTCGCTGAAATTTGGTCGGACCGCAGGTCACCATACCATTGCAGCGTAAATGAAAGAGGGCCTAACTACTGAAGTATAAAACCGTAACGTAGCTTTTGGAATAAGCTCTCACATTTTCTCAAAGAGCCTCCTGCAAATCCAAGAAGATGCAGTGGCCTTTTGAACTTGACCATTCGAGCCTTTTGAATGGCAACGTTAGAAATGGTCGGCTCCCTGAAGCCAACTATGTTCTGCCTCCTGGTGAAGAAAACAAGATCGACTTTAGAGGGATTAACTCTAAACCCCTGTTCTATGCCACAGCTGTCTATGATACCCAGAGCCTTCTGAATGAGCATACTAATAAGTCACGGCGATTTCCCTGATATGAGTATAACAAGGTCATCAGCGCAGGCTTAAATTTCCTCAAAGCCCACAAAGCACCATTGAGCACAAGGCACCACAGAAGCGGAGAAAGAACCACCCTGTGGACACCCTCAACCCGCAGCCACCCCGTTCTTGGTTTAATCTCGAGTGGTGTAAATTGTCACTATGTGTGGCATACATATGTGTTAAAAACAGTATTGGCAGGAGACAAGATTGCAAAATTTTAAAGTCATGTCTTGTCTTGCAAAAAACAAGACAGGAGCTTCTTTAAAGTCTTACAAGATCATGTCTTATCTTATCTTGCATTATTCTTGCGAGACTCTATGGTCCCGTTCGAAGCTCAAAGGTAGACTATCGATATGGTCGATTGGTAGACAGTATAAAACATAGAAACGACCAGTAAGTTATTAATAAATAATGAATGAAACAGGAATCAGAGCTCTTTGAGTCAAGTGGCAGTGAATTTATAATTAATTCAGTTCAGTAGAACTGGATTTAGACTCAAACTTTGATTTTAAAAATAATTTTATATGCTGGATGTCCTTTAAATAAAGTGTATACCTATAATAGAAACGCAATATTTATTTTTTCAGATTAAATCAATTAAATATTACCCCTTATTATATTTGCAAGCCTGCTTGCCGTAGCATTTCTTGTCTTGTCTTGCACTAATTATAAATATCTCTTATCAGTTGTTACTAGTATTTATTTCACTGTGTGTTTAGACTTACTTTACCATTAATTTAGGTACTACATTAAAATACTGTTCATTTATATAACTACAAAAATATTGTTGTTATAATAAACAGCAACTAAACGAACTAACTAACTTAGTTTTTTTTACTTACTTCCTCAGCCTGTGTGAATTTATATACGAGCATTTCGGCGTCCCCTGTTGTTAGGAGAACATAACATAAAGAAGTCGCGTCAGTATGTAAAGTTCATTCAAAATACATTTAATTATAAACAAAATATTTTAATACGTATAGCAAAATTTTTCGATAAAAAACCATACACACTGCTAGTTGTGTTGTACCACTTTGTTGTGTTCAAATATAATAAATAATGCCCACGGACATTTTTTCATATGCCTCAAGCCAGTGGGGCGTATTAATCATATTTGAGCAAATTGACATTTAGGGCGCGTATGATTATTTGCATTTTTCAGTCCATTCAGTCAGAAAGGCGTATGACTTTCAAACAATGGTCCATACGCTCCTCTGACTTGAGGACCTCGATATATTATATTAAATTTTTTGCGTAATATTTAAGGTGTTGTTTATAAGTAAAATAATAGTAATAAATCATTATGCTAAAACTTAATTTTTGCAATATTGCAACAGGTGTTAAGTAGTTCCAGTAGGAACGAATGTGCGATCTTAGAAAATTTTATGATTTTACTTACTTTACTGCTTATTGTTGTGATGGCAGAGGAACTTGGAGTTACGATGGTTTTGCACAACCGCAACGAAAGTATGATTAGGAAAACATAAAATCAAAGATTGTTTTATTTTGTAGGCAAATATGGTATACATAGGTATATTTACTTATATACCTGCTTGTCTTTGAATGAGATATCAATGTGTTAAGTATTATTTATTTATGAAATACAAATTTAATATATGAACTTTGGTAGGTATTTATCTATTATAATTAGAGAAGATTTTTAAAATTCGACATCTCATTTGTTAACTTAATACAATCTAACATTATTACAAATATGACCCGCGAGTAAGCGACGAATGTTACGGGCTGCAAATCTGCAGTAAAAAGGAGTCAGCGTGTAAGCAGTTGTTTTAAAAAAGGTTTACGTTGCCTCTGCCTCACAAACAAAATAATGGTACTTGCCGCCATAACATGAGCGAAGTTTGGTCATTAAATATGGGGGGCTAAAGCCCCGGGTGGACTGTGTTTTAATTTCGGTTCTGAAATGAGTTGTTTATGCATATTTTTGGAAGGGCTAATTCGATTTCTGGGGGGGCTAAGCCCCCCAAGCCACCCCCTAACTTCGCCCATGCATCATAATAAAACAAATATGTATGTCGAAAGCAATGATAATATGGCAGCAAAACATAATTACCTTATAACCTGAAAATTATAAAACTGTTTTTCTGGTAGGGAGGTAAAGTTCTACATTATAGATATCGATTATAAAGTGCGTATTGATCATAGCTTTTGCATAGTTTGCCATTTTTGTATCGGAATTTGCACCAAGCGATTTTACACCTGAACTATGACTGCGCATATTTTGAAATACCTTCGTGAACATAATGAGGTTATTTTATCCATTGGAGTGCATCTAATGCACCATTAAATCTAAAAATATGCAACTCATGACTATTCATAACCTTACATCGTGTATTCGATGTCGATTAGATCCATTGATCACTTTTACCCTTCTATTATTAGATAACCCTTCATCTCCTGCACATAAATTGCTACAAAATAATTCAATGCGTGCTGACTACTGACTGACAGTTTTTTTACATTAAATTGATTATCGAACGGGGTAGCAGTTCGCACTGGGAAAAGGAAAAAGGAACTTTCTTCCCTTGAGAATATAGTACAGACTTTTGTTCTGAAGTTTGTTAAGCGAGAAATGAAACTGAAAGTCATTCGAATAATATCAAAAATTAAAATTAATGTACCTGGGTTGACAAAGAAGGGGTTTAGATGAAAAAATACCCCAAGGGTATTAAAGACAAAATTAGAGAAGTTAGAGTACATTTAATATCACTAATTTTGTCAAAAATGTTTTTAATAATTTAGACTTTAACTAGATCTTGCGTAGTTTCGAAGTTTCTTGTTTAAAAATTATATAATTTCATAAGAGATTAAGTGAGTACAAGTAGTGAGTACAAAAATGTTTTAACCACGTAGGTACTCAAGAAGGCCTAAAAAACAATAAAAAAAATATTTTTTCTATTACTATTAGTGCTTTGTCAATTGGTGTAAGAAGAACGGGTTGATAGTTAATATAGATAAAACCGAATGTATTTATTTTCACTTCTCAAACATAACGCGAAACCTCTATTAAGTTTAGGAGTATACATAGATAACAATTTAAGATGGTCTGAACATATACCTAACCTTTTTAATTAAAAAGCTTAGCAATTCATTCTAGCGATATTGAAAATTAAATAACCACTGCCAGAAAGTTCTCTGCTTGCTATTTACTACAGCTTGGTTTATAATTTGCTTACTTATAAGTAATGTGGTTCTGTGGGGAAGTTCCACCGACTCTGGAAGAATATTCAGGTCGCAGAAAAAAATTGTCAGAAGTATTTTCAATGTCTCTCCTAGGGATTCTTGTAAGCCAATTTTTATAAGTAATGAAATTATAAGTTTTCTTTGCATCTATATATATCGTTCTTTATTATACATCAAAGAAAATTTTAACAAATATCTCCTTAGTTCATCTCTGCATCATTATGCAACAAGGGATCAAATTTAATCAGTATTACCCAGACACAGAACTTATCAATTTAAGAAATCAATTTCATATGCAGGTATTAAGCTATATAATCATCTTCCAAAGTACATAAAAGATTTACATACAATTCGCTTTAAATGCAGAGCTAAGGAACTGTCATTAATTAAATGTTGTTATAGTATAGAAGAATATTTTTCAGATAAGGATTTTTTCACTGTGTAACTGTTGCACTGTTGTTCATTTTTAATTATTTATTATTGTTATAATTTGTAATTGTGTGTGTTATACATACATAATATGTATGTTTGTGCCCTTGCATTTGACTTGTCCTATACATTGTAAAATTATGTCTGTGAAGACTAAATAAATAAATATTATTGTTATTATTATTATTATTATTATTAAGTCGTTTAAAAAATGAGACAAAACCTTCTTTTCTTCCAGAAAATTGGCGCTTATGGTAACCTTCGTCCGAGAGAAATTAGGAAATATCTGAAATAGTGTGGTAATATAGGTAATGGAACTATTTACTTATACCAAATTTATTATGAAATATACATAAGTTTTTATGTGATGTCTGTTGCACATGCAACCTAACCTCTAACCCAATACGTTTTAGTGTAGTAGACTACGGACTTTTTGTGGCATATTTGTAAAACAGTAAATATAAGATTATATTTTGTTACGTGTGCACTTGCAGCTTGTGCCAATTTAAATATTATACAATTCATATATACTTACCATAGAAACTGAAACCGTACGTTGTTTAGATGTTTGCATCAAAATTACGCCATTAGATGTGTCTCACTATACAATATTCACTTCGAACGACATACTGATCTTTATGGCATTAAAAATATTAATTGCTTATAACAGATATTAACATTAGTTGTAGTTACGTTAATTATTTTCACGCAGATATACGTAGGTATATCTACAAATATTCGCAAAATCCAATTAATATATACTGATATTTCAAGAATAATTATATAGTATTTTTCGCGAAAATATTCAACATATTTTCTAATGCAAATGAGATACCTACATTACAATACAATTTGAGATGATGGGTGACCAATACACTTTTACAGAGAAGGATGGATAATTCACATTTGGAGGATGGATGGGTAAATTCCATTAAAAAAGTCTTTATTCACAGAAGTTATTTCTGCTACTACCAACTGCTGCCTTTTTAACTATTTAGAAATAAAACTGTGACTCGCATAGTGTATTTATTATCGAATTCTAATAATAAAATCTACTGTGGTTCTAATAATTTGTTAGTGAGAGATATCCTTCATAGGATTATAATAATAATAATATAATAATAATAATTTATTTGCGACAATTACATTATTTACAATTATTCCATTTATATATGATATCTATACATTAACACTAACATGCAACCGGCAAATAAATTGAAATACCACAAAAGGCAAACCTTGAGCGTGGATTGACATCACAATTAACCTAACATTAAATATATCTAAACAAAGTTTCTAATGACTAATAAGTGGTTACATTCTTTAAGACAAAAGTTGAACAGATTGGTTATGTTTCGAGGTAAGTAAACAAAATGTATGCAGATACACAAAATATACAACACTTGCGTTTAGATTAGCTATAAATATAAAAGGGGCATCGTATCAATAAGTATATTTGGTATCAATCAAATTGTGTATTTGTGATCTTGATGTATTATACATCAATTTTTTAATTTTAGATTTAAACATACTATATGAGTTAATAATTTTTATTTCGGTAGGTAAGATGTTAAAAATTTTAGGTCCTAAATATAGAAAAGATCTTTGCATTTTTGTTTTTTCGGGTTTAATAATTTTATACATGCCTTCTTTATATCTAGTATTATATGTATGATCGACTGGAATGAGTTCTTCTTTATGTTTATACTGCATTATTAAAACAGAATAACAATATAGTTGTCGAATATCTAATAGTTTGCACTCAAGGAATAACTCATTTGTAGGGTAAGTACGTGGTTTACTAAATATTATTTTAATTACATATTTTTGAATTATTTGTAAGTTTTGTAAATGATTGTCCGTTACACTTCCCCAAGCAACTATGCCATAAATTAAATGAGTTTCAATCAACGCGTAGTACAACAATTTTAGCCGATCTACTGTCAATATTCGAAGGAGGTACTTAAATTTGTGCAACAAGGATCTAACTTTGTTAGTAACATAATCGATTTGTGTATCCCACCTCAAATGAGTATCAATAAATATTCCTAAGTATTTAATATTGTGCACGGGATCAATCTTAATTATAACTCCATTTAAATTAAAAGATAAACAATTATAATGTGGCAAATTAATAGCATAAGAAGTAAAGGGAATATAAGAAGTTTTTTCAAAATTTATTGTTAATAAACGACTATTAAACCAATTTATAATGTTTGTAAAATCTTTTTCACACATTAATTTTAAATTTTCCCAGGTACCTATCACTACGATAAAAAACTGCGGTGTCATCTGCAAAACTTATTATGTTACCTTCTGTAGGCAGTTTAAAGAGGTCATTCAAATATATAATAAAAAGTAAGGGTCCGAGAACAGTACCTTGAGGCACTCCATATTCCACACTTTTGAAATTACTTAATGTGCTATTAATTTTAACACATTGCTCCCTTTTAGTTAAATAACTTTTAGTAATGAATATAGACTGCCCCTTATACCTATTCCCTCCAAAATTTCTAACAGATGCAAGTTATTGGTTCCTTCGGGAGCGTTTAATAACAGTTGTTTTTGTTGTACTGAAGAAAGCACTTTATTGCCTATTGTTTACAATGCTAATTAACGCGACGAATGTCGAATCTATTATCTCTTCTCGCTAGTCGCCAGCTGAAGCTTATATATAACGTGCGACTTGCGTAAGCATAATTTTATCTTAGCGAGTTTTCTAGGTAATTTACTGTAACTACATACGTTATAAATGGAATGTAAATAAGAGCAAAATATATATACAGGGTGTTTGGATAACACCTCCCTCCTTAGAAGGGATTCCTCGGGAGTTGGAGCCTTGGGGTAGGTCCAGGGTTGTTGGACCTCGAGGCGTCAAGTTCTGGTGAGGAAGACCTTGGATTCTCCGTTGACTTCTTCCTTGTGGTCCTCCTGGGGGTGATTCTTGAGAATATCCTCTTATAGGGATTGCACTGTGGGCACATCTTCACGTGGAATATACATAGGAGTAAAATGAGTATTATAACTCCTAGGGTGAGCCAAATCCATAGGTTATTGGACTCATTAGGGTGAAATTGTTGAATATGAACTTCGGGTAGTTCAGAGATTGATCTTTGGATGTCTTCTAGATACAGAAGAGATTTGTTGGAAATATCAATTGAAGAGTTTGAGTATTTTGGTTGTGGCAATATAATGGTCTGAGATGGTAAATTCGATTCTGGAGTAGAAATTACTTCTTCTTTTACTATTGTAGAACACTGGCTACTCAGTATGATAATTGTTGGGGTTGATATAGAAGTTGTAGTTAGATGTTTAGAACAGGTTTCTTTAACTAAGACGTTTTCATTAACTGGGATGATGACAAGTCTGTCATAACTTATGTCGACGAAGGAGTGATTTAAGTGAATTTTTGTTTTTTGGCAAAGGCCGGGTTGTCCTTTGAGCAAAGATTCATAGCAGGTGTCTTCAATGTGTTGTGGCAATTCGTCTAGGCATAGACTATATTCTTCCAGGGGTTGGCATTCTTCTTTATTCCATAGACTACTGCGTGTATCTTCTGGTATAAGGATTATCGGATGAGGGGAATAATCGTGAAGTTAACCAAGGGGATTGGGATCAATTTATATTGAATGTAATTTACTGGATGAAAGATAGGGTAAGAAAAATGCAACAGAAGTGAATCTTTAAGTATATTAATATCTGTCCTAATGATTGATATTATTGAATAATTGATTTCTAAATTTAATAATTGTTCGGGTTTATACAATTCGCTAAGTTGACTGTTCATCTCAATAATTAATTCCTTTGAAATTAAATATGGAGAACTAATGCCAAAGTGAGATAATTGAATAGCTTCATTTAGGAACTCTAAATTAGTTATACATTTTGCAGTAAAACTTTGAGTTTAATGTTATTAATTTTATTATCAAACAAGTTGAATCTGTCAGATATCTGTTTTTGTCTTTTAAAAGTTCTTGTGTAGTTTTTCGAAAGATTTAGTGATATTTCTCAAAATAGATGTACGGGCGTTAATTACTTCTTGAATTTGATCTTGGTTGTTTATTAATGTCTCGAATTTTGAATTTATTTCCTCTAGGTCGTCTGAATCAAGGGTTCCCCATAGGTATTTATTGACCTTACCTACTAGATTAACCAAACCTCTTTTTGAACGTGAGTGAGATTCGAATTTGTTCAATTGTAATTCCAATTCATTTATATATTGTTTAATTTCGCCTTGTTTACGTTGGACGTGTTTAACTTGTAATTTTGAGTCTTGCAAGATTTGTTTATATGGTGCCAGTGAATATTTAGTAATAAAAGAATGTGGATGGGATAAGACTCTAGTTTTTAGGTTGAGAAGTATTGGTAATAGAGGTGTTTTTACTTCTTCTACTTGGAGGGGTAGATTTCTGGTAGGATAACGATGTACAGTAGTAGAAGGTACATCTGAAACAGAACGTTTCACTGTAGTATATCGATTTTCGTAACATTGAGGGGTTAACTGAGATGGTTCGTCTTTATTGTTTATTTCTAAAGTTCTAGCATGTCTGAATTTTTGCCTGGTTCTTGTCTAGTAACTATAGGGTGTGCTATTACAGATGGAAGAGGTTGAGGTGGAGAATTTGGAGGAGACATTTGGTTCTCTTTAGCTTCATGAATAACAACTTCTTTATTTTGGGATTTTGGGTAGACCTTTCTTTTTCGTTTTATTTGTTGTTTATGAATTCGTCCTTTATCAGTGGTTACGTGGTGAGGTGAGTCTTGGGAAATGACGTGTCTTTTTGAAAACATAGGGCGCGCTTTCGAATAGCCTGGGTTTTTAACATAGATGTCTGTATCTATTTGGACATCAGCGGGTTCTTCTCGTTTCTCATTTGCTTTTGTTATTGTTTTATCTTTTGTTTTTCAATTTCATCATGAATTTGAGTGTTTATAGTATTTACGTAATTTTTATGTTGTTCGCAATAATCATTAATAATTTGTTCGTCTGAAATATCGAAAGGTGATATATTAGGGCCGTATAAAATTTCAAAAGGTGTTTTCTTAGTAGTAGAATGAATTGTATTATTATAACCTAATACACATAAGAGTATTTTATATTCTACATCTTTTCATTGGGTTTTTCAATAGAGAGTGTACGATAAGATTCTGTGAGAGTGGAGTGGAAACGCTCCACGGGAGAATTTGAAGTTGAATGCATGGGTGTTACTAAATGTAAATTAATATAATGAACCTTACAGAATTCTTTGAAAAGCTGAGAATTAAAGGCTTGTTCGTTATCGCAAACGATTTCTTTTGGAAAGTTGAAACAACTAGCAAATTTAAGGAATGCATTAATTATGTCTAATGTGTTTTTAGTTTCAATTTTTATTGCTTGGCCTAATTTTGAGAATGGGTCAATTAAGGTTAGAAATTTACAGTTATCAATAAAATAAATGTCTATGTGTAGTTTCTGCAACGGTTTTAAAGGTGTTGGAGTTAGTTGGAATTTGATTTTTACTGGGTTCCTTTCGTATTTTGCCGATTGACATGGGACACACTCGTTGATGAAATTCTTTACATCATTGTCTAATAATGGCCAATAATATAACCTTTTAATAGAGGCTATTGTTTGGTTAAAACCACGGTGTATTTGTTTACCTTGATGATGGTAATGTATAATTTTTCTTTGTTCTCTGATGTCAGGACATCTTCCAATTTTATGTGAGAGATGATAAAGTTCTTAGATATTGTGGTAGAAAATGACGATTTTAAAATATTAGTAATTTTTCTTTCTATATTTGAATTTTGAAAGTAGAAACAATTTAATTCGTTTAAATTGAGGAAGGGTTTTATAAAGTTAAAGGTTTCATTATCTGAACTAGTAGTCTTTAAAGTGATTTCATTTACTCGGTATTTATTGAACAAAAATTGAAAGGAAGAGGCATTTACCTTTATATTTGGGCTTTCAGTGATTCGTAATTGATTTTTATAATTATTTATTGGTTTTTCTGTGATAGCAATAGTGAAGACAGGTTCTTCGTGAGAGGAATGGACTGTTTGATTGTCTGGTAAATTTTGGGCTAATTCTTCTAATACTTGAGGATCAGGGGTGGAACTTTGATTTAGTAGATCATCGATGTCTACGTCATCTAAATCGTCAGGATGTTAACAATCATTGACTGCGTGTCTTCTAATGCATTAAGATCTTCGATTTTTATGCGGGATAGTTTCTTTTGAACTTGCCGTTTATAGGGGTATTGGTAGGATTTTTTATATATCGGTTTTTCATCTACTGCCTTTATGTTACGTTTAATTTTGCTTGTGAAGGTTAATTTATCGTCTTCTTGATGAATAATGGAAGGAAAATTGGCAAGCGTTTTAAAAAGGGAATGTTTTTCTTGAGAATTTAAGTGGGAAGTCCTGATTAAGGAATTCAAGAGATCGAAGGGAATTGTTGTGGGCTTAGTATTGCTTTCAATAGGAGTTTCTGAAAATCTTTCTTTTTTTGGAGAAAATAATTAGAAGTTGGTTCTGCTGAGAATGGCTCTCTAAATTCAATGGTTTGTGGGGAGTCTTCAAAATTTTGGATTTCAACTATACATTGACCGTTTTTAATTTTTGAAACAGTATCTGGAATTATCACCTTCTTGTCTTGAAATTGATGTTCTTCGATAATAATTTCTGTATCATCGGGATAATTTTGTTCAATGGGAATTTTTACTAATTTACCTTGGTAAGGTTCTAAGTAATAGCTGGTTAAAACAGTTTCGGGTCTACGAAAAATATGGGAAGTTGGAAACTAGATCCGGTTAGGATATATTTTGAAAAATCTATGTGAGCTTGAGTTTTGATTAAATCTTCCAGTCCAATTACGCCATCGAAATAATCATGAAAATTAAGCGATATTACATTCGTGTCTTTTAAATTAAATTCTGGAGGATAAGGAATATTGGCTTTTGCATTATGGTTTTAGTACCTAAAGATGTCTTGACGTGTACAGGATCGTTATAGAGATATTCAGAAAAATGATTTTCCAAAATTTCGGGGCGAAGAATTGATTTGCTAGATCCAGAGTCAATTAAAAGTTTTAAAGTAGAATTTTGATTTCCTCTAATTTGAATATATGGTAAAGGGGATGAATATGACAAAGAGTTATATTCTAAAATCACATCTGGGTATTGTCCGAGGCTGTTTTGGGAAAATTTTCGGCAATAGGGTCTGAACTATAATTTTCGCAAGAATTTTCAGGATAATAATTTTCGGTGTAGTGATTTATATCATAGGGTGTTACATCTGGATTTTCATAATGTGACAGGTCCGGTTGTTCAGTATGGTATTCTTGATCTGGACAATAATAATATGGATTACTTTGCATAGAATATTCGTCAGTATCGTGAGTTATTGTATCAGAGTGTTCGATATGGTTTAAGTTTAATTTTTGGAAATTTTGTCCTGCTTTATTAACATTTTTAGTATACCAGTCATTCGTTTTTGGTCTAAAGGGCTGTTGGAATGGTTTATTTTGATGGGATTGTATGGTGGATACACCGGACATTGGGGTAGGTACTGTCTGCTTTGTAGGGGTTGTATTATTATAAAATGGTTGCCTGATTGGCTGTTGTGGTCTATTAAAATTTTGAGAATTGGATTGAAATGGTTGATGCCTTTGTAAGTTGTTGGTTGGTAGAGCATGGCTGGGTTGGTAGTGTTGATTTTGATGAGGATTTATATTTGGTCTTGGTATATTGAACTTGGGTTTTTGTGGAAGTGATTTTAAATTTAGAGTTCGGGAAGATTCGTCAAATTGTTCTTCTGTGGTGATGACTTGTATCGCTTCGGTAATATTTCTTATATTTCTAGATCTAATTAACTGTTTATAATTGAAAGGCAAACAACGCGTGTATGATTCTAACGCCATTTCTGAATAGATGTTTACTTGGGCTTGCTTTTCTTCGATTGGTCGGTTCTGCTCGTTGACTTTCGCGACTAAATTACTTAAAATACTCATAATCTGTTGTCCTAAAAGTTTTGGTGTAAGTTTTGGATCTGATTGAATGTGGATTAATTTGTTTTGCAATGAGGAAATAGTGTGACCATCTCCAAATAATTCAGATAATAATTGTTTCAAAGCGTCCCAACTATTAAGTTCTAAGCGACATGATATGGCTAAGTCTGCTTGTCCTACTAACCTAGCTTTTACCGATGAAAAAGTGAATAAAAGAAACGTTTGATTTTCTGAAGGAAAAGCCGAAAAAAGTTCATCAGCAGCACGGATAAATTTTGGTAAAAGTTGAGGATTTTCACCACTAAATTTTGGGATATTTTCAATATACATGCGGACAAGAGTATAATCTATAGGCATTGGGCGACTCATAGTGTTTTCAGGTAGAGTTCTTTCAGTAGGAGGATTATTAATCAAAGTAGGTCTGGTATCTACGTTTTCTCTTTGAGAATTACTAGGGGTACTGATTGGTTCGTCTAGTTCTTGACTAAAACGACTCGGGCGAATTAATGAAATATTTGGCATCTAGAAAAATTTAAATGGAAATTTTTGTTTTTTGATTCAAGAAATAATTTTTTTTCGAATTTGGATTACGTAATCTCAACGTTGGCTCACTTAACTCTGTCAGGCCTCAATCTGCCTACTCCTAACAGAATAGTGTCAAGTTTGTTACTAGTATGTTGATTACGATGGTAAAATTTTGAATTTTGAAAAAGTAATCTCAACGTTGGCTCACTTAACTCTGTTAGGCCTCAATCTGCCTACTCCTAACAGAATAATGTCAAGTTTGCTACTAGTGTGTTGATTAAATGTCGATTAAAATTAATGATTAAAATTAATGAGGACAATAGATTCACTTTTGTTAGCAGAATTGTTTTATAGGGCTTGATGAAAGGACTTACTTTGAAAATACAGCAGAGCCTGGTTGTAGACGACAGGTTTTCGTCAGTGAAGTCTTCCTGGAAAGTGCTTCTTCGTGAGGAATCAGTTCTAGGGACCGTGAAGAATGCAGCAGCTTTTAGACAGGTTCTCTCTTGATCCTTTCACTAGAATAACGTCTTCTCTCGTACAGTTCTTTCTCGGAAATTGCAGTTCTAGGAACTATGAAGGTACCGCACAGGTTTTCACTTAGTTCTTTAACTAGAATAACTTTTCACAAAATCCTCCGTTGACTGCGCCAGTTATTGGTTCCTTCGGGAGCGTTTAATAACAGTTGTTTTGTTGTACTGAAGAAAGCACTTTATTGCCTATTGTTTACAATGCTAACTAACGCGACGATCTAATCTATTATCTCTCTTCGCTAGTCGCCAGCTGAAGCTTATATATAACGTGCGACTTGCGTAAGCATAATTTTATCTTAGCGAGTTTTCTAGGTAATTTACTGTAACTACATACGTTATAAATGGAATGTAAATAAGAGCAAAATATATATACAGGGTGTTTGGATAACATGAATATGGCTAACAGTATCGAACGTTTTGGCCAAATCCACAAAGACACAAATTGCAGGTACTGTTTCATCTAGTGCCTTGTAGATTTGAGCCGTTAATGCAGCAATTGCAGGATTGACTAGTTTAAACTTGTACTTTTGTACATTTTAACAAGCAAATACTTTTTTATATGACATTAAACGTAAAAATGATTCCCTCTTTTTAACTATCTATCAACACACTCTTCACATGGCTACAAAAATAATATAATACATCTTTAAACTGACTATTCAGGTTAACCAAAATGAAAATATTTGAACTGATTGATGAACTCTTCTCTGGTATATACATTTTTTTAAAGTGTACATATTATAATTTTTACACATTGATATTCAGTTATGATAGTTATGGAAAGAGTTCTCTCTACTTTTCAAATGTAGTTATAAAGGTAAGTAAAAGAATATTTAAATTATTTACCGAGTAAAATTACATATCTATATTTTATAAATCCAACCTAAAAATTATAATGTACGTATAAATCAATACTATTTTTAGTGAAGTAAATTTACGATGGAATTTAGCATAAAGCTAGTACCGGGCGGTGAGCGATAATATAATATATTATATCTATTTTTTTGTAATGGGATATACTCCTACAGACAAGTAAACCGCATAGCTTAAAAAGCCTTAAATACTTATTTTACAAGCTCACAAGTTTTGAAGACTTACTACTGGCACACCTTGTATAATAAAAAAATACAATTTGCCAGCATTCTGATGAGAGCTGTGCTATAGTAAGGTAAAAAGCCTATATTTCTATGAAAAACTTGTTTTGTTAACTCAATGTCACGTAAACAGTTTCCAACATAATGTCTTAAGTGTGGACCGGCAAGGCATGCTGGATTCTTCGCCTGCATCGTTATGCACGTCGATGCGTGGAAATATAAAGCCATATCACCATTAAAAAACATTCCTGACCGTCTCCGAAAAAACACCCAAGAGAGCCCTCGTTGTAATAATGTGTGTGTGGGCATGCACTCCGACGATGGCGTATCTGGTTGTGTGTTGGTGTTAGTGGCGGTACGAGCGAGGCCGTGAGAACGTGGAAGTGTGGCGAGTCCCAGGCGTGTGACTACATACTACAACTACACAAAACCCACCTCCGCGACCACGCTTGTGGATCCAGGACATCGTCGTTTCTCCCAACTTTTTTCTTGCTTGTAGACTGTCAAATGTAAATACATGGACTGGACAAACCCATAATTTTTCCATAGCACGTTGGAGACGTTCATCGCCATAGAGTTCATTCAAAGGACATCGTCGTTTTTCACAACTTATTTCTTAGTTATAGATTATAGGTACAGTGCGTTTCAATAACTTTGATAACATTTTGATCAGCTGTAACTTTTCTGTTTTTAAAGATATCGGAATGAAACAAAAACCATATTACATAGTGGACTAGCAAGTTTTTTCTTATTTGAAAAAACAAAAGACCAGTGATTTTGAGAGATCTTAACCTAACTTATATTTTTAAATGGAACGCCCTGTATATTATTGGTATTTGATTCTACTCAAAATTCCAAGCATATTTACAAAGCATATCCTATACCTATCTTCAACTGTTTCTGAGAAATAGTTTTACAAACATGTCAAATTATCATAAAAATTGCTCTACTTGTTCATGGCACACTTTGCACTTAGCTAAAGCTGAAGTTCGGCATTGCTTGAGCCGTGCTGGTAACAATCGAGCCTTAGTATTTTGTTCTGTTGAGGAAAATGGCAGACAAGTAGAGCGATTTTTGTGATAATTTGACATGTTTGTAAAACTATTTCTCAGAAACAGTTGAAGATAGGTATAAGATATGCTTTATAAAAGATGCTTGGAATTTTGAGTAGAATCCAAATATCCAATGTACTTCTTAGAATATTTCAAATATATATTCTATCAGGAATAACGAAAGTTTGCTGCACCTTAGCCTTCATATTTGGTATATATCCAACTAGTTAAATTTCCAAATCTTTGATATTATATATTGAATGTCAAGCTGCACAGTTTTTCACAACGACAGGCTCCAAATACATAGAAAATTACGGAATTCTGCATGAGATATATTTCATTCTGAATTTATGCGATAAATTTGTCGATTTGTTTTCGGTCGATATCCTTTGCCTTTTCCAAAAAGCAACAAGCTTCCACTATTTGTTTATATCCTGATTTCATGTTCATCATCGTCTTAAACATGGAGTAATTTGGTCAAAGCGTTTTCCATATTTTGAACTTTTCTTCAAAGTATACCAAAAGTACTTTTTCCCTGAACTTGCCATTAACATTATTCAGATCACACCATCACGAAAACTCGTACTGTTTCTCTGACTTACTGGGCAATAACTCGAAAGTGGCTTTATTAGCAGCTTTGATTTCAATAGAATTTTATTTTCTTGATTAACTTCCATGTCACGAGATTTGAAGTTGCTTGTCAACAAACGACCAAACAAGCATTGCATTTATAACTTTAATAACGTAAGAAATGCATTGATTTGTACTTTTAATGGTATAGGAAGAATAGTGCAGTGTATTGATATTTACTTATGTGCTAAAAGTGAATTTATTTTGTTGGAAGGAAGGAAATTTAAAATAGCTATATTTCGGTTCATGTATCAGTTTTTCTCTCCTAGGTACTGATGAAACTGCACAATATGCGAAAAACATTCTCTATATCCATGGGCAGTTATTTTCTTAAATTACACGAACTACAAGAAAATATTTGTATTTCTGACAGATGATCTTGTTTCATTGATTTGGAAGCTTATGAACGCAATGATTGTGGTACATATTCCACATATACATAATATAGATGAGTTTTTCGAGAAAATAAATGAAACACAAACATCCCAGGCCATTTTACCCGTGTCCAACCTGGTTCGTCTCGGTTTACCTCTTCGGAATCTCTTATCTGCTTTGTGAACGTGGCCACCGCTTCGCTCTCGCGATCAAACGAGTCTTGGCTCGTGTCCTTACCGCCAACCGCCAACACACGCCCGTAGGCAGGCGGGCGGTGCAGGCATTCTACATTTAGACGGCAGTCGGCAGAGTTGAGGTTTCGCAGGTAGTCAGTCAGGCAGTCGATACCCGCACGCACGTTCAGCAGAAGGCGAAGGGGAAAGCAGCTAATACGTCTATTCGATCATAGTCTCCTAATAGTAGGAAACTGTTGTTAGCGCTGTTGATGCAACCCTTTACCCGTCTTGGTAGACACTCGAACGAGTTTTATGAAATACTTACTACATGTAGCACCGATTCCGCGGATTTTTCAGGAAAAGTACAAATAATAGTTGCTACATGACCGTTTTCAATTTGATTTAGGCACAAGAAGATGAGTAAAATTACACAATATGTATTTAATATGGGTATTGGATGGTTTCCCACATGCGTTGCTTGTTTCTTCCATTTCGGTATAATTTTGGCTCTGTCAAGTAACTTGTGACGTCAAAGTTTTGCTGAGCATTCGGTTCAAATTGAGATCCCTGCACAGGTTTGATTTCACTTTTCATGACTAGGAGAACAGAACCTGTGAGGCGATGTAGATTGCAAGGTGTGGTAATAAGACAAAATGAATGTATTGTTATTATAGATCGCATAAATTTTGTTATTCATGTTGATAACAAACATATTTGTAATATATTATACTTTTTAAAAATTATGTTAGATTATGAAGTGATTCAGTAAAATATTGAGACAATATAAAAATCAGCTTCAATACTTATGAGAATTTACATGTTTATTTAAAACCATAAAATAGAATAGAAATTATTGTTGTTATAAAAATTAAAACATAGTAGAATTATACAAAATAATATAAAATTGACAATGCAGAGCATATAAACAGTTATTGTAGATTAAATTAATTATTTTATCATTTTTTAAAGAAAAATATAGTTAAAATTCATTAAATATTGGGACATGATATCATATTTTTGTATAGTACATAAACAAAAAAGGACTTAAACCAAGATTAAAGTATATAGAAAGAAAAAGAAAAGATCATTTAATAACATCATACACATATCAACATAAGTCAAGTGAAGATAATTAAAATATTAGTAATTTAAATAAATAAAATTTGTAAAATATTTAGAAATGTCAAATAAATATCATAGACAGGGACAAATGTCAAGTCTAAAGTTGGCTCCACAAGAGATATAACAAGGTACATAAAAAGAGTAATATTGAAGGATATTTAATAATTAGACATAAGTAAAATTGTAAAAACATAAAAAATTTGTCATAGTTTTAAGTAAGTGCAGTGAAAACATAAAAAACAGTGCATCGAAAAACTAAATAAGATCATATGTATGAACCATAATATGAGTGCAAATTTTACAACAAGGAATCAAGGTATCAAATTGGGAGAAAATTAGAGGAAAAACAAAAGTTTGTTGATTAGATACGAAAGAATGTAAGAACGAGCAGCGTCGGTTTTTGAACAGAGGTTCCAGAAAATGTAAAAATTAGCAAGAAAAATTTAAAATAATAGTTAAAAGTTATACTCACGTTACAAGAAAAGTGTCTAACAACAAAATCAACAGAGATCCAGGTCCAATTTAGAAATTTGGCAGTACCATATAGTGGGAAGAACCAGCCATCAATACCAGAAGCCCAATCACCAGTTCAGAGGGATTTCCAAAGGATTTCCAGTCGAAGTCTTATAAAAGGAAAATCAACATCAGAAAGGTATTTTATGTGCACATAAATTCACAGAAATTTACGTAAATTTTATCAGAGAAAATAAACGCTAGCTAGCTATTAAATTCACAAAATAGACAGTCACAGACTCTAAAACTTATTAAAACAATAAGTTACTTACCTTAGTATAATTAATAATCTTTACTTTTCTATTTAATATATTAAAATTCGTTATTTAGTGGAACATCTATCAAAAAGTTATGATTTGCAAATATAATACATTACCATCAATGAACATACACTAGCAGAATACCATAGAATCACGGATTTTAAGAATGTTGTATCCTATTAAGTTAAGAAATTTAAAATATTAAAGATAGGCAACTTTAATACACAACTGCCTTTAAAATAAAATTTATATGTTACCTATTAATTAAATGTTCATAAAACGTTAAATATTCTTGAATAAGTAGTAAACAAATCTCTTATGAAATAAAAATTGTCCATTTTAAATTGATATTTATTTGAAAGTAAGATACAGTGTGTTTAAAAAAAAAAAAAAGATTTGACTTGACGAGCGAACCGACTACCAGAGTCTTTGTTCTCCAAGCAGCCAGGGTAATTGAATAAGCATAAAAAATATAAGATACAGGTTTGTAGTCCAATAAATACAATTTTCTTTTATACACAAAATACACAAACACAAATCATTACAGAAACACAAATACAATTTCAACACAAATATTAATTGGCGCCCAAAAAAAAATTCATAACACTACAATATATTGTCATTTCATTTACTTTTTGCATATTTTGCTATAAAACGTTCTCTCTGCTAATATACATATTTCAGAAGTTTAGTGTAGTAGTTAGTTTAGTTAGTATGAACCTACCTCGATCTATGTATTTAGCTTATTTGAGGAAAATAATTATCCTAAATAGATAAGTTACCTGTAACGTCATGAAGATAAAATAATAGATAGAACTTTATCATACCCCAATGGAGCAATTGACATGCAAATTACTTAAATCTATTAAATAATTTTTATATTATAAATTTAGTGTACACCTTCATTTACTTTCTAGTATCCTAATGAAGAAAAGTTATAGCAAGTGTTTAAAATGACTATTAGAAATTCGAAATATAATTAATTCTTGGCCCGCAATTTTGCAAGAACCATGTTTCTCGCGAATCTAAATATACATAAAATGAGAAACATGGCACTTTATTACGAATTTGGCAACAATGGTGGTTACTCTAGGTCTCATTGTTTTGCAATTCGAGCTGGTCTTGGTCTTGTCTTGTCTAGTCTTGCGAGACCAAGACAAGATCAAGAAAAAACAAGATAAGGTTTTGGTTTTCCCCTTTCGATTTTCTCTACTTCTTCACTGTTTGCTCAATTTATTTATCTTCTAATTCCCTTTGAAAAGCAAGTTATATGCAATAAAGATATAGCTCCTTCTTCTGTTTTTTTCTTTGTACAACAATATGGAAAATGGGCCAGTGAGTTATGATGCAATCTGATTATTGACATATAGGGTAGCTAAGGAAATATTTCGAGATGATTTACTAATGACATACATAGAACAAAACAATATTTGCCAAGCAAGGCCACTTATATAGGTTATGGAAAAAAGTCGTCGTCCACAAATCCATGCAGATGCACAAAATTCAAATGGCTTTATCACGTCAGCAAAGCTTGACAGATTTTTGTTAGTCATAGATGGTCATGTAAGAAGCGATGTCACTGTCGAAGCTAGTTCCTGCGAGGTCATACATCTGCATGTATGTGCCTTTCAAGCAATTTTCGAAGATTTTGCAACTTGTCATTTTAACCCCCCTCCCCATTTTCACTAATAGATTCAAGTAGTTTATAAGTAATGTTATAATATTACAAAAAAAAAAAAATTAAAAAAATTAAATAAAAAATTGGGTATATAAGTATGTATACTGTATAATTAAAGCCTTTTTCTGTAACAATGAACATAGGAACATCTTCCTCTTGTTTTGTATCTACTACCTATACTGAATATTTCTTTCTATGACTCAAAGGCCTCTTATAGTACGGACAAAATTGCTATACTTCTGAACGGGCAAAATTATCAATAATGCATGAAGATCTCTTACACTTTCTGCTATCCTAATGCACAGAAGTAAGTTCTTTGATTTAAGTGTCGGGTAATACGGACCACTAACTAACGTCACACCGCAACAATTCTTTTTGGTTTTAAAACCATTAATTTGTTTATTATATCAAAAAACAGCGAATAATAATAAGTATAGAAAAAAATTATTTAGTGACAGGGCTAGTTAATGTATGTAGATCATGGTTTGGTTAACTCTCCCATTATTTGTTCGTAGTTTTCTATTTGCACTGAGTGAATAAATTAAATTGGAATTAACTAACAAACCGAACATTCTCCGGTTTCAGCAATTGAACCTAAACCTCCTGTGTCAAAGCCAAACGCTGCCCGCGATACCAGTTAAGTAAATATTATCATTTTTCTGAATAATCAGGAAAGAAGTTTACTAATTAAAGTTTTATTTATTTATTTTTAATTTATCAAGTGAACGACAATTAATTGCCAAACTTGAAAGTAAGGTGGTTTGACAGCTTTGAATTTCATGTTATGTTCATGTTATGAGTCAAAATATTACTGTACTCTTCTTAAGCACGAGCATTTTCTCAACTTCTTCAAATTTTGTTGTTATTCTTAGTTTTTGTTTTCTTATAAATTCCTTGTGATAATACCACACCATAGTAAACTGTTAAACTGGATAAAATCGTTTTTGGAAGATTGTGAATTTATACTTCGTGTTGCTGACAGTTTTTCTGAGAGAAGACAAGTATTGACTGGTGTTCCAGAAGGTTCGGTTCTTGGACCAATTCTGTTCCTTGTATATGTCTCTGATATAACGAATACTTGTACTTCTCATGTTTATCATATGCACATGATCTAGATGATCTAGATATTATTAGCAATTGGTGTTCCAAATGGTGCATACCTCTAAATCCTTCTGTGTACTCCATATGTCTAGAACTAATTCTAAGGTAGTATACATTAGCTGTATTCTTTTTACCAGAAATCTTAGTTTATCTCTGATTGGTCAATTAAGTGAGATTAACTCAGATTAGCTAAGATTTCTGGTAAAAAGAATATGGCAAATGTTGGTGATACACAACAAAATGATCTCGGAATTATTATAATGAAAAAATTGTCATGGAGTCTACAAGTTGCCAGGGCAGTGAAAAAATGTAATCAATTGATTTTTATGATCTGAAAATATTGCAGTAACCTTACCCTGCATACCTTTCTGACATTATATAAATCATACATTCGTCCTTATTTGGAGTTGGCGGTGACCATAATATGATATCCACTATTAAAGCAAGACATTGCAAGACTAGAGGAGGATCCTGCAATGCCAAATGTACTGCCCACAGGTGATGTTTGACTTAAATCCTGACCCCCGTCTTCAGGCAATTCATTCAAACCTAAAAAGGAAAGCTTTCGTACACGTAACAGACAACATTTTCTACCCAACAGGATATTCGATCTATGGAAAGATTTACCAGATAATGTAGTTTATAGCATTTCTAAATTCTTTCTGACTTGACCATCACTAATCAGCATCCAATGTAACTGTTTTCTTATGAATTTGTTTTGAAATATTTATATTATATTCATGTGCATTGTACTTTGATTTCTCATTTATTTGTTTTCACTACGTTATTAGGATAAATTTTCTTTTGTTCTTAGGGCATGACAAGCTCTAATTATTTGTTAATAATAATAATAATAATAATAATAATAATAATAATAATAATAATAATAATAATAATAATAATAATAATAATAATAATAATAATAATAATAATAATAATAATAATAATAATAATAATAATAATAATAATAATAATAATAATAATATACTTAGTCTTAACCTTGTACCAACCTCTTGATTTTCTGTTATCTTCTTTTTATTTCTCACTAGAATAGTATCACCTGCAAATGGTAGGCACTGGTGACGTTTATATTTATATTAAGCCAGATCTGATCAGAGTATTTCCTCTAGTACTACATACAAGAAGAGCGGTGATTGATAAGAAATCTTAAAAATACCTCATCCATAATAACACGTTATAATAAGACGTTCACATTTTTTAATATCATTTGAAAATAATATATTATGAGTTAGGTATTTGTTATCAAATGTTGAATATTTAATTTTGCTTATTCACTGCTCTCTTTTCCATAAATTATGTATGTAGCAGCTGAACCAAGATAAATGGCCTGATTTTTCACTGGCTTATCAGATATATATCTAAATTTTCAAATGCTGTATTAAAACTGAATCAATCCCAATTTAATATGCTCATTTCGTCCTTCCAACAACTACTACCAACACACACCACCCGCCGTCGAGATTCTAAACGCTTCTTTAATATAGGGAACGCAGTAACAGTAGCAGGTATCAAATTCCAGATGGCATGCACACAGAAGCCAAACCAACAACCCCCATCTAGGTTGTCGTCACCCATCCATCGTCGAGATTCGAAATGTTTCTCTACTACCAGGAATGCATAAAACGATGAAGTAGTGAGATGTATATTAAACTCTCTAATACGTGAAATCATTGCTATTATTTTTTATATCTTATAATAGTGCATCGGCCTGACTATTAGACAAATACGTGGTAATAAAAAATATGTTTTCAAAAATCCACACACATGCTTCCTTTTGAAAAATGTTACTTATCGTTCATTTAGCTGGATCGTAAGGTAGATTTTTTCAGTACCATGCAAGTCTTCGAAATGCCGCCCCTTAATTTTTTTATCTTTAAGTAACTTTTGGTTGCGATAAAAAACTGCAGAAAATGTATGAATACAATTTTTATTTTCAAAATAATCAGTCTTCTGCAAATTGTTCCATTCAATAGAAATGAATGAACGATTTCTATGTTTTGTTTGCCTTGTGTAGTGTTTTATTAACTTTAATTTGGAAAAAATCCAGTTCCCACTGACTATAGACACTGACACTGATAAATCAGTGTTTGGACACAAATTTAGGGTTGCCACCTGTCTTTACTTCGGAGGGACAGTCCTTACTTCAGCCTCTGTGTCCTCCCGTCCTTCCTTTTACTGGAAATGTTCTTACTTAGCGAAAATAGTAAAGTTCCTAATAAAATATAATTATTAGAACAAAAAATGACGATATTATAAACATTATTTTTAAATGTTATGAGAAAATAATGGAAAATGATGCTATAACAATTTAAAAAAACATCTCCCCCCTATTCAACAACAAACAGAATGCCCTTACTTGAGAACAGAAAAAGTAAGAATGCCTACTTGAGTATATAAAAAGGTGACAACTCTTTAACATTCATACAATACAATATACATCAATATGGGCATAACGTAGACCAATATCCTATATAAAAATAGCGTTGCCTAAAAACTTGTAGGTATGTAATTACTAATTATTGAAGAGTCCCTATACCTTTAATGGTCACATTACACAACACCAATAAAAAACAAATTTCTACTTCTCTACGAACTAAACTCGTGACTAAACAGAGGCAGGCTAACTAGTAATGCAAATAATTTTATTTATTATTTATGTATTTATTTATTTATTTTCTTTTGCAACGCCATCTTACCACATAAACAGATACTGAATGATCTTTCGTTGACAAGAGAACAGAAGTAATATTTGATCGGTAAAAATCTGAAAAGTAATTTTGGGAACAAAGGGTACATTTTGTTTTAATATTATTGAGTGATTAATTATAGGTATTGAATAAATTATTCTATGTTCTTAATATTATTCACAGTTATAAGAAAGAATTTTGTATTGACTTGGCCAAATTACCCCTCACATAGACATCTGGAATGATATTTCTATATCAAGGAAGCAGAATTTGAAAGAGTTTTTCATATATTTTTATCAAGATTTTGTTTTACCAGTTAATTTTCGAAATATAACATCATATAATAATTCATACTTATTTATACTAATGTTAAATTGCCATCTAATTATTTTTCTTTTCATTATTAACAATTGTGCTCACCATATTGCTCGCTTGGAGAATATTTTTTATTTCTACTAATTTTTGTATTTTGTATTTTTTTATATATCAACTTATTTATCCCTTTTGCTAAATAAAATTGCTTTATATTTATTTCTTAAATCCAAAACAATTTAAAAAATTTTATGAATATTACTTCTGTGTAGGTATTGGTCAGTGGTATGGGTGTAGTGTATAATTTGTATTTATTTATATTTATTAACAATAAATAACATTATTTTATACTACATTGTTTTGTTTCTGGTTTAAGTGAGAGGAGAAGAGAAGTGTGTCTTTCTTGCTGCTCAAAGTAACCCCAGGTTTTATATGTGGAATAACTTTATCGTAACAGGATGCCAGCACTTAAGGGTAGGTAGGTTCAATAGTATATATAGACCTAACTTTTTCAGTATAGAATGCTCAAACAGTTAGATTTTAGATAGATAGATCATTTTTGAACCTACACGTTGATTCAAAATAATTTAAAAAATGGAAATATTACCATTCAAAAAACAAGTTTTATTCTATTTTATAAAAAATACATTTTGAACTACAGTGGCATAAAAAAAGGAAATTTAAGAATTCGAGCTAGCTGGACTGTGCCATCTTACCCCACACTTAGAGGTCCGAAGTGATCCTTTACTAGCAGGAGAACAGATATTATAGGAGATATATTTATCGCATTATGTAAACCTGAATTTCATATTATATGCGATTTTTTCTGAAGAAAATACCCTCAAAACATTTCAAGGATTTTTAAATAATTAACAAAACACATTTCATGCGCCTAGTAAATTAACAGCTTATTTTTTTTTCTTAAATTATTGACAAACTGAAGTTAATATTACTATACTTACTTATTAATACTAAAAGTATCATCTTTTCCTTACGGACTACTTTTAAAAAAACTTAATACATTTCACTTATTTATTTGTTATCCTTTAGTTTAGGTATATCTTCACTGAATAGTCAATCTGTTAATTTGTTTATAATAAATGTTAATTTGTTTTTAATCAGCAGGAGACCAGCATTATCTGAAGGTTTGTTAAATTATTGACAATAATTAATTAACAAACCTTTGTTATTATATTGTGCAGTTAAAATGTTACATACTCCTTAAAAATAAACTAATGTCGTGTGAAATTTTAATAATTTGATTATAACTAATATTTACTAATTCCGTTCACCTTGTTTATTAGATATATTTCAATTCTCAAGTCATATATGTATATTAAAAATATATTGTAATTATATAAAAATTAGCTTTAAAATGTTCTACAGCCTTAATTAAGTAGGTTTAAACCAAGGACAAATAATAATATTTATTTTATTTTAGTAAAATGAAACAACCATTTGCTCTAAGTATTCAAAAATAAAATAAATCTTTAGGTAGGTAGGTATATTATTTATTATATTTATTATGATATGCAATTCATTTACACCGTTGAAAACGTGAGTTGAGAGTTGAATATTTATTTATTTCTTTTCCAAACATAGTTTTTATCAAATTGTAACTCTAGTTTAGAAATACTGAATACTAAAAATACAGTTAAGTAGATTTCTGATACAAATTGAGATAAAATGCAGAAAATTTCTACAGCATTCTATGAGAAGAGCTGGAAGTTTAAAGTATAACAAATTATTTTATAAATACGTTACTTTACCAAGAAATCATATCAGTTCCTTCATTAAATAAAAATCATCAAAATCAATTTAATTGTCGACTTTAAAACACCATAAATAAATAAATGAAATGGAAAAAATATGTTGTTTCTTGCATTGTTTAAATTGTTGCTTTAACTAACCAACTTCAAAATTCAGAGAAATGTATGTGGTTTTATTTATAAGCTGTTATTTTCTCGCGACTGGGCCATCTTACCCCGACACTTAGAGGTATGGAACGATACTCTACTAACAAGATAACAGACATTAGAGGAGGTATATTTGCCATACTATGCAGTCATTTAATGAATCCATGTTTAATTTTTAAAGTAGATATGTAGTAAATTTAAATTTATAAAGAAAGTTGAATTAATACTAATTCAATAGAATAACAGAAGAGGAGACATTTTATAGATATAAAATCTAAATAACATACTAAACAATAAAAGAAGATTAACAGTACAAACTAACATTGAGTGAATTGAAGCTCATGTGTGTGAAATTATTTTGGTGCTAAATTTAGAGTAAATTTTAACAAGGGAATAAGCTTATCAATACAATTTTAAAACGCACTGTTTACTTTTTCAGTTCAACTTGTTTATTTAGATATATTTCTATTCTTAAGTCATAGATATTAAAATAATATATTGTAATTATATAAAAATTAGCTTTAAAAGGTTCTATAGTCTTAAATAAGTTTAAACCAATGACAAATAATAATATTTATTTTATTCTAGTAAAATATAAAAAATCATTTGCTTTAAGGGTTCAAAAATAAAATAAATTTCTTCGTATGTTATTTATTATAATATGCAATTCATTTACAGTGCTGAAAGCATGAGTTGAAAATATTTTATTCATTCTTTTCCGCAACATAGATTACTTGTTTTTATCAAATTTCAACTCTAGCTAAGTTATAGATACCGAATTCTAAAAATACAGTTTAGCATATTGATAATTATTAAGTACATTTCTGGTACAAATTGAGATGAAATGCAGCATTTTTCTACAGTATTCTTTGTCAGAGTGGGTATACTTTAATCATCAATATAATAAATTTGTTTTCAGTTACCTACCTTACTGCTTTAGTTTTTCGAATAATTCGAATAAAATATAAAAGTTTGAAGTATAATTTATTTTATAAATACATCTTACATGTCAATATTTTTCTAACGATAAAAGCTGTGTAGTCACACCTTTTATGAAGTTACAGATCTCAAAAACGGTTTAAAGGACAGAAGAGAAATGTTCCAACATTTGTTAACACTTAAAAATTATCAAAATCAATTTAATTGTTAACTTAAAAAATCATAGATACAAAGTAAACGAAGTAAATATGTTATGTTTGCATTGTTCAAGTTGTCTTCATAATAAGTCTGTGATGTATGTTGTTAGCTGTTGACTGCTCTCTCGTCTGGGCCATCTCACCCCGACTCTTAGAGCTATGGAACGATCCACTACTACCAAAATAACAGACATTAAAGGAGGTATATTTGTCATACTATACAGTAAATATAGAATGAATACATGTTTAATGTTTAAAGTAGATATGTAGAGTAAATTTAAATTTATAAGGGAAGTTGAACTAATACTACTTCAATAGAATCACAGAAGATACATTTTATGGATATAAAATCCAAAAGACAAACTAAACAATAAAAAAAATTTACAATAAAAACTAATATTGAGTGAATTCAAGTTTATATATGAGTGAAATATTACTTTGGTGTTGTTTTGAGTGAATTTAACAAGCAAATAAGCTTATCAACACATCAATTTTTAATTTAATTTTAATGTTAATGAATCAGCAAAAAATGCACCAGTCCTGCACATATGCTGTTTTGCGAAATATGAAATTTAAACATGAACCTTGTTCTTAGATTCATGCAGTTTGGTGTATTGGAAACTTTTATTGGTGTGTATAAAGAATTCTGATTGGTTAGATGGAATCCACCACAACAAACTACAGAATTAAAAGAAGACCTCAGGGCGTACTACAACGTGTCCCAATTTAGTTGTATATGCAGGGTTCTGGGAAATTACAAGAGACAGAAGGATGCGGCTACTTTTTCGAGAAACTTGAGATACTGTAATCAGGTCTTTTACAGACCTCTTTGTTTTTGAGATACAGGACGAACATGAAAATAATATATACTTTTACGGAATTCTGTGTATCTCAGAGAATAGCTGAAATATCGGAATGCTTCCGATAGAGTTTTTTAGGTACAGTGGAGTACTTGTAATTTCTCTACAGGGTGTCTCATATAACAAGAATTCAAAATTCATTATATTTTCATCAAAATATTTAAGAAACTGCAACTTATAGTAATAAAACTATATACTACACTAAAAGTTTGCATTA
This sequence comes from Monochamus saltuarius, assembly GCA_025584915.1. Taxonomy (NCBI): domain Eukaryota; kingdom Metazoa; phylum Arthropoda; class Insecta; order Coleoptera; family Cerambycidae; genus Monochamus; species Monochamus saltuarius. The sequence continues at coordinate 2,295,122 of CM046725.1, forward strand.
TATATTGCACTAAATTGCAAAAAGTGTAGATGCCAAATGGAAACTAACATTTGTCAAGGAAACAGAATGGCTATTCCCGAGAATTATACCTACACTTGAAAAAATACCTCACTATTATCGTCTAAAATCGCATATCCGCTACGAAAAAAGTTCCCATCAAATCGACAAAAATGGAACATATATACGAAAATGTGAAAAATTTGAAGAAGCTTGCGAAGAATATTAAAATATTTCTTTGGCAAACTGCTACTCATGTTAAGAATTTTTTTGTAGCATTTCTGAAATAAAGATTTAATTAAATATAAATAATTATTACACTTTCACCTTAGACTATGCAGAAAAAGACAATGTTTCGTTATATCGGAAATGCCCCTTCCTCAATACTATTAATTTTTAAGGGTTAAAATGAAGCAAATTGTATAAATAATACTAATATGTTTTTTTTTCATTTCCTCATGATCCGCTTTTGCGGACACATGAAGTTTATTTCTGCACACATTGATTTAATTCCATTCGTTGTAGATATTTTATTAAGTAAGCATTTTTGGATCCATCTTCGTCGAAATATTTTACTTATTTGTATTATGTTCTGTTTATTTGACACAATAACTAATAATAACTTGCGTATCTTTCAGCATCAAAAACATTTATTCCAATAGAATAAAATTTGTAAATATTCCATAATAATGCATATTTTACGTAATAAAACAGTTATTACTCTGTGGTAATATCGTGTTAAGTCAATTGAATCTATTTAGCAAATGGAAGTTTTTATAAATAAAGTTTCTGTCGGGACTGGGCCATATTACCCCACACTTCGAGGTAGAAATGATCCTCTTCTATCAAGATATCATATTTTAAAGTAGGTATATTATCGCGCTGTACAGCTGTACAAACTGAATCCATATGCCTTTACATGCGAGTTCTATGAACGAGTCCCATTGTTTTTTGTAAGATACACACTTGAAATTTTGCACGTACTTTTATCTTATTCCGGCATACTCATCATGTAATTTTGGTTAAAAAAATCGAAGGGCGAATAGTGGTAACTGAGGGATGCAGTACCCTTTATCCCCTCCAATTATTTCTAAGTACGCCTATGCAGCTTTTTCTTGAAATATCAAACGTAGAATTTTCTTCTGATCATTTTATCTCTTTTGTAATTTTTTGTTTAAATGCTCCGTTTTGGAGAAAAGCGACATGTATTGATGGCTTATAAATGTCGGCCGCTGAATGTTAGGAAAAAATAGTGAGCTCCCTTATCCCAACAGATCACATCCTAAAAGGAAGGTTTTCTTAAATTTGGATCGACATCTTCATGAAACCGGAAAGTTTATGGATCAGAAGTTTGGAATTTGCGGCCTATATAGAAAATTAAGCCCTTAACAAGAGGAACAAATCTTAGCACTGATAGAAGAAGAACCAAGCACAAGTATAATTATTGTTTCTCGACAAATAGATAATTGAACAAAGATGGATGTTAATCGGACCTTAAAAACCCAACTTCTGCACCCGTATCTCATCCAACGCGTACAAAATATCCTTCCCCAAGATTTTGCTTCTAGGATGCAATTTAGTCGTTGGTTGTTAACACAGAATGATGCAGATAAGGACTTCGCAAGAAACATTCTATTCACGGATGATGCAAGCTTTACAAGAAATGGATTAACAAACATGCATAACAGCCACATATGAACAGATTTGAATCCCCATGCAACCATTGTAGCACACCATCAATTTACATTCAGGGTTAATGTCTGGGCGGGAATACTGGACAATATTCTGTTGGGTCCCCTTTTCATACCAAATAATTTAAATTATTATCATTTTTAAATTTTTTGCAAAATGAATTCCGAGATGTTTTACGTGATTTTCCTATTATCTTACGTGACGGTATGTGGATGCAGCTTGATGGTGCTCCACCCCATTATGGTAGAAACGTCCGGTATTTATTTCCCAATCGTTAGATTGGTCGAGGACAAGACGCACCTATTAAATGGCCACCACGATCTCTTGATCTTAATCCATTAGATTTTTTTTATCTGCGGTGCTATGAAAACTATGATTTATGCTGCAGAAATAAACGACATTAACCATCTCAGAGAGAGAATAGTAATGGCAGCTGATGAACTTAGGCAAAAGGAGAATATCTTTCCAAGATAAGGCTTTCACTACTTAAAATGGCACGTACATGTGTTAATCAGGAGGGTGGGCAAGTAGAACATTTGTTAAATTAGTATTAATTAATTATTTTATTTAATGTTATTTAGGGAAAAATGTATTATGGTGATCCTTCATTATTATACTATTACTAAATGAGGCTATTATTTTTTGGTTGATAAGACAACTGTGTTTAGACAACAGATTTTAATGCCATATTATTTTTTCAATTCATAAGTAACTATTCCTCATTTTATAAAATTTAGAATTATTTTATTTTAATTAGCAAATATTCATTCAGTAAGTATTACGATTTGCTAAGTTGCCAAGGTATTGTAATGATAGGTATATCCACAAAATTTCAGTTTCACTTGAAAATGGTAGTGAATGATAGATTTATGGGCACTACAAATTGCCGTTTTTCTCCAAAACGGAGCATTTAAATAAAAAAATACAAAAAAGATAAAATAATCAAAAGAAAATTCTACGTTTGATATTTCAAGAAAAACCGGCATAGGCGTACTTAGAAATAATTGGAGGGGGTCAAGGGTACTGCATCCCTTAGTTACCTCCATTCGTCGTTCGATTTTTTTCACCAAAATTACATGATAAGTATGCAGGAATAAGTGGGCATCTTACAAAACAATGGAATTATTAACAAATATATTTTTCAAAATGCCACTTTAATACCCTGTATATTGCATCTTTGAATAACGCTAAGAGTTGCCACATAATGTTTTCCCAATAAAAGAAACGTAATTTGTAAACTTGTATATTTTACATTAAATTAACAAAACATGTTTATGTTATAATATATAACATTTTCTCCTAATATACCTACTATAATGAAGTAAAATATTAGTACAGTGAATTATTGAATATTCTCTAAATCCGGTAGATACTGTTGTTGAGCAACGGAGGATATTAACATGTCAATTGGTTTGGTGTCATCGTATAGAGCAGGAGCCTCACATAAAATGGAAATAGTTCCTGCTATCGATGCGATGATAAAAATCCACAAGAAGAGACGGTCTAGTACCATAGCCACGAAGCCCCAATCTTGATCCTCCTGTAAATGACATGAATTATTTTAGATTTTCCGGAACGAGATTTCGAATAATTTCCTTAATAACGATCTAATTTCGATGTAATTGGCAAAATTTATGCTTTCAATAAAATAGGTTACATCAGCAGTATGAAGATGAATTATGTTACTATTTTTTACGTAATTTTTATTTTAACATATTTAATATTCGTATAAATTTATAAAATGGATTTTAAAGGAATGCGTTCGGTGAACAGAAATGTTTGATGAAAACTAAAAAGGGGTTTGTTAGTTAAATACAGCGGCGTTCGTAAAATATTAAAATTATTAAATTAGATAATAAAATGTATTATCTTAATAAAATGTTGATAATAAAAAAGATAGAGGGGTCAAAGTTGTGTTTTTTTGTAATAATTACAGAATATATCAACATAAAAATTTGACAGTAGATGTTTTTGGATATTAGAAACTATATAATATATACAAGAAGGAAAGGAGCTTAATGGATCATAATCTTATAGGAGACGGATGCATTTTAACGGCTTGATGGATCCAGAGAAAAAAGATGGAGGGAACAACGATATGATCCATTAAGCTCCTTTCCTCCTTGTATATTTCCTGGCTGAGACCCTGACAGTAGTTGCTGGACTCTGACGATCTGCAGTAACATATATAAAAATTTAAGATAGAAGTCATACTGATTCTTGCAGTTACAGATAGTCGTTCTGAATTAGTTTCTGGATAATCCGCAGTGTGAACAAATTTTTCCTTCCAAAAATCCTTCCAAATATTCTCATTATCCAGCACGTCCATTGAAATTTAATTATCAACAAATAACAATCATCTCTCATATTTCAATATGAAAAATTATTGTCTCAGAAGTTTTCGATTTTGTAAAGCAATTGATTTGAACCAAAAGCGGTTAAATACCTTACATTTAGAAAATTATTAAAATTTAATTAATTATGGCGGGTATGGTAATGTTGGCTTGGGTCAATGTAAGAGATTGATACCGGTTGACTTTTGACTACCCCCCTAATTAATGAGGTTTTCCAGGTTTTCCTCATTCCTGCACTGAATGGTGGTTAGGGCCTACCAACGTAAGTCGTTCCTGGGCGCAAATGCGGCCTGCTTAATAATAATATGCCGCCCCCTCTCCCGTACAAGTCTTCGACTTCTGGGCTAATCTTCGTGATTAGAATGGGGGGTAGAGATATTATTATTATTATTATTATTATTATTATTATTATTATTATTATTATTATTATTATTATTATTATTATTATTATTAAGGTCCTTGTAAAATGCAAAATAATTGGTTTCAAATTTCTTACCGCATTGAATTGATCTTGTCTTTGTATGTGATGTTGTATGAACATAACGTTGTGGATTGCTTTTTCTAATTCAAATGGATATTTCTTCTTGGTTCCCGAATCACTCTCATCTAAACCGGAAAATACAGATGGCAAACCATTGTATCCCAATCTTCCACTTAGGGCTCCAGCAAATCCACGCAATCTAAAAATGATCAATCATAATGTAACTAGTTATTCCAAATTCCAACATTGAAATCCTCTAAAACATCTGTATTCAGATGCTTATACAAATATTTCCAATATTCTGCATACATCGCGTTACCACAAATTTTTGCGATCAAAAGAAGATTAAATTAAATGTATCTATATCAAATGTTGTTTATTTAGCCTATAGAGGATGTTGAATATTAGACAGTTTGCTTCCTCTATCAGTTTGCTACGAGAAAGCAATACCTTGTTGTATTTGATATCTTTTGCCATTTTCGAGATACACTTGTTTTGCTTAAAACATGCAATTTTGGAACCAAACTTGTTAATACATTAGCAGGCATAGGTACCAATTGTGAATTAAAATGTCAATAATTACATTACTTTGAATATACCAGATAAACGACAATAAAAAGCTTTATGTCAGTAATTCTCTAACAAAATATGGAAGAAAATGCCTTTGGAGCTGCTTAGTTTGATACCGCCCGATTCTCCAACACGAGACTCTTAGATCATAGAACTTTTATGCTGGTTGGTAAAATATTTCGTGAACCGTTACATTTAACGCTTTATAAAACTTCTTAGGATCCTTCAAGCCAAAACATGGTGGTGGAAAACCACTACGAGTACACTGTTGAAGATAAGGAATGGGTTTTAGAATTGATGGATGAATTGATTCTACAATAAGTACTATATAATTATCATTGGCCTCATATGTTCCCAAATTTACAGTCCATATCACGCTTCAAGTTTAGTTAATGGTAATCAATCCATGTATAATCAAAGTATGGACTACAATATAGATTTTCTTTTCATCGAAAAGTATGGAAGCTTTGAAAACTTCTCTAGCATTATACTATACAAGTATATTGGTGTGCTTTTGATTGTCATGATTCTATTTTCATTACAAATTCTTCTAAAACTAATACGCAGTTTCCAAAATTTGCTTACCTGTTAGTAGTCGACGTAGAATGCAGTCCATTACATCCACTAGCTCTGTTCATGGACGAACTGGAGGTACTACTAGATGATGATCGACTAGAAGGCATTGCGTCAATATCTCGCTTCTTCGTTATTATCCGATTTGAAGGAATTTTGTGAGCTGCTAATTCTGTTAGCAGATCTTTGGGTACTCTCATTAATAGCAGCTTGGGCACACTTTTAATAAAAAAACTTCGAACCCACGGCGCCATTTTATGAGTACTTGGTTTTCTGTAATGTACGTTTAAAATAATTATAGTTATTACTACGGAAAATCCTACCAACACCATGGTAAATAAAATGTATTTTCCCAAAAGTGGCAGAGCTAGTGATGTAGAGGGTATAATTTCTGAGATCAACAAGAAAAACATTGTTTGAGATAGCAGAATATTTATGCATAAGGCAATTTTTTCTCCAGAGTCTGCAGGTAAATAAAATACTAGTACTGATAGGTAGGAGATGCCCACACACGGTACTATAAGGTTGACGGTGTAGAAAAGAGTTTTTCTTCGTAACGTTATATTGAAGAATATATCTGAAAAAAGGAAAAATTAATGTCGGTATTAAGAGTCAATATACAAGCTTATTATTTCATGTTATTATAGCTTCAAATAAATTTACCAGGATAAGGCTCCAAACAACATGGGTAATATTTTTCATGTCTTTCTGCAGGAACTCCGAGAATGTCCCACTCCACACTGGGGTAGTATTCTCTAAGATCTATGCCAAGCTCCACTTTGTCTTCACCTACTTTTTGGCTGATATGCTTCAAATCAATCTATAATAAATACAATAAATTTTAACAAAAATACTGTGAGGATATAAAAAAATTAAATACAATTTGCAACACGTAGTGTTAAATGAGATGAGGTAAGCTCCAAGTATTACCTTTGGGATTTGACGGAAACGACTACTGACGTTATCAATTATATATATTTTTTAAACTCTTTTTTCTAATAAACCTTTATTAGATAATGTTTTCTGTATTACTCCTCGTTTAAAAATTGTAAGCAATATCGTCCTAAAGAGCCGCAAAATAAATAAAAATCACATTAGCGATGGAAGGATCAAGATGCATTTTCTGTTCGAAAGAATCAAATAATTGATCGAAAGGTAAGAAACAATGTTAATACAGCTAGACTGTATTTCAAACAAAACCCACGAAATTCTATATGGCAGGCTAACCGGGAATTAAATTTGGATAAATCTACCGTTCAACGAATTTTAAGGACCAATGGGTATCATTACTACAAAATTCACAATTTGGACTATTTGCCTGAGCGTCATATTGAAAACAGACTCAATATTATTGCTCAAATTGTTGTAAATGTAGAAAATGTTGAACAGAACCTTTTTCGGCACGTTCTCTGGAAAGACGATAGTCGGTTTGTAATTTCCTATAAGAAGAACTTCCTGCACTTCTGCCTTTGCAACTAAGGAGAAACCTATGGATTCAGCACGATGGAGCTCCATCCACAAGGCCAGTAATATTTAGAAAACACGTTTCCAGAGAAATGGATTGGATTAACGAACCTATTCAGCGGCCTGGAAAGTCACCAGATCTAAAACCCCATAATTTTTTTTATGGTTTTAAAAAATACGGTTTACAAAATACCTTCTTGAGATATATAATAAAAATTTATTAAAAAAAGAGCTTTTTGACAGGAAAAAAGTTCGAGTATGTTTCAGGAAAAAATATAATTGATGAAGTCGTTTCTGGCAAATCCCAAAGATAATACTTTCGATTGAAATTTAACATCACGTGTTCCAAATTATATTTAAATTTTTTGAACATCACAGTAGGCTCATACTATTATGTTTGAGACACCCTGTACAATACTTGCGCCATGGTGTCTATCTTACCCTTACTTAAAATTTCAGTTAAGGTTTAATGAATATTTAGTATTTGATACCTAAAAAACGCGAAAACCTGTCTCTTTTTTGTTTAACCAATATGTTGAACATAAAGTTTTGGTGCCCATTCAATTTTTTTTTCTCTTAATGGGTATAAACAAGTGAACGAAAAATAAACAATTCCAATAGCAATTATTTTAATCTCTGGCGCTTAGACTATATTTAATACATACTTGATTGCCATCGTAAGTCCAAGATCCAAACTTCATGAAACATGTCTGCTGATCAAAGGGAAAATATCTAACATCAATTTCACATGAAGACTTGAAGATTGCTGGTGGTGTCCAAAGCACTTTTCCTGTATGGTGTAAGACAGCTTTGGTCATGGTAGTGACAACGTATTCACCGTCAGCACTAGAAATATATCTATTAATATTGATTTGATACTATCATAATTAACATTTAGTGTATCTTTTGTTCTGTTCAAATATGGATATATTCTTCAAATATGTTGTTGCCAAAATGATATCAAATTAAAGAAATTTAAACATCTCTCCTCAAAAGTGACGAGGCTTGACCAATACCATTCATCCATAGCATAATTTTAAAGGTTGCAATACCCAGAAATATTCATGACATTGAAATTAATAAATTTAAATAATGCTCAGGGTAATAATTGAATTTGATGTGCGGAAAATTGACTAGAGTTTTAATAAAGAAAAGCTATATGGAAGTCATTTATAAGAATTTAGAATTATAAGACACATAACAAGAGGCAGTGAAAGAAGCATTGGTTACATGAAAGTTCCCCATGGTATTCCTTGTCTTCGACGTCGATTTTTGTAAACTAGGACATTCAATACTCAAATTTTCTGTTGCGGGTTCTAAATAATTCCTTTCAAACTTAGTTAATAATGGATTGATTTGTAAACATTGTCTTTGCATCTTGTGATTCAACTTACTTATTATAAAGCACTATATCCGGCAGCCAAATATGTTCTGATGGTACGTAGAGCTCTTTGACTCCACCGTACTCTTGTGGGTCCCACATAAATTTATGATCTTGCCATTCCTGAAATATATGAAATTACAGTTTCTTGATAACTAGGTTTACGAAACTTCATATTCTTACGTGTTCCAACCAAACGTTTGTAGTCAAGATCTGATCTTTCAAATTCTGAAACATAAAAAAATATTACACACCTTATCCAATAATTGGAACATTTTAACTATTGCTTTAAAGATTCATAACTGAGAATTTATTCATATTATATAGTTCCATTTAATGTATATTATGCCATTCGCATACATTATTAATATAAGGTGTTCTTTTATATTTTTACCTGGAAAAATAGAATGAATAGTCTACCCTGGGTTTTGCTAATTGTACTATGTAATTTTCATGTAAGAATTATTTTTATTTTTCCAATTTCATTGTATTATTATCCCGTAATGTTCCTCAATCTCTTGTAGAGTCTTGTAACGTGGACGTGAAATTAGTATCAATACGAAACTTACTGTATATATTATCTTTATTTAATTTTGACAATGAATTATTAATAAAATTTAAAAGTAACTAAAGTAAATAGAGAAAACTTTTAGACAACTAAAATACCTAAATATATTTACAGAAAACAAATATAATAAATGTTCTGCCTAACCCAACGCAATATAACCTTCATTTATATGTATATTACTAATACAGTAATTTCCGGATGAATTTTAAATGGAAATGTAGCATTTTCAGCGTTGTCTACCTCATTCAAATACTTTATTTAATTACTATAAACCGTTTAAAACACAGATGGTATAAGGTATTTTTTTTATCAAAAAGAAAATACTACCAGGCTATTCAGCATCCATCAAAATAAATGTACCAAATTTATTAGATAACTAAAAATTATGATAAGATCAAAAACTGCCATGAATGTGAAAACAAATACCAATCGGACAAAGAAAAAGTACATACACTACAAGTTACCTTTAATTTCGGCCACAGTAATGAATGAATGAATGAATGAATGAATGAATGTACAAATAATTTAATGGATTATGATTACTAAATTATTAAACAAAAAAATACAAAATGTTAATCTAAATTAAATTTTAGTTTTCTCCATCATACCTCCTTTCAGTCGAATACATTCGAATTATTATTAAGTTTAAACAAGCTATATAATGTAATTTTAAATATAAGAAGACCATTGGGGAAATGTGTTCGCCTGGAAGAAGGTATCATAGAGAAAACAAAAATTTAATTTAGATTTAGCTTCTTTATTTTTTTTTCATAATTCATTACATTTTTTGTACGTTAATAATTTTTACTGTGGACGCAATTTAAAGTGTTAAACTTGTAGTGTATGTAGCGGTATTTAGGCTTTCACGACCAGTTCTGTAATTTGATACATAGTGCTTTTCCGGGTTGCTGTGCCGTGACCTCGGTAACTGGTAACTGCCAGAAACAGAGCTAAAATGCACATCCCTAGCATTAGCTGGCATTATTTTACCTGCCCTGGTTGTTCTCGGGCTAGGCTCTGTGGAGACAGACCCGCTATCGGTGTCTCTGGGCCCGTCCATATATTGATTTCGGTTCCTATTGTTGGTATTACGACTACTACGGTCGCCCCTCTTCACTGTCGGCATCTTCAGTGGTGACTGTGCAAAGGCTTCGCCGCGACTGAATCCTCAGAGCCTAGCCCGAGAACAACCAGGGCAGGTAAACGAATCCCGGCTAATGCTAGGGATGTGCACTTTAACTCTGTTTCTGGCAGCTACCAGTTACCGAGGTCAGATGTAATTCTGTATTTATCTTTAGCCAATTTAAAGAACTAAGAAAAAAACACCCCTTCTATCTCGGAAACGCAATGTTAATGGCAAAATATGAACTACCCTCGTACTTGTTCACAAGGAACCCAGTATTTTGAAGCATAGACGGGTACCCTGTATATGTTTGCACTACGATTGCACTGAGACTAATTTAAAAATTAGATACTGTGTACATTCTCCACTTACCAGCTCTATGAGTTGAGATAATCTTAATCCTAACTTAACTAACACTGTATCGGTATTATTACTAACTGGTCTAATAAGTCTATTGTAATTGCTAAGGAGATCATCGTATAGTCTCTTAGCATCCGGATTGCAAAGAGAAAAATCCACGAAAAATACCAAGATGCTAACTAAATAAAATGTCCAGAACACCCACTTGTATCTCATTATGATTGCATATATTTTATCACACTTTAGTTATCACTGTATTTAGGTGAAGGGGAATTCTCAGGGTACTGAAAAAAGCAGCGGAGGAAACATGTCAGGGAAGTGAAAGGTCGAGGTCCTTAAGCAGGCTGCAGATCCTTTGAGGATGAGACCCGCACTGGATTGTTGAGGGAGATCAATAATACTGCGCAAGTCGCGCAAAATTTGTGAAACGATGATGGCGATTTGAAAAATGTATGCACACATTTTTATGTCAATGGTTTACTGAGGTTGAGTTACAGTAAAGATGGGAAATCAATTCAGATAAACTGTAAAATATTATTTAAATTCTCATAGAATGAAATTATACAGAGTGTCACCTAACAAATCTTTCATTCATTAATTTAGGGGTACAATCTAGAACTCAAAAATTTATTTAAACGAAAAATGTCTCAAACAAGGTTACGGGGTGTTAAAGTTTCTTTTTTTATTTATTGCTTTCTTCTTAATTAAATTTGCTATTACTTAGTTTCTCTTCATGAAGTAAGCAGTGATTATGTTCCTATTAGGTTAAATCATACAAGGCTTTCATTTTACTACAACTCTCTGTGAATATTGTTCTGTACCTTTTTTACGTTTTGTACTTGTGCGGTTTCTTGTATTCCATCCCAAAGTTTTTCTCCCGTATTAGGTGTTACAGAGTTGCAAATAATCCGGAAAGCGAGAAAACAAAGGAAAGTCACTACATTGACCTATCCAACGGTTTGGAAATACTTGATTTAAATGATATTTCACCAAATGTTTGTAATGAGCAGAAGCACCATCGTGCATGAACCCCATGTATCATCTAGTATTAATAGGTACTTCTTCAAGAACCCCAGGAAGTTCTTGCCGGGAATTCCAAATAATTTTTGCCGTTCAACCTTGCACGTAGAGTGATAGGCCCCAAAATAAAATTTTCTATAATCCCGCACCAGACGTTAACTGAAAATTCATATTGGAAGTGATGCTCTTTTACTGCGTTTGTATTTTCTTCGCTTCACGCGTAAGAGTTTTTCCAATTAAAAACACCACTACGGGCAGTTCTCTCGAGAAAAGTGTGATCTCTGTTATGTAACTGGAGAAATCGTTCGCAAAATGTTAATCTTAGAGGACGGTCTGGTTCAGGCAAATTTTGGACAGAGTGAAAATGGAAACATTGTAACTGCTGTAACTGCTGACAAACGACGAATACTAATTCCGCCATTTTCTTCTGCTCTTTCTAAAATTTGTTCTTCGTCTTGTACTGTTCATTGAACATACCTTCCATTTCGTAAATTAGATCTAAAGTTCTCAGTTTCTCCTAATCTGGCGAATAAAGAAGGAAACAATATATGAGAAGGTTGTCTGCGATTCGGAGTCTTCATATGTTCTGTTAGCAACGCGTCCACTAAAATGTTCCTGTACATATACTGGTACCACAGTATCATGTTTCACATTTCATAATTCGTATATTCACTGTGACGAGGCATTTCAGAAACAATTTTTTGCAAAATACAAACTTGACAGTGACCTACCGAAACTATCATGTTGTTATGAATACGTATTTACTCGCATTTCTAAAAAAATGTGGGGCATGATGAGCTCAAACATAATATTTTGGTCTAGTATCTCCAGCTTAGTGTTGACCCATTCTTTCTGACTTATCCTGTATAAGGTGTTCAGTGAAGAATGGGCTATGGCTAGCTTCCTGGACAAAAGCGATGTGAATCAACTTCCCTTAGTACAATTTTCTTTAAGAAGTTATAGGCCTGAGAATGTACTTTTTAAATTTTTCTACACGTGTTTCTTAACTATAGACTTCTAAAGCTATACTTAATTCATTTAATTCTTCAGATACCCCAACATTTTACAACTATCAACCCTTACATAAATTTAATCGACTTTAACGACAGACAAGCATTTTGCAGAATCACTTTTCGGTTGGAGGCAGAAACTTTTAAGGTCGGATTTCATTGTGATATACATAACCAGACATTCCCATATTTTTACGGCCCCTAAGGACAACCGTGTGCTCCTCTATTAATAGGTTTCATCAGATAATGATAGATCTGAAGGCAGCGTTAGGCCTGGGGAATATATTGAAAATTACTTCCAATCAAACTAACGAGCCCGATTCCCTTATAATTCCTGAAATTGCATCGTCATTCTCTTTTATTACTAGCTCTTTATTGCAAAAGGTTTGCTTGGGAAGTTTTATGATTAGTAGTCGCAGAGAAGGCTTAATGAAGCATTAAGTGATGAAAGAGTAGGTAGTAAAAAGAGCAATATTTTCTAAATTTGTCAGTTAAGTGCAGTGTCTCGCAACCCCATAAAATATTTTATTAATAGGCAACTTTCTATAATTGTAAATAGTTATTATCTCCAATTTAACCTATAACCCTTTACAATAGGCTGTTTGTAAGTTTATTTTTTTAATTATATTTAACACTATTTAATACTAGACACAAGGTGAAATAAAATTTAACCTGGGAAAGGTATAAAGGTTTATTCATAATAAGAAAGAGCACAAGCGTGTACCTAAGACTGTTTCTCCGTTTGCTAGCGTTGTTTCCGATGAGAATGTTCAAAATCCAAATCTATCATTAGTTCCTTATCAGTCTTGCATTAACATACAGCAATTAACGGAATTTTCTTGCATTCTTTATAAACTAAAAAACAAAATGTCTTGTGGTGATGATCAGATTCTTAGTTTTCAAGTAAAATATTGTCCAAGGGTTCTATGCACTCCATTGATTACTTTGTTCAATATTGCATTATTAACAGTCAAGTTTCTTGATAGGTGGTAACTGACAACGGTGTGTCCAATTTTTAAAAGTGGTAACCATGCAGATGTAAGATGTTATCGCCCTATTGACATATTGTCTAACATGGTTTCATTGACAGCTGACTTCGCCTGTTTAATTTTTATCTGTATCAACGAAAGCTGTTTCTTATAACGGTTTCAATTCGAACACCTTTATTGCGACATCAGGAGTGCTCCAAGGCTCCGATTTGGAGCCACTCTTTTTTATATTGTTTGTAAATGATTTATCCTTAGTTTGGTTCTGCAAGACCTTTTAGATTACGTTTATACTGGGTGTACTGATAATTATTATTTACCTGTTAATATAAATAAATGTAAAACATGTACGTATACTCTGAAAAATCAGCCACTAATATTTGATTATAAATAGGTATGTCACCTTTAACATGTTACGAGGAAATTAAAGATATTGGTGTAGTATTTGATAGGTGATTATCTTTTTCTAGTCATATTAATTCAAATATTATATCTGTGTACAGTGCCACAGGCTTTGTTATAAGAAGTACAAAATCTTTGACTGAAGTAAGCGCGTTGAAAAGTCTGTATTATTCACTCATACGCTCAAAACTCTAATACTGGAACCTCCCCAGTTAACACATATACGTTAGAATAACGTTTATAATGTCCATTCAACGTTTGAAAAAGGTGTATCTTTTTTACGTACAATTAACTTAAAAATGTCGCGGTTTTACACGTTTCTGGTAACCAACGTACAAACCTTTAAAATTAGTAAATGTGGAACGATCATTTTTAGTATTAATAAGCTTTAAGTTTTACGTTTAATAATGACATTTTATTAAGGTTTTTAGCTAACGTAAATTAAACCTTGTTATTTTAATGTCCAAAAAGACTTTACTTTTATAATGAATTTACTTTATAACTATGTTTGGAAATTTTGTGAAGGGTGATTCCGTTAATTTTTATTTTTCTCTATCTTCTCTTAAAATATTTGTTAGTCATGAAAGGTAAAAGATATTGGTAGTAAAGAAATATACCACTGGGTTTTAAATATCAAATTCTGAAGTCCAATAACGAACACTAATAATTTGAATTCATGTAGGTAATTAGAAAATAACTTCATATACCTAATGTATTTTTTAAATTGTCGCTTCTTAGCAAAATTTCGGCATCAAGAAATTAATCTTATATTCAATACAGAAAAATGCTGATATTTTTGAAGGTGTAAAATAAGGCTTAAGTTAAATAAAAAAGAATGAACTTCAAACCTGCAAACGGAAGGACCTTTTAAAAATATTTGTTGATAAGAAATATTTAAAACTGTAAACCCATTGGACTTAAAAAACTATACATAAAAAAATGTAAACGAGGGTAATATATTTTACAGACTTTTAGCACATTATTATTTCGGTGGCCGTTATGTATTCTGATGATTAGGAAAGAAACTTGATATGATCGAATCCATCGAGGGACAAAAGACATTCATCTGAACCGTTGATGCGTATCATTGCGGCATTCGTATGCAAATCGGGCATATTAACAACGTGTGCAGGCACTATAGAGGATATCCACTTGATGAAACAGGCCTTGGCTGCCAAAGCCTGCTCTGTTGGAACGTGATCTTAACAGGTGCGTGGAGCGGTGAATCGAAATAGGTTTTAAAAGACAAGAGGTTTGATTAACGGTGTCACCATTACGTACTTTCTTCAAGAGCAATGGATTTAGTAAGTCAAAACATACGTGAATTTTTTATTTATTGGTACACTTTTTATTCAATATTAATGGTATTTACTGATCAGCACTGAATTGCACCGACAATATTTTATTATATTTTTTATTTTAGAATTACAACTGCCCAAACAGAAAAACTTCAATTATAGGCCAGGAATTACAAAGAAAAAAATACGTATATATAGGTCTAATTTAAGTCTAACCTAAATATTATAAAGTAAAGTTAGCGTAGATATATCAAAAAAGTGTTGGACATTTCTTATGATAAAACCATAAATAAGCAACAGACATTATAAAATTAATATGAGGCAGAAAGTCAATTTTGAATCAAATATAACACCTACGCCTTTAAACTGAGTGCATCTATTTAAAACAACATTATCTATACCTACTACAATGGTTCTGAGTAGAGGATATCTGTGTAAAACTCGTAACATTAGACGTTGATAAATATTTAGCAACAATTATTTTGATACCACAGGATGCAAATCACTATGTTTGAATATTATTAAGTGCATCATTAATAACTATAATAAACAAAAATGAACCCAAAACTGATCTCTGCGGAACCACAGATATTGCTACCACTGAATAAAAAAATAAAGATGTTGTTACAATTAAAATTCTATTGCTCAAATATGAAATAAAAAAAGTGATAAAATGTGATGATAGCCCTACGGATAATAGTTTACGTAACAAAATACCACGAGCAAGTCTGACTACCTTTATCTAAAGGATTTGAAATAAAGTGCATAATATCGATAAGATTCTGTTGCCGTGGATCTATAAAAAAAAATAAATCCATGTTGCGAGGGTCAAATTTACGTTAAATAAAATATGTAACTCATCTTTTCTATTACTGTAGTCTTTTTTTATTGTAAACGTATAATTCAACTAATTCACAGCAATTTTTTACGATAACATGCTTTATTGATAGGAATTGTAGAAAATTTTATTTGAATTAGCTTTACAACGCAGAACTATATTTTGTTGTGTTAAAAGTAATACAAATGTACATTATAGTTAAAATATGTTTTTCTACGTTCATGCAAAAAACAAAACTTTATTGAACTAAATTTAGTGGAAAAAGTGGTTCTTTATTGCACTAGTGCAATAAAATGTTTATTGCATTCATCTGTCATTCTAATATAGCGTTCTGTCATCATGACAAACATAAACGTTCAAATCGACGTGTTGTCCTACTCGGCCTGACGGCCTCGTTGAACAATTTCACGTCGCGTGCAATAAACACTTACTTTTTGTACTTGTTGCATAAATAACTATTTGCTGCAAAAAAAATAAAATATTGGACTCATCAGGTGAAAATATAAAATATGGAATTGTACGAGTTTTTTGACGAAAAATTGTGGTCTTACCTGCAAACGTTACACATTGACTGATGATATATTTGAATGCTTCTCTATCCAACTGACCAATTTTTTTCAAGGTTGTCTAGCTTCCTGCTCTTCGACTGTGGTTATGGGTAACGGGTTGTTTTTTGTGAAATATTTATAACAAACTGATACCGTCTGTTTATTTGAATGAGTTAGTTATTCTAAACCCATAAAGAATTCAAAATCATAACGGAATGAATGAAACAGATAGTTGATTCATGTACACCAACAGAATACGTTCTGTTACCCTAATCACACCATTCTAATTCCAATTGATTGGTAACTAATCACGTTTAGTTACACATGGTATGAAAAACCTATCAGAAATTGTTGCTGATTCTCTGAAGAACAAAACATCTTCACTATCATCTCACACTTTTTAAATTATGTCGACTAGTATAAATTTATACAAAAAGATGGCGCTCAACCTACGTACGATGACTAGTACCACTTTAAAATATTATTAGATACACCGCCATTGTGTGTAGCCAGTCCAGCAGATAACAACTAAACAAAAGTTCAGCCAGTCAAAAAGATGCTTGCCTATGGCACTGGAGGTAATGCTACCACGTTTCCTATGTTCTCCTAAAAGGAATAGTCTTGACAAATATATTTCGCCTCAAGAACTTTGGTTTTAAACCATATTTAAGATGTGGAGAAGTTAGGAGCCGCCTGTGGAATGGGGTCGTCAGGAAGGTGCCAGAACTCATCAGGACTCATATATCCGATATCAGTGGACAATGGATAAACATATTACCGTGATACAAACGGAGTTAGCCAAAAGAAACCAGCCAAAGAAATTGCTTGTTAGCATACAACGGACAAAACTATTAGAATCTGCACATCTACATCTGTAAACAATCACTACTGCTTTATGTGAAATAAAATAATGATTAGATCAGCATGGGAATGCCATAAGGTAGTGGTAGTGGCTTCAGTCGCTAATAGAATATGCATGCTATCAAAGGACATGAGCGGTTCAATGTAAATAAAAAGCTGACAAGCTAGCTAGGAGTGAATGGGGACCTAGTCCATGCAGTATGCATTTGTTGTCAACATTATTTGTTGAAATAATTAAGGAAGACCCCACAGAGAATTTCGGAGACGGCGAGATGAAACAAACAATTGTCAATTCGCCAAGGAGTTTCTAGAATACCCTTATAAGAATACAGTCAAAAAGTACCTGGCTATGTCTAGGAGAAACCTTCGTCGTGTAAATGGTATTCAAACTGATCACTGCTGATTAAAGACATCTTTATTATGCAAAGTTAACTATAACTAAGTACAAATATTTTAAGAGGGGATAGAGAAAATTAAGAATTAACGGAATCACCCCTCAAAAAAATACCAAAGTTATTTATAAAGCGAGAAAACATTTTTTTCGAAATTATATTAAAGCCTGATTTAACGCCGGCGCCGCCAATGCGACTTGTCCGCCACACGTTTACAGAATCAGAGTAGGTAACGTAGGCAACTAGCAACACGAACGTAAAATTTCCAGTCAAGTCAAAATTTAATTCCTGTGTTTACCATGTGTTTACGTTGTAGTTTTGCCAGCTTGTAACGAAATAATGAAAGATGATTGCAAAATAGTGGAGCTAACTGGATTAACTGTTACCTACTTAACTATCAGGTATTATTACTAATATGAATGTTAATTTTTGTCGTTTCTGCATTTAGAAATGCTGCAAAACAACGTCGACTTTCCGTAGGAAAAGAGGGTTTTG
This sequence comes from Monochamus saltuarius, assembly GCA_025584915.1. Lineage (NCBI taxonomy): Eukaryota > Metazoa > Arthropoda > Insecta > Coleoptera > Cerambycidae > Monochamus > Monochamus saltuarius. Next base: position 2,313,535 of record CM046725.1, read on the forward strand.
TCCTATTTTTTAAATATCGAGTTAACCTTCTAGAATAATTTTTTATTGTCTTTTAGGCCTTCCTGAGCACGTGGTTACAATTTTTGTACTTAATCATAGTTAACCCTGTATATGAGGAAAGAAAAAGATGATACACTATTTCATGCACTCAATGTGTGCACTGTCTGAGTAAAATCATCACTTATTTCTCTCTTGTTTGTTAGTTTACGAAGTCCTAACAATTTCAGTTTTACTATTGTACTACCAGTTAAACTTTAGCGTTTTTTTAACAAGTAAGCTAACTGTATGCCCTCTAGTGGAACTTGATCGGAACTGATGTTAAAATATTGCCGTAACCTGCGTGAAATTCTCAATACATACCATTAGTTACTCAATCTAGCACAATTATTTTATTAAATTTTGTGACAGAGGGAAAAATAATTGGTTATTTCATCCTAGATCTAGTAAGTAAAAAAGTCAATGCAACTACTATTATAAACATTTATTAACGTGATTAATAATAACACATTATAACGCAGGATATTGACATAACAATTAACAGAATATTTTACACAAACTAACTAATATGTTTAATAATACGATAATACTAACAATTTTTTTATTTGGTCATGTGCATAATGTTGAAATTGTATCGTACATGACATCAAAAAATATGTTTATATTCGTGGAAGATGGATATTAATGGGGAATCACTATGTTTCGTTAAACATCAAGTAGACATAGTCTTCAAAATTAGCGCCTCAATTTTTTACTCATAAAATTGACCAGACAAGTTACTCATAGCTTTGAAATTTTGTCACTACAATTAGGCACGATATACAGAGCGATTTGGAAATACTAGGAAAAAAATTGAGCACAGAATCTACGTAAGAAATTATTTAACCCGTATTTTTTTGTTTTTCAAATTTCTCATTTTTTAAATCGGTTGCAAAAAATAAAGTGACTCAATGGTAGTACCACAGCTTTAGCAAATTTTTCTGGAGAATTAAGTTTTAAATGAGAAAAAGTAAAGAGTGTTTTTTTTTTGTGTAGAATGAAACGCTGGTTCAAATGCAATGGCAAATAATTTAGAAAAAAAAGGATATAAACATTTTTCAAGAGAACTAAGTGGCATTATGCGTAACTAGCGCTCAAACTTTCAAGTGCATACTGTTAATTTTTTTGTTTCATTTTAATGTTTGCCACTAATAGCTCTTAAAAGTTGTAAAATGCAGATTGGAATGTGATATAAATTTTGGTTTACAATATGCTAAGTACAAGCTCCAGTTTTAGCACTATATATGTCTAAATAATAAAAATATAATTTAGGTGAGACATTAGCTGGGTAATGTTATAGGTATGTACTTCTTTGCAGTTTTAAAATTTTGTTTGGGGAGGTAAACTGATTTATACTATATTTACATACTTTTGTGTACAATACAATAACAAAACAGTCTTTTGGGAATGAATATGTATGTGTTGTTCATTATTATTGCACAACTCAGTGATATATTATTATTTAATACTTATCTAGTTTACTAGCTATTACATTTTGTAGATATAATCTTCTAGAGTTAACATAACAACATGTATTTAAATATATGTGAAATTTTTAATAATCAATTCCTTAAAAGAATATCTGAATGACATAGATTTGTAACCATGTCGTGTTCCTAAATGAAGTTTATTAGTGATATATGTGATTAAGAGGCTGTGGAATGTGTACATGATTACTGACATTTACGAAATTTAGTTTAGTTGCTTTATATACTCGTAAGTGCAATAAGTTTAAATTTTGCATGACATGGGATGGCTGACTTTTGTTTCACAAACATACTTTGGCAGTACAGGGTAAGTCAACTATTTCTTAAAGTAGATTTTCTGAATCCCTTCGAACAAAATGATATCGCTTAGCGCATGTATCATATACTATTTTTTCTACAAACACCATTAAATTAAAAGTACAAGTCAACATATTTCTTATAAAATTTATAAAATAGAAGAAACTGTCAATAAAGCCACTTTCGAGTTATTGCCTGGAAAGTCAAAGCAATAGGATGAGTTTTCCTACAATCCTTTATTGAGACGGTGATCTGTTGGTGTTAGTGAATAAAAAAAAATAATCCTGTAACTCTTAAAAATAATGACGATAGCTATAGTTAAATATAAGTGAAAAATTGCCGTGCTTTCTTTATTGGATTCCAATTATTTTAGAAACTACTAACAATAGATAAATGTTTCTAATTGAATAAAGAGTCCAAAAATGCAGTAATATACTACGCAATATATTTAAAAATTACATGTTTAGTCTGTTATAAATTTTTGGAGCACCCCGTATATCCGAAAACATTCTTAAATCGTGACCTGTAGTTATCATCCTGGATAATTTTTTTGATGAAATTTAGCAAATCAAAGTAAATCAAGTAGTAGTTGACTCACTGTACAGTGCAGAGTACGCAAACTATTGCAGACTGTGGAGAAGCAAATATAGAGATTAGAATGAGTTTAACAATATAGCTCGTTGACTTTCTTCTGTCATAGAACAAACATTTAATTTTCACTTTAGTTTTTTTTTAATCATAATTTGCTGCATTTGATATCAGTAACAGCAAAATTTAAATGATATTCATGTACTTATGGTTTTCTTGACAATAAAATCGTATTCCATTCTAATTATGACGATGGCATTTACGTTATTTTATTGCTATACACGGTATGTCACCCTTTCCCATATCTAATAACTACATCTGCATCTCTACAGCTACGGACAGTTGTAGTCACTTATTGTTTCAGTTCTAACCATATAATTAAAATTTATTTTTCTAATTTGTTATATTGGATCAATAGTTTATCAATTATAAATCAGAAATTACATAATTTACACGGACCAATGATGAGGTGACAATGTTCCCGTACTTCTTAGGTTTTCTCGTCGGTGTCAATTCGATGATGTACACTTTCTGGGCTGTTTTGCCGTGGTCGATGCCCAATTGCAGACGTTTTGTCATCCTTAACAGATGGCATCTTCAGTGCTTCTCGTATCTTGAGCGACGGCGGAATGGTTATCTCGGTGTCTAAGGTGAGCTTTTATACTAGTCGGTGGATCAAAGTTGGTTAGTTCAGTGTTTAAGTTGACTGGTTCAGGCGTGTTACGGATGTCTGGTTTACTTGTTTTGTTCTTAAGCAAAGGCATCCAAGTATGACTAATCTTCAATTCTTCGTCTTTGTTCATGTTGTTCGGATATTGAAGAATCTCCAAAGCCTCCCTTTGTGCTGGACTGTAATACCCATTGATACGAACCAACACTCTAATGGTCTCGCGAGAGGTAGTCCACTGAGTACTATAATAGAGAATTTCTTTATGGAGAGCTCCTAAAACACCAAAGTGCTGGCTTTAGATATGTGGACGATACTTTCATCGTTTAGTAGCATGGAATAGACTCCCTACAAGAATTTTTGGATCATATCAACCAGTAACACAACAAGATCACCTTTACCATGGAAGTGGAGCAAGACAAAGCCTCACCATTCCTAGATGTTCTGGTAAAAGGGAAGATCTCTTATGTTTTGGGATACTGTATCTACAGGAAGAAGCCACATATTAATAGATATTTCCATAGAAAGTCTTACCATTATCTGGTTCAAAAGCGTTCGGTCATGAAGACCCTAGTTCGCCTGCATGAACGCTGGCTGATGAGGAACATTTGTAGACGATGGAGGAGATAGATTCCCTCCAATCTGTGTGCCTAGCAAATGGATACTCTTAGAAGAACACCAATAGAGCCATTAGACCTCGGCGTGAGCAAACAGCAAGGTCCAAGGAGGAAGTCACTACAACTACCACTTTACCATAAATTCCCAATGTGACAGATAGAATTCCGAAAATACTACGCAAAAGAGGTATGCGGACTACTTTCGCACCAATGTGTAACACAAGCAACCCGAAAGATCAAGCATATGTGGGCATATCCAAACGAATTAGAAAGAAAAAAAAGACAAAATATACATACGGTTATACCTGCTTGAAAAATTCGTCGTTGCTGAACATGCTTGGGAAAAGGGACACAGAATCTCATTAGAGGACACTAGAGTGATGGTTCGTACCAATGGGTATTACAATCTAGCAACATAGGAGGCTTTGGAGATTCAATACCCAAACAACATGAACAGATACGAAGAACTGAAGATTAGCCATACCTGGATGCTTTTGCTTAAGAAATAAACAAGTGAACCGGAGCGTACTTGAACCAGACATCCGTAACACGCCTGAACCAGTCAAACTAAACACTGAACCAACCAACTTTGATCCACCGACTAGTATAAAAGCTCGCTTTAGACACCAGTGCCATCTGTTAAGTATGGCGAAACGTCTGCAGTTAGGCATGGACCACAGCGAAACAGCCCAGAAAGTGTACTTCATTCGATATTGTTCCCTTTTCTATGGAATACTTATAATGGACCCTAACACACTATTTAGAGGATGTTTTACCACTTCCAGTAAATAACCAACTATTTATGTATGTATTGTGACTACAGATGCAGTGTAAGGATGTTAGTGCTTATAACATGTGTAAGGACGTGCTGGTAAATCACATATAAGTATAGGTTATTACTATAACATTTATAAAAATATGTTGAACTATTTCTTCTAAATTCTTGCGGAATTGTACAATAAAAAATTTCTCATTTTCTCACAAAAAGAGGCCTACTATTCGATGAAATGTATAAATTTTTCCGATACAAACTAAACTTTTCCACATCCTCACTGATTGTATATATAGAGGACAATCTTAGTCCATCTCTGTTGGGTACTATCTGAAAATTGGGTTTGTGTTGTTGGTTGTTGAAATTCATTGCTCCTTGCAGCAACAACGGTCTTTTTTGTGAGTCTGACTTGAAAGATTTACTAAAAAAATTTGCAACGTGCTTAGGGGTGGAGAGTCGTATGGATAAGGGACGCTTTGTGGATGAGAAAGGGGCTTTTCCGTGAAGGAATGCTAGCTCATTCCTTCTCCTGTTGAGGACGTTATTGTAAACGTTTGTATCTTTATTATTTTGACCGAAATTATTGTAATAATACTGTAAAATGCTACCCGAATTTATGTTCTTCTTATTGTTTTGTTTTGTCAAAGTATTGTTCTGTATCATGAATCTAGTTGTTGGACTGGGGTAATATATCTTTTTTAGGGTGCTTGGTGGTGCATTTTGCTGTTTATCTAAACAATTACATGGGTAAGTAGCTTGACATGCGACTTCATTACGATGTCACACCTCCTGAAGGAATTTGACCGGACATACTCCTTGACGGTTATCTCCAGAGCGGATCATCACCATTCCATCTAATTCTTCCCCTATTTGGATCACTATCTGATCCCTCAGCAGCATCAAGCCATTGTCACCATCCGACACTTGCAAGTTGTGTGTAACCTAAAAAATGTTCATGCTCATTCACATATCTGCTCCATTTTACACCTCATTTGCATTTTCTTTGAATAATGTGTTTTTAAAAATAATATAATAATTTAACTATTTATATAATGGGGAAGTTGCATGATTTTTTCAAATACGTGCAGAAGAAGAGTGTATTATTTTAATTGAAATGGCGCTTGTTATAGCCACTTTTGTGGAAAATAAGCCTAAAAACGGTATTTAATAATTTGTTTTGGGATTTTTTTAAAATGTTCAAGGAGGAATGAAATCAGTTGTAAATAGCAATAAAAAATGAATATTAAAAAATTAATAATTGTTAAATATCATTATTCATCACTTTTATTTTTTAAATTAAATCAAGTAGTTTCATACGAAATCAGATTATTTTATAAATACCAGAAGTAAAACCATTTATCTGGACGTAACCAACAGAATTGTTGCCATAATTTTCAGGAGCGGATCTATATTGTAAACAAAGAAATAAATGACGTTTAACAATAACATAAGTTACATCATCACATATAATTATGTACCTTACACTATCTCCGACCCAAAAATGCTACAAAAACCCAAAACACAAGAAACAAACCCAGGTTTACGTCATCAATATCTGTAACTATGGAAACATAAACCGCGATGAGCGGCGTGTGACATTGCGTTTTCAGTCACATGGTTCTGTTTACATTCTATGCCAATTGAAAGGTTATTCTGTAATACATTGTAATACATTGTAATACATTTCAAAACAATATAAAATACATGCGACTTCCCTATTAAACAGAACTGGAACAAAAGAGGATTGAGCCTATTTCTATTAAACTTTATTGTATTAATGTAAATATGGTATAGCGATGCCATTCTTAAAATTACTTATAACTTTATATTTGCTGTAATAATTCAATTATAAATATTGCTTTTATTACTCCTTATGCAGTTCAGAAGTCCATGAAATTTGATGTTCAGGAAAGAATTGAGTTTTCCTGCCATTTTGCGCTGCATTAATTGTAATTTTTACAGTAACTGCCAAAGTTACCTTAACAGCCAGTACTTTTGCACATCTCGTTTACCTGTAATGGCTTCTCTCCTGAAGATAATTTGGAGACGTACTTGGAAGGAAAGAATCCCACTTTCCCTAAGCACTTGCCTTTCCACCAATCCGGATCTGAAGTGTCTATTACAGTTACTTTATAACCAGCTTTAAGATCAAGCTCGTCTTGATGACGAGACTTGAAGTTGTACAGCACCACGTACAAATTGGTTGGGAGCAGTCTGTGAGATTTCTGAGGAATTAAAAAGTTCATTTCAGGTAAGAGCTCTAAATAGCAACTATAAATCGATCAATAAACAATGAAGTGTGTGTGATCAGTGAGGCAATACAGGGTGTCTCGAAATAAATGCAACAAAATTTGGTCAGAAATTCCGGATCCTGTCTCCATTAGCTGCCGATGTACTCGTGCAAACATTGAATGGTATGGGAGTATGCGTGCAGGAAATCGCTCGGCGTACAATCTGCGTGCGAGACGTGAATTTCCACGAGCCTCCCCGTAAATTAGGTGCATTTGTACCCTTTCTTGGACAGAAAATCTCACAATTTTTTCGGGAACAATGATTACTGACAACTATTAATGGTAACAATTTGACACTGGTTAATGACAACTGTCACAGAATAAAATTGATTGTTTATTGCGAATGCCAGCCACCTACGATTAACACAAATTTCATATGAACCTCGATATGCATCCAATCACATTTTGCCATTTTTTCGAAAAACGCTGCGTTTTTCGAAAAAATTTTAAGAGACAAAAAGGTTTTTAAATTCCCTGGAGTTTCTAAGAGGCTACTAATTTTTTTAAAAATTAAATATGCAACTAAAGTTCGGTGGCCCCAAAGGCAAGGGGGCCCCCGAAAAAGTGTCTTGTGGGGGCCCCTTGCCAAAAAGCTTATCAGCATCACATTCTACATGTCATAAAATCCCTGTGTACCAAATTTGGTGGTTCTTGTGCGATATAGCTCTGAGATATAAAAAAAATTAAATTTTTAGGGGCTTGTTTCAGGGGGCTATATCTCCGAAAGGGGGCCGCACTTATCAAAAGTAAAAAATACGGGTCCCTTAAATTTCTCTTAAGAATTTCTGACCAAATTTTGTTGCATTTATTTCGGGACACCCTGTATATGATAACAGAATATCTTCTAATAACCACGTACCAATTAAGTATTAATATCAAAGCAAGCAATCCATTATTTTAAATATTTCTTACTTTCAACCTAAATATCCGTAAGAAATGCTGTTCAAAATCAGTGCAAATATGGACTTAATTAATAATTTTCGACTGTTTAATAAAATCTTCGTTTTAATAAAGATAAATAAACTGTAACTCTGAACTGGTTACTTGATTCGATATAACATATTTGTCGAATCAAAATACAGGGTATCATTGTTTTAATAGGTTGAATTTCTACATACAAAACGTACCGCTTTATTGTGAAAGAAAACTTTAAAATTAAAAAAATCTGAAAATTCTTCACATTTTAGTGATTTGAAAAAAAATTTTCTTCACAAGGGTCAAATTTTAGGTCAACATATAGAGAAAATATCCTCATCTGGCAACACTGATCTCGTAGTCTTCATTACATTCCACTACACAGGTCGCAGTGCAGAGTATGAGGTAGGCGCGCGCTCAGAATACGGCCAAGGACCGACGTTAACTTTTTGTCAAATTCTGTAACTTTTTATAAAATATTTTTAATACTGATGACCTATATTATCTTTCTTTATTTGCTGTTACGAATCTACGTTTTTAATATTCTGCATTCAAGATGCGACATCCTGTATATTCTCTTGACTGATTATTCAATCTGAACAAAAATGTTCTCAGATGAAGCATTACTTACTTGATACAGTTACCTGTTAAAATTTACTAAATAATCAAATTCATTGAAGTAAATAAGATCAACATTTGTGTTCCCATAGAAGTATCGAGACAAATTTCTATTACCTGGCAACACCAACAACTGAATTTTGCTCCATTATATTTTATGTCTTTCTTTTCGTTTTTTATTTCAATTTTGATTTTCTATTTATTTTTCTGTATGTGTGTTCTAATATTTTTTATTGTTATATGCAATTTACTTATTGCTCTACATTTTTGTATATATTTTGTTACAAATTGTCTGTTGACTAGCATAAAATTATACAAATGAATAAATAAATTACCTCTAAATACAAAATTTAGTACGCCTATGACATTTTTGGTTATATTCTGGTAACAGTGTTTGTGCTCTGAAAATTATATGCAAAATAATCTCAATTTATTACGAAGATGTGAATATAATAAGAAATAATTTCTCTTGTATTTGACTTCAACAAGCGAATAATTTGTAACTAAGTAACTATTTTACTTTAAAAAAATGTAGTAGAAACGGATAAAAAATTTCAGTTGTCGAGAAAGTCATTTTTAAGATTTTTACCATGTTTTAAGAAATACTATATGTTGCATGGGCATTATTTCTTGCAAAATCTCTGAACGAAGTAACCAAGCGACAAAATGTTAGGGTGGGAAGCATGGTGCAAATGGACTTCCTTCGATAAGTTTTCTGTTAAGGCAATTGGTGCTGAGTTCAGTCGTTGAATAGCAAGACAAGATTGTCAACACTACAACTTATGCAACGTTGATTTATTGAAAACCAGAATTTTTTAAGCAGTTATTCAAATGAATCTAGAAATTATCCATTCCACATAATGTAGCATTTAGAATATGATTGGAGATATGTAATGCTCTTGATGAATTTTATATAGAATACTTTTACAAAGGTACCTGCATACTTATGTTTGTTATGTTTAATTAATCTTATTGAGGTTGTTGTATAAGAAATAAAATAAGATTGCAACCCTATGTTTTTGTTTGTTAATATACCGTTATTTTGTAAAGAGAATGATTTTTTCGGAAGCATCCATTAATATTGAAGGTACTTTATTCTGTATTGCTTTTAAATTTTTAATATTTTTTACAATTAAACTTTTTTTAGTCATTTCAAGTACAAACAACCCGTTCTAAGACCATAAGGATATTTTTGTGCTTTAACTAATAAAAACTGTTTTCCGAAAAAAAAACTAAAATCCTTCAAATAGAAGGATGTCGTTCTATACCTACTTTAATACTGCTGAACTGAGCAGAAACTTTATTTGGTTGTTTAATCGGACTTACTTTGCCTCCTACAGGACTTGGACACGGTGAAGTGCTTGCTGATGAGGGACTTTTCTCATTATCGTCAGGCAGTTCCACAGAAGACATTCGAATGTTCTTCGCTGATAGCAATCGACGATTGTGTACAGGACTCGAGGGGGCTACAGTTTTCAGGCAATTAATTTAACGGGTTCGCTAATGTAAGTGGAATGCCGTAATACGGCGCATTTAGTTAACTCTCAGAAACTATTTCATTAAGGCTTTACACCACTTAAATTGTATGATGTGTTATCATAGTTCGACAAAGTTTCACTGTTTAGCAGTAATTTTGAAACATGCTAACTACTTAATAAACAAAAAAAAAATTAAAAGTTAAAGTCTACAGTGTGTTCACGGATTACTGTTTGTGGAGGAAACGCTGTTGTATTTTTTTAGAACAGTTATTTTTATAAACAAAAAATCTGGCCATAATCTGTATTTGTTTAGTTTTGGTTTTACAAAAATACTCATACAAAATCGTATAAAAAGTTACTTGATATTGAATACGGAAAACAATTTCAAATTTGACATTTGTAACTATTAATAACTCAATGTTAAAGTTGTTGTATACTCGCGTCAATAATTCAGACGGCTGACGTTACACATTTGTTTTTATTGTCAACAAAATTTTCGATATTTGATCGCGTTAAAAACTATCATTTTTTGCAATTTAGTGCAATATATAATGCAAACTTTTAGTGTAGTATATAGTTTTATTACTATCAGTTGCAGTTTCTTAATATTTTTGATATATTTTGATAAAAATATAATGAATTATTCATTTGTTCGTATAATGTAAGTCGTCTGAATTCTTGTCGCGAGTATATTACAACCAGGATATTGATAGGTATTAGCGCCAAATCAAAATAATGATGCCAGTGTTTGGATTTTTGTATGGGGTGGTCAAATTTTTGCTCATAATACCTATGTATGAATACTTTTCTGGGATGAATCAATTTTGGCAACTAGCAGAGGTACCAGTTCTCGACTTTGTCTGCATTCTGAGTACAGAGAATAATCACTAGAAGACAGTATTCGATAATATTTGAAGAAAATCAATGTTTGCCTTATTTTGATAGCAATTTAAATGCAAATTCGCACTTAAATATGCTAGAAAATTAATTTTGAACTTTTGGCGAATATACCATTAACTGAAAAAACACATATTTACCTTGAACATGATGGCTGTCATTCCCATTTAAAAGCGTTGTTCTCATGGACGCGAACCTCGCGAATTATTTAATGGCGGAAAACGATTCAACTTTTAATGAATTTTGTTAAATGCAACATTTTTTATCATTTTCATCATAAAATTGTCACAGACAGTGACAATGGTAGATTGTCAGAAGCTCAAGTTACTAACCTCACATACCTAATAATGAAAATAGCGATAATATTGCTGTTTTACAAAATTTGCTGAAGTTGAGGTTTTCCCGCTATTAATAATTTAAATCAAAAACTGCGAAATTCTCGTGGATATTCGCGAATTTTGCGTTCATGAGGCAAGGCTTTACTCATATGCTTAAAAATTAGATACATCGTATTTTAAGAATAGATGAATATAGACATGGACCTAAGTTTTGGCCATAGCCTGATTAATATGGACTTTTATTTGCTGACGTTACACATTTGTTTTTATTGTCAACGTAATTTTCAATATTTGGTCGCGTTAAAAACAATCATTTTTTGCAATTTAGTGCAATATATGATGCAAACTTTTAGTGTAATATATAGTTTTATTACTATCAGTTGCAGTTTCTTAAATATTTTGTTGAAAATATAATGAATTATTCAATTGTTCGTATGACGTAAGTCGTCTGAATTCTTGTCTCGAGTATATGTGTATATCAAAATCAGATCAGATTTATCTATGGTAATTCGATTGACAAGCAAACTTATGAACAATTACTTTTCCTATCCATGTGAAAATCCGTGGACATACTGTATGATTATTGCAACTAGATACAACAAACATGACAAGGGCAACAACGTTTTAGTGGTTGATGTTGGCTACTTTTCTTATCACTTTGACTGATGATTAATTTTACTATTGATGCTTTCACGTATTTCTGCTGCCGCACTTGTTGTGATTATTGTAGTTGTCATCATCAATATCGTCATTGTTTCCATCGTTAATACGGCTGTTCTCTTAGTTATTGACTTGTCATTGTCGTTGTAGCTTATAGTTGTCTTCGTCATTATTATTGTCATTCATTTGCCATTGCCACATATCTATTGTTATTATTATGGTATTGTTACCATGGAAGTTATTGCCATTCATGATCATTGTTGTTGCAGTTGCTAAAGTTCTAACAGATGACTTATCGCTATTAACTAAACAATTATTTGGAAACCAATAGTTTCCTTTTTGAGTATTAGTTTCTGTATGACGAGTTAACTATATACCTATTGGATACAGCTAAATGTATTAATTGAACTATTGACAGACATGCAATGAACGGTCATTTTAAATGATACTTAATTCGTTGTATTAGAAATAACATAATTATCTATAATTATTCATGCGTTTCTTAAAGAATCACTTTTGAAGAAGGTCTTTTTGCCCAGCTTCTACAATAGTAATTTTTCCATATATATTTATCTAGAATCATTATTTAAAGCTCTCCAAAATATATATCTAATTAAGATAAATATTATGAGAGTTATAAATGTATTTCTTCTTTTCTAATATAAAGAACCGAGTATCTTTTACACTTCAATACATAGTCGATCGCCAGCGATGTGCCAACATTTCGCCAACAAAACAAAAACAGTTGGCAAAGTCCTACAAATGGACAGCAGCAATCTTCAAAGATAAATATATTGTTCTGCCTGTATTATCTTAAGTAAATAAATACTGCGCAGTAAAAATTTAAATTCACTCATTTATGAATTAAGTTTTTGGATGTTGATTTTTGAGTGAATTAGTATTTTAATAAAGAGCAACGCAATTTCTGTTAGAGAGTTAATTTGTGAAAAAACAGCGAAATATATTGATAATGTAATCAAATTAATTTAAAATTTAATAACGCGGAGTAGCACAGCTACCTCTAGCAATCATTCGCTACTCCATGCCGGACTAACAAGCCACAGACACGAAGTGTTCTATATCGCAGTAGAAAACTATTGAAAGCTAGTGATGTCTATCGCGATTCTGCTATAACAAATGACCTCTAAAGGTAGCTGTGTGACCTCATCTATGGTATACTGATGAGAACCAATAAGCTCGAAACCGGTATTTGTCTGATGGGCTGCTAACGAATGACAGCTGTTTGCTATATAATTATTTTCCAGGTTATAATTTAAGGTTTGATTTCTCTATTTGGTAAATCGCTGCAATGTTAAGTTACTTTAAAGCTCTTTGAAAAAAAATATTCCCTTTGAAAATATTTAAAGGAAAGCTTCGGTGATTCGCTGACAATCGACTATACATATCAGTGTTATTGTTTCTGTTTTTTACCCTTACGTTTGAAACTACTATTAAATTAAGCATCAGGTTTTCTGTTTAATCATGTCTGGTAGCTATATTTAAAATAATAGTAGCAATTATTGTAAAAATATATTTCAAAGTTATAAAAATGTATAAAATAGGTATATAGGTCGTATATTTGATATATCTAAACATTTGCTTATAACTTTGAAATATACCAAGAAACTGCAAAACGCATACTTGATTTTGCTTTCAGGTCACTTCGTGTAACGTGATTCTGAACAGGCCTTGGAGGAACATTGGAAACTGCGAAACATGCAAGTAAGTTAATAATAATAAGTGAATAAAATCAGTCCTAAATTACGTGAAAGATAAAGAGCGGTGCATAAGGAGCAGTTGTGCATTCTCGAACAAACAGCGATATGTTGCAAAGGCTGAAAGGCATTTAGTTAATTGAGAGTAACCAAAAGTTAAAGTGATGGAATAAGTGACTGTCAAAATTGTATTTCCTGAACTCCCATCACTTTAAATTTTAAGATACTCCACAATATTTAGTAAACAAAGTATGAAAGGGACAGCACAACATTTAATAGGTTCTCCATACACTGAATCCTTGAAGAAGAACTCTGGTTCGAATGTGGGTCGCTAGCGGTGTTAACTCCATGGTGTTTTCCTCTTCTAACGTGTTCTGTGCTTTCTGGCGAGTCTAGGGATAAGCTTTTCATGCGAAGGTTCAACTTTTGACGACGTGGAGAATGTGGAGCTATTGAAACATTGAAATTAATTTAATTTACATTATCAAAAAATGTTTTATGGGGTATAGAGGACAACACCATGCACATTTGTTGTGGTTATATATTGGGTTATATTTATGTGCTGTTACTCTACTGGTTTTTTGGGGTTCTATGATGTTGTTTATGCGAACACCAGGCTTTTAGAAATAGAAGATAAGTCCGCACAAAATTTTATTGGAATGAGTTTTATTCAGTTTTGTAAATTTTGCTAACGAACGGGATAATTTTGTTTTTCTTTACTGACAGCTAGTTGACAGCTGTCAACTGTCAATATTATTATACTGGCATTGGATTTGGATGCAGTGACCTCGAAAACAAAAGAGGGGACTTTTTTTAAGGCAGCCAATACCAAACTTTCCGAAAGATTACCCTTTTAAGTAGTAAGTTAAGGTGAATCCGTGGAGCTTTAGAGCTCCGTAGGAGCCAAAATAAGCAAAATTGAGCTTTGTACCCATTTTTGTTCAGGATGCCGAAGCGAACAACATATCCAAATTTCAGCCAATTTGACCGAGAGCCAATTCCCATAAGGATTGTGCGGGGTCCTTTGTGTTTATTCCAGTGATTAAAAAAAAACTGTAATACATAATGCTGCAGTTAAACTATATATTTTTTTCACAGTGGAGTAGTTCTGGATACATAAGAAGGTTACAAATAAAAATAAAACCATGAGATATAACTATGTTTAGTTTTCGCATAAACAACTTTCCATTCCATCTAAGGGCCAAAATCGAAATGAAATTCCAAATGAAACAAAATTTTGGATTCTTCTCTAATGCCATTCTAATACAGACCGACATTGTTGGTCCTCAACATCGGACAAATGTTCACAGCACTCGTGGAGGACTTCATGCTTGTTCCTGACAAATAACATTGAAAAAGTTGGCTACAAGATATCAAGAGAAACTGGTAACTGCTACAAGCTAGTGTTAACTATACTAAGTCGTGGTGGGTTAGTCTTTAGTGCTGAACTATACAACAGTAAATTAAGGTGAAACCATTTTAGGAATGCTTAAAGGGAAGTTCTGGGGGTACGTAATGTTTTTCTTATAACAATTTAAAGCTATATTAGTTAGATATTGAAAGCTATTTACTCCAAATGAGGCTCAGATGTTTTTCTTCATTAGTTTTAGCAGTAAGTTGCAATCAATAAGGTTGAGTGACTCATTTTCTGTTGTTCTAAAGGAAAAATCCACAAGGGCATAAGAATTTCTTTATTTCTAAAGACATTATTTTTGAGAATTATTTAGATAAGAAATAAACGAAGGAAGAAGTATTTATTTTTATTATCAACCTACATACAAAGAAAATTATTACTTTTGAAGAAAAAATCGGTCTAACGACTGATTTACCTGCCATTATGAGTAAGTATAAATTTGGTAGGTTTTTCTTGTTAACTTTTCCTTTGAAACCACCAACATTGATCTTTGCGAGTTTCCACTTGAACAATATCCGTAGTTAAGTGGAAGTAGCTTTTGCTTTCTTCTCAACTGTATCATCTTTATTATTACTTTCAAAAACCACACATTGTTATAATCAAGCACAAAAAACTAACTTACTCGTTCTCTTCATTTCAATAAACAAACTTTTGGTTCTTTAGATTAATCTTTATTTATCACAGATGGAAACAATCAACAAAAGGAAATTGAATAACAAAACCAAAAAATAAATTGAGCAAAATATTGCTAATAACAATAAAACTATGTAAAGGTAGTAAAAAGGTCAGTTTGATTTTTTGGTTTTTGTGCCCTTTTTAGCAACAGGTGAGTGTTTTCCTTTGGAAGGTGTGGGTGAAGGTGACAGTAAGGGTTGGGGTATGTCAAGGCCATTTCCGTTGTTTATTTGAGGACCTATACACAAGGGTTGCCCGAAAGGACGTGTGCCAGAAGCATCTTGTGAATTCCGTTCTGAAATTTAATTAGAGAACACTTTATATAGATTTCTGCATTTTCTGCCGATTTTCTTATAACCTGTTTGACTAAAACTACGAGCTGATACGGATATGTAGAAAGAATATGATTATACCTAATTATTCTGCAATTATCTCTTTGTTACAGCTTTGGTCAAACAGGTATATCAGGCGGCACTGAAAACTCCTTTAATGGTTGCTACCCATCTTTACATTGTTTTACTCTATCTCTCCATCTCCCTTGCTCAAAAGCAACCTGTTAAAATGCTAACTACAAAAGATTATTATAAATAATTGCTTACGTAAGTACTATCGCAAAACAGAAGTATTTACACAACTTGTGTTTCATGTAATAATATTAAATGCAAAAATAAAACAACCATCTCAGTCATATTTTATTGCTTTATTAATTACTTATGTTTATAATTGTATATAAAGAATAAAGTAAATAAAAAAAGACAAAGAAATGATCATTAATGATGCTATATTGATTTCTGCGTGTATATAAAGTTTTGAGAAAACTGGAAGAAGCACAAAATATAATTATTTTTCCCCATTATTATATCTTGTTCGTGTAATAAAATATGAAAAAGTTTTTTGTTATTATTTATGACTTTTGTAGTAAGAAATATTAATAAACTTCTAAGTATTCAAAATATGTCACTATAATAAGGATATAGAGTTTTTTGAATAATTAATTCTTGATTATCTTTTTAAATAAATTGTTTTTAATAATTAATTTTAGGAAAATCAAATGTACAAGATGTAGACACGTGAGACATATCACGAACAAAAATCCGAATTGAAATAAAAAACAATTATGATTGAAGATATTTTGCGACGAATTCAATGAAAATAATACTAGGTACTTTCGATTGTATCTTAAATTGGTGCCAACTTCGTCGTTTTAAATGGAGTACCAAATATATATTATTGCATATTTTAAAAGAACGTAAAACTTGAGGAAAAAATATCGAAGCTTCTTCATGGCTGAACCTTGCCCTTTGACATTCTGACAGATGTAATAGCTTAAATAACATCCATATATGTTGAGATTTTTCCTTGATTCTTGACAGATAGAAAGATCATAAGACGTATTACCTAAGTGCCACAATAAATTTAAACGGAACAATTTTATACTAAGTGTTTCGCTGTTTACGTTACGTTTTGAAAGTTTAAATACAGAAAAATCCATTTTATCGAATGGAATGTATATTATATTTTTGTACAATTTTAGAGCTAGTCATACAACATTTTCAATATCTAAAATAAATGCTTTCAACATTCTTTGAATTTTTAAAATATTTTGCAGCAAACGCCATTGTAAAAAATCGTAGTTTCAGAAAACAACTACTTTGCGAGTTACCTCAAAAACCCACGCCAAACATCCAAAGTCATTCACCGCGGACCACCAGACATATACCAGTTTCGAACTTGTTAGCTCTCATCATTATGCCATAGGTGAGGTTACCGACGACTAATAAACTTCCAAAAAAACTTCTAAAATTCGAAAGATCTCGAGAATGGCAAGGTTTAGGCATGAACTAATTTGAATAATTGACCTAAAATTTTACGTTTCTTTAAAAATGCAATAATATGTTAAGATAACGTTCAGTAGATTATTGCGCGAAGCCTAGATATCCAAATTATCATATTTCTTATTTGATTGTTCTCCGTGATGTGGCTAGCAGACCTCTGTTGTGACACATGACGCATATTACATTTTAAGTTTTATTTTGAATTTGTATTTATTTTCAGACGAAATTTTTAGGTTGTGTAAATACTGATTAAAAAATTAAATTACAACAAGAGGGCAAAACACGAGCGATTGAGTAAAACAAAATAGAATCTACTTCAAGCCAAACTGCATTTGTACTTGTATGTCAATGACAGAATTTTGAATTTCACTCTGACTCAAAAAATTGTTGTACATTGCGTGATACACGTAATCTCTTTTCTCATCGTTGAATTTCAAATCCAAATATTTTGAGACTGTAACTAGTAATCCCTTATTAAAAGTGAAAGCGAAAGTAAGCTACTTTCATCACACATACAACAATTTCTTTAGTAAAATTTCAGATGTCAGAATGGTGATCATAAGGATAACGAAATATAGAACATGATGGGAATCAATATGGATTCTGCAAATGGTTCAGATGGAAGGAAGCATTTTACGTCAATTTTACAAGTAGCGGGGGAAATGTCAGAGCAAAGCATAATGCAGTAAGCGATTTCTTTACAGCCATGTTCAATATTGTTCTAATAACTCGAAATGGAATACGGATTGAATTGAAATAAATGTGTGGTGTAAATTTCCGCTTTAATTTTACTGGTGATATTTACATAGCGAATCTACAAGGGAATTTAAAATGATAAATAAGTGAAATCCTCAGCAACAGTTGGGATGCGATAAATGAATTTAGAACAATATTGCTATAATTACAATGAAAGCGATAGCGGAATTAGTGAGCTAGATTTTGTTGTAATTACCTACACATTCACGTGACAAAAATTATACCACGAAGAACAAATTTTAATGAAAAAGTGGCAACTACAATAATTTGGAAATAATCTTACAGAATAATGAAATACATTCTTATTTAGTAATTTACTATTTGAAATTGATGAAACACTACAGTAGAAGAGATAAAAGTGACACTTATTTGTAATTCAAAGGTACATAAATAATTGACGAGATTTTTTACTCGTACGCGGTGTATCCAAAAATACGTTGTAATCGACTTTATTTTAAATAGAAACTAAAATTCATGTTTGTTCTTCATGTTAAGAGTTTATGTTCATAGGAATGGAACCAAAATTGGTTTAATGTGATGTAAATTAGATAAAATATTTTAAATTGAATTTCATACATTGGTATCAATTTCCTACGCATAAAACTGATTTTGTATGCAAATAAATACTATTTTGCACCATGGAAAACATTTATGCCGTATGCCTATTTAAGCATATAAAATCTTGAATGTAAGCATATCATAATTGTAAAATAAGCGATGAATTTATTTCATTTGAATAAATAAATTTTGATTGAAGAACGAGTTTAATCCAAAATTATATGTTCTTAAACAAACAAATCAAATAAATGTTATTTTTCATTCAAATCATTTTTCTGAATCACTTCAGTCTTTAGATAATTTGGATTAACAATTTTAAAGAAAAAGTTGCTTTTAAAAAATATGTATTAAATACAAATTGTTTCACATGAAATCCAAAATAAATTTATTTTATACAATTTACTTCATATTTTATCTTATATACAGGGTGTTTTTTTAAATATCCATCCTTTAGGAGATTATTCCTTGCACAGTTCAAAGCTCAAATTAAGTAAGTAAGTATTAACAGAGAATCTAAAAGCCTTTGTTTTTAGCTGCTTCCAAAATATCAATATTTTGATGCCAATTATTTTTGGGCTCTTTACACTTAATTGTATTGCAATAAAATTACTTTATTTTACTTAGAAATATTATTATTAAAATTAAATAATAAATATTTAAAGGTGGCGTGGGGATTCAAATTAAATCCACTATAATTTGTTATATCAAAATTCAGTCTAAAATAACTCGGGGAATCATCACCCAAAGACACACACCCTGTATATATATATAGAAATAATTTATTAATATTTTTATTTAGTTTTAATTATTATTGCACATTATATTTTGCTTGCTAAGTGTTTTCTTTTCTGTAGATGTATTTCAGACAAATTGTGTTTTCGAGTTGATAACTGAACTGTGGCTTATCTAACTTGGCATATATCGTGTTCTCTATTCCCATATTAAATTAGTTCCCTAATGCCCCTAGATGACAAGACTTGGATCACAAGGAGGGTTGTTGATGAATTTAAGCAATTAAAGGGGTATCGTTCTCCTCTATTTCCGACACGTTACCTGAAATTTGACTGATACCCGTTTCTGTGAAGGTATAGGATCTAAGAATGCCATTTCAAGTCTATCTAAAGTGTAAGAGTAATGTAGTCATAGACAGATTTTACAAAATAGCATATTTTTCTTCTTCTTACCTATGAAATTTCGTTTACTAATAAAAATAAATTCAGAACCAGATTAGTTACACTACAATTTCATTTAACATAGTATCTAATATTAACATTTTAATTCACTAATTCAATATTTTACTTTACTAATTTGTTTTATATGTCCGCCTACCTAAGAAATGCATTAACAGGCTTTCCTAATTATTAAAAATCTATTATTTTCAAACCAATCAGTTGCGATTATAAGACGCTATTTTCAGTTGATTAATATTCTCAATCGATTCAGAGAAAAACATAGTTCTCCATGAACCTACAAATTGAACTGAAATCCAATGGCTTAAAATTATTAAAGTGCTGTGACCACAGAATAGTTGATCTATCGATATGAAAAAAATATTTTTTAGTTAAAAAAGTAGGTATTTAATAATGATTTTCTCTAAAATGCCGTCTATGCATTACTAAAATAGGCGGATAGATACTGCGGAGTAGTTGTTTCCTGCAGTATCATTTACAGATTTAATGGCTCCTCGCCCAGGGCGAGAGGTCTGCGTTAAGTACTTGCTGTAATGTAGATCGCTTCCTGTAAGTCGAACCACTTAGGCCGAGCAGAAAGTACACAGACCACTTATATATCACCTGCACTCAGTTTATATGTGAACATACATATGAAAGAACAGCCAGTTCAATTGTCGGTCATCTCACCTATGGCATACTGATGAGGGCTAACAAGCCCGAAACCGGTCTATGTCTGGTGGTGTGCCCGACAAGGGTTCTTGGCTGTTCACACAGATGCTGCAGGAGAAATTCAATGCCGGTCGGGGCATTAGTCCGCGGAGTAGTTGTTTCCTGCAGTATCAATTACAGATACTACGTTTGTTTTTTATGTGTCGTTTACAATAACACCCTTATGTAATGTATCACTTCAACACGCTGTATCTTCTAAGGAAAGCATTTCTGCATGTATTAAAGCTCTAACGTTATTTTTGTAACATGTAAATTTTATTTATTTCAAACATACCGAAACTCAGTTGATAATTTAGGAAATGGGGGGAAGAATAATTTAGAAGCCACTGAATAAGTAATGCAATTTTCTGAAAGTAGATATAACATATCGATCGCGATGAGATAACTCCATATTGTTTTCCGTGAAATTTCGTTATTTTTAACTATTTAAATCCGACAAATGCATCTCTGTTACCAGCAAACTATATAATGTGCAATTTATATTTTTGAAATGTATTATTGATGTCAAATTCATAATTAGGCGGATTTTAGAAAGTGTGATATAAAATAGAATTGTCGTGTAGTATTTTAGGTGTTATTACATTCAAGGTTGCAACATTAATTATTGTAAACATTGAGCAGTAATATATCCCAAGAAACAATTATGATTACGAAGGTCCTATTAATTTCTTGTAGTGGCTAAGAGTAGATTATTATTTTTGCTAATTTATATTACTCTTTATATTTCCACTAAAATGAAAATCGTCGATTAAAGTCAGTTATGTAATAAATGCTTAAGAATTATTTAAATGTTTTGAAAAAAAAACTCTTGAGGAATGTACAGTAAAATACCTATTAATTCAGAAAAGTAGGGTTTTTATTATAATAGGCTTTTAGGAAGAGTTGCCAAAACAGCAAATAAATTTCGAGATAACCTAATCTGATATTTATTAAGTAGCGGCAAACAAACAGATACGAATAAAACAGATATTTCCTGTTAAAATGAGGCAACGCCATTTTTGTCAATACGTCTCCTCATCGTTTGGATTCCGTCCAACTTTTATTTTCCCCGTTACTGTTCCAGATATGTCCCGAAGGAATGAATTCCACTAAAGTGACACTCGAACATCTACTACTGTAAAATTTTAGAGTGTTGGTATATTCTGAGTGCCATCCAAATTCTCATTTTATCTATGATATTTTATTAAAGGATTCCTCTAACAGGCATCTATTCTATTTGCTCTCTTGTAACCATGAAACAGTCTTTGTCAACAAAATAATAATCTATATGAAAAAACGTTGAAAAGTAGACATAATTCAGAATTAGTGTTTCTCGATTTTTACATTCAATTGATTTAGTTATGGGGACTTCAAATAGAAAATAAGGTTGCAGATTATGAAAAAAATAAATAAAAAGTAACTAATTTATATTGTGAAAATTTAAGAAAAAGAGTTACTGGATATAAAATAAACGAGAAGATTTATTTTCAACAGTTTGTTCTCAGATTCAAAACACACACTTAAATAGGCTCTAAATGCACTGACGGTTTTTAGTATTGAATAACTATTTTTATTTAATCTCGAGTTATTCGAACATGATTGATTTCAAATTTTATACGTAAATTTGAATTGAATGTACATAGCGAATATGTAAGAGAAAAATAAAGAGTTCATTCCTTGACTAATTTTTTAACAAGAATTAAAATTTGTTTATCAAAAAACAATCGAGCATTGCACTACAAAGACAATGATATTAACTTTGCTTTTTCACATGAAACATCCTGTATATTATATTTTTTGATTCTCCACTTTCCCTGATTGCAATAGTATAATTACCTTATGGGTTATTTTCTACTTTTTGTGAAATATTGGTAACTAAATAATTTTGAGTGAATTAGTATTTTTTATATTTTTTGTATTAAAAATAATACAAAGCTATAGTGCTATGCTGGATTGTTTTTTTGATAAAAAATTGATATCCTTGTGAAAAATTAGTTAAGAAATACACGTTTCAGTTTTCTGATATCACCTAGCGTAGCAAAGTTGCAGTCGAATTCAACGTATTTGCATGATCATTCTGTACACCTGATTTATATACACTTACAAATGCCACAACGTTTTTCAATTTTTTTAATTTCAATTTACTTCATGGGGCAGACATATTGGTTTTTACCCTCTCTCTATATTTCATGCATCTTCTGCCAAATCTATAGAACACATTGATAGACCATCATAGCATATATGCTAACATTGAATGTACTCCCTTAATCCACAAGAGCTCAAAACCAAATTGAGGCAATTCCACGATAGATATTGGGCAAAGTGATAAATGATTTTATTGTACAGCTAGAAGAATGTGTAATGGTAATCATTAAAGCTACGTGAACCAACTTTTCTATAAAATAATCCTATAGAATTACATGTTAAAGTGTTTTATTGGTCGATTTAATCAATAAAAAGTTATTATGTATCAACAACCATCAGTGCATTATTAACGTCCATAAATCTATTTAAATGCTAAAATACTTTATAATATTATGTTTTATAACTATTTCGGTTTCATAAATTTATTAATTTTACTTCCCAAACTTCTTCAAAACTCATACGAAAATGTGCGAACGTACTCAACCCATAATTTGTTCAGGTACTATTATACAATAACTTTTGGAATACATTATTTTGAGATTCACAAAAATTAAGTAACTTTCAGAAATTTCTTTTGAACTGTATGTAATTTACAACAATTAGAAAGTCGTTCATATATGCAAGGTGTAACAGCGACGTCTCAACAAATTTTCAAGGTCCTTTTAGTTTTCAAGGATCTTCACAGTATTAGCCACTTGCCAAAAACCATTGAAAATATCGAGTTCAGAATGGTCACAGTGTAGTTTCTTAGTAGTTGTTTCTACGTAAAATTTGTGAAAAAAATAAAATTTATAGCTTTAAAACCACGATATGGGTGCATTTAAATAACACCAAAAAAATGTAAGCGATTCTCTGATGAATATTAATAGGGGTATCTGGTATAAAAATTTTTGAAAAAAACCCTTCCCTGAAAAATTATGAAATTAAACTAGGTGTTTATCGACAAAACCACACTTTTTGAAATTATTCAACTCTGAAGTACTTTTATAAGGGATTGAAATAAATCAACCCCCATGGCATTTTTTCTTATAATTTTTTTTCAATCAAATTGTTTCCTTTTATAAAATATGTCTAAAAAGCCTTATTCATTTACTAACTTTTTGATCTCTTCAAGTTTTTTCGAAAAGTTTTTCGGATTTATGATATAATAAAAATTATATTTTCTACACAAAATCATAAAACTTGCAAAAGAGTAAGAAACAATAAATGACATTGACATTTGAGATGTAACTGGTGTAATGGCGCATCGCCCGGGGCGAGAGGTCTGCGGTTAAGTACCTACGATATTGTAGGTCGCTTTCTGCAAGTCGAGCCGCTTAGGCCGAGCAGAAAGTAGCAGACCAGTTACATCTCACCTGCACTCGATTTATATGTGAAACTACATATGAAGGAACAGCCAGTTCAATTGTCGGTCATCTCACCTATGGCATACTGATGAGGGCTAACAAGCCCGAAACCGGTCTATGTCTGGTGGAGTGGCCGACAAGGGTTCTTGGCTGTTTCACACAGATACTGCAGGTATAATTCAATGCCGGTCGGGGCATTAGCCCGCGGAGTAGTTGTTTCCTGCAGTATCATTTATAGACATTGACATTTGTTTCTATGGATTCCGTTGCAAATAATATGCCACTAGATCTCTAAGTACAATACACTCGCGTTAATCTCATCTTTAAAAATGCAATACAATACATTTATTTTTTTCACATAAATCCTTAACTTTTGGAAAACACTACTTGAAGGGATCATAAAGTTTGTTAACGCAACAGGGCTTTTTAGACATATTTTTTTAAAAGAAAAAAATTTTATCGAAAAAAAGTATTAGAAAAAATGTGATTACTTCAACCCCTTACAAAAATACTTTAAGGTTGAACAAATTTTAAAAAGTGTAGTTTTATTGACAGATAATGTTCATCTAGTTTGATATACATGGACGATGAAAAGGAAAAACAATTTTTTTTTGGGAATTTTTGGAGAGATGTAACTTTTCAGGGAAGAGCTTTTTAAAAAAAAATTTACACAAGAGATCCTTATTAATTTTTATCAGAGAATCGCCCCTTACATTTTTTCGGTGTTGATTAGATACACCCTGTATAAACCTCTTTTCGAAACACTAGATTTTAAGAAACAGTGTTAATTCTTTCAATAACCATATCTTTAAATACATTCTGAATAAATCTACGAATATTTAAACAATTGCTCTGATTTAAATGTTTGGTGACAAAAGAAATAGTTACAATGAAAATTATTATTGAAATTTACCACTATCCAATCCTTCATCTACAAAATTTTAGACTCGTTGCTTTTGATAATACAAAATTAATGACAAAAATTATTGTCAGAGCGTGAACTATAATTATTGTCATAAGTCATGTTCATGTTGAAGTTTGCTGAAATATTGTTAATAGTCGTGAGCAAGTATTCTACTTGCATATAATGGCTGAAATTCACTCAGATGATTTACAACCATCATTATATGCTCGTTGGATAATATACTATTGACGCAATTTTCGAGCTACAAACTTATAGCACACAGCGCTTTTCGATTTTGTTCCGTGTGCCATCGAGAAATTTTACACCAGCGCTATCTACTCTTTGCTTTGAAAGAATACATTTAAGATTATTAATTGACGATATCGAGGAGCTCTAACAAGTATTTTCTACAGAATAATCAATCATGCATCATACCACCCGATATAAATTGCGACCCTTTGTTCTCGGAAACAGTTACTACGAAAAAGTTTGAGGTTTCTATATTTAATGGTTCTTGGGTAATGGATCAATTAGCTTTGTTTCAGTTCTCCAAACTGGTAGAGATTGCTAGAGCAATCGTTTTAGGGAAAATGGTGGTCGACGTCGCTGCCACACTTCATATTTGGTGCTATTAGTGCTCAATGCTGAAAATGCTCAGACCAACGTACAGACAGACATACAGACACACATTTATACACTAGTGTCGTACTTTCCGGCAGGGAGATGGAGCGATGTCCTGGCGAGCCATGCCTGGAGCGCGACCCGAAGCCGGTGAGGCTTTTCATTCCTGCGAAAAGCCGCCGCCTCATGGAGGAAGTTTCAGTGTTGATGGAGGGTCCTTGTCTATTGTCTGCATTAATTATACAGGGAGGTCAAATTTTAATGACTTACGCAAGTTCTTAGGGGGCTGTCGAAGGCGAGGAAAAGTTAAATTAGCAAAGTTTTGTTGGTCTAGCGCCCTAGGTAGTGGCACACTTTTAGTTTTTGTAGTCTGATTGGGGAACTACTGTGAGTATTTGTTGAATCAATGAGACTTTTATAGGCATACTTGTGGTAAAGTTGGTCATTCTTTTTCACATGCTTATAGAGAGTAAATGTTTCCAAATTGCTATGAATTTAGAATATACAGGGTGTTCCACATAAGGACCGACACAGAGGAGGTGCATGTAGAGGGTCCCAAAATATTGTAATTTAACTAAACATACCTGTATACAACAAAGGCCTTAAAAATGTGGCTAAATTATTCGAAAAAAGTTAATATCTAAATTACTTTAAACTTTGGAATAACCAAATTTGGTACATGATTTAGGTATTTAGGTTTATAATTGGTCTTTTCTACCTATGAGTTCAAGTAAAATGAAACCTTTTTTTCCATTGATCGAATTTAAAAAAATGATAATATCCCACACAGAATTAAATTAAAAACACTTTTTTACTTTACTTAAATGTTAATAAACACTATATTTTAAATAAATCTAAGGGTTTCAAGAAAAAATGCATTAATTAAAACAAGATTTTTACTCTTCACCGAAAATTGAAATTTATTCAATGTCTAACAAATGATGATTGTTTCTTATAACGTTACATACAATGCCACAAATCTTCTCAGAATTCAATTGGCAAGCAAGAAACAAAATCTTTTCTGTATAATTTTAGGGGTGACTCACTCTTAATGAACACCTTGTACTGCTTCAATTTACTTGACCTCATAGTCAAAGGAGGCTAATAATAAACCTAAATCCTATACCAAATTTGGTTATTCCAAATTAAAGTAATTCAGATATTATTTTTCCTGTAAGTCTGCCTGTGTACAACTTTGTATATAAGTGAAATTGCAACATTTTCGGACCCCCTACATGGACCTGCCTGTGTCGGTTCTTATGCGGAACACCCTGTATAATAACTTATAACCATTGATTTTAGAGCTCTTAGAAACATTAGGTAAGGCACCATAATAGTACGATTTAGATCAATTTACCTGTAAGTATACAAAAGTCAATACTTACTGATATGCAAACAACCCTATTTAATATTACTCCAGAACTGTTTTAGCTGTTTATAAAGGCTATCATAATATAGAAAGCTATTTTTTTAGGGTCTCAACCTTGACTGTCCTTGACTTATTTGTTCGTATGTCTACAACTATGTAATTCACATTTGCATACATACACACTTAATTTAATAAGTTTTTTGTGTTTTGTGGTACCAATGAAACAGAAAAATCTAAGTGTACTTAATTAAATACATCAATGTGGGTTCTTATATTTGCAAAAATAATTATCCGCCACGTACTCTAAACATGTCAATATTCAACATTGAACTTAAAATAGACTGTATGTTGATTACTTTTAAAAACAAATTGCAGAAAGTACTAATATTTTTAAGGACGTTTTAAAAAATTGAATATTCAAAAATTGTTTCTATAATTCATTTTCCATTATGGCAGTCATATTTTTTACATAAAAATTGAAAGATGTAATCTGTTGTATTTTGCACATGGTTGCAGCTATTTGACATATATGTACAGAGTGTCCCACAATGAATTGCGTATAGAGTAACAAGTGACTTCTAACGTCAAATAAATAATGCTATCTAGATATACTTACCTTAATCCGAGGTTTTTTGACTTGAGAAATTCAGATTTCCTCTTAATTTTATCATACATTGTCGGGGGCGCCACATACGCCATCTCTCAGAACTTATATCTAGTTCACAATTTTTTTGCTGCATACTGTATTTTATTCTCTGATAGCAAAAAGATATACTTTATTAATGTCTATAGAAATTCCATTTTTGAGATATTTGCATGGTCGCCAATGACCAGAGGGTAGTGAAGAAGAGGTGGAGTCCATCACCACACTCTACACTACACAAGCAACCAACTTTTTTTTCTCACTCTGATACCCCCCCACACCAAAGTCTCCTCGAAGATGATCACTAGGACCCTATGATCATTGATGATAGACTCCACCTCCCTCTGGTCATTGGCGACGACTTAAGAACTTCTTCAGACAGACTGCGTCTACTTGGCTGCCGCGTGCGCACCTACTACTTTCATACATTTTATAATCCATTTTAAAGATTCATGGTTCTAGGATCTTAGCAATACGGACTAAAATTTCGTATTACTTATCAATATTAATCATTTTGGGACGCATTTTGGTTCTTGGGATGAAATGCTCTAGTTTATCCCAATCAAAGCAGATATTTTTAAAAGTTTCTTTATTCGTTTCAATACAGTTGCATACAACCGTATGTACGAGTATGTCCGAAGCAATTTTGTCTGCATTTCCATATTAGAAAAACAGGACAAGGTATTGCGAATGAAAAACTCTGTGGAAACTTAACAGTAATCTAAATGGTAACACAAGTTTGACATAAACTAGGTTTGAGAGCGTTTTTCATTACTTTTGTTTTTATTTGCGGAACTACTTAATAACACTGAATTTTTTAAATGCAAATTTCTCGAAAACGGCAATTCCTAGCAACATTAAGAAGGTGTGTATTTACATGTAAAAGTGATGGAAAAAGAAATGTTGTTATCACAAAATAAGGCATAGTGTGTAGCAAAAAATTTGTGAACTATAATCATTCAAAGAGGAGCCAAAATGTATGCCAAAATTAAGAGGGAATTTGAATCTCTCAATCAAAAAACCCAGAGATTTTAATTTTCACACCCTGTCACTCGGTTACCATCAACTTTTGGATTAAGATAAGTTTGGCTAGATAACATTATTTTGATGTTACTGGTCACCTGTTACTCTATTTGACATCAGAAAGAATCATATTTCAAATACAAAAGTTATAAGTTTAGGTCATCATTTCTGATCATGCTCAATTGTTTTATTTAAGTCGTTAAAATTTTTAGAAAAATCTCTGCAATTTTTACGTATGACATTAGACTACCGCCCAACTAGCAAAATAAATTTTATAAAGGTTGTATAAATTGCTATAATATAAATCTTATAGGAGCTTCAAATTCATATAACGTAGTTAAATGCCTTTATACGATACTTATAGAATCGAAAAGGGCCCACTTTTATAAAACACTTTGGTAATGTAACAGTTCTATAAAAAATGTATACAGCACTTTTAAAACAATTTTATACAGCAACTATAAAAACGTTTTGTAGTCTGTATTTTGGTAGTATTTAAAGAAACATTATATTTTTAGTGAAGAATATTAGAACCAAATCATTTTAAGATTGGTGTATAACGCAGATTCATAATTATTTACACTTATATTTAAGAATTAATGGTGTAGCCTAAACTCAATGGCGATCATTTGTGTAAATGGTAGATAGGTATAATACTTACAATATTAACATCTCAACAATCAGTGTTTCAACAACAAAATTTTATTGCGCCGCAAATTTTATTGATAAACTATATATATGTTTGTAACAAAAAAATTATGCGCTTTAGTTTAGACCACATTTGCTTTAAAATTATAAAAAGTAAATTTAAAAAATTTTAAAATTATGCTTCCTTTAATTTATAATATCGTTGGGTAATTATATTTAACGATCTTGTTATAAAATAGTCTTCCAAAAATAGCAAAATTACGTTTTAGATATAATTTTAATAAGGCTTTCAACTAATTTTCCATAATGGCGGCAGTCGCTGATCCAACAAATATTCATTTAAAAATGGCGACTTATAATACAATGATTTTATTCCATAACCATAACAAAATATTTTAGTGTAAATTAGAACTTTATACGATAAAGTAGTATAGTTATATTTAAAAATGTGTGTGCGCAAGTAGATAATGTTTGCATCGCAAGAAGTTACCAAGTTTTATAAAAAAAAAAATAAATTTAAAATATTATAATACTACCATTACCTATATAAATATTGTTAGGTATTAGCTAAGTACCTATTATTAGTTAATTATAATAATAGGTATTTAATTTAAAACTAACCTAATTATTGCATTACCAAAAAATTTAAGCCAAAGTTACTTTCTCGTACTGGTTTTTGTATTTTTCGCAGCCATGAAGCGTTTTTAATGAGTTCTCGAACATGGACACCATCATTATTTATATAATAAAACCTATAAGTAAAATTGAACGTCTGCACGTTTGACTGGAAACATTACTTTCAAGAATTTGTTTGTATTCTTTCTTGATTAGTATTTGGTAATACACTATACCTTAGGAGTTTAGAAATTAAGGTTAGGTTTGAAATTTTGTTACGCGGTATATACAAAAAGTTTTTTTGTCAAGACACAATTTTGTTGTATAATATATTTGTAAAACACAACTATAAAACTATTTTATAAATAAACGCATTTCGGGGCTAAAAAATAATTTTATTAATTTCCTTATATATTCTTAATAAAACACGTTTATACAACTATTTTATAAGATTATAATTAAAAGTCATTTGCCTAAGTATACAACTCTTTCACAATATGTTTACAATCCTTATATATAATTTTTTTAAATGTTGTATAACGTATTATAATACTTTTATAACAATTTTAAAGTACTGAAAATTATTTGTTCTATAAAACACATAAAAACTATTATAAAACAATTTTATACAATTACTTTCTTCAGGAACAAAATTATGGCAATTATTTGCTCTATAAAACCAAACTGTTCATTAAACAACGCAATTCGATAGTTATAAAATAATTCGCTTCTTTTAAAGTTCCATTTTGCTAGTTGGGCCGTGGCTATGCTGGCATTAAAGAAATTTGAATGTCATAAATACCTAAAGATTAAAAGGAAATTCATTCATACTATAATTCATAGCAAGAAATAAAAATTGTTTAAAAAACAATTTTGTATTAGTAAATGTAAATAAGACAGGCAATGGCATACGTATAAAAAAGCTGTAAGGTGGTCATGGGAATGGAACTTCAAAATATATACTACCCTATAGTTTACAGTGTACCAACTAAGAATAAGAATTGAAACAGTTTTGTGTTAATATCAAAAAATATTTAGGTACCCCATCCACAAGTTTTATTTTATCCAAGATATTTTTTATCGATTTTTTCCGTTATTTTACTGTTCCTTTAATTGTTTTATATCTACTAAATATTATTTCTATTATGATTCATTAGATTTTTTTCAGTTAAAGTAATTCAGTCAATGATTTTGTATGCTTTATTTAAATAAAAATATATATTCAGTAACATCTACCATCTTTTTAGGGCAAAGCTTTGCTAATTTAACAAATATATAATGATTTCATCATGAATAAGGGTAGAGGCCTACGCCTACATTTGAACTTCCTGTAATTTTTAATTATAATGATATTAATTTAGATTTAGCTTATTCTTAGGGAATGTTTGGGGGATTTGCCCAAAATAGGAGAGAATTTTCTATTTATTTTCACTTTGCAGGATGCAACAAAGGCACATTTTTTCCAATTAACATTAATTTTGTTAACATTATCTTTTGTACCTAAAACTAAATTACATTCTAATAATAAATCTGTTTTAAAATCAAAAGGTATAAGATTCTAGATTTCGTAGATTTCGTTAAAGCACTAACAATAAATAACTTACAAGAAAATAAAAGAAAAATGTCTCCCATATAATGAAAAGCTTCTCAGTACTGTATAGATTTAATATCTGCACTTAATCAGTATTTTAATTGGCACCTATTTACAACTAATTTTAAGAACTATATTTCATATTGAGTTATATATTAATTAATCCACAACAGAATACATGATTAACAAAAGATTAGAATCACAACAAATAAAACTAGTAATAGAAAACATCAAAATGAGTGTGAAATGAATGCAGTTAAGCAATTAAAAAATGTACTTACCTCTACATAAAATTACGACTATTAGAAATATCGAAAACCTTTTGTAAGACACAAAACTGGTAAGGTAATCATAAGATTTAACATCGGTAATTTCTATAACATGCAGCAAAAAAAAAAGAAATTCTCTGTGATACCGCAAGTGAAATTGCATAGAAATTATAACACTCGTAGTTATTTAAACAAGAACTGGGATATAGACATTATTATCGTAAGAATGTGAAGTTTAATCGTATAATGACATAAGTGCCGTAATAATGTAGTATCCCACGTAGTGCTTACGTTTTATCTACAACTGTCGAGGTTTTTAATAATAATAATTAGTATTATTAGACATAATTTATATACATAATGTAAAAATTGTTATAGCTCTCATTCAATTTTTTCTCGTAATTATTGTGAAAGCGTAAATATAATTTTCTATCAGATATTGAAGATATTGAGAATGAAGCTTCCAATGTTGTTTCCCATGTCGTGCCAGATAAATTGTGGAAGAAATACGAACAAGCATGAAAGCTGCTATGAAAAATGGTGTAGAGGAAATAAATTATTTAACATAATTAACGAAAAAGGATTATTATTAGTATTTTTCAACGAACTAAGCAAAACCGTTGATTGAGAAATTATAGATAGAGGCACTACCGTAATGGCGAAATGCGTATTCGATCTACAAGTCTAACACCCTGTACCTTGAAAGCAAAGGCCCTAATAGAAAATATCTATAGGGCAAAATGTTTTTAAAGTCGGACAAGAAATAAAGGCCTTCATGTTTGACGTTCCGTTATGTTGTGTTTTACAGTAGGGGTTTTTTGGGCTCGAGGTTTGTCCGTCTGTCGAGAACTGTTGTTAACGACAGTCAATTTTGAGTGTTCTGTGCGATTCAACGGTTTAACAAGCAAAGAAAACGTCCATGAATAATAAGTTGTCGATAAATTGACGAATCTTAGAACCAAAATGCTGCTGTTACCTAATACTATCTCGGGCCCAAAAGTGGATACGTATTTCGTCATAAGGTTGCACCTCTATCTATAATTTCTCACTCAACGGCAAAACACAGAAACCTTAACCTCTTTGGTGCTATTACTCAATGATAAGAGCAGAAATTTCAATCAAGAAAAGTATTAATATCAAAAAATTCTTCAGTTTGAATACATTCGCGAAAATCAGAAGGGTAGGAACCCAAAAAATCTAAGATGTTAACAAAGAAGGAAATATCCACATGTTTAATGAATGTGGACGATGATATATTTCTGCGAATGAAGGTATACTTCAAAAAATATGTTTTTTAAGTAAGAAAAATTTTATAACCAATACCTATTTATTTTAGGTTAAACCTGCTTGTAGAACATATGAAAAATGAAGGACTATGCTTCCAAATCATGACACCCAATACCAAAGCACAAGTCTCTAGAGAGTTTTTTTTTGTTGATATGATATGATTATTGAAAATATTGATAGCTTGAATTTAGTAGAACTAGTAAGAAAATACGTCAAATTAAGAACCGAAACCTACGATCATATTCGCTTCTTTCTTCGATATAAAGCTGGTAGATGTACCAAACAACATATTGATATAAATACTATTAGGAATGTGCCAAAACAGATTGCAGGATTTTTTAATCTGATACTGGGCAATGTTTACGATGACTTCTTACCTCTATTTTAGGCGTTTCTGGAAAGTATAAAAAGATATGGTGACTGGTAGCCTAATTCTGTCGCTGAAGACTACAATCGAATCTTCTACTGACAACAAGAAACAAACGGTTATAAACTTTCTATTGAAAGCGAGAACATTCGCGTGACCGTCAAAAATATTTCCTCAACGTCAACCTGAAAATTATATAAACACTCAAAATATTCCCACTTATTCAAGCAAATCATTAGGCACGTCATCATTTAGTATTAATTTATCCAATTATAAAGACTTTACTGTCGATGTATTTAATACATAAGTTTTCACATGAATAGTTTGTTTATCTAAAATAATTGTCTAATGTGAGTCTAATTTAATTTACAATATCATTATCGCACTAGAACGACAATAGATTTAAAAAAGCACATGTCTGAGACATTATGACATTGGAAATAGTGTCGAATCGTTGCCTGACAGTTGTAGATAAAAGTAATTACGATTGTAAGTTAATTTTGAAATGAAGAAACAATCCAATGTTTATAATTGACGCTTAAACTTTTCCCATACCGTACTTCATTCAATATTTGCTTATTATTAATGCCCTTTGATTGTGGTTTTCGTTATGCTTTGTGAATGCGGTAAAATACAATTTAATTAAGAGCGCGGAGAATCCGCAAAGTTAAACTTGAACGAAGGTAAAACTTTAACATTGTTTATTCACCCCCAGATTTGAATAGGATAATAACAGGAAATGAGGAAAAGGTACCGGAAAAGAGAAGTGATGAGGGTCAAAAAAATATGAGGAGTGCATGCATGATAAAATTTGTGGAACCATTAGAAACGTAAGAGGGAACTGGTTGAGACAATATTTGAAAACACACGTAAAAATGGGACTGCTTAAGTAAATAAGTTTAATAAAATAAGCGAAAGAAAAATATTTTTGATGTAACTTTTTTTTCTTTTATTTAATAAAATAATATTCACGCAATTTTAATTTCTAAATAAAACATTTTTTAAATTTGTCACTGAACAGACGATAGACGGTTAGAAGTTTTCATGGTTGGAGTGATTATGTTCTTTCTGAAAATTTGACTCCCTGAATAATCGAATAATTTCATTGTCAATGAAAATATTTTGAAGAAACTATCTTACCGTCAGTCGTCACCAATTTCGTTATTTTAGACCCAATGATATAATTTTTATTAATTTCTTTGATTCGCCAGGTTATTTTAACGAGACAATACCTAATCCTTGTTGGTGTAGAGATAGGTATTTAAATTTTTTACTGTATTAGAAAGGTATTTTAGGATAATATGTATCAAATCTCCTACAATTCATATCAATGAAGTCATATGTATGCTCTCTGATACCAAACATCTAGGTATGCTAATGAACAATTCCACAGACAAACCTCTATTCAATAATTATCTAAAAATAATTAATCTAGCTAAATTTACTAACCTTGTTTAATGAAAACATTCTATAAATATCTAAGTTCACTTTTGAGAATGTGGGAACTCGAAAATTTAGCTAGATTATTTTTTTATTAAATAATTATTGAATAGAGCTTTGTCTGTGGAATTAATTGTTCATTATACCTAGATGATTGGTATCAGAGAGCATACATATGACTTCGCTGATAGGAATCGTAAGAGATTTGATATATATTAGCTTAAAATACCTTTCCAATACAATAAAAAATGTTACAAAAGCTAATAATAAAGAATATATGGGTAGATATTGTGGGTGTAATTCAACGCTGGTTGGGGCTTTAGTCCACAGAGTAGTTAGTTTCACACAATATTGTTAATACCTAAAAATATATAAAAAAAGGTATTTAAATTATTTTGGAAAATAATTATTTTTCATCGCCTTATTTGAAATTAAGAAAGTTAAAGAATTGACTTTTATACAAGGAGTAGTTCTCTCAAGTAGTAGAATCTATAACTTTAATACATGTTATGTTTTTTTTTTAAATTCGTTATATAGACGAAAAAGATAATCCCAAATCTGTTGAAGCTGACCCTACAGAGATCTGTGGATATGTATTAAAATAGTTACATTAATTTGATTATCTTCGTTATCTACAACTGGTTTTGGTTTGCTTTTCAGCATCGTGAATAATTATTATAAATTTGTAGCTATGGATTGATACAGACAGGTAATAGTTATAATTACTGTCGTTTTCATAACTATCTTGGCAAACATATGACGCATTCATTTAATTTCATCTAAAGTAAGACAGAGGTAAAAAATATTGGGAGTTCCATAAAAAGGTAGTTTCGACTGTTTTGAGTCTAATAAAATTAGGACTTGATTTTTCAATACCTTGTGTGATATTAAGCCACTTATAAGGCATTACTATAAAGGTTAAAGATTCAACTACTTCTTGTAAAAAAATTATTCTTTAACTTACATAACATTCGATTTAGATAATTTCAAACAAGGCAATGAAAAATTATATATGGTATATTATTGACTAGGAAAGTTTTATGAAGGTGTCATTGAAATAACCTGAAGAATCAAAAATTAAAAAATATCATATCATCCCATTTAAAATAACGAAGCTCGTGACGAATATTTTCATTAAAAAGGTAACATTCGATTATACAGTCAAATAAGTATTAACAAAAAAAGAAACATCTACAACCAACTACAACCATGACAACTTTTAACGGTCCATTCTCGTATATCATCCTGTACATTTAGGTATAAAATACTATAAAAAGCTTTGCATACTCAAGTTTGAATGAGAAGAATAATACATATTTCTTTTTCTGAGTTGAACAGTTGAAAAATCAGAGACTAATGGGGAAAAGTGGGTCATCTTAATATTTTGCAGATTAGATTAGCACCTAGAAACAATTTATATAGGTTTACCCCACCTATAATTCAGTACAGAGACGAAGGCAACATAGGAAACATTAGTTGGAGGACAATGAAATGTCAGCTGATATAAATGACTTGTCATCAACTCAGCAAAGTTAAATTCGAAACTTAACCCCATGTTACTTTGCATGCAGCCATGCCGTGAGTCAAATATTAATACGTTTCTCTTTCTATATTGCTTTATATAAGAATTTACATGATGATCATTGCATTAATGTATTTTCTTCTATAGAGGCCCCACAGAGAAAAATAATTGTGAATGAATCAAAAGTGAAGGATGACGTCTACATTTTTTTTTAATTCAGGTCTTTAAACTCTAAATTCACTTTAATCTCTGAATTTAGACTTTAATGGCTGTCTAAACTTATGAATTTATCTCTAAACGAGGTTATATACACAAATAGCCACGGTGTTTCTTTAAATATCGCAATAGTATCTACCTACAATATAGGGGTCGCTTGTGGCTGTATTGAGGCCCAGAGTTGAGTAATATGTAATTACTAAATGTAATCACGTGCTACGTGCTCGCGTATTCATGTCCTTCTGTCGGTTTTGACAGAATGTGAACAGTCAGGATTGCTCGTTGTTGGTTTTCCCTTACTGACGAGAGCTAAGAAGCTCGAAATCGGTATATGTCTGGTGGCACCGCTGATAACTAGCCGTGGCTATTTGCTATTTGTTTTTTAAGTGTAATTCAATGCTGGTCAGGGCATTAGTTCACAGAGCGTTTCCTAAAATTCCACTTTTGCAAATATTGCAATCGCCGATGGCGATGTAGGTTGTGAGTGGACTGAAACATTTCTCAAACAAGTAGTGCAGTTGCAAGTTGTTTCTTGAATTAAAAACAGTGAAATTATACAGGGCGTTGCATTTAAAATTTCATGATAGGGGACAGAGGTGTGACAAATATCGAATAATTTGCATTTTCCTCTGCATATTATGCCCTCCAAATCTCAATTATATATTTAGGGAGCTGGATGCTATAACGCATCGAAGTTTAAAGTCTGATTTTCAACATTAAGTCTGAATTCAGAGTTTAAATTTTGAATTTAAAAAATAATTGTAGACATTGTCCTTCTAAGAGATATTTTCGAATTTTTTCTCATGGTATAATTGAAAAGCTGACACTACCAATGTTTTCAGCAGGTGCAAATACATCCGCTAAATTTATTAAGCCTGTTTAAATTATTTTGTAAAATCTACATGTACATTTTTTTGTAAAAATTAAGAAAAGTATATTACTATGTTTGCCGAATTACCAGTCAATATTTCCCAAGAGTAATTATTATTTTCTCAACCAAGCGGTAAAATTTCAAAATATATTAATCTGAATGTTTTTATTTCTGTATTAGACACTAAGTTAGAGAATATTCTTTGGAAATTATTATGGACTCATTATATATCGCAGCTTCATATCTATTATTTAAATAAATTTTGATTTTAATTTTTAAAAGACAAAAGTATTAAAAATCAACCTAGTTTGTTATACAATTGTACGCCTTCAGATAGAAACAATTGAAAATAAAACTATGGAGGCACCATAGCAACTACATTTTCGATATTTTGCCGAAGGCGCGAACAAGAAATTAAATTTGTATCGGTAAACATGACATCGGCGCCTTCGGCAAAATATAGATTATGTATAAATTCAATGAAGAAATAAAATCGAAGATTTTGATGTTGTATTTGGCAAAATATCGAAAACATTATTTTCCCTCAACTGTTGTCTGATATTCTATCACAACACTAGATTGAGCGTACTTGAATACAATATTGTATGCATACAATTTTATTTTGGCGGTAGCCTCGAATTATTCTAAAGTAAGTATGCAATCACAGATTTCGATTACTTATTTGCTGTAAGTATGATAGTTTCTATATAAAAAATCATATTTTAGACTAGTTGAACATCTCTATTTGTTATTTATTTAAAAATTGCATTGTATAGAAAAGGTATGTTCTATTAAGCAATGTATTTTTTTAATAGTTTGACATCAAAATCTACATATACTTATGTGCTCAAGTAAGAATACTTGAAATATAAATTGTAGATTTTGGTGGCGCCATACAAGATTGTTATTTTGTAGGAAATGGACTATTATTTCAGACAAAAAACTATATTTCGAAAACTATTGATTTTGAACTAATTGGTTGCAAAGTTTTTTGTGAATCACCTCATGCAGATATACAGGATGTCTCGTAATGAATTGGACATTAGCCCAACATGGCATAGCAGAATGTTATTTTTTTTGCAGCATGTGTAATACGAAAATGTTATCAATTTGACCATTGCCGCTAGATGACGCTACCTACAGTCCATTAACTCATTATAACCAAGAGTTACATATGCGTAAAATATTACATAAGTATATGTAACATATATTACATATGTATGTTATATCTTACCGTACTAAGTGCAAGCTTCATTATTTTTTTCGGTAGATAACAGCATATTTACAATTTGTAATAATTTAACTTTAAAAAGTGTAGTGACAATTTACAGTTCATTATTGAACGAAACGTTTATTTGAGCTGCGATCAGAACAATAAAAAAAGAGACTACAGATAAGGACATTCAATTCTAGTAAATATTTTTGTGTCCTTGTTTTTAAACAAATTTGGTTATGCTCTGCTTCTCACCAATGCTAAATGTCGTCTTTGTAAGGCAATAGTAGTTTTTGTGAGATCAAGAGACTAGAGATAGCTAGTGACAGCATACTTTTTACGTTCCTTGTACTCGTATATAACGCTAGGTTACATTTATTATCATAAAAGAAGGCTTTAGAAATGGCTTATATTAATGACATGAATAAAATTTTTATTCAATCCTCAAAAATTGCTGTTCTGACAGTTGAAAACTTAACTGAAGCTGATGATGGGGGTACAATGGACAATTTGAACGGTCGTTAACTTCGTTACATTGCTAAATAAAACTGACTAACTCCTACAGAATCGACACAGTAGCTTTGGAAGTGAATAGAAACCGAAAATAAAACCGAAGATGCGAGTGCCATTGTCTTACATAAAGGAAACAATAATTGTCAAATACAGATTGCAAAAGATACTCCTCAGAAAATTGTGCTTAGTGAGAATAAACACAGGATTGAAGAGACTAATTTACAATCTAATAGTAGACCTTTTTCTAATGCCAGTTCGAAAGTACTGCGTTCTGCTTCTAGTATTGACAGATGTCCGGTGGAGTAATAATAATGTGGTTACTATACTCCACTTGCCATGGCATAAACTTTATTGGTCGAGTGGTTCCTTTACCAGAAAATTGGACGACCCTTGATATAATAGAAGAGGCCACCTTTTGACAATGATCCTGGATAAAAACATACGTCATTGCGCTGAGAAAGGTTGCACTACAAATGCCACAGCTCAATGTATAACATATCTGTCACATTAGCCTCTATATTGTGTGTAACTTATTAATTCATGCTAAAACTATGAAAATACTAACTATAATAAACTAATTTGACAATATACGACTACTGGTACGATTTTCCTAAATTAGTAAAAATTAGGCAGTTGCTTGTCCTAGCGTTACATATCTGTAAAAGTTTTTTTAAATAAATAAAGACTGCACTTCAAGAGCAAAATCACATTTATGGATTTTGTATGTACTTTGGCAAAAACTATAAACATAATAATAGTACATAGTGCTGTGGGGTGGTGTGATTTCAGTAAAGACAGTGTAATATTTATTATTGCTTGCGGTTAGTTAGCACCCACAATGTTATACCATGAGTCGATGTTTATCGACTGGTTACAAAAATGTGACTGTTCGTCGTCCCCATAATCTAGGTAGTTTTTAGAACAAGTGTGTCTGTTACCTTGCGCCATGCAAAACCCTAAGATAAAATTTATGGGGACGCCAGTCGGTTACCTACTTAAATAATATTTACAAAACATGATATTTACATTTGGCACTTAAAAACAGACGTTCAAATTTTAACACAGAACTAACGAAAAGATATGAGTAGTAAATTTATATATAGAAAGAAATATTTTAACTTATACAGTGTGTACAGAAATATGTGGGTACAGAACTAATGAAAATATGAAGTGAGTATATACAAAAATAAATATGTTAGTTTATACAGGGTGCATAGGAATATATGAGCCGCCACAGTGCAAACTTTTATAGAGGTAACCGTACTATACACCTGTCCTGCAAATTATGCAACCATATATAAATTTTCTTTAAGTATTTAAAAAGAAAAGGTGTAGGTATGTAACAACATATGCTTTATTTCAAGGTACCAAGTCTGTAACTGTGTACTTGTCACTAATTAATAGCAGCATGGTTATACATTTATCAATATTTTAATCAACCAAGGAGGATGGAGACAGAAATAACAGTTCAGTTGTTCGTCATGTAAACAAAATCAGTAATAACGTATTATCGTTCACGAAAAAAACATAAATCAATACAGCCAACTTTTGTAATTTTAAATCACAAAAAATACATGCGTTGAACCAAAACTGAATTATTCGCTGCAATCGCAAGAAATACAAGCGAAAATAAAGGAGCAACTCTGTCCCAGATTATAGATATTACCTAACAGGAATTGAGTAGCGTCTTCGCTCAATGTACAGTTAATAAAAAGTCAGTCTGTGTAGGTACTTAATACCTTCGTGCAGATAATATCAATGTTTACCCCAACGAAAAGCATGTCCCTATTTTACGTGCTTCTGTAGGCAATTCATTATTTATAAGCGTTCCCAAACAGTTCCTACAACGTTCATACTGCATTAATGAAAACATGCCGCGGGCCAATTTGAGGGGGCCGGCGATCGATACAGTTTTCGACAAACCTGAACTGGTGGAGCAGGGAGCGGGGTTTACAACTGCCAACATTGAACCGGTCACCCTCGAAGGCTGAGGGGGGACCCCCCTACGGTTAAGACTTTGGCCGGAACTACCGGAACTGCCCGGATTCGAACCCGTGGCCGACTTGTCGGATGGTGGAATGATTTCGACGTTAACGCGCGGTTTGCTGTTCGATATTTCCGTGGCCTGTTTCAGGACCTGGTATATTTGATCCACTTCTGGCGATTCTAGGAATTTTTGAGAGAAAATGGTTTTGCTTGAGATGTTCAGTGTTGGAATGGTAACGTAAAATAAATGTGATCCGTGGTTACATATCTGGATGAATGTTATCTATGAATTTGTATACAGCATTGACAATAATAATTTATCCCGTTGTAACTCTTATTTAGATCTTGGTTTGATGCTACGAGGGCGGTTCAAATATGATCGAGATAAATGCTGTAGATGGCGCGCATGTATGTTTTGAAGGTTGCAGCTTGAGTATGTGATAGATGGGTCCCTTACGAACAGTGTGGCATAGTTTTCGTCAGGAGCGCACGTTTCACGTGCGTGCTACGACCATGAGTGAACGTCAAGTGCCGACCACCGTTGCGCAACGTATTGTCATTCGTTTTTTAGTGTGTGAAGGCGTTAAAAACATGGACATTTTTCTGCGTTTGCGAAATCAGTTCGGTAGTGAGTGCCTGAGTAGGTCTGCTGTGTTTAAATGGGCCAAAGCATTCAAGGATGGCCGCGAAACCGTCGAGAATGAGCCGCATGATCATCGACCGCGAATCAGCATCACACCAGACAACATTCGCCGCGTAGAACAACTCATTTTGGAGGACCGTAGGATGAATGTTCGAGACATTTCGGCTGAACTCGACATCAGTATTGGTAGTGTAGAGTCTATCATCCACGAACATCTTCAATATCGCAAAATAACGGCGCGATGGGTTCCTAAACTGTTGAATTTCGAGCAAAAATTCACGAGGTTGGAAGTTTGTCGTCGCTTGCTGACGCGATACGAGGCAGAAGGGGACGGTTTTTTAACGCGGATCTTCACTACAGACGAAACATGGGTACACTATTACACTCCCGAAAGCAAGGTGTCGTCTAAAGAGTGGAGGAAGAAGGAGGAAGGGGCGCCAGTCAAAGCGAAGACAACCAGGTCCACGGGTAAGGTTATGTGTACTGTGTTCTGGATGGGACCGGCGGGGCATGCTGTACGTCGATTTCCTGCGCACCCAACGTTCCATCAATGCTGCATACTACTCTAACCTTCTGAAAACACACGTGAACCCGCTTATCGCTCGAAACGGAGGAGAATTCCAGCACGAAGTGCGATTCTCCTCCAGGATAACGCTCGCCCTCACACCGCGCGTCTCACGCTCGATACAATATCGGAATTGGGGTGGGAGGTACTGGAACACCCCCCCTACAGTCCGGATTTATCACCCTGCGACTACCACATGTTTGGACCACTGAAAGAAGCCCTCGGAGGTCAAAAATTCAACACCGACGACGAGGTAGAGGAGTTTGTGCGCACATGGCTGTCCGAGTTGCCCAAGGAATTCTTCGATACCGGCATCAAAAAGCTTCCGGAAAGGTGGACAAAATGCGTAACTAGTGAGGGGAAGTACCTAGAAAAACTGTACATTTTTGTAAATTTTTTCGATAGTAAATAAACGTGTCAAAGCATTTGTCTCGATCATATTTGAACCGCCCTCGTAAAATAACATTTAATGATCATGTTATTGAAATGACTAAAGAGGCATTGAGATTTTATGGCTTTATAGATCGCAATTGTAAAGCAATTCTCAGCTATTGGAGCTATTAAAACATTATATTTTGCTTATGTTCGCTCTAGGCTTGAATATGGTGCTCTGGAATGGTATCCTTATTACAATATTCAAAAGTGACAAATTGAAAGAGTTCAAAAAAAGGTCTTAAAATATTTAGCTTACAGAGTTGATGGGATTTATCCTGAAATAGAGACTTAATTACGACACAGCACCATTGACTGTGCTAATTTGCTTGCTGCTATTAACTTTTCCATACCTAGGAT
Source organism: Monochamus saltuarius (assembly GCA_025584915.1). Lineage (NCBI taxonomy): Eukaryota > Metazoa > Arthropoda > Insecta > Coleoptera > Cerambycidae > Monochamus > Monochamus saltuarius. The sequence continues at coordinate 2,356,618 of CM046725.1, forward strand.
ACATTCAGGAAGTACTAACACTTTTAGACTTGCAACGCCAAATACTAACATTTTATGAAAATCACTGGTTTATGTCATGTGTGGCAATTTTAACCGATTGTGTAACTCGTGTGATATAATTTTTTGTCCTTTATATACCTAATTGAACGCTGCAAGGCAAAGATTTTTTTTTAATGTTCCACTTCTAATACAGAAGACATTCATATCATTGTTTATGTAGGTATACTTAGGGAGGTATACAGGGTGTCCGGAAAGTAATGAGACCCAGCTTAAACATAGCTTCCTGTGATCAAATAGAACTGATTTATACAAACTTAGCTTAGTTCAAAAGTGCCTCGTTTAGAAGTTCAAATTTGGTACAGTTATGTTTTAGATAAGTACAAGCATTGTGAAGTAGTACGTAGTGCCGCATATCGTAGAGGGCCCTCTTGGCAGTTTTTTTGCAATTAATTTTTATCGTATCTTTTTTGTTGGTCCTAATCGGATACACTTGAATGAAAATTGTGTTGTCCTAGTCGGCCTGACGGCCTCGTTGGACAATTTCACCTCGCGTGCAATAAACACTTACTTTTTGTACTTGTTGCATAAATAACTATTATGTGCATTTAGTTATCTCTATTTCAAAATAAATAAATTTTAGATAGACTTAGAATTATTTTCACAATTGCATATTATTCATAAATCCTATTAAAGCATGCAAGTTCATACAACTTAACACAATGTGACAAATTTTGCCTCAGTTCAGCGAGGGCTTACTTCCAGTAATGTGAACTGAGCTGCGAATTACAGGCATCAGAGCCGTATCAAATGTAGCACGAAAAAGGATTTACCAAAGTATTTAGTAGGAATTACGAATACAAGTGAACATTTTGGGTGTATTAAAAGCTAAATTATAGCATTCGTCCAAACCTGTAACCATTGGTGAAATAAAAATTAAATTAACAGTATAAATTGGCGACTATCGAATGTAATTTTTGTCTCTTCGTCATATATTTCCTTGCGCAAATAGTCGTAAATGTTACATATTGCAGTAAGCGGGATGAATTTTGTTATGATGGAAAGTGAAACTGGTTTATTGAATGAATGTTTCTCCTTTTACTGGCGACAAAAGAGAAGGGTGCCCGGTTCTACTAGATTTAATATCTATTTATGTCAAATAATTTGTGATTGGTGGATGAAAAATTTAATATTTACTGCAATTATCATGAATGAAAATGAAGTAATATAATTCTGTACGTAAGTAAAAAATATTGAAATAAATATAAATATAATATATTATATAAGCTACACCCTGTACCTATAACATATAGTATTCTGAAGCCATTAAACTAATTTAATATCGCTCCCTTAAAAATATCAGGTCCTATGTTACATTAGACAAAATAGGTTTGAAATTTAGGGTATTATAAAAGTTAAGATAGCAAATAAATATTATTTTGGTGAAATATTTGTTATTGATTTATACTAATGAAATTAGGGTACAGTTTATTTAAAAAAAGTACAACTTTTTAAAGAAATTAAATGTTTATATAGGATCTATTGGTGTATCAAATACAGGGTGATTCATTAAGAATGGGCAATCTCTGAACTGGAGATACTACACACCAAAATATGGCGATTAAGCCAAATATGCCTTATCCGAATGTTGCTGGTTTAAAAAATACAGGGTGTTCAATGCTAGAATTTTATTTTGAAATATCTCAATAACTTTAAAACCTGTCGGAGTATTAAAAAAAAATTGGCACAATTATGTTTTTTGGCACGGCAAATAAGAATTTTTAACTAATTTTGAGAAACAGCAAGGTTTGATTTTGAAACCATTTTTCAACAAAGCACAAAGATTTTATCAAAGCAGGCCGATCTTCTTAAAATTTGGCACGTCCCCATAATTTACCGTTATGAACAACTTTTTCAAGTAAAATTTTGCTGTATTTTCAGTAGAAAAGGCACTTTACCTGAAACGATAACAGTTTTCAATCGGTGCACTGAATATTTCAAATAGGATTATTTCGAAAACTGTTACTCCTAACGACTTCAACAAGGTATACCTTTTTTAGATACAACAGGTAGGAGAATCGATTGTTTCAATAGGCAGATGGATACACTTAACAGCAAAAAAGTTCTGCCATTTAAAAGAAACATGCTGTGCCATAAATGGCGCCCTCTACTAGTGACGTCAAAATTAGTTCAAAATTCTTATTTGCCGTGCCAAAAAACATAATTGTGCCAATTTTTTTTTAATACTCCGACAGGTTTCAAAGTTATTGAGATATTTCAAAATAAAATTCTAGCATTAAACACCCTGTATTTTTTAAACCAGCAACATTCGGATAAGGCATATTTGGCTCAATCGCCATATTTTGGTGTGTAGTATCTCCAGTTCAGAGATTGCCCATTCTTAATGAATCACCCTGTATAAGAAAATACAAAAATAAACTATATTCCTCTTTACTAGTATCTTTTTTTGCAATAAAACTAACTTTTTAGTCAAAAAAGCTGTTGCTTAGGCTCAACCACTTTTTTAACAAGATTATACAGGGTCGTCACTTTTAAGATGCTCGGTATAGGGTTCTCGGAAACGGTAATGTGCACATATATCGCGGTTTAAATTAAGAAAAAACTGCATTTTTATGTCTTTCAATGTTTTGAAAAATAATATATTTTGTGTACTTTTTGAAATAGCGACAGAAAACTGAAAATGTTAATTTTTGTTCCGTATGCATTACCGTTTCTGGGCATTGCAGAAGTGACCACCCTGTACGTATTATAAAAATTTGCTGTTAAGTAAATGTATGTAATATATCAATATGCACTATTATCACAAAACTTTAAATGAATAAAGAAAATCAAAGAAGTCAGTGTAAAGTCCAGTAGAAAGAACACTACACATATTCAGCTCTTCTTTAGTAAATATGGCCTTTTACATTTTTGAAAGTACTACTTGAAAAGTATAGTTAGTTTGGTAAAATAGTAGTCTCAAGGCACTTGAGAAACTAAACTTTAAATAAACCAGCTTCTGTAGTGGACATTATTAAATATTCTGTTCTGAAAAAAATATCCACGAAAAGCTAAATTCAGTAACACGTCAATAGTACCTAGAAGAGCATTGGGGGGTGGGTAAAGTCGGTTGTTGTTCCTTATCGACAACCGTCTGTTTATAGTTGGCATTGAATAGACTTCAGCTATCCCTACAGACGATATAAATAGTGAAAAAATAGAAAGCAAAAACAAAATAAAGTATCCAGCAATATGGTACATTGTTACTAAAAGTAGAATATGATTATGTAAATTACCTCAAACATATCTGATATACTCGTTTCAGTTTTCTTAAAACCGGCAAACGGTATCTATAATCGTAATTTGCAACATTCAAGATCATAATACACGAAATAGTTCTAGATATTTTACCGTAGCTGAAAATGCTTTGTGAGAAAAGAAGTTATTTGCAAATCAAAATATCCACACATCTGGCTTTGCAAATATCGTTGCCAAGGCAGGATTTTCTGTGAATATGTTATCGCCTATATGCAGAATAACAAAATGTTACGCATCTTCTCTGAACAGAAATCATTTTAATATTAAAAAAGGACAGTGAAGATGCAAATTGAAGGGATTTGTGGGTTTTTTTCAAACTCGGGCTCTGCCGTTACTTGTAAAAAGGGGTACCGAATAATCAAAATTCAAATAGAATGGAAAGTAACTTTCTCCCGTTTCAGAATGACAGTGTGTATATTTTCTTGTCATATATATTTTTTTACATACGTGGATTCGTTTCTATTTATATTGTAAATTGGTTCGTTATGTGATAACTGTGGAAATATATCTTTTTCGTGCAAATAAGGATATACGGGGTGGTCTCAAGTTGTCTCGATATTTTTATTTCAGGAAGGGCAGGGTACAATATCTAATTTTACAATCATGTTCGAACTGCTCTTTTTGATTTTTTTTTACAAAATTGTATTTGTAAGGCTCCGCTGTACATTAAACATTATTTTTGGAACTGAATCACCCTGTATAATCGCTATATAGCTATAGCTATAGCACTCATGTCTCAATTGAAAATTTTTAATTCTGTTATAATCTATGAAAACATGTTCGTTTCAATATCTTTTTTTTATTAATCGCAAGATATAAACTTATTTCAAAGACACACATTTTCAAATTTCGCTTTACAATTTGTTTTGTGTATAACAACTTATTAAAACAATTATTGTATTTCAATAACTGCACGGTATGCCAACGTTCAATAACATGTCAACCTCTTGCTCAGCATGCAGTGGGCGTTGAATCGAATTGACAATGTTTACAATCTGACTACACAATATTCAGTTTGAAATGCAAAATACAACTCTGTCGGGATAATGCAGGATGACAACAGTAACAAACGCTAAAATCCATTTATATTTTCAGGATAATTTGGATGGCCCATTCTTCAAAAGACTTCAGACATACCCATGTAACAACAAACACCAGTATATTCACCAAACGCTGTTAAATAAAAATTATGGAAATAAGGGCACGTTGAAGGAGAGTTGCAGACTACTAAGAAGGTTGATTTAACAATATTTCATAAGTATTTTCTATAAAAGGGAATACACATAAAAAATCCGCTGCAATCCCTAAAATACCAGTAAGTATAAAAACACTTGTGGCCATCTGAGTAGCATCTTTGGACACCCATAAAGAAATGAAAGAATCGATGCTTCGCTTCTCATCATAATTACCATCGAAATACGCCAGAGAAAGACGCAAGGATTCCATAATTAGTAGAATTAGAAATATAATTGTTAATATAAGTTTGAAGAATGAAACCGTATGTCGATGACAAAGTTTCATTCTTTCAAATGTAACAAAATCAACGAGAGATCTCTGGTATTACTGTACCAGATTATGATGAAGAAAAGTGTTTAGACAAAATTAAGCAAATCCATTTAGAAATAAACAAGGGTTTCAGTATAATTTTAGTCTCCGGTAGATAAAATGTAATTGGTCAAAATTAATATTGATAATTGACAGAATGAAAAGTAGATACGTGCCAAAAACAGCGGGTTCCAAGACAATGAGAAGGTATGGCTGTATAACCTTAAAAGAACCAAAGCTAAATCTCCTAAGCATTGGGAAGGCCCATACTCGTATACCATCGTGACAAGATTGAACCATGTGGTGTATATGATCTAGAGGAATCCCCAAGCAACGATTAAGATTGTCCAATTTGTTGTCAATAGTGGGAAATTAGGCCAAATTTTAAAGAAAACACCAAATTTTCTAAATTGTCGACGTTTCGTCACTTATCGTGACATCCTCAGGACAGGACAGTATTAAAAATGTGTGTTTAAAACATTACAAACATTTTAATACTTTAATGTTAAGTTGGTTATTTATATATTGTGATATAATTTTGAATTTATTAAATTTTATAGTGTCCTGAGGATGTCACGATAAGTGACGAAACGTCGACAATTTAGAAAATTTGGTGTTTTCTTTAAAATTTGGCCTAATTTCTGACTATTGACAACAAATTGAAATAAAATAAGGCTGCTAATCATCATTATTAAGATTGTCCACTTCGGTCGGTTGACACCTTACCAAGAAGATCATGCCAGGAACGGGGGAACCTGATTGGGACGATCAGCTCTAATAGGGGGGCAATGATACAGAAGCCCACTTTCCTTTTTAGTTTGTTAATTACGTTCCTGTTTGCTTTTGAATTTACAACTTTTGTAATACCTTAAATGTGACGTTTTCTAGAATATTCCAGGCTATATTTGATTTCGTTCTAGGCGCGTTCTTCGAGAACCCTATGTAAGTGAATCAAGCAGTGACAATAAAGTTGTTTTTCTACGTGGAATATTTCAAGGCTAAGTTAACCTAGCGATTATAATGTTAACCTACAAATAATGTTCTTAAATATGCATTGCAGTGGATTAGGTATCCAAATAGTTATTTAATTTGTTATCATGTTACTCGTTATTAAAGATGTTTCTCTAAGATGCTGTGTTTTCTCTTAATGTTGAATCAGAGTGAAGCTAATCTATATGTTGCGCCTATGGATTACAGAGTCAAGGAAAGGTAAGTGTTGGAAGTTGTCTCTACAGTACAGCACAGTTCGAAAATCGCACGTTTGGTAATTAAAATTTAGATGTAAAATGAAAAAGTCCCTTTCAATATACAATACAGTTGGGAAACTGCTCGCAGCAACAATTAAATAAGACTCTATTACGTTGATCCCAACATGTTTAATGGGTTGTAAAGGTTAGGTAAATCAGAGTTACATGCAGGTAATTCTTATCGTTGAATAAGCACAAATTATATGTCTGGAATTACTAAAATTCGGATATTAGTCTTTTTAATAGAGTATAAAAGAATATGGCAAAAATGTTTTATTGATTTTAGGGCACTTCATATGTATATGTCATATATGGCGATTTAGACAAATTTCTTCACATGTTGAAAATTTCCAAAATTGGTCAAAAATTAAAAAAATATATAGATAGTGTTTTTTTTTGCCGGTGATTTTATTTTCTTCACTTCTCTTCTCTCAAAAAAAATGTCTATTTAAGATAATATTTCGGTAACTATTTTTGTTTCCAACCAAACGATAAATAATATTTGCACATTCTCTTGCAATAAATACATTTATAGAGATAATATATGTTGGAAACATTGATGAATAACATCGCATTACAATCGCTTCAACTTTTAGTAACGTACCAAAGCCTTAAGCTCCAAGAGAAAAATAAATTTAAGAAAAAAGAACTAGAAGAGACAAGATATAAGATTTATAAGAATATAGAGACTCACTTTCGTCTTCGATGTTTGTTTCTGCAACCCTAGTTTCAATTTCAGAAGTGGATTTCTGCCGTCTCAGTAGTCTGGCTTTGGTCTGGCATTTTGAGGCCTTGTCTTGGCAATCCAAATGTACGTTCATCTTGCATATTCGGCATTTCAACCCCTGACGGGTGTGCCCTGAAAATAAAAGTAAATGAAGTAGTCTTGATGACGCCAATCTCTAAATATGTTTGCGTTGTTCTTTAGTTTTTTGGGTTTTTTGCCACACTTCTGAAAAAATAATAGAGATTAATTAAATAAGCCCTTGCGCCAAACGGAACAGTCAAGGGTTATTTTTGAAACTATGTTTGCCTAACCAAAAAATCTCACAAGGGCTTATTTAATTAATCTCTATTATTTTTTCAGAAGTGTGGCAAAAACCCAAAAAAACTAAAGAAAAACTAAAACTATGCCACAAATAAATAGCTTTAGACAATGTTTGCGTTGTTCTCATCTGGCCACGGAATAATTCCTATGGAATACAGAAGGTTGTAATGTCTCATATTTATAATAACAAGTTTAGTTCCAAGACACAAAATGCTGAAAATTTGATGATAACTTTGGTATTACTGGATTTTCTGCTTTTATCAGGATATGAATTAGACAATACTTTAAACCTGTTAGCTTCCTATTTATCCCAAAGGAAACAATATGTCAGTTATAATAATCATGAGTCAGGTCTACTTCAGGTGGATCATGGGGTTCCTCAGGGTTCTGTATTGGGACCGATTTTATTTCTGATATGTATTAATGATCTGACATATTCTGTTGGTGAAGATTCAACCATATTATTTACTGACGATACGACACTGGTAAACCGCCACTTTCCGACGTTGAACAATGACTGTCTACAGACTGCTAAAACTTGGCTTTCATCAAATCGATTGAAACTTAATGAGTCTAAAACACAAAATCTAATATTTTCATCAGACAAATGGGCCCAAAAAGCTAGTGTTAAGTTACTTGGTATTTATTTAGATACAAGTCTAAATTGGTCGACTCAAGTGGACAGGCTTTGCTCTACATTGTCATCACAAATCTTCTGTATGCGGATGCTTCAACATTCTCTCTAGGAGGAAACGTTGCGAACTGTGTATTTTGCCATAGTGCATAGTCACTTAACTTATGGAATAGTGTTATGGGGTAATTCTGTTTCATCTAATAGAATTTTTGTGCTACAAAAGTCAGCGGATCGAATCATTGCAGGTGCACCCTGCGGAACCCCATGTCAACCTTTACTTAAAAAATATCTCTCGGATCGGATCTTGCCATTGTCTTGCATATATGTCCTGGAAACATTGCTGCAAATACATCGTAACAGGTGCAAGTATCGCAAACATTCTGATGTACACTCATACAAAACTAGAAATGCCGATAATATTATTGCAGACTTTTCCAGAATCTGTATCACACAGAATAATAAATTAAATATTCGTTTATACAACGTCATTGCACGTCATTTTAAAGGACTTACTATTGATGTTGATAAATTATGTTTTAAGCAATTTCAGATTTTGTGTAAAAATCTTTTAATGGAGCATTGTTTTTATAATGTAAACGATTTCTTAAATGTAATTGGTAGTGACTAAAAATATACTATGTATATAAAAATGGTCAATAAATAAATGGTAAATGGTAAATGGTACAAACCGTGGACTTGTTATTTCTAATCTAACAACCCCACAATCTGTTAGACAATCTGAGTAGTCAATTACCCATAATTAAAATATTGGAATTATACAAATAATCAAGAGATTAAATAATTTCAAATAAATATTCTTAAATTGCTACAGATGTTCTTGGAAGATTAGTTATGGCCGAATATCAATTATGGGAACTATTTACACATTTTTATGTATGAAATATAAGAAATTTATTGTTCACTTTCCTTTGCTTTTCTGGTTCCAGCGGATGGCTTAAATCAAATAAAAGAAAAACTTTTTAATTTGATTTGCTTACCTCTCAACACTTGGGAACAAACGTCGCACGGCGTGATTTTCTTATACGTATATTCTTGGAAATTGTGAGCGTCGGGATCACCCTTGAGCAATTCTCTTGTCGCCGCCGCACCATTTTTCCTAGGCGAAAAATAAGGTGAGTTAAAAAAAGTTTGTTTACCATTGATACCTGTCTATATACCCATACTCCAAACTGTTCTAAGAAATTTATTTTACAAGACGAGAGGAATGAAAAATAAATAAGAAAATGGAAATTGTCAATTTTATAGTTTACTTACACAGTATTGACCAACAGGAAAGTAATGAGAAGTTTATCGATATTTCTGGGCAAAAATAATTAGAATAACTAGATACAGGGTCAATTCATATCAAATCGACCAATTTCTGTCAAACTGTATTTATTTTTATTTGTTTTTTAAGAGATATGAAAACAGGTATTCATTAATCTTTTATATGTACAATTTGTTTTTAAGCCACCATTTCGTTTTGGTGTGTCAGTCTATTTTGCATTTTACAGAGGTTTGTGTTAAACGTTATAGCTTCTTGGTTTTAAAAAAGAGATACGTCATGAAAAATAGAGTGAATATTGTAAAAAGAAATGTTTGTAAAATCCGTAGTTTCCGAGTAAAAATTTATTGAAGTTGTAGCCAAGAGATTTCGAATATCAAAATTACTTATAGTAGGTATTAGCGTTATTGTGATGCTAGTGTGATTTTGTCGTATATCATACAGAAAAGGCACTTTACTAGGGAAAAATTTGAAATGGAGCAGAAAATCAAAGCAGGCTTAGGAAGGACATTGAAATTTTGCACACATACTCAGTTTTTCATTCCTAGAAACTTTTCTTAAACATATTATGTCGTATCTCATGCAGAAACAGCACTTCACTGATGAAAAAATCAGTTTTTTCCAAATTTTCAAGGCAGATTTTCTGGATGGATGGGGAAGTCATGGCAGATACAAACCTCTGTAAAATATAGAATAGGCACTAAATCAAAATGGTGGTTCAAAAAGAATTAACATCTAAAAAATTAAAGGATACTTTTTCAATTATCTGAATATAGTACAAAATTAGGTATAAAAATAAAAGAAATGTCAGCAACCATTGGCTGATTTGATTTGGATTTGATCCTATACCTAATGTAATAGGCTCTAAAATGGTTAATTTTAATTGGAGTGTACAATTGGTTGTTATTGTTTTGATTTTAATTCACTTTTATTTATAATTTTTGTAAATCTATTTTTATTTGTATTAATATCGATATACTAAAATTTTTCGTTTAATGTAGCGGAAATACTAAACCAGATAAAACTATACCATTTATCAATTTTGAGTATGAGTACAGCACTAACGAGAATAGTTCACATGCGTCTCTTGCATTACACCGCGTTATGCATACTTTATCACAATTGGCAACGTATACGATTAAGGAGGTATATATTATACATTATCTTATTGGTTGATATGCCACTTACCTGATCTTTTATAAAATCTGAACTATTCTCGTTCAAGACATTTTTGTAATACATATTTCAGTTGTATATTTAGCCATATATAAGGAGAAAGCAACATCTAATACATATAAGTAGGCATACGTACTGGTAACAGTAGTGGTACAGGGTGTTCAGCTAAGACAGGTGCAAATGGAGAAGGAATAGAGTGCATTAAAAATAATAATGATGAGAAATAAAGTATTTAAGTATATTTGAGTTGGAGTTTACCAACACGATGACGGGATTTAAATAATAATCGATTTATATCTACCTATCGTCCAATCTTCTTGATGAAAAGGATGATATCGATTATTAAATATGATTTTAATCCCTTGTAGTGTCGTTATTTAAATGTTTGAGAAGTTATTTGAAAAAGCATCCATTTTGGTTCGGATGCAGCATGAAGTCAAATATTAACAGCAGTCAAATATGGAACGATTATTGTGGAAAATGTGTGCATTTAGTCGATTAATCAGTTGGAGTCCTTTTTATTAAAATATGAATATGAAGTGAATGAAGGATAACGAATGAAATGTGTATTGACCGTTACGTGTGCGTATAACCATACTTTGAACTGATGTTATGCTTGTTAATATACGTTTTCATCTAACATTAATTGTACGAAGAATTTCTATCAGAGTTAAGGATGTTATAGAGTCATTAATAATGGTACATACCTTAAGGGCAAATTGTAAACGTCAAAATAAAACGATTGAGACCAGCATGCCTTATTCAATCGTTGTTCCTTTTCATTCATTTGGATCGGTCAGTGGTCGCGCGGTTTAAGGCGTTAGTACTTGAATCGAGGTGACTAATCGGAGTTGGTTCGAGCCCAGCTGCCGGTAGACCGTATAGAAGCTATATTCGTGGAGAGGATTGGCACCCTCTCTGCGGGTATGGTAGGGTGGAATAATGTTGGCTTGGGTCAATGTGAGAGATTGATACCGGTTGATATTTGACTACCCCCCTAATTAATGAGGTTTTCCAGGTTTTCCTCATTCCTGCACTGAATAGTGGTTAGGGCCTACCAACGTAAGTAGTTCCTGGGCGCAAATGCGGCCTGCTTAATAATAATATGCCGCCCCCTCTCCCGCGCAAGTCTCCGACTTCTGGGCTAATCCCTGTGATTAGAATGAGGGGTAGAGATATTATTATTATTATTATTATTATTCTATAGGGTGTTAAAGTTGAAAAAAAAAATGTTTTCGATTCTTTGCTATATTTTAAGAACGTATGAACCGATTGTTTTGAAAATTTGTAGTGTTATGTTTTTGAGGTGGAAATTACGAATATGCAAACAATGCTGAGGTCACGACTAGGGGGAGCTCGTTATACTATACTGTCGATGTAAAATTATGTAACTTTTTGTATTTTACACGTTTAAATTTTTTAATAAGAAACTGTTGAACTACCTTCAATTCTAAATAGAAGAGATACACCTTTTACAAATCGATTAACTCAACCGTTTTCAAGAAACAGATAATTTAATATTTTGAGATTCGGCGGAATTAAATTTTTTTTTCTAAAGGAGTAGGCGTGGAAATAATAAGTAGACAGCTGTTACTACAATACGAAAGTAACACGGGTTGGTTGTAACAGTAAGCCTATTGTCTTTCTAAAGAGGTTTGTCTATGATATTATATCGTCATAGAGTCGGCAGTGAAATCTACATTAACTTATTTGAGCAACAATATCCGTGGTGTGTTTTAGTTCGAGTTAAGGCCTGCACGGTGCAAAATGATATGCAAAGTAAGTTTTCATTCTTTATCTTAATCTATCATAATCCTAGAACTGAACGTTATTTTGAATCATTTTATTGGCTTGTTCAGTTAATACCAATATTGGCTATAACCTAAGCATAGTATTTTAATTAAAAATAATCGTTAAAAAAAGTTGTAAGCAGGTATTCTGTCAATGCGTAATGGGACGATTGTAACAATGCCATAGGGGGACGATTGTAACATGTTTCAACCGTCCGTCATATTTAATACCTATCAGATTTGTCACATTTAAAATGATAATTCTGTAGATATCCAGATAATTACTTCAGTATTTGTTATACTGTGTGGGAATATACAAATTCATTCTCTTTATTTAGGATGTCTAAAAAAAGACAACGAACAACAGATCGTCGGAAAGATTGTTTTGAATTGGGAAAAACTTGGTTCATCCCAAATATGGAATATAGACAAGTCTGGCGTAACAACCGTGCAAAAGCCAGATAAGAATAGGATTCTCTGTTATTACTAATAAAAATTTATTATTATTTTATATTTTTGTTTCATTATTCTATTTTTTTATTTTTTTCAAATAAAAAAATATATTATGTACCTGCATAAGGTATAATCAATAAACAAATACCATGTAAATACTAACTTTCTATACCTAGTTATTACCTATTATTCATATGTTACAAACGTCCCCATGTTCTGTTACTTCTGACCCATACCATTGGGTAGGTTGTAACGACGTACACTCTCTACTTTTTTGTTAATTGTACATCAATATGAACTTTAATTACTTCAATATTATTTTTCTTCTATATATAAAACACCAAGGAAACGACTTATAGTAAGTAAATTTATATAACTTTGTTATTTTTTTATTTATCCGGCTTCACAAAAATATGTTACTTTCGTACCTGGTCTCCCCTATTAAACATATGATTTAGGGCATTCTAGAAACTAGATTTTTTCCTAAGAAAATTGGTGCAAGCCACATCAAAATCAGATTATTATTATGAGTAATTTGGAAACTAGTTTCAGCATATCTAAAGGGACCCTTAATTAAACAAATTCATTCGTTACCCTTCATTGGTTAGATATATTTATTGCTTACTACTTGTCTGTAGAAACAAGTTATACACATGTGACACTTATAATATTCACGCGACGACTTCTTGAATTTTTTCATATATTTTCAGGTATTAACAATATTGTGTGAAACTAACTACTCAGTGGACAAAAGCCCCAACCTGCGTTGAATTACACCCACAATATCTACCCATATATTCCTTATTATTAGCTTTTGTAACATTTTTTTACTGTTTAAGAAAGGTATTTTAAGCTAATATGTATCAAATCTCCTACAATTCCTATCAATGCAGAAATAGATCAGATCTCATCTATTGTGGTTGAATTTCGAGTTCCCACTCCATATATAGAGAGTACCTATATCAGGTTAGTAAATAGAATACATTTTTTAGATAATTATTGAATAGAGTTTTGTCTGTGGGTGGTCATTAGCATACCTAGATGTTTGGTATCAGAGAGCATGCATATGACTTCATTGATAGGAATTGTAGGAGATTTGATACATATTAGCTTAAAATACCTTTCTTAAACAGTAAAAAAAGACTTCTTGAATTATTATTGAAATATCAGTGTTACGTAATAACAACAATAGAAAGAAACGATTTTATCGTTTTCTATTAACATTTATAGAATTTTTAATCTAAATTTATTAGAACTCGGCTACCTACTATCTCATTAAATCAACAGACTTCATGCACTATCTACCGAAAACTGTTCTGCCCAAGTTTTAGTAGTAAAATAAAAGAAGTGACATGAAAAGATGAGTCTCTTTGTCATACCCAGAGTTAAGTCCAACCTCAAACTCAACTACATTTCGTTTGTCCATGTTTTCTTTTACGACCAATTCCATTTAGTAACACAGTATAGGATTCACTGAACAATATCCGTCCAAATTGCACTAGGGTTAAAATAAAACGTTACAATTCTTTATCTAGTTTCTGGAGAAATCCTAGCCGCCGGCAAAATAAGCTGTATTAAATTTAGTTTGTCCTCCTTTATGGCTAGATTGATCGGGGATTGACACGGGAAAATAAATTCTTAAACGAAAATAAAATACGTTTGATTAACACATTCCATTGATGAAAGACTATCACTTTGTATGTTTGTAGTTTACTTGAAAAACTGTAGATAATAATTATTCATCCAATTTTATAAGACAAGGTTATTAAATTTATAATTCTACAATCATTTTATTCATAAATTCATAGCATGATTTACATTTTCATTCATTTGTCGCTGCTTTGTCATCAAGAGGTATTAATACTTGAACACGGCCTATAATAAATTGGCTGAAGAATAAGATCGGTCATTACTCGTTTAAGAAAAAAATAGCCAAGACAAAAATTGCACTTTTTTTAATTAATAATTCCAAATCTTATATATTTGCTTCAACCGTTTGCAAAATCCATCAGTTAGCAACTTTAATATTTCCTTAAAATATTTTTGTGATACCGTATTTATTTTTGACACAATATTTTAAAAGTATAATTAATAAACTATAGTCGACGTCCAAAATTTTAGAGAGTGAGTCATCACTAGCTTGTAGACTAGCGCGAGGGGCGCATAAAAGATAACAAAAATAATTATATTACATAACACCTATTATTCTTAGTAGATACAGTGATGTAACAGTTTTTGCCAATTTCGAAACATTAGGTAATAAGAATGATGAATTATTTCCAAATTTAAAGTTTTTATCTTGTATATCGGTGTACCGAAGTTAATTTAGAAACGTTATCAAGACAAACTGAAAAGATTCTTACCAACATTGTAAATATATCCTATAAAACGATGCCCTCTTGGGCATCGATGACCCACCATCACCCGGCTCATGCCCCCACAAGATGTTGACTATTTATTTCATATAGGTAATTGTTTTACACGAATATTATCGTTATCACTAAATTAGTACGCATTACGTCAGAATCATAACAAACTTCACTATCACTGTATGTTCACTATTTATTAAAATAACCACACGTTAACCTTCGTTTACCCATGTTTCATCCATGTAATATATCTTTTTGCTCAATGCACGAAATTCTCTTAGTTTTACTAAATATTCTGTTCGCCATACTACAATTTCATCTTTTTCAACGAGCATACTTTTACGATTTTGTGTTAAAAACTGAACATTCATGTCATGCATTGTTCTTCTAAGAACTTTGTCAGATAATTGAGGCATGTCCTCATCTTCAGCTATCGTAGCTTGAATTTTTTTTATCGTCGGTATTTCATTTCTATAGAAGAACCCATGAATTTTCCTGCGAAGGGCGTATCTTACGTCATCATCGAATTTTTTTCCTTCCTCATGTTTATATTTTTTTCTTCTTTGGATTTACTCCCACACTCTTTCTTATAGCACGATATATACAAGAAACTGACACTTGTGTTAACGAACTACACATATTGTTTTCCACAATGCAATACACAGAGATAGAGAATACATCGGGCTTCAGTTTGACTCAGTCTTTATCGTGTTGCCGCGAATGTGAGTATAGTATCGTTGTGCATAGAAAGCGGCACAGTAATAATGAGGTAAATAATGTGTAATCTCTTATAAAAATATTATACGCTTAATAGTTATAGTGTTTTCATATTCTCTATGAGTCACTATCTACAATTTTGGACGTCGACTATAGTTAAATTTTATTTAATAATTATCTGCAAAATAGTTCGCACTAATAGGGTCATTTGGTTAAACATAATGTTACATTATATGCATTTTTATGACACATTAGTGATGTATGGTTAACCTAGAAAATTTGAAGTCGGCCTTATAAGTAGTTTTCAAAATATACGACGTCAAATTGGAATTAAACGCTTGCGAGACGTGACGTCATTGCCTGCTACAGTTTATCGGTGCTCATCTGCTTCAAATTTGAATTATATAGAAATTTCAGTAACTTCATTAGAATTTAGTAATTTGATTTCTTTTATTGGGCTACCTTTTAAAACCAAAATTTAAGCATTCCATATACTCGATATTAAAAATATTAATAAGGTACCTACTTAATACGTACGTTTGTTGTTTAGTTTTAAAGGTATGTAGGTATGTTTATAATCGTTTCCATAATTTATTATTTATTATTATTCGAACAAGTGTTAATAAATAAAGTTTTATTATTATTATAATAATAACACTCCTTAAAAATAATTTTGCGATTTCTTTGAACTGTTGACGTATTTATAATGAAATCTACTTTTAAATTTTAACATTGTGAGGGGGTGTCATTATTATTGCAAAAAAATGTACATGTAGCCATCATTTTTTCTTTCTAAGAATGTTACTAAACCTGAATATTTGCTAATGTCCATGTTATGGGTGTTTTCAATAGAAGTCGCACAAATTGTGCTGGTGAATCTACAACTAAAAAGAAAACGTTTGCATAAAAATGACCTTAGTAAGAAGTTCTCTCCTTAGGAAATACAACCCTTCAATGTTTCTAAAAAATATATATGGAATAGCGGCTGTAATTTTAAAACTAAAAAAAAGTATAATAGTGATGCATGTGCCACACAATTTTTAGAAAATGTCTGCCCATTGGAGGGGATTGAAATAAGCATTCTTTTAAGTAATTTTTTGCTGCATCATATTTATTTGACGAAAATTAGGTTTTAAAAAATACGTATCAGATATCCTAGTTTATGTTAAAACTTTTACCTCTCTTACTGTTCTGCTCTAAAACTAGCCGTTTACTCACAAAAAATTATATTCATATTCATTCGCATTACAACTCACACGATTGCATCTAATAAATATGGAAGTCATGTTAATTTCTGTAAAATTTGTGCTAACTTAGATTTGCTCCTTAAAAAATTCATTTTTACGATAATTTGGGAAGAAATTAATTTGGCAGCCGCCTACTTAAATGTTTCTTAGTTACAATCTGTGAGTTATAATGCGAGTAATGAGTGATTTTTTTATTTTTGTTAGTTTTAGAAAAAAAGCGAAGTAAAAATTTTCAAACAAACCACGCTATCTGATACGTATTTTTGAATAATCAATTTTTGTCAAACAAATATGCAGCAAAAATAACTTTCAAGGTGCAAAAATTTTCGAAAAATTGTTGAGAAGTTTTACATGCATTAGCAGAAGGAAAATTTATGTGAAATTTGACTATTATATCTTTTTTGATTTTCAAATTACAACCGTTATTCCATTTATTTTTTTTTTGTTGAAATTTTGAAGGGTTGTGCCTCCTAAAGGTGAACATTTTACTAAGGTCAATTTTATGTAAACGTGTTCCTTTTAGCTGTACATCCATTGGTACCATTTGTGCCACTTATTTTGAAAACATCCTGTATATGCCTAAGAATTTAAACTGTTAACTGAGAATCAAGAATAAATTCTACATAAGTAGGTATATTATAAATTATTATTAAATTGATTTTATTATAATTCTTATACAACACATTTATTATTATTTTTTTTGGGTTCAATTGCTTTTTGACACAAGTTTCGCTTATTGGGATTCCGGGTAAACTAATCAATTATTTATCTGGACATTTTACCGTTGTACTGGGACATTTCGGTACAATACAACATCTAATGTTTGATGGTTTTGTTTTAGTGTCTCTAGTACCACCTTCAATATTAGAATTTTTTTTTAATTGAAATAAAAACCGGAATCCTAACGACGTTGATGGTCCTCCTATGCTTCGTATTCCATATGCAAGTAAACGGTAGTCAGTACAACCCGGCAGGCTGTAGGAGGCACTGACGTCATACAACGGTTTACGCCCATATAAAAGTATTTTAAAGGCTTCAGAAGCGTCAGAAAATTATAATTTTTTCAGATTGCACTGAAATTACAGAACCATTCATAAAATGTAATAAAAAATGGTAAATGACCCCATTGCACATTTATACAAAAAAAGCTTTGGTCGTGGTAAGCAGCTGAGTGAATTTGTATATTTACATTTAGTAACAGTGTACGTGTGCGTGTGCGTGTTTGGCAGGTGTAAAATTGTTTACTTGCAGGAGAATTGGGGTCCTATAAACATTTTTACACCAACATGAGGTGGGAATAAGAATAAGGAAAAGCAACGGTGAGAAACAGTGTACAACAAAAAGTGTTCTACAAGAATTAGGTGGGAAATGGCGACACTTCTTTACCTCATTGCAATAATTGTCGATACTGCATGGTACATTTGGTTTTTTCTGTATTTAAAAATATAAACAAACATCAATTACATGTCAACAACACTACAACAAAAACTTAGAAGCAGATATAAATCGACGTTTTCATTGTTTGTATCATGGATTGAAGTTTATTCAAGTGACAATTCCTTTTCATTTAAAAATATTGTGAATTTGTGTATTTTAATTAAGAAATGATGTGCAGTAGTGGTATTTCGCTGAGCAAAGAAACTTGTGACATTCCGACCGTTTGATTCTTTTAGATATCCCCCTACAGGTCGGTTCAGTACTTCCCTTGGCTTATCTATTGCTGTTGGTCATGTCCTGTTTCTAGAAAAATTAACGTTCAACAGTAGCAGGCCGACAGCATGGAATTGAAAGATAAAACTGCAAGAATGTTGGCTGGTATGGCACATAAAAGAAGTGGATCATCAACTTCTGTTTGCCTACCGTCATAGGCTGTGACAACAGTTCAACGAAAAATTCTTGCAATGCGGGAAATAATTTCAGTGGAAAATTCAGCAATAATTGTCGGTTTATTTTTGTAACTACCTTACAGAGTGTTAAAGATTTATAACTACTTAGTATAACTCCCAAGGGAGTTATGAACATGCTTATAGTTACGGTAACTTAGGGTTTATTGGTTTATAATGTATTATGAAATAAAGAATATGCATGAATAAAGAATATTATTGTACCTATCCATGAGACCATCTGGTGATTGTATCCTTAAAAAATCTGGTTTCTATGTATATGTTTGTCAAGGCTGAGGGCGAAAGTGAACCCATATCTACTCCTTTTATTTGTTCGTGGCACTGATTCATTGGAGAGAAGAAAGTCCATTTAATGCATACTTTTACCGAGTCTACTAAATTCTCATCTTTGGTAAGTTTTCAATGAAGATCTACCAAAATTTTATTGATAATTTTTTTTAGACTATTCAGATTTATTACAATCTTTGACATCGGTATTAAAAAACGAATAAGATCAAAATCTTGTTTTATATTAATTGACAAAAGAATACATTTTTTTCACTGTAAGTTTTAGGATACAAACCAAGTGGAAACAGATTTCCTGCTTACTGATAACACGCACTGATCTGCTCGGTTGTCTCATGCTGACAATGTACACAATAAGGGTAGAAGGTATACAGTGCAAGTAACTTTCCTATTCGCTCATCGGCGCAATTTTCCCGCGTCAAAACCCACACAGAGTAAACGCTGTTAAAAGCAGAGAAACGAAAATTGTAAAATAAATGTCATTATATCTAAATGTCTGATTATTTTGGAACCTTCAATTATCAAGAAAAAAAATTGCAAAAGCAGGTTTTTGGCGCTAACCTGCTTCAACCTGCTTTCACTGTGTACGTGTCAATTTAAAAGTATGTTATAATTTTCGAAGCATATAAGCGCGTGTCGGCGCGGATCTCGGCCCGGATTAACAGTAGGCAGGAAATCTGATTCCACTATGTTTCTGCCCTTATTGTTAACAGTACTTTATATGTCTAGAATATCAAGGCACAATCGATACTAAGAATTGAAAAAATGCTGTTTCAAATTTGCCTGTCTTTTGTAAATATTGTGTAAGTATATAACAACTAATCTCGCAGATACCTTTGATATTGCCTAGTATTTTAGTTCATTATTATATATAGGCACTATTTAAAAATGATAAAAGTATATCATGTTTTTGTAAAATTTAAGAATTTTTTAAAATAACACGCACCTCAATTGAAACTAAATATATTTACATCACTATATGCACAATTTTATATTGACTAAATTTTTTTTAAAATATGCAAATGCTTTTCATTTAAAATATCTAACTTTTTGAATACCTATTATACTTTTATATGTCGTCTATCACCATTTGAAAATAATTTAAAGCTCATATACAAATTCGGAATATGCAAACGTTTCCTCTGGTTTACAATAAGCAAGAAATGAAAAAATTCCTCTGTTAAGGCAGTCAAGCAGAGAAAAAAGCGTCAAAAGTTGACCAACTGTAGATATGTATGTTTGTTCCACTCTCTCTTCTCAGATTTCCCTTTTCCCGATGCACTTTTTCATGAATACCAACTCAATATCGGCGGTCCATTTGCAGTGATTTATTGCGTTAGTTTGATTATTTCGTAATAGGGGGTGGAAGATTTGATTTATCGAGTAGGGATTTGAGATGCTCCCACTACAAATGGACAGTATTATCGCAAAGCGTGTGCATGTAACCAACATTGCCTATTGTACAGTTGTCTATTGACATATTTTGTCCGTCTTACTTTAAAGTTATGGAAAACATAAATTCTCCGATATTGCATTTAGTACTTTTTATTTGAAATATTTGTTGTTAAAATTGTAATTATCACAAGTTTGCGGTTTAAAAATGTTTACAATACTTTACACTGTCTATGTTTTTGTAAGCTGTGTTTATCCCGATTCTGGCGTATATCTGCTTCTAAGCCATTAAATAGATTTATTGAACAAGAAACAATTGGAGTAACAATTAAGTTAAAATACATCATTCAGTTCACTTAACAAAGATGGTTAGAAAGTAATAAGAAACATGTTAGTAAAACAGAATTTATGAGCGCAAAAATGTGTACTTACTTTTCCGGCTCGGGTGGTGGAGTTTTCAAGCTTTTGAAAGCTTTTAACCATTTATTTTTCATACTACCCGTCGACGCGGACGACATTTTCCTCTCGCGACCCGCCATCTCGCCTTCCAGTTTACTCGAAAACAGTTCTTTCTGTAACAAAACATTAAATTATGATTACATAGCCTACTTTAAAGTTTATTGAAAAAAGTACTGGCACAAGGAATTTTCATGACATATGTACAGTGCGTTTCAATAACTTTGATAACATTTTGATGAGCTGTAACTTTTCTGTTTTTAAATATATCGGAATGAAGCAAAAACCATATTGCATAGTGGACTAGCAAGTTTTTTCTTATTTGAAAAACAAAACAAAAGACCAACGATTTTGAGAGATCTTAACCTAACTTATATTTTTTTAAATGGAACGCCCTGTATATTATTGGATATTTGGATTCTACTGAAAATTCCAAGCATATTTTAAAAAGCATATCCTATACCTATCTTCAACTGTTTCTGAGAAATAGTTTTACAAACATGTCAAATTATCATAAAAATTGCTCTACTTGTTCATGGCACACTTTGCACTGAGCTAAAGCTGAAGTTCAGCATTGCTTGAGCCGTGCTGGTAGCAATCGAGCCTTAGTGATTTGTTCTGTTGAGGAAAATGGCAGACAAGTAGAGCGATTTTTATGATAATTTGACATGTTTGTAAAACTATTTCTCAGAAACAGTTGAAGATAGGTATATGATATGCTTATTAAAATATGCTTGGAATTTTGAGTAGAATCCAAATATCCAATAATATACAGGGCGTTCCATTTAAAAAAAATATAAGTTAGGTTAAGATCTCTCAAAATCGTTGGTCTTTTGTTTTGTTTTTCAAATAAGAAAAACTTGCTAGTCCACTATGCAATATGGTTTTTGCTTCATTCCGATATCTTTAAAAACAGAAAAGTTACAGCTGATCAAAATGTTATCAAAGTTAATGAAACGCACTGTACAGTGTTTCAAAATTTACTACAAATATTTTTAGGGTATTTTTTTGAGGTTAAAATAAAACTATTTCTTATAGTCATGTGCCCTAAAATTCACCCTCTCCAAATTATAGTCTTCATAATAGTCCAGGGAAGTTAGGAAAAATAGCGGAAATTTTTAGGCACAGCAGATATCGAGGATTCTATAGTTTCAACAATCATTATAAAAATGTTGTTATTCAAAAGCTCAAGGTACATATCAATTAATTAAATGATTAATACAAAATTGTCTTTTATTCCTAAGCATAAGTAAACATTTTTTTTTCAACCACGGATGAACTAAAATTGAAAAAAAATACATGATGACAACCAGAATTAAAAACACTTTCGAATGAGGTGTCACTCGACCTAGAGTGCCATTTAAGATTCTAAAGGTGAATGCGCCCCCGCGAAGGGGGTTGTTCTGGCGAGTCTGTATTTAACGCTAAAATGTGTTCCCCTCGAAAACAAAATGGACGTGTCACGGCAATTTTAATATTTTGGAACGTAGTTCAAAATACGCCGGGTGCAAAGTTTTCAATGGTACACCCTGTATGTGAAGTGGACAATGCCAATGGGTTTCACGGAGTAACAACCCGATCCTGAACGTTGTAGTGATAGATTTTATCTAATGGAAGCAGAATGGGTCCTAAATTGAATAATCTTTCTTTTACTTACCTCGACTACGTTCAATAAATTGTAAATCAATTAAGGTCCATCCAATTTTGGATATATTTGCGCGACTTCTGTTGATATACATATGTATGAAATTAATCTATGATTTTTACTTATTAAATGTGAGATCATGTCTCAATATTTGATAAAATTTTACTATGTATCATTTACTAAAATGTTCAATTTACTTAATTTCCACTATAATAATCAACCTATTTTATGATTTTTAATAAACATGTAAATTTTCATTGGTATATAATGTCTGATATCTCATTTTGATTCAATATACACTTGAATGAAGCTCAAAATTTTAAGTATGTTATTATACTTAAACATAGATTAGATCTGTTCCGTGTACAATTAGGCAACACGTATCATGTTCATTTGTAGCTGTAATAGTGGCAATCTGGTGATTTAACAGAACCAAGTTTTAGAACTACAAAACCAAATTGCGGTGGGTATTGGATTGTGTATCCTTAATTTGTTCACGCAACTGATGTAGCCCCCCAATAACCATTAATATCCCTAAAGCTATTCATTCTGAAGATTTATTGTAAGGTTTCATATGGGAGTTTCAAGTTTGAAAATTGCTAATAAATTATTGCTATTTTCTTTCTAGCTGCTTAATTGCGTACGCGACGGGAGAAGATTCGCTCCCATATTTGCTAATAATTTGATCTGGTTAATATTGATTCAGCAGTATGGCGTACCGAGTTTGCAGTTCATGTATCCGTTAACTATGTATGTAAAAGGGTAGTGAAATAAATTGGGTTAACTTACTTTAAAATTTCAGTTTCATGATGTGTGTTTGATCGGAGAATGCAGATCTATGTTTAAATAGATTATATATACCGCTTTTCTGTATGTAATTTGAATAAAGAATTGAAAATGTAAGGGTTTATTTCAGCACAGAGTGAATCCTTTCGCAGACTAGTTCGTTTCTATTATTGAAGCAACCTCGTTTCAGCTACATATAAAAGGTGTAAATACCAAATGGTCACAATCCGATTCAATTTACTGTAGTTAGCAATTTCGTTAAAAAAAATCAATGTGAAAGCAGACTCGTAATATTTATCCAGAGCACCAGCACCATGTAAATTAAAATAGTTATTTCTGTATCTAGATCGCAAATAATTCTTTTGCGTTCAAAAATGGAAGTTACTTAAATACTCATTCGCGAACGCTATAGTATTTTGCGTTTGCGAATCGACAAACAATATTTTTTCGAAAACTGCATTAAAGTAAGACAATTGTGTTATGTACAACAATTTAATTTATATTTGAAATAGTTAGAACCGTGTTTAAATCAAGATCAAGAATTATAGCAATCTAACATACAATAAAAATTAGTTGCTGGAACAAGTAGTGTCAGAATTATATATTGTAATTCATATTCTCAGAGTGTTTAATTCAACATGTGTTCGCAAAGTGAAGACGACCACTAGCCAGGAGAAGTATTGGAAGCGGTACGGTGCTGTTTCCCGATTAATATCGACTTTTGATAATAGTTTTAGAAAAGGTAATACACACCAAAATTGCAATAGATTTGATTGTACATAATTTGCACACAAAATTTTTCCGTTTGATAATTCTTGACATATATATCCACTATCCAGATCATTAAAATTAATGGCCTCTTCTGTGTGGACAACTAAACCATTAATTTTTATTAGGGCTATCCCAAGTACATGGGATCTGGAACTTACATAAATTAATATTTAGGTACTAATCTGTAAATCAGAAAAAACAAGTGAGCGGTTCGTGAGGAAGCCAACTTTAAAATTGGGGCTAGTTTTTAGGGGCCGGTTAGAGAATATTTTATTAAAAAATATATTCTCAGAAAGTAGAATTTTTATACTATTACCTAACGATTATATAAGTTTTATTCATTTGTGTGACACACCCTGTATCTGAATAATAAAACATTTCCATTCCCACATTTATATGACCCTATTTACTTACTTCCTGAAGACGTCTCCTGAAATTTCCTATACATGTATTACTTAGAAATTCAAAAATTACAGAAAAAACGATTTTAACAACATACTTCCTACAAAAATATAAGGAATCGAACGGAAATAGTTCTGAATTTAATATTAGGTATTAGACAACAAATAATGAAGCTTTTTTCATAATATATTTAGGAGACAAAATGGATGATTTAACAGACATACAGACTTTATTATAAACGACTTGCACTTGTACAACATGACATTAGGCTCGATATTTTTTATAATGACAGAAAACTGTTTTAAAACTATCATAAAATAGTTAATATATTATTATTTTCCGTGCAAGATAATATTAAGGCATTCAAAAATTATAAAAAATTTAACTTACCAAATGGGCTTTCAGCGTCACCCACCCCATTTTTAAGCCGCTTTATACGAAAATTTAGAAATCGAAAATTACCCGCGCTTTTATCGAACTACGGATATGTGAGGGTTCCCTGAAATCTAGCGCCCTTTCAGTATTATTCTACAGAAATATCACAAAACGGGTGTTTATCACAGCACTGATCTCAACGAAGGTATACAAATATAATAACGATTTTTAATAAATACTTTTTATCTAGCAACGAGTCCAGGAGGTTACAGGAGCTAGGACAACAATTTATTGATAATCCTAGGTGCGCATTTTATTGGTGCGCAGTGTACAGCTTGAATGCCTCACGAAAGGCGGCGGATATTTACGAGGAACAGCCGCCTCCATGCCGCATTGTGATACAATTTTAAACAGTAAATTATCCAGGAAATTCGCTGAACTACTTGGACCTCCGTTTCGAATAACGAGAATTATTTAATATTGTAGTAATATTTCGTTTTATTTGGAATGAAACTACCGGTAAATCAAAAACTAAAACTGTTTCGAATATAGTACCTACACAGAATTAAGATATGTTCTGCTTAAATTAATATCATTTAGTTAGGCCAAAAAATAACATAATTGTAGTATTGAAAAATACAATTTTGTGGAAATGTGTTATTACTAGAGGAAGAGCGCCAAATATGAAATATGATAAGGATCATGGAATACACCAGAATTAAAGAATCTATTAACTGCAATACCGCAGTTTGATTTCTATTATGGCTCTACCTTATCATATTTCCTATTTCATGGGAAATGTTGGAACTAGATATTACATTTTTTATTTTATTTATTGACCATTAATGAATGTAATAATTCCGAAATCATTTTTAATAATGTATGTAAAAATTCTCAAGTTAAAATATTTGTTCTGAAACACTTGTTCTTTATGTGTTTTGCATGTATTTTCATTCTATAACATGGTACAGAATGAATAGACTAGATTGCCATGGATTTCAAAAGTGTCAGTGTCAAGGGCGGCGTCTTAATAATTATTATTTTCAGACAAGGTTAATTTAAATAAAATAAAGAGTGAAAAATCAACTGAATCAGATAAGTATAGAATTTGATAATATTTCACCTGAAATTACATATGCAGATAATATAAGCAAGAACCTGCTGATGCAAAAATCGAGACATGAAAATGAAAAGCATTATGCACTGTTAAGTGATTGACAACGAGATAAGAAAACCCACTCCTGTTTCGAAAATGTTTTCATTGCATTTTTCAGTCATTTATTTAAAAAATGTGAAACACGATATTTCAAGATACAAAAAATTTAAAACTTTGTTAAAACGCTCTTCTGAGAAATATTGTTAAGCAATCGAAGATAAATAATTTTAACTATTTTTTAAATTTTTAATGATAATTTTTTAAAAATGCTCCGGATGGAGATATATTTTTCCATATTTTAATAATAAAACAGAGGTTTTAATTGTTTAAAGTAACACTATTATCTCGCAGTCAAACAACATAAATTCAGTAAGAGTATAAACACTAGGACTGCGCGCTACTTGCACTTTGTAGGTTAATTATACACAAACCACGCAGAAAAGTCGCCTGTTTTAGAAACAGAGATTTAATATTATCATATTAGACTAATACTGTCCTCTATTAGTAAATCTAAACATATAAAGAGACTAGCCAAACCGCAATACAGAAAACTGTAATTTAGCTAAAAAGGTAATAAAAATCGTAATTTAAATATCAATTTTAATAAAATGTATATTTTATTTTTAAGTCGCCTTTGTCATTAGTGTTTTGGGAACTTGTCACAAGAATGAGCTTAACAACATTAAAATTTCCGACATTTTGGGTTCCGCTATACTAATTGCAATTCCTAATATGAAATTGTTATACATAAAAGGATTCGGCTTTAATTTGTTTTTTATTGTTGTTGTTGAATAACAATAAAAAGGTATATTTTTACTATTGAAAGAAAAGTGTCAATGTTATAAACAGAACTTCGTTATGCATTGTTTATCCCTATTTTACAAATATTTGTTTGTGTGCCAGACTTTCTGTTCTGGAAGATACATTTGGCATTTGATGTAACGTCAATGTAAGTTATTTGTTTTTTTTTTCGTTTATCTAACCACAGATGTTGGGCAGTGAATTAGTTTATATGAAACATTGTTTGTTTTATAAAAATGTTAAATGTGGTTTAATGAGTTAGTGCCATTGGACTTTATTAAAACTAAAATTATCCATCTATTTTGGTGTACAATCCTAATAATAATAAACGTCAAAGAGGAGTGAAAAAGTACAATAGTTTATATTATGAAAAGTATATTTGCAAAATGTCAAAAACACTTTCTATATTATCTTATGGCCACCTTAACGCGGGCATACTATATATCAAAACGAGAAACAGCGGTAAGCTAGAATCAAAATTGAATTTTGCAAAACCACGAGCATCCACATATTTCCTCTTTGTAGTAGTTCTGGTTGCGGTGTAATATTGTGGTTAGTCATATATCTTGTGAACAATATGGAAACAAGAACAAATAAAGTAATTACCGTTTTCCTGGGAGAGGGTTAAAATGAAATTATGTTTTAGGGAGCAACATTGCAAAATGCTTCTAACATACTCAGTAAGTACATATTCATGATAAATAGCCATATACAAAGATCTCGTTGTAAATTTTAACTAACAATTCAGTTGTATTCAGATAAGCATTTCGCAGTTAGTGTTCTTATCACAAAACACTGTTACATCTTTGGCACCAATAATAACTCCCAAAATAATTTTGAAGATATTTGCTTCAAAATTGGTACTGGAGGATTTGTTGATATGAAAAAATATTTTGGCTGAAGTTATGTTCTACCTTCTAGGGGCGCTGAGTGCGGTTTTTCATGTGCTAATAATCGTCCAATTATTTTTTGTGAATCGAAGTGTGCATAAAGTAGGGACTCGTTGTGGTCATAGAATATCCATTTTTGAATTTTCGACGTTTTAAATAATTTATGAAATACCTAAACCAAAAAACCAAGCAACAGGCCCACGAGTGCCAATCCACATAGATATTTGGAAAGCGTCGATTTAAATATTGGAATAATACCATTGCAGAATTATATGGCTGAACCATTTCCTAAATTCCTAATACTTATACTTTAATGGCAGATTAACAATGTATTCTTCATTTCCATTCTTAAAATATTTAAATACTTCGAAAATAGGGCTTCCAACAATAAAAAAGCAAATGTCGAATCTGTCACAATATTTGTTGATTTTTGTTTTATTCCAAGAACAAGATATTTTATTTAAATTATGGCAATTTTAAAATTTTATAGGTTATTCCTCAAACAAAATAGTACAGTTACATATTGATGTGTTCGTAATTTTATTCTACTTCTGTTACTGTCACGATCCACTAAGACGCCCAGGAAATTTTCTTTCGACGATAATCGATTATTCGTATATTCTTATCCCTCTGTACCAAATTTCTTTCTGTTTAGAAATAATGACGCTAGATGGTATATTCTAAAATGCTATTTTCATATTTTCTTTACAATGTTTCAGCAACGTCAGCAGATATCTTGAATCCATTTGGTTTATCTTAATGGCCATCAAACGGTGCAAATTTTTTTTAATTTGAGCCATCCTGTATATTTTACGGTTCCCGAGATGCCAATTAGTAATTTCCAACGATTTCTTTTCAATTCCAACACATCACTTTTGGAAATTTCAGAAAAACAAAACTCTGCTTCACAGTAATTAAAAAGCTTTCTTGTATAAAAATTACAATTATGATTTCAATTTTATGCTGTTGCAAAGGCAAACATATACATAAAAGATATTACCAAGTTTCCAACTGCTCTCCATTGGTGTTTATCTGATGGCAAAATCAGAGGAGAAGTTTTGAAATGGAAGAGCAATCGAGTTTTTCATGTAAATTTCTCATTCGCAAACAAGAGCTTTTCATTAAAATTGTTTACTCGCGATTATTTCAAGTCCGTTCAGTCTTAAGCTCAGTGTTTTAACATGCCATTTACAGCTTAACAACATTACCCAACGCAGATCTTGTCAGCGATGAGATCGATAATTTAAATATTTTTATTGGAATCTTTTACCTTCACGAACCGATTTGGGCTCACCGTGTAAATATTAAATATTTATTGTTTTATAATTTGCTTAAATGTAGACGCCCTTAAATGATAGAAGCGAAAACAACATAGACATATTCCACGATACCTGTAAATTAGTGAGTTGCCATTGATATTTTATAATTATTTCTAACAACATTTTCTGAACAAATATCAACTTAATACTTTATTTAATTATAATTAGTGAGTAGCCATATTTGTAATTACTTGACACAATTTTCTAAAAATTGAATTTATTGAATAATAGTCGGAGTTATTGCTATGATATCGATGCAGTATGCCACAAGGGACTGTACGGGCCAATTCCCATTAACATATATACTTGTGCATCTATAATTGGCTTTACTGATGACCCATTGGTGCTATATATTGACGAAACTTGAACATCAATTAATTATTAATAATGTGGAAAATAATTTAAAACACGTAAAAGGTTGGTTTGATTCTAAACATTTAACTATTAACTTTTCAAAAACCATGTTTCTATTCTAATCACGAGGATTAGCCCAGAAGCCGAAGACTTGTACGGGAGAGGGGACGGCATATTATTAATAAGCAGGCCGCATTTGCGCTCAGGAACGACTTAAGTTGGTAGGCCCTAACCACCATTCAGTCCAGGAATGAGGGAAACCTGGAAAACCTCATTAATTAGGGGGGTAGTCAAACGTCAACCGGTATCAATCTCTCACATTGACCCAAGCCAACATTCTTCCACCTTCGGTCTTTTGAGACAATTCAGCGCAAATTTTGCAGCTTTCTAATTTTTAAACATTTTGGATACTACCCTAACAGAGATAGATCCTACTCTGATTTCTTACACACCACAAATATTGATAGTCTTCAAAAGTGTTGGATGATTCATCAGAAAATTTGTTTACATTAACTTCGATGATCATAATAACAGTATTGATATTTTTAATTGTACAGAAAGTCTGCTAAGGAACACTTTAAAGATGGTATTATAATTTTAAGATATAGAGCGGCCTAGACAGTAGCAATATCATAGAGTTTATATACAGCTTATACAGGGTGTTCCATTGGAAAATGTACATACGTTAACAGTGAAACAGGGCATCTAAGAGACATAAAAAACATGACGTTGAATGGTCTAACCATTGTCATTATCGAGGTACAACTTGCCATATAAGTCAAATCATTCTGTATAATCAAGTAAAATTCGATAAGGATATTCTACTTCATTCAATCCACTAAAGTCATAAGTAAAACAGAAATGCAGGACTATCATAACATTTTTTATTTGCAGAAACAACGTATGTACATTTTCCAATAAAGCGCCTTGTATAACCAATTATAATACTATCAGATTGAGAAGTTGTTGAAAATAACAATGGAACTAATTATATGTTATTGCTGAATAAATCACATATCTTAACCATAATAATAATTGAGTCCAGACCTGTTTGAGTTTGAAAAGTTTAATCAAACGTAACTTCAGGCTATATCGTTTTCCAATTTCTACACATGAAAACCTCCTATACCTATAGGCAGGTTCTCTTTTATTTTTCCTTTGAATTTTACCATAAATAAACTTTATTAAAACACAGAATCTTTTGTCCGTATCTGATTTCTTATAAAAATGTTGGAAGAAATAAGGCGCTGTCTTTGTATATCACGAATTCTTTCTAAAGATTTTTTTCTGTGTGCTATAGTTAGTTCATTATTACTTTCCATACGGTGTGATGATTTTAAAACTTACAATGGCTGTATTTGCGGAACAAAAAATATCACACATAACATAAAAATTAAAAAAAATTACTTACATCCAGAAAATGTGTCAAAAAATTGGTCCTGCCATACGTAAAATAATAATAATATAATAATAATATATCTACCCCTCATTCTAATCACAGGGATTAGCCCAGAAGTCGGAGACTTGTGCGGGAGAGGGGGCGGCATATTATTATTAAGCAGGCCGCATTTGCGCCCAGGAACGACTTACGTTGGTAGGCCCTAACCACTATTCAGTGCAGGAATGAGGAAAACCTGGAAAACCTCATTAATTAGGGGGGTAGTCAAATATCAACCTCTCACATTGACCCAAGCTAACATAATTCCACCCTACCATACCCGCAGAGAGAGTGCCAATCCTCTCCACGAATATAGCTTATATACGGTCTACCGGCAGCTGGGCGCAAACCAACTCCGTCTAGTCACCTCGATTCAAGTACTAACGCCTTAAACCGCGCGACCACTGACCGATCCGAAAATCATCCGCTGATTCCGAAATTGTCAAAAAATACAGGGTGTCCCATTTAAAAATACTTATAAATTTACGATTATTTCCGGTCAAACCGGAAATGTCATGAAATCCGAAATGACCTCAAAGAATTCATGGCACCGTCTAGTATAAACCCACCCAATTTCAAACTTTTATCAGCAGTCATAAGAAGGTTACAGCGTGTTCCCACTTGCCGTTGTCACCCTGTATATTATATGTTTAATTTTTTAACTAAAAAATGACGCTGAAAATTTTAAAGCAAAACGTATAATCAACTAGCACAACGTTTTAAAAACGTTATATAAACGTACTTGTGCCCATTGGGTTTATCTTAAATTTCTTAAAAAGTTCTTTTCAATAGTACCTTACAAACTATTAAAGAAAACCTTGAAAATTTATCAAAATTTTCTATGTTACTGAATTCTAAACATATTTCTTTTAATAATATTTTGCTGCATCATATAAAAAATGTCTTTAACAATAAACAAATATAGTGTTGACTAGAACAAAAGTACATATTAGTAATATTTTCAAAACAGAATCCTAACATTAATATCAAAATGTAATAAAATTTAAATAAGATTGGTTTCTTTACCTATGTTCTTTATAAAATTTATATCTCTAATATAAAAATACTTAGGTATACTCTTTGTGATTGAGCATTGTTTAATTTTTATAATATTTATGTATAG
The DNA here is from genome assembly GCA_025584915.1 of Monochamus saltuarius. Taxonomy (NCBI): domain Eukaryota; kingdom Metazoa; phylum Arthropoda; class Insecta; order Coleoptera; family Cerambycidae; genus Monochamus; species Monochamus saltuarius. The sequence goes on from CM046725.1 coordinate 2,388,541, forward strand.
TAAAATCAGAGTACTCAATAAATCATATCAAAAGTAAATTCCATCACATATTGATTCCAATATCAGGGAGATCACCTATGAAAATCACGGTGACAGAGCTTTCAAATATGATGGATGAGTGCACATTAGAAGATTAAGTCGGTATTTTCTATTTGATGGCTTTAACTGAATTTTCTTGTGCAGATACCATTTTCTTGGAAAATAGCCATGCCATATATTGAATCATTTGTATTTCGATAAACATTTAAGCTGCAATTTATCAATACCTAAGTAAAAAAAATTAATGAAATTTTAAGTTAATACCAATTTTAAATGCAAAACAATATCAAAAGGGAAAGGTTATGAATATAAAACATGCATGTATATCTTACTCTTCGAATATTTTATAAAAGAAATTGCAAAATATTTGGATATGCAAAGTAATTTTGGGCGATTCCATTATCGCGGGTGCAACATTTAGACTCATTTAAGGTTTCCTACTAATAAAATAATTTAAAAAAATATGAAATGATTGTTTGAAAAGCTACATTTGAACCTGTTCTCTTTTGATTCATTTATAACTATTCAAATAAAATGGATAAATAATCACGAGAGAGGTTTAATGTGCTATCGCGGGTGCAACATAATGGGCCCACCTTCACAGATCATAGAACAAAAATACAAAGGTCTGTGAATTGTGAAACATTTATTTTATTATGCATTCATATTTTAAAAGAGAACAAATTAATCAACCTTTCAGTAATAAAAAAATATATAGAAAACAAAAATAAACTGTGAATTATTCACTGCTTAAGCAATCGCGGGTGCAACGCCAAATTATCGCGGGTGCAACACGTCTAAATTACGTGGACATAAACGCCATTATAATCACATAAATAAAAGAAATAAGAGATCAAACAATGTGTGTTACTAATTGGTACACTTCTTTGTTACTTAACTTAATTATTTCTTTTCAAATACGTCAATTTTTGCCGAAAATTCTATTAACATATTGCCATCAATTTTCTTTCTTTCAATTTTGCAATAATATCTTCATAATGAACATGTCATTTACGATTTGAATGAAGTGTTTAACATCAATAATTGTCGTCAGAAATTATTCGAATTTGTACTTCTTTACGATGATTTCTAGTCACCTGTATTCTTTCTCTTAATCTGATTTTGGCCACCATTTTCAAATTTTTATCGGCATTAATTTTCCTTTTCATTAATCCTCTCCGTTTCGAATCACAAGCCCGTTATCGACAGGTATGATAATAATAATAATATCTCTACCCCTAATTCCTTTTTCATTCATTCATTTTTTAACTTATGGCCCATCACAGTAACAAAGGCATCTATGGAAAAGGATTTATATGATGGGAAAAATAGTAATAGTAACTTTTGCAAGTTCTCAACATTCCTGAAATAATTCAATACATATATGTTTATTCATTAGTGCTATTTGAATACAATATTGTTTATGATACAACAATAATAAAATATGTCACTCCTTTGGGGTGCATGTCGCACCACCGAGCATACATCCGCGCCATCTATCCTGTACGCCCGGGCCCTCTGCTCTCGTAACAGACCAGAAGATCGTCCCTTAGCTCATCGGTCCACTCAAAACTTCCATTTTCATGGCGTTGGTCGTCAACGGGCAATCCCTCCGGCTGGGCCCCACTATCTTGCCCACGAACCCCATGCGAATGTCGATTGTGAGGGCCCTCTCTCCTGGCATTTGGAACCGGAAGTTTCAGTGGGTCAGGTGGTTGGCCTGACACATCGACGGCCGGCACCAGAAGAAAAAGTAGCTCATCCCTCCCGGGTGCGCGGTGCTGCCGGTCCGATTTTACACCCTTTAGCTAAAGTGGTGTCGCTACTCACCAAAGGTCGTAGATGATGGATGACCCTTCCTGCTTATTATTATTATTATTAATGTTTGTATCCCACTTACTGCTTAAATAACAAAAATTCCTTGGATTTACCTAATATCTATAAAATAAAAATGATTTAGTTATTTAAAGGAATATAACTAAAGGGAAGGTAATAATTGACTTAGTTTTGATAATTCTTTAACTCCAACTGAAACAAAACATTTATTTACTGAAGGCAGCAAAATTAGCACAAAACAAAAGCAATTACAGTGTTTATCAATCTGCCACGGAAGGTGCCGCTTCCGACGCAAAGTGGTCGCATTAGCTCGCAAGATTTGCGGTAACAGATTCTCACTTCGCCCTGTTTAATTACTTGGGCGATATTTCCTTGGGGGATTTGACAACTCGCCGGCAATTGAAGGATTGCTCATGCTAATTTCGGCAGTTAGTGCCTTAGGGCGTTGTCACGTTTTATTTCGCATTCATTAAAGCGAATAGCGACTGCAATCTCCCGCTCAGTTCGTAGTGTGATTCATCACAAAATCCTTGATTAAATCTTAATCAAGATGTCTAATGAAACGCAGTGGCAATTAATTAAACATATCCATTACTCAGGTAGATCAGATAACAAATTAGATAACTCACTAATATTTCTCGTAGTTAAAGTAGTAGTAGTCAAAAAACATGCACAAGAAGTGTTAAGCACATATGAATCACTTACTCTATTGTCAGATATTCTGAAAGTTTTAACTATACAGAATGTTCAGTAATGAATGCTATACTTTAAGAATAGATAATGTGAATTAAATTAATTTTTTCTACGTTCATGCAAAAAACAATACTTTATTGAACTATATTTAGTGGAAAAAGTGGTTCTTTATTGCTCTAGAGCAATAAACATTTTATTGCACTCAAATGAGTGCCACGCTTTTTTTTACTATAATTGTATTATTTTATTAATAATTTAATTTCTAATTTAATCTTATTCCCAATTAATTAGTCGTAATTGATTGTCGGAATTTTCTATTGCTGTAATACAAACTCTTGATACTTCAAAATTATTTTCTACTTTTTAGTTCGCTTTGCTATTAAAGCGTGTTTTTTTAGTTTTTTTAAACTATAATTTATTTTTAGATAATATTTACCGGTTTTTAATTTACATTATATATTAAGGAAAAATCAAGTATATATATTTACTTTTAGTCAATTTATTACGAAATTTTACAGAATTTTTCATATGATTTCTGTTGCACAGGGGCACATCAGTCTAACCTAATGCGTTTTAGTTGTGTTAAGGTGTGGCAAATAAACATGTACGATTTATTAATAACCAATATTCAAAAATGGCTTCATAAATATGGCATTTTATTACTTTTTAATAAATATATCAATTTACTAGTCATAACATGGGTTTAAATGCCTTTAGATGCAACCTTTGTTAATGCGTGAAAAACAGTTAACGGACCGCGAGTATTGTGACATCAAGCGATGATGTAGTCTCAAGCAGCCGACCCAAATGCGGTCTTATATTTACGTACCGAAGTGACAAACTAATAATTTACTTAGTATATTAGACCCTAGTCGAATTAAACGATTAGAAATGTGACAGCGTCGGGGAAAATTTAAACCGATTATTTGGGAACTCCGCTAGGCATCTGAGAGATTATGATAGTGTATTGCGGTGTATGCAAATTGATAAAAGAAAGCAAATACTTTAATATTTGCAAACACGGAATTCCAGGAAACAACTACTCTGCGGGCTAATGCCCCGACCAGCATTGAATTACACCTGGAAAACCTATAGCAACAGCTAGAGTCATTCGTCAGACGCCCACCAGACATATACCGGTTTCGACCTTATTAGCTCTCATCAGTATGCCATAGGTGAGGTATCCGACGAATAATCCTAGCTGCTTTCGTCTGTCTAACCCGACAGAAGGGACCACGAGTATGATGTAGTTAGTTCTACACCGCGTACTTTAATATTTGTATGTTCAAATACTTGAATATATAATTTAAGAAAAAAAAATGTTTGAGATTGTGATCAAAACAGAAACAAGTTTTATGCTTATAACTAGACACCGATTATTCTAAGGACGACATTTCAGAAGCAGATTCACGAACACATATTGATTTTTCTCAAGAAATTTATAAATGTGGCTCTGCTTACCTATAAAATTAATTTTCTGTACCGTATTTAGAGACAGTTTGGCTATTGTAAACAACATTTCAGAAGCTTTATGACTAGAGACCGTATATCGTTCGCACATGACGTCATTATCAGCGGCGCAATTAGGACGCTAACGTTAACGTTTGTGGAAGTCAAGTAAAACGTACATTTATTGTCAAATACAGTTAACATCAACGTCTTACCTTGGTGATATCCCAACTAGCAAAATGGAACTTTAAAAGAAGCGAATTATTTTATAACTATCGAATTGCGTTGTTTAATGAACAGTTTGGTTTTATAGAGCAAATAATTGCCATAATTTTGTTCCTGAAGAAAGTAATTGTTATAAAATTGTTTGTATTACAAAATGTGGCGAAGGCGCCCGTGATAAAAATAATACCGAGATTTTTAAAATTTTATTTATATATTTTTTGAATAATATATCTGCTAACTTTATTAATCCAGTCAACACTTTTGGCATTATTTTTATTTCATTCATACAGGATGCTAGGTTTAAATATGCAAACATCATGAATTTTATTCCACAAGTAATATCCACACCGTACTTACATCACCAGCTTAATTCTTAAATTAAACCTAGGAAATGTTATTTTTTTATTTAAATAATTATCAAATACTAGCTTATTTACAATGTTATTTATTTAGCATATTTGCTGTCAGATATCCATAATATGTGGATTAATTTTAATGATAATATAAGTAAACATTCTGTATAAACTGTGCCATTTTATTTATCTCATTTGAAAATATCCAATTCGAAATATTGTATTAAATGTCTCTAAATAACACAGTCCATCTATTGCGCATATATTGGAATTAAATTTCCACAGATATCTAGCAATTTTATATAAATATCTGCTATTCATTTCTCTCGAAACGAATTAGCCGTCCTTTTAATAAAATGTCATTTACATTTATTTCCCCATTAGGAATTGTCATGTGCCTCGTGTATTTGCCACGTGAATGTATGGCGGTAAAAATATTGTTTTCATTTAATTTTGTTTATTGTCATGGACGGATTACATTGTAATGCTTTATTCAGTCTATTTTACTGTGTTCATACCATCATAATAAAATAGTTATTTATTAGACGTCGGATGTAAATAATTGTTGCTCGATAATAAAATGTAACTAACTACACCTATAACTGAAATATTTCAATAATGTTATTGAATTTTTTCCACGATAAAGTGTATTCGTTAATATTGAGAGTGACACCGATAATAATTATTAATTAAATTCCTTAAATTTTTTACATTGATTTTGACGTTATGGAGCTTTCTGTGTATACGTTTTCAATTAAATATCTTTGAAGGTATTTTATATTGAAAAATACTGAAGATGCGGTGTACTGTATTCAGTATTTGTGTTTCCTTTGATGTTGCATGAAATTGTACGCCGACATTCAAGCTCTAACGATCGTTCGAATTCGATTTTAATATAAGAGAACTGTTGTTGCTAAAGCTTTGGAAATAATAAAGTACCAGAAATAAGTCTGGTAACAGTCTGATTTAATTGGTCCGACAATCTAGTAAGAATTTCAAAATATTGCTATTTGTATCCCACTAATAATTTGTTCATTATGTTATGTTTAGAAAAATATACATTCACAGCAGAAAATTTATACAGAAAAAGTTGCTGTAAAACTTGAAAAGAGAGATAATATGTAAAAATTACTATATTGTTGTATATTACGAAAAGTTGCGAGGGCTTTAAAATGATGTACCACTAGTTTACAATTTGCTTCAGCTTTTTTTATTGTGACTTTTTTTGTAAACTGATCGACACCAATAAAAATAGGTAATGTGGTTTGCCAACTTTTCATTTTTAGCCAATAATTCTGTCAAATCTCAACCGATTTATAAAAACGATGTATCACATCACATGTATTCGCAAAAAAGGGCTTTCAAATGATGTGCCACAAGTGGGTGAGTTCCTTTTGAAATTGAAAAGTTGGGGCGCTAGGGATTAGGGGGATGAACATTTCGAATTGTCTTGACTGTCAAAAAGCTCCCCTCAAGAACAAATATCGACGGGTCTCGGCAAATTTTGAAATATTTTTCGATTTTCTAATTATAAGGGGTCAAGATTTCATTGGGAGACCTTGCATAATGAATTGTACATAGAGTAACAGGTGATTTATGACGTCAAAATGATAAGAAATAACCAGACTTACCTTGGTCCAAAAGTTGATAATAACCGAGTTACAAGATGCCAACGTTTATTTTTTTTAAGTAACCTTCACTTTAAGTTTTTTAAAACCTCCAAAGTCATTGATGTATTTTAATAAAATTTGATATCTCGGGGTTATTTACAAGAAAAAATTCAAATCTCCTTACAACTTTGTCAGACATTGTAGAGAGAGTCGCTCACGCCCTCTTTTTTGAACTTTTACAGTCCACCAATTTTTTGCTACACATTGTATCTTATTTTCTGATAGCAACTATAAAAGTTCAGTGGTGCCCTCTACAGTGTATACCGCAATTAAGAGAAAATTTGAATTCCTCGTGTCCAAATACCACGGATTACCAAATTTCATTTAAATACATTACTTCGAAGATTATTTTAAAATATCTCCTGTAACTCAGTTAAGGTAAGTTTAGCTAGATCACATTATTTTAACATCACAAATCACTTGTTGCTCTATATGCAATTCATTATGAAGCACTCTGGATATGATATTTTCAACTGATTTTGTGAAATTAATTAATACGATGAAACATTTTATTTCATTGCAAATGCTGAAGATTTACGTAGAATATATTTTCTATTCTAAATTAGTTTTTTTAACTTGCGCCGTATAAAATTAGTCGCAAACTATATTCGAAATGACAAAATCGATTTTACTACCCTTTTAATAGTCTATTCTAGCTAAACATTTCAGCTCAGCTTTGTGTTCCCAATAATATATTTAAATTTATTGCCTATTTCTGCAGTTGGGTAAATCAAATTATGCAAAATGAAGATTTCCAGACAGAGCGCAATTTCAGATATTTGCAAATTAAATGTCAAATTCCAAACTTTGCGGCGTCAGACTGTCAACGATCAGTTCACCCAAATATGTGGCAAACATTTCCATTTACTAGGGGCAAATTGATTTGAAGCACTAGTTTGATATAGCAGATTCGACCGGTAGAAGGCAGCTGCATTTTTTTTTATGTTATACACGAATGCATCCAGACAACATTTCTGTATTAGGAAATGGATATGCGATAACCGATAACATACTGAATACAGGGTTATCTATTACGAAGTACAAAAATTTAAACCACGTGCTCAGGAAGGCGTAAAATAGAATAAAAAAATTATTCCAGAATTTTAGCTCGATATTTAAAAAATGCTTACACTTGTTAACAATATCTACTACCATGCGGTCGTTTTTTTGCACCATTTCTAAATGCAGAAACGACAAAAATTAATATCTTATTAGTAATAATACCTGATAGATAGGAAACAGTTAATACAGTTAGCTCCACTATTTTGCATTCGTTTTTTATTTCATTACAAATTGGCAAAACACACTTCCCGTAGGTACAGTTAGATAAAATACGTATTTATTTTAACAAAATCGAACGAAAGGAATATATAATAGAAAACTTTTAATGTACCCGCAGCAATCTTGTGCCATAACCTAGAAAAACAAACCGGCGAACTAAATCTGCACTCGACACAAATTTCTTTATTTAATAACTATAAAACGTTTAAAAATTAAAAAAGGCACTAAAAACTGAAGAAGAACACAAAACTACAACGTAAACACATGGTAAACACAGGAACATTTGACATGACCGGATTGACGGGGAATGTTACCGTTGTATTGTCACAACGTGTTGCCAGTTGCCTACTCTGACTCGCATAGGTGGCGTTAAATAAGGATTTAATATAATTTCGAAAAAAATTTGGAAGTTTGGAACTTTTTTGAAGGGTGATTCCGTTAATTCTTAATTTTTTCTATCCCCTCTTAAAATATTTGTACTTAGTCATTGTTAACCCTGTATAATGGATAGAACAAATGTGGTTCGAGGTTTCCACGTAGCGCTTATTATTGCAGGGTGATTTCTCATTGAGAACAGCATGTAGTAGTAAAATTAAAAGATTTCCAGTCTAATTATACAGCACCACACAAATAAAATTTGTCTGTCCGACGTACGACACCTGTATAGGGTATAACAAAAAAGTGATCAGTAATCATGATCTCATTGCATATTTTTGACGACAAAATCCAACGATTTAACTCGACTTACCCGTGTCAAAAAATGCCTCTACTATAAGTATATTTTAACTAATATGTTTCTTAAACTGTTTTATTTTTTCTTAGTAAACGAAAATACGTACCTAGTTGAAAAAGCTAGCCCTATGTTCAGAAACACTCTGTATAAATTCAGTTACCAAATATTTAGTAGCAGTAAATTATCTAAAAATGGGTGTTTCTTTAAAATTTGAAACTTAAAAATATTAAGTGCAACGCAATTTTTGCTCCATCGTTGCGTGACCTTAAGAAATCGAAGTTATTTAAAAAAAAGAGTTTCACGAAAAACTATCAAGAATGATAAAATAATCCAAATAAAATATTACGCTTCGATATTGAGAGAAATGGTCCATGATCCTCCAGTTTCTGCGCTTGTTTCTTAAAAGTCGTTTGTGGTAATACTCTTGAAGACATTTTTGTATATAGGGTTAAATCGTCATATTTGGCTTCAAATATATGCAGTTAATGGTATGACCAGCTTTTCTGTTACATCCTGTATATTCTTATGTAGTTTACTCACTGTCTCCAAATCTGAAACCCGTTCAACCACAGCATTATTCAAGATCATTCCAAGGTCAGATCGAAAGATAAATGGCAAACGAAACAAACCATCATACATATGTTAGTTTCTAGGTCATTCAAGGTTAAATTGACATACCCTTCATACGTTTGCTATTTTGAGGCCGCTGGATTCGAATCCAGGGTTAATCCTATCAGGTTAACTTCAATGTCAAATCAAAATGTAGATTGGTACAAATGGACAAAACGTTAATGTCTATGAGGTTGTTGAAAATATATGTACTACTTATTCGAGAAACAAAAGAAAACTGCATCAGGAAATATTGTCCAAAAACAGTGTCATTTCAACCAGATACTAAGGACATCATCAGAGAAAAAATCTAAATTGCTGCTGCCACCTCTTTAAATCAAGTTATTACCATGAAACAATGGGCGAATGTTCTTAATAAAGAAAGAGTAGGGTAGTTGTATGAATTTTATTATACAATACTTCTTATTTTTAAGAGTTTTATGGGTTTTAGCACTTCTATGCATCAGGTCACGTTAAGCTGATTTATATGAGGCTAATTGAACCTCGATTTCGAAATGAGCTACCCCAAAACATAAATATGCTATCGTTTTGTGCATTTGCAACGTTTCATTTTAAATATGTAAATATAAACGTTTTGTATACATACATTTATATATTTAAAATAAAACAATACAAAACTTAAGCATATAACAATGTGAAAATAAAAATTAATTTACTTCAACAAATAATTTTATTTTGATGGTCATTTCTATGGCTATTTGGTTTTCGGTTTTCGTTGTTTATCAGTTATCCTTGTTACACATCATTCATTATATCATTCGGTTCTAGAGCTCAAGTAACCGAATAATTCGTGCCTTATCACACAAATGATCCCAACGCAAAAAAACTGTTAGTATTTAAAGTAATGGCGAATGCGCTAGTGTGATTGGATAGAGAGAAAACCGGTTCATTAACACTACTCTTGTTTTTTTTTCCAAATTTTATATATAATTTTGTTTTAACAATTACTTCAATTCGGTAAATTCCGTCAAACAGATAAGGAAAATTGGGACTACACTTAGGAAGGTCAGGGAACTTGCAGAGTTCATATTTAATAATTAAGTTGCTATTCCTCCCCTGCTGCTCATAGCTGCATGCTCCAGACTTTGTTGGATAAGATAGGAACAGTTAATTTATGGCTATCTTGGATGTACTAACTTACAATGTCTGCTGGAATGAGTGCAGAATGTAAATTTACTTAATTTTAAGATCTGGTGTTAAGTACTTCATAACACATGTAAATGTTTCAATAAATAATTTCTTGTTATTATTGGCTGTGTTCAACGTTACATTCGAAGTTGTGCTAGGATGAATTGCTTAACAACAAATTTTTGATTTGACAGATTTGCTTGTTTTGTTTCTTTATTATTTATTAATCATAAACTAATTATTTATCTGTTAACCAAATTTACTTAACCTTCAATTGGGACAATAATATTTCGTCATGCGTTTTGGATTTAATTTTTATTTTTCATTAATATGGAAAATAATGTACTACCAATGTTTGCGGATAACGATGATTTAAGTGAAAATCAAGTTAACTGTACCTTCCAAGATGTGGCAATCGCAATAAAGTAGAAGGTTAGTAAATTACAGCTCACTGACTTCAAAATAAAGATAATTAAAATTATTAGAAAAATAGTTAATTTACTTTACTGTTACCAAAATGTTGTTATTATATAAAATATATGGATGTCGACAACGGTATATGATTTATATCGAATGGTTTATTAAATTTGGCATATTATCGCTTCAATCAACGTATACATTATTCATGTTTTTAAATATAAAAGCATATATTAGCATACCATACTCATTTTTTCACGCTGAGTATTTAAATTAGTAATTCCATTATGTCTTTGACAACTAAAAAACTAAATTTCATCCAAACCACCGTAAAATTTAAATCAAAGGTATTTAGAAATTTCCATTTTAATTAACCAAGGGAATATTCTGCGTACATATGTAAATTATTATTAATTCCCACTTGGTGGAAAACCGGTTGGTACTTATTTCTTTCTGTTATTAAATGAATACATTTTGTTTTTGATTATTTTATTAATACTATCTATACCCAAGTTTAAGAACAAAAATAGATTATTTGGTGCATTTCTTTATTAATTTATTCAATTTCTTTTGAATAATAAAGTATGTATTATACAGAGATTTTAGATACAATTTTAAAACGAAAATAATACGTATGATGGATAAATTTTTCCTACAAATACGTAGCATCTTCCACTTTATCTTAGATACCTTCTTCAACACAATGATATAGCTATAAGTTTCTACCTTAAGAGATTTTGATAAACAAAATTAATGTGAGGTGAATTCACATTTTGCAGGTGATTGAAACAATGACAAAATAATTACATTTCATAGAAATGCACGTTTTCAAGAAATCTGTCAGCTTGAGTCGTGACCCAATGCAACGTGTTTAAAAACCTTGTTCCTTTTGCATGACAGGTAAATAAAAATAGATATATCTTGAAGCAACATAAGTACAGTGCCCCACAATTGTGTCACTTTATTTTATACTGAGTGATTCACAACTTATCTAAATAATTTGGGAATAGAGTCAATATATTTTTTACTGTTTAAGAAAGGTATTTTAAGCTAATATGTATCAAATCTCCTACAATTCCTATATATGGGTAGATATTTTGGGTGTAATTCAACGCAGGTTGGGGCTTTTGTCTACTGAGTAGTTAGTTTCACACAATATTGTTAATACCTGAAAATATATGAGAAGAAAAAAAAAAAAGAGTCAATATAGTTAAAAAATTGTAAAATCCATATCGTTTTCAGGAAAAAAATATTGAAATTGAAGTATTTTCAACCTTTATATCGCTGGGCAACTCTAGTCTCTAGCGTCATCGGCAGGAGATTCCAAATACTGAAATCCGATTTTAGTATTAACGTTTTTATGATAGTGTTTGCAGTAGTTTTTCAAGTGTTGAAAATGGCTTAAGTGTATAGCAATTCTGAGTTGATGGATATCATTTTAATTTTTGGTGAATTTAGACAAAATGCTTTAGCAGCTTCTCGTATGTACGCGTAATGATTTACTGGTAGACATGTGCCAAATACAGCTGCTTTTACCACGGTAGTGCAACGCTAGCGTGACATGGAAAATTTGTAACCGAATTGTGGAAGAGATGGTGGCCCAGGACGTGCACGGCGTATTGCAGGAGCTGAGGAAAACATTTTAGAGGTTGCTGAAAAGAATCCCCTAATAAGTACCAGGCAAATCATTCAACAATTACAAGGAATGTCTTAATCAACAGTGTGCGTATAATACACGATGCTCTATTATATCTGTACTATGTACAGCGTGTCCAAGTATTAATAGCAAGGGATTGTTTCTTACGAATTAGATTTTGTTTCTGACTGCGTCTTTGTTTGACTTCTGGAAAATGTGCTGTCCGACTCTGACTCTGTGGTTCTTGTACGATGGCAGGTGCTCGTCCTCATTTTCAACAAAATGTTCAGGAGTACCTTAATGAAATTCAATGAGTACGATGGACAAGGAGGATCGATACCATGGCCGCCACGATCTCCTGACTTAAAACCTTTTGATTTCCTTTGTGGAGATATTTATAAAATGAATCCCACCGAAGTGGTTGGATGATTTACGTGAATATATCATCAAAACCGACAAGAACCAGTTATTATAGTTCGTACGACGAGCTCAAATGTAGTACACGTCGCACAGTGGCGCGAAGCCACTCAAATTACTGTACACCCCTTAGGGTTGGGCCGTTTGAGTTGATTTTTTTTTAAATGTTCGTCATAAAATTGCCTATCGATACCTCTTTCTCATTTTTCGCTTTGGGTCTTCATTTTCGCGGAATTTGACTCCAAAAATGGGTTTGCATGGAGAAAAACTAAATTTTTCGCACAAAAATGACCCTACGGAACAAGAGATTGAGATTTTGCCGGACTTTTTTTTATGGGGGAATGCTCGTCTTGGAAAGCCCTACAAGACTCTCCACTTAGATTTTGGAACTATTGTTTTTTTTTTCTAGTGATAGCTCATCCTTGTTTCTAACTTCTAACTAACCCTCAAACAACATTGACAACAAGTGTAAAATTAATAATTAGGAATTCAATAACATCTTACAAATTTGTCACTGGCCATCATAATACAAAATTTTCCTCAACGTCAAAATACATTCAATAATTAAACATATTTCAACATTATTCTTATTTCAGTGACCACTGGAATAAAGTTAAATATATTATGTTGACTGTGCTAATTTATCTTCTGTTATTTACACAGACGTCACCTTTTTTCTTGTATAGTAAGGTAGATATAAACTGTCAGGTAATTCAAAACTCCATTCTATTTCATTTTCCAAACATATTTGCATTAATCTCTATTGGAATAGTTACGGGATGCCGGTGTTGTTTGAAACAGGGTGTCAACTCAAACGATTAATTATGTTTATGGTGTCATCAACTGAGTTATGTTAAAAGTTGTAGCTGCCTTGGTTAACCTTGCTAGTCGTCACCTGTGATCGTGAACCCAATGTAATAAGACGAGAAGTGCTGTCGTTCTTAATTATAAGCATATAATAAGTAGACATTATTCATATTGTTAATACGGGACGATTATTTTTGTTATTTATTAATTTTATTCGCTCAGTATATAAAATAATAATAATAACATCTCTACCCCTCATTCTAATCACAGGGATTAGCCCAGAAGTCGGAGACTTGTGCGGGAGAGAGGGCGGTATATTATTATTAAGCAGGTCGCATATGCGCCCAGATACGACTTACGTTGGTAGGCCCTAACCACTATTCAGTGCAGGAATGAGGAAAACCTGGAAAACCTCACTAATTACGGGGGTAGTCAAATATCAACCGGTATCAATCTCTCACATTGACCCAAGCTAACATTATTCCACCCTACCATACCCGCAGAGAGGGTGCCAATCCTCTTCACGAATATAGTTGATATACGGTCTACTGGCAGCTGGGCGCGAACCAACTCCGATCTAGTCACCTCGATTCAAGTACTGACGCCTTAAACCGCGCGATCACTGACCGATACGGTAAATGTCATTTATATTTAAATTACAAACAAATATTATGTTTGTTGTAACAAAATTGCAGATTGTAATCTACACTGGCCTGTCATAGTTATTTTAAGTATAGCTTCAGACCATGGACCATAACCATGAAAAATAAATCTTCTAAACTTCTCATATGAATGCTTAGACATCTTATATACTAGAGTCAGAATTTATTACTTCTACATTCGCTAAAAGGAAAATCTAATTTCAGCGTTAAAAAAGGAAATTGTGATTTAAAAATTTTACGTAAAATATGACGAAAGTCTATATAAACATAATGTGTCTTAAAATGCTTTGTTTTCGACATACAAGATATGAAAAATTAGTTTTTGATGACGATTTTATTATTTCCCTAATGCGTAGAGGTAAATTAATGAAATTTGGTAAAATCCCATAACTTTTTATCATCTCTTTGAAAATCTAAAAAGAAATGAATACAATTTGTCCAACGGCGTGTAAAACAAGAGAAATAGCGTATAAAATAACATTTTTGTGTATATTTTTCCGCAATTTCATAGCAAAAATCAAAACTCAAAATATTTTTACTTAAAAAAGGTAAAAAATCTATTTCGGAAACAGGTTTTGAGAAAATGGATTTTATTATATCACGACATAATAAGTTTCATTAAAAATCCATCGAACTTGAAATGTAGTTGGCTTTTAAGTGAATGAAAAGAAATAATTTTGACATCTTTATACTTATAAGCATTTCCTACTAGACTCACCTAATATTCGCTAAACATAGCCCTATATTTAGCGTTTGAAACACTTTTGTGGTAACAGTAAAAAATCGCACCTCCTTCCCTCCACATACGCACCATCTCATAATCAATGCTTATACATGGTTAACTATGACTATAAGTACACAAATTTTAACCACATACAGGAAGGCGTAAAATACAATAAAAAAATTATTCCAAGCACGTCCCCATAATTTACCGTTCTGAACAACTTTTTCAAGTAAAATTTTGCTGTATTTTCAGTAGAAAAGGCACTTTACCTGAAACGATAACAGTTTTCAATCGGTGCACTGAATATTTCAAATAGGATTATTTCGAAAACTGTTACTCCTAACGACTTCAACAAGGTATACCTTTTTTAGATACAACAGGTAGAATCAATTATTTCAATAGACAGATGGATACACTAAACAGCAAAAAAGTTCTGCCATTTAAAAGAAATATGCTGGTAAGTGACGCCCTCTACTAGTGACGTCAAAATTAGTCAAAAACTAATAATTGAGATATATCAAAATAAAATTCTAGCATTGAACACCCTGTATTTTTTAAACCAGTAACATTCGGATAAGGCATATTTGGCTCAATCGCCATAATTTGGTGTGTAGTATCTCCAGTTCAGAGATTGCCCATTCTTAATGAATCACCCGGTATATAATATTTTTAAACGGTGCTAAAACTCTCAAAAAAATACTTACTTGTCTATTGATAGCGCTGAGATGCAGCTGTGCCACCCTGAGATCGAACCTCTTCATCGATATATCCTCTTGAAGCTCATTGGCTTTGTTATACAACGAGGCCTCGACGGACCGCTGTTGAATGCGGAGTAGAGTGTCCAAAGCGTCCTGGATCTGACGTATCTGGGCCTCCAAATCTTGGGCCTCCTTTCTTAGAGCGTCGTGGGATGGTTTTATTTGGACCGCCGATAGCCTATCTATTACTAGTTCATCCTTTAACGGTGGAGGGATGTTGTCCTGCACAAAGACGCGTTTAGTTATTAACTCGGTAAACTTGAACAGGATGGGTGTAATATTAATTAGTTGGAGCAGTGGTAATTAATTGCGTTGGAAAGTGCAACGGGTTCTGAATTTGATTGATATTCGAATAGCTGTCGTTAAAGTATTCGTAAACATGCAAATTACAAAATTTCGGAACTTTGAGCGTACAGGGTGATCGATTTACTAAAGAAATTGGATTCTCTTGTAAAAGGCTGGAGCAAGGTAAGCGTTGCCAAAGTTCGTTTTGGGCTGACTAAATTAAGGTAGAGCGTTTAAATATATGTCGAAAACAAAGTTACAGATCGATGACTATATTGGAGGAGATTGGTAAACTCTTTACTGTTCCAAATGCTTATACAATTTTTTGTATGACTATTATATAAACACAAAGGTGTCAACTAATAAAATATCTCGAAAATATTAAAATTATTTTTGTCTCGTGTCTCGTATATCCACCAAACTAAGTAGGTTTTGTCGTTACCATGGATACGCTTGTAAATTTATTTTTAAACGTCAATATATTTGTCAAACGAGTGAGTATGAGCATGAGTGAATCAGAAAACGAAAATAATTCAGATATTGAGGAGGCCTGGGGTATAGGATGTTCTTCAGTGATTCCTGAAAAATCTAAAGAACTTTACGAAAAGACATATAATAGTTTCAAAAAGTGGTTTAAAGAGAATCATGGAAAGAGCATAAATGAAAAATTGTTGTTGGCATATTGTGTGCAAAAAAACCAAAAATTAATATCCCCTGGCAGGGCTGAGTATTCTATATTAAAAGTAACAATTTTTTTATACTATTCTATTGATATATCTAAATTTTCTATGCTGAGAGCATTTATTAAGAGAACAAATATTGAACATAGACCAATAAAAGCCAGTGTTTTGACCAAAGAAGAAATGACAAAATTTTTAATAAGCACCAGACGAAATACGTTAATATTAATTTTTAGTATAAAAAACTTTAATCCGATTTCTAAACATTTGTAGGTCGCAATGATATTAGGCGTTTTAGGAGCTTGTAGGAGGGAAGAGCTCTATATAACATCCGCATTCAAGATATTGAAAATCGTGATTCATATATAATGGCAATTGTTGTAATCGGGTGGTGGGTAAAAGTATGATACAAAAATTTCCAATGAAAAAAAAAATCTTCGGCTGTAGCTGAAAGCTATGCCGGCCAACATTGGTTCGGGTTCTGCTGTCTCGCATTGTGCATTTTCTGTTAATACTCTTATTACAAACGATACTGACAATAAGTCTGCTTTTGCTACTATTATTAATTATTGTACAATTCATTTTAATATATATAAATATTTTTCACAAGAAAAAATATAATTTCATTCCTGTCAAAACCAAAACTGTAAAGTAAACGCTGCTGAAACAATTTTAATATTTTTTGTCACGCTATATTTTCTGCTGAAAGGAACTAGCCCCCTAGCAATATTGGACGCATGACCGTGCCTTGATACTTGCTGACAAAACAAAACACAAAATTAAGCTTGTTTTACTCTTTCAGGCCTTAGTGCGACGTGAAATACGACATCTCAGCGTGAGAAAGTATTAACTTCCTTCCCCGATAATGGCAGTAATAACTTACATTTACTTGTAGGTCTTGCGGCTCTCCGTCGACGGGGTCAGGCGGCGGAGGCGGCTGTGGCGGCACGAATATCCTTTTCATTACAGGCCCTCGACCCGTCGGGGACGGTAGGGCTCTCGCTAGATGCGTCAGGTCCGACGGACCCGACACTGCTTTGCACTGGGACACCAAGCCTTCGTATCTTCTACATTGCTCCATTGCCTAGTAATATAAATAACAAGTCTTTATTTACTTTTTCTACGTTCATGCAAAAAACAAAACTTTATTGAACTATATTTAGTGGAAAAAGTAGTTCTTTATTGCACTAGTGCAATAAAGTGTTTATTGCATTCATCTGTCATTCTACTACAGCGTTTTGTCATCATGACAAACATAAACGTTCAAATCGACGTCACATTTTCCTAGACTTAGTGTCATCTAAATATCATTTTTTGGTTTTTGCATGAACGCAGAAAAAATATTGTATGCAACTCGTACAAAAAGTGCTTATTGCACTCGACGTGTTGTCCTACTCGGCCTGACGACCTCGTTGGACAATTTCACGTCGCGTGCAATAAACACTTACTTTTTGTACTTGTTGCATAAATAACTATTATGTGCATTTAGTTATCTCTATTTCAAAATAAATAAATTTTAGATAGACTTAGAATTATTTTTACAGTTGCATATTATTCATAAATCGTATTAAAACATAATAAATTATTTATTTTTAAACAAGAACTTACATAATATGGTACACAATATTGGTACTTATACCATATTTGTAATACAAATATTTAAAATAATCTTCATGTTCTTGGTTCCTCTAATGTTCTTCAGAATTCATTTCAGTAATAAACCCCACAGAATGATATATGATAAGTTAATATCTTAAATAAATAGACTTGTCAAAACCAAAAACAGTCACCGCAAATTCATAATTTCATAATTAAAACGTTGCTAAGCTACAAGTAACTTGAACTACAGTAAGTAACCCATAAATATGCATTTACTTAAAGTACTACAGCAGCGCTTGCAATGGATGGACTTGTCCCTAAACAATTTTCATATGTTATAGTAAGTTGAACGTCCTGTATCAGGAAAACGGAGTGCCATAGAGAAACAGGTTGTAGAAGACAAGTAATATATTTCATGTTCCATTTTTCCCCAAAGTTAAGATTGAAAACCAGGCCACACTATGAAATACACATTCAATTAGTTTGCCAATTTAGAACCTTATATTAGATAAATCAAACATGTTTGTGGTAGAACATGGTTATACTATCTGTAGTACCAATATCCCATTAAAAAATTTATTCAGTTTTTTTTTAAAGTTTAGCAATATTTTTAACGTATTGCCCCTACCAAATTCGTTGACATACCTACTTTTTAAGCATCAAAATTGGATGAACTTTACCATGGAAGTGGAGCAAGACAAAGTCTTACCGTCTCTAGACATTCTGGTAAAAGATAAAATGGAATATCTCTGGTGTCTTGGGACACGGTATTTGCAGAAAGAAGGCTCATACTAGGTAATAGATATCTCCATGGAAAATCTCGCTCAGTTATGAAATCCCTACTACTATCACACCAACGTGTGAAATAAGTTATTACGAATTAGGGTAGTGTATTTGGTGCCATGCAGCACCTGTGACAACGTCGCTGGACATGGGGATGTCCAAACAAACTCTAGAAACTAGAATAAAAGAACACGAAAAGAGCATTCGGTTGTACTAGCCTGAAAAATTCCGCTGTTCCTGAACATTCTTGGAAAGAGGGGCTCAGAACCTCATTAGAGGACACTAGAGTGCTGGTTCGTACCAATGGGTTTTATAATTTCGCATGAAGGGAGGCTTTGTAGATTCTTCAATACCCGAAGAACATGAACAGGGCTTAAGAACAAACAAGTGAATCGAAGCGTTGCTGAACCAGTCATCCGTAACAAACCTGAACCTGTCAACCTAAATACTGAACTAATCAACCTTGAGGCACTGACTAGTATAAAAGCTCGGCTTAGACAACGCGGTAACCATTCAGCCGCTGCTTAAGATACCAGAAGCACTGAAGATGCCATCTGTTTGGCGAAACGTCTGCAGTTAAACATCGACCACGGCAATCCCCAATAATTCCAATAAAAATCCTTTTTGGGACATAAACTTAAGTTTTCTACAAAATAATTGAAGTAAATTCGTGAAGGAGGCACATACATATATTTATCTTGCTAAACTCTTTTGTACATATCTTCATTTCACAATAATTAAAGACTAATCGAAATTGTATTAAAGAAATCGTATTTAATCAATGTATTCAAAGATTGATCAAAACTGTAGTGAAGAACTAGAATTTAGTCGATGTTTTTAAATATTTTAAGCTCCTATTAAAATTACACATTTGTCTATATACATATTTAATTACATTAAATACCTAATTCATGAGATTAATAAAAAAATAAACACATATTGTATTATTAATTTGTAGCATCTGTGTTGACATATTATTTTAGTTCATAAATAAAATAAAGTTTGCTTAGTATTATTAACTAAACGAGACAAATGGAGAAAGAGGGAATAGATATATCGCCACAGTAAGTTGAAATAAAGTTACAAAATAAAAGAACTCAGATAAGGTTCGATGCACCGAACTAACAGATTTTACAAACGGGGTTTCGAAATTGGACCGATTTAATGTCTGGTTAAATTCTGGGTCTGCACAACACAGAGAATCTGCAAAACGGCTTTAATTGCACTGTCGATATAAAACAATAATTACCATCTGTATATTTTCCTACAGTTTATTGCTGTAACATTTCTATAAAGTCTTTCCTTTGTAACAATATTAATAAAATGGTAACGTTAACACGTATTATAATACGAATATAGTTTTTCTGTTTCATATATACAAGGTCATTCACATAAAACTTCTATGTCCGATAACTTGAGCTATTCGGTAACGTAAGTTAAGACCTCAAATATATTTTTTTCAAAGCAAACTGTCGATGGTATGTGTTAAAGAATTTTTCAGAAGGTAGAATTTTGGACGTTAATTATTAGGATTAAAAGTGTCACTTTTGTGGTTAGCAAATTTTGTACCTGCGAGGCAAAGCGCAGCGTAGTTGAGCGTATGCAAAATTGATAATTTTAATCAGAATAAAACATGCTATTTTTTCTCCAACCGAAATCCCTCATTTAATTATTAATTTGTGATTGATTTAATTTAAGGATTAAAAGTATCAACTTTAGCTCCTGGGATTAAAATTGAATAATTTTGTTACCATTTTTTTCTCAGTAAGGAAAATATCAACCTCTAAGACTCTTTACAGTCAAAAATGGTTGTGTAGTTTTGTAACGGTTGGGTTTTAAATATAGATACCTACATTTATTTGTATGATTTATGGTGCTTTATTAATATGCAGTATGCACCTTGCATATTTTACTATTCAACGAACATATATGAAGGTTAATTTCTCCGTATGCAATTTGTTTTTGAAAGCTCCAACAAATATTTCTAATCTGCATTAAAGCTATGCCAGACATTATCTGTTTTAAGCAATTATTATGTACGTTTTATTCGGTTTATGATATAAAATTTGTAATTTTTTTAATATAACCGGTTTAGCATGTCAAATTTTTGGTCATAACAACCAATTGCCTTTTGGTTAATTTGGCTGTCTTACGTTTGACAACGGCTCTCATACGTTTAACAAAGGTACAGTGTGGTTGCAGAGACAATATCAGAAGCTGATGGTAAATCATATTTGGATTTGTTGGAATATTAACATAATAATAATTATTTACTGTTCGATAAAGACACTTTACTGATGTGGTACATACAAAATTTTATCACAACCGTAAAATTTTATAATTTAAATAAATGGAGATTGGCGATTGTATTTTTCGACTGATTTTGTGGTAGAATATCAAAACACGATTCTAAAGACTTCTTCCCGAATTTCAGGCGTCGTGCACTTAATGTCTCCTTCCATCATGTTCTATAAATAATTCGCGACAAAAATTTTACTGGGGATCGACAAACGATTTCTGTTTAATGTCGTACTATGGCTATGTTGATAAAAACATGCGGCAGGTAAAATACTTGATATTTATAGTAAAATAAAAGTGTTTGCTTACTTTCAGAAATTCCTATGGTAATGACTGGTACATAATTATTAGTTTATTGCTCACATATTGCTTTCTTTAAATGCAACTTCAGATTTCTAATTTGTTTCTTTATTTGGGTCCGAAGAAAAAATATTATTCTTAACTTGTGCAGAAAGTGGCTTTCCCGCACTGCATAACTGCTCGAACTGCACAATTTCGGAATCATTGCAAAACTTTGTTGTCAAATAACGTTATAATAGAATAATTCCATCAATATATATTAATAAGTACTTATTAATATAAAAGTGTCTTATACTGACACAAATACATCCAAAAATGTTATTTGAGAAATATTCTACTTGGTATTCATCACAGGTTGAATTTCCGCTTACAATTTTTTCATTGTTTCTAATTTCCTCTATTCCTGTCACTTAATTGATGTATCAAGTAAACATGTGATTTTGAGTCTCATAATCCACTCCATCATCTCGCAGTAATTGAGTTCCGATGAGGGAACCACATCGACGTAATGCCACTTCATCATGTCGATGGCAAACCTAATAGATATATCGTGAAATGTATTCCAATAAGATTCTTTATTTCTAACTTTTTATATCATTAGTACGGATTCATTATTGATGTTATAACGCAATCTTTAATAGTTGTAATAACATGAACAATTTATGAACACAACCATGGATACATTTTTAATAGGATAAGAGCAAGCATTATATTATTATGTGACTGAACCGAGTATTATTTACAATGTAATATATTTTGTTTAAATTTAATTGGGTAATCATTTACCCAATCATCATTTAATCATATGACAATGGGATATTTAAAATTAAAGCTCTTCTGTATTTTAAGATAAGTGTACACCATTCAGCATTACTGTATTATTGCCAACAAGGTGGACATCATGTACCAAATTTCTACAGCGTGTTTATCAATTAAGAGATGAAATCCCAATTTTGTTGGAAGAGGAAAAGCACCAAAATGCAAACCTAGAGATTAATTGTTTATCATGAAACTTTGGTTGATATATCGTCACCTGACCCAAATTATTCTATGTCCATGTTTTTCTGAAATCAACATTTTTATATAAATTTATATAAAGCTATTCTATGTGTTTTATATAATCAAAAGTCCAAGCGAATGTGGGGACAGAATAAATTGTCTTCAGTTATAATACGCTACTAATATAAATCAATATTTTGCGATGTGAACAAGGTAAATAAACAGGTTTTAATTTTTTTAATACTTAAAACATAATAATGAATTAAAAGACATCGATTTCTGCGCCCTTAGAAGACTCAGGATCAGAATATCAACCATCAGAAGGTGGTATTTGCAAGAAACTATTTATTTTTATTAATTACTTTATGTTGAAATAAAATTTTGAACTTAAAAATAAGGTCATTGCAAAAATGTTTAATTTAATTTATTCTATGTTCAAGACTGTTTTATGTAATTACATTTCTTTTACTCTAAGTGTTTTCACAAAAACACGTATTATTTATTATTTTAATACTAAAATAGTCACTGGAAGTAGAAAAAAATATCATGTACAAAAATATATCTTGGTTCGAAATTCACATTCACAATAAAATGGACATAGAAAAGTGTGGTTGTCAGAATACGATATGGGTGATAAACCATTTTATAGACAATTAAAATTATGGATTAAAAGCAGTTAACAAAGGAATCATCAATGTAAATGAATGTATTAAAACAAGTTATATCGGAGAGCAATACATTATTTGTAATTCAAAATCGTTATTCATGTGGATTTTAATTGACCCATTTCAAGAAATCTCTCTATAAATAACAAGAACTTTTTGTAGACTTTACGTCAAGTGAAGAAATAAAAAATAAGTAATTTGGTAATAAATTACTGTTTGAATTTTATTCAGATTGGATGATCAGATTTCTATACTGTAACTATGTTTGTACTTTTAATGTTTTCTTGGTCTTATCTATATGGAACCAGGTTTTCTGAAAACAAAATAACCAAATTTAGCATGCCACTTTCCAATTTACTGTCTTGCTATGAAAAACTTTGGTTTTCCAAGTCAAACTCCTTTGTTTATAATTAGTGAACTGATAAATGCATTTTGCGTTATTTGTATGTAGCTGATGCAATGTTTTATTTTGCAATTGAATGACATACGTTTTCCTTAGTTGGTATAATGAAATAAGAAACAGAAGGATAATGAAATTTAAAAATCTGTACTTCAGTCCCTATATAATTTAATGAGAATGTTTCAGATAATTATAAGTTTATACCTCACTAATACTAAAATAACCCAAAACATACATTTACTTAGTATTTTAGAGAGGGTTGTTTGCCCTTCTTAATTGTGTTTGTATTAAAGCCCTTTATTTTTCATATTATATAAAATCCATGCCCGAAATTTGCTTGTTAGACCTATACTTCTAGCTTGTTTCAAACACATTAAGCTGTGTATGTACAATATGTTGCACTAATAAATGGTCTCCCTCAGAACAGTTTCTGAACTACTGGAAGTTCCAAGTTAAAAGCAGGTTTCCTTACTAATACGTCAGTAGTCCAAAATAAGTCGCTAAATTCATTTTAAATATTGCCATTATTGCTAGGTATAGATTCTACAGAGTGCTTTAAATTGGTTGGTTTTCAAGGGTTACTGCAAGTCTTCAGGACATTCCAAGAAAAGTTTTCCGTGTAAAATGTAAATATAAATATATAAAATGGGGAATAAAATAGATAATATAATATATTAGAGAAGACACAGTAGTACATATTGAAATGTGCAGAATAATAACGATGTGTTCTATATTTTTATTGTTCATTTTCCCCATAACAACGTCAAATCATTTTGAAACACCTTGTGCATACAATATACATAATAAGCATAATCATCTTTAGCACAGCATAGGTAAACATTTTAAATGAAAATGAAAATTATACTTCTAGAAATGTCTACGGAAGTGTTCCGTTTCTTCCAGGCAAAAGTTATCTTTTTATGATAACCAACAGCGGTAAAAATGAATGTTTATGTCCTGACGACACTATCGCCACCACTAAATGGACTTTTCCTTAAAAGTGACATTAATTTATCATTGAGAATAAATTTGTTTTTCATTAAGGGTGCTATCTTCATGTTATTTAGTAGAGTTAATGTAACTCAAAAGCGACCGTCTGTGATGTTTATTAAAGGTGATTAATAGGCCACCGGAGACTGGGTTAAATAATGGAAACAGATGACCCTCCACCAACTTTAAGAAAGTGTTTGCTTTATTTTTCAGAATTAAGTAGACATCTGCAGGATTATACAGGGGTGTTTGGAAAAATTGGTACAACACTTAAAGAGGTAAAATAAAACAAAAAAGTAAACGTTCCTATAACCATTGGCCATCTGGATCAATGTTACTGAGATATGGACTTCCAAAGGAGTTTTATAATTTGGACATTTTTTAAATAACTTTTTTCTGATTAAGATAAAGGAATGATACATAATTGTAGGTAATAATCAAACTATAAGGGTCTTTAACTATCATAAGTTTATTTAAAATCGGTTATAAATATGTCACTTACCAGGCATTTTTCGATTTTTTCGTTGAATTATCAAGTAAATAATAATATTTTTATTGAATTAGACTTTTAAAACAAAAACATTCTCTACTTTATTCGATTTCTACGTAAATTAATCAGAATTAATAAGTTTTTAAATAACGTATGGCTCAGAACAGTAAAATAATTTTAGCATTTTCACGTAGTAGGCGTATGTCATGGCGACAGTTTCATTGTAAAGATTGTCACTTTCTGCAATGGAAATAGTTTGCAGGCTAACAGGGACCTACTTACAAAGTTACTGATTTATATAAGACAGCAACAGAGTAAAGAAAATAAATGTTTATTTATAACTTTGTTGGAGAAATCCAACTTATGTATTGTGTGCACCCTTGGCCTGCGGACGTCCCTGTCTAGTGTGGTGGGATTGTTTTGTGCCTCATGCCAACATGGATTCTGCCAAGGTCGTGTTTTTGGGTGTTCCCCGTGCACCGCGGCAGGAGCAGAGGAACAGTAGCTTAAAAACGTTAAAGCAGGCATGTTGTACGCTCTGACTAGTACTCCCAACATATTGTTTAGTTAGTAAAAATTCTTAAAATAAAAATTAGTAAAACAGTCCACATCTCTTTGCCTTCGAAGCTGTGTAGCTGGAAAGTAACATTTGAAGCCTACAAACATAAAATCCATAATAAATCTTAATTCTGAGTGCAAAGCAACTAATCAAATTGTCCACCCTAGAAATAAATACAGGCACGTAATCTTCTTAGGAAAATGAATCGAACACGCTGAAACTTTTGATGTTGAATTCGTATGACATCGAAACCTTCACCAGTACGTTGCCACAACTCTTCAATGATAGTCACAGGCGTAGCATATACCATTCTTTTTACATCGCCCCATAAACAAAAATCATTCGCATTTGGCCATGGTGTGGGTGCGTAATTTCCACGACCAATCTATTTTCCCGGGAATTATCGATTTAAAAAATCCCGCATTTGCCAAACATAATGTGGAGGAGCTCTTGTAAAAACATGTGTGCTCGTAGTTCAAGAGGAATGTCATCTAGCAGATTTAGAAGATCATTTTCCAAAAAACTTAGATATTCAACACCTCCCAATCGATTCGGTAGAAAGAATGGTCTCTGAAGGTGATTGCCAACAATGCCGTACCAAATATTCACTTATGTGTTGTTGAAGAGTTTCAAAAGTGATATGGAAACAATCCTCATCGGTAAATAAAACATTTGAAGCGAATGTGTAATTATCTTGTTGGAAACCAAGAATTGTGCGACAAAAACAAAGATCTTCTTTAAGTAGACCATGAACTCTTTGAAAATCCATTTTCCTTAAGCCATACATAAGTATTGTTTGTTCTAAAGCGAGCAGATGCTGTTCTTACCCTCGCAGCAGGATTATGTTAAAAGAATCATAAAATTACTTCGTCTAAATCATGGCAACGCCTCCTGGGACGGCCACATTCACGATATCATCGAGTTAGGGCTCCTGATTCCATCACTGTTGTATGAATATCCCTAAACAATTTTGCAGACGGTTGCCTATCCAGGAAACACGGCCGATACTCTCTTTGAGACGCTAGACTATTTCCGTTATAGACACCATAAATAAAATGAATATCGGCATATTTACTGTTAGTAAAAGCATGATGGTTCGTGGCTGTAAAACAATCGAATGAAATGCAAAGTCAAGCATAAAGATAATAACTATATAAGAAGAGAAAAGTAATAAATTAAATGACAGGACGCGAAAGTGCCTACTATGTGAAAACGAAAAAAAGTTACTGTTCCGAACACATTTAAAAAATAATTATTTCTGAGTAAACTACGCGGAATTTGAAAAAATGTAGAACAAATGTATCTTTAAAAAAGTCTAATTCATTAAAAATAATATTATTTGATTGATAATTCTAAGAAATAAAAAAAAATCGGAAAATTCCTGTTAAGAGTAGATATAAAGCTACCCTTATAAGCGATTTTGAAACTTATGATAGTTAGACAGTTATGGTATGACTATTAGCTACAATTTTTCTATTATCTTAATCAGAAGGAAAGTTTCAATATTTGGTAAACAATTGACATATATCTGTTGCAATAGTTCCGGTTACATCATTTAATGGTGACAGATGGAAAGCTGTTATTATTCTTAATATTCGCAAATAGTCAGAATTGCTTTACATTGTGGCTTAAATCATTTTCAACGTAAGAAATATAGCTGTAATAGTCAGTTTTATATCATATATGGAGCAAGTTAAACGTTTGTTTGTTAATTGTATTCTATACATTTACATCACCTATCCCCAAAATTCCCAAAATTTTCTATAAAAATCACCCTACCGCACATTATTATGAATACGAGTATATCAGCAGCACTTTACCAAGTCATTGCTACAGATTTTTGTATATAGGTAAATTAACATAAATCGTCGTATTTTTATCTTAAGAATCTAGGGTGGCTCGCTGGTACATGCATTTTAAGGACACCCTGTACATCTAGCGTTACACTACCGCTTCTTTAAATATTTTAAATGTTAATACCAAACCACGAATAGAGCTAAATTAAATGAAGCTGCTGCATAGTAAAACTAAAATATAGATTCATTGTAAACTAAATTCCTTTCACTCTAACTTCAAAAAGCTTGCTGACATTATTTCCGTTGATCGCATAAAATTTAATATTAATGTGTCATGGGATCACAGATTTAATTTAAAGCGCCTGTAACGTAATTTGTTCGTAATTTGTTTTTTGGATCAGTAATAATGAAGTAAGCAATTGAGATTTCCGAAAAACTCGTTAAAACTGTAACGTTCGACAACGTTGCAATATGTCAGGTTGCAGGCTGCTGCTGGGAACCTAAAAGTAATATTGGTCATAGTAGTCTGTATAGCTAGTGCTTCTTTGAGGTTTGTGAGTGTACAAAAATGGAACAATTTATATTAATCATGACCAGCTGTTGATAATGTTAATTTACGGCGAATCTAAGCAAAACTCTCTGGCTACGGTAAACGCTTCTTGCAAGGAACATAAGTCATTTTAAACACTTGTCACTATTATTCTGTGTTGTGGAAAGAACTCTAAGAAAACCATTCACAGTAAGTACCTACGTTTAGGTGTACCTATTGGTAATTATTATGTATAAATACACAACAATTCTTACTATGTGAGCACATATTCAAGACCTGTTTATTGCCATAATTTTGTTACCGTTGGTCAGAAAAAAAAATTGTTATGTCAAATATGTTTTGTTTAGTACAACTTAATATATGGCAAAATTAAGGCAGTCATATTCCAGTCACCCTGTATAAAACTATGAAATTTTTATTTTTTACATTTAATATAACACATGTTCCTATTATTTATACAGGGGTTTTATAATACTTAACCTTTGGGAACTAATTATACGTGCACTTGATGTTTTGACACACTTTTGATATTTAATGATAGATGAAACATACCGTCCTGCTCATTATCACCGTTTGAAATTGATGGATTGTTTATAAGTGAACGAAGTTTTATAGGCTATTACATCAAGTTAATTTAAATATAATAATATTTGCGGAATAATTCAAATCTAAAGATTTATTTTCTCATGAACTGTTTACACGTCAACCAATCAAGTTAACCATGTCTAACTTAAATTTATTTTTGATAATTCTCATCAAAAACCTCTGGTATGAGTAATGGTCAATAAAATTTAGTATATATAGCTACTATTAGTAATTACAGCAACTACCTGAAACATGTGTGGTCAAAGTGAAGCATTTTATTGCAAATGAAGATGGATAACCATCCCGACTTTTATGGGCGCTTTAAAATTTTTACTATCGACAGTATGTAAAGACGTCAAGCGCTTGGCAAATGTAATTTGCTCGCGAAATATTAGGGCAGCTCAAAAATATACTATTTTATCGAAATATAAAATTGTTGAGAATATAAGTATATTTTTTCATGAGAACTAAATATGTATATATTTCAAAGTATTATAATAGGGTTGTTTCTGTAACTCAAATTATATGTAAAATGTTAAATAAACAGTGAAATGGGATTGTCTACGAACGCGTCTGAAGGTTTACTTTGTCGCATGCAACCAGAAGATTCTGGTAAGACGAATTTGAATTTGTCATTCGATAAATCAAAAGAAATATATGAAAAACAGTATACACATTTCTTAGGCCCGCTACAGACTACGCGTGAATTCGCGATTCGCGATGCGTGGTTTGTAAGACATTCGTGCATCGTGTTTTTATGAATGGATTTTTAACGAACAAGACCCTACACACTATTCGCAAATTCCTCGCATATCACGAATCGCGCATAACGAATCGCGAATTCACACATAGTCTGTAGCGGGCCTTAAGCTGATGCAACGAAAAATAAGCAAGACAAATTTCACAGAAATATTTTTAGCGTATTTTGTTGATTATGGCCTGGTTAATCCATGATAAAAAGTGTAGTAAATGTATTGAAAAACATTGAGATAACTAAATTCCATAAAGCAACGGCTTTCTTAAAAAATAAATGGTTAGTTATAGCAATCGAGTGTGGAAAAGACACTTCCCGCATGTGTTAGGTACCTACCATCATTCATGACAATTCTAATCAGGCAAAACAATTTATTTTAATTACCAATTTATAACATTAACAAGTAATTATTTAAACTAATGTATTTTGTAAACTCCGTGTTAAAGCAATAGCGGCTTTAGGATGTTCTTCAGTCGTGAAATTCACTATTGACAAAGTAGGTATGTGCTACATGATTACTACTGATGATTATTTTTAACGCGACAAACTATCGAAAGTTATGTTGAAAATGAAAACAATTACGTCTGTCATGGCGCAAGTCGTTTGAATTCTTGCCACAACTATACCTTGCTACGTGTTACTATTATAAGATATTTTTCCTATAAAAAATTTGCAACGGAAAATCCCTATTCCATCTGCAAAATTGTGCCATCGACTTATCAAATTTTGACAACGTAAACCATTTTCCTGCAATAAATGTCACATAATTCCATTTTATCCTCATGAAATATTCATCATATTGGCACTGATATCCATAATAATATATTTATCGATCGATCTCAATATGAAATTCCCTTTTTCCAATTTTATCAGCATTTAATATATTTTGAGTTGAAATCTCAAATACAAATAGGTGTGTATAAGGCCCTATAACCCAAATTGCTACTTAAGGAAAAATATTTAAATAGAGGAGATACAATGATGCAGATTTATTTTGACATTGATGTATGCATTGGTGTCTAGACCTCAAGATAAGATGAAGAGTCTATATTAACATGTTTTGTAAACCGCTTCATTTTGGACATACAGGGTGTGAAAGGTTAATGAATGGTGACGGTTTTTAATTAGTAAGTATTTCGTAAACGTGTAGAGATAAATGAATGAAATTTGGCACAATTCCATTGTACAGATCTGTATAAATATAATTTTATGTACCTTAATTCTAGTATTAGGTAAGCAATTCTATGTATTTGTAGGTCGCATTTACAACCTTGTTTACTCGTTAGTATAATTTCAATCTTAGGCACAACTTTTACTATGAATTATCTTATAATACCAGGGTTGCATCTGCAATCATTGTAAACAATTTGTAAAGTAAGTTTAATTAATTCTAGGACTTTAGCAGGTAACGAGGGATATCCAACAATATATTCGGATTCAAACTCGAACGAATTTTGATGGACTACATTCCAACCGTCGAGAAGGCCCTCTCTACTACTACTAATCAATTAATAAATATCTAAAGTTATATTTACCCTACTGGAAACTACTTCTGTACCCTGTAGTACCGCATCAGTCACTGTTGAACACAGATCACTATAGATTTCTTCCAATTCCTGAAACAAAGCATATAAAAATAATTTTAAGATATTTTTATGCAAGTGAAGAAATCAAAACCATCAAAAATAAAATTGTAAAACAGTTATCTAAACTAAATTAATTAATTTTCACAATAGTTGTTTATCTTTGGATTTTTTTCATAACTAAAAAACAAATTAGCACGTGTAGGCAACCTACAAACCTCTCGCCTGGCGCAGCGTGTATTTGCACTGTTGCCACGTTTCATGAAATCGCTTGATAAAAAATTACTTTAAGAAGGGCTTGAGTTATGTCCTGGTAGTTTTTAAGTTTTTTTGTTAATTTATACTTTATCTATATAATATTGAAGTTATGACAGTTAAACCTATAACACCTTGTATATCCTCTTAAAAAGGGTACCTAGTATCACGTCACTATGTTACAACAAACAGTTTTATAAAGTATTGTTGCAATTGGGTACAGGTTATAAGAAATGTTAGTTAATAAAACCTATGCCAAATTCAAACTTAATTTGAATGTATTATTATTACAGTTTTATTATATTTTGTGTCAACTATTTAAACTGAACAAAACTGTTCATAATTCAAGATCACCAGCAAGCAATTAATATGAGAAATAATTTAAATGGTGCAGCTGGCTTGTATGATTGACTGAGATAATTATTTCAGAATTCGGCGACATTTTCCGTATATTCTCATTTTCCATTAGTACAACGTTTCAAGTGAGGTACTCATGTGAAATAGTAGCGCAGAAATTCAGCGTCCCAGCTGATATTCTCTAGTCTAGTTAATTAAAATCAATTTCTTCTCAAAGGTACATTTGCGATACTGTTAATTGAATAAAATTATTGGAGCAAATACGTAATTAGCCGCGAATTATATACGTTTGTGATATTCAGCAGCACGTTTTCAAAATATTAATGTCGTTTAAACGCAGTGTATCTGGTATATCCGTATCCAGGAAATTTATCGAGCAGATATCAAATACATTGCTATAAATGACTATATAGTTACCTACAATAATAATTTGTTTACATGTTAATTATTTCAGTCATAATAATTTATTATTCATGTCCTAGCAATCATCTCATTTCTTGGGTGACAAAATTAACAAGAAATATGGTCTAACCTTCAATCCACTATTTCAAATATGGATTCTTTTAGCAAATCGGTGGTATTTATTAAATCTTTCAATTTAATATTAAAAAAAACTGGATTGCTGATAGCAAATCAAGTATAATATCATCATAGTAGGTCGATTATGAGTAGAGATAGTGGAGTGAGGAATTTAACAGGACCGCAGTCAGTTTACGAATGACCATATTAATATGTTCACAGAAAATATGTTGTAACATAGTACTATTACCAAGTAAGGTTAAGTGGAGGGTAAAATGCCTTCTATACAAATTAAGATAACACGTAAAAATGACAGTACTTTCTCGACAAATCTTAGTGTTGAGACAAGGTTTCCGGGCATATGGAAGTGGATAAAACTTTTTATTACGTACTTTTCTAAGTCTTCTGCAGTGAAACGGCGTCGTTTATTACTTAATATTAACTTGTGTAGGAAAAATCTGTTCAACGTCTACTGTTGACAACGGAGAGTATGAGAAACGCTTTGCATTTCTTCTTTTATCGTACTCTATCTGGATATATAATTTTCTGTACATCATCTATTATGTCAAATTGTTCATTTTGGGATAGTCCATGTGATTCCAATTACTTTACTGCACTAACTAAGAAACCATAGTATCTATTAATGTAACATAATATGTCATCACGAATATTTTGGTCCTTCAGTAAGTCTTGCAGTGTTTGTATGGTGCTGCTGTCATTAGGATTAAATCTACAAATAACATCTTTCATGCCATCGAAAAGTTTGTCATAATACGCTATGGCTACTAACCAAGTACCCCATCTAGCTATAACTGGTTTGGAAAGCACAAGTATGCCTAGTAAAACCTTTCAAAAAAGTCCATCCTTGTGGACGCCTTAGTGAAAATGTTTCTCAATAAATTAAATATGTCAGTATCTATAACGTTGTTGTTTTTATGTACATAAAACACTATTCAATACCAAAAGGTGTGGAAACAACACTAGGACTGAAATTAATTTGCATTTAATTTAAAATTTAATTAAGTCAACGTATATCTCACTTCAGAAGA
Source organism: Monochamus saltuarius (assembly GCA_025584915.1). Lineage (NCBI taxonomy): Eukaryota > Metazoa > Arthropoda > Insecta > Coleoptera > Cerambycidae > Monochamus > Monochamus saltuarius. The sequence goes on from CM046725.1 coordinate 2,421,495, forward strand.
AATTTTTCTGATAATGCCATAAAACATTTTCGTTCTGGTTTGCTAAAGGAGTCGTGGTCACAATTGTATCACGTGCCTATTCTTGACGAAGCATTCGACTGCTTCTTTGACGCTTTCATATTTTATTTTAAACAATATTTTCCTCTGAGGAAGTACTACAATAAGTATTCCAAATCTGATAAAAGGCTATTAGTATAATAAATAATATATGTACAAGTAAACACTTTAAATATAATTTTCCTAGTAATGGTGTTTCACTTTTCTTGGAACCTTTTATAAAGGAGGAAATATTGCCTTTATTGAAAAACAAACTAAAACGAAAACCCTTTTCTGGATCTGATGACATTCCCATGTTTTTGGTTAAAGAGGTTATAGACTTTATTGTTGAACCTATTACTTACCTCGTGAATTTATCCTTTCTAACGGTTTTTTTTCCAAGAATGTTACAAGTGGGAAAAGTTACTCCTATTTATAAGAAACGTGATCCACAATTATATGTAGACCTATTAAAGTTGTCCCTGCTTCTCCAGAGCTTTTGAATACCGTTATCTGGAACGGCTATTAAAATTTATTGTAAAACATAAAATTTGTTCAGATCATTAGCATGGTTTTCAGGCTAATAAATGGATAATTGCTGTTCTGCTTGATTTCTATAACAGAGCGGTTCAATATATTGAAGCGGGAGAGTCCTCCATTGGTATATTCTGCGACGTTAATAAGGTTTTTGATTGTGTCAACCATGACAAACTGCTATTAAAACTCCATAATTACGGCACATATGGAGTTGCCAATGATTGGGTAGCACCTTTTTTGAGGGAGCGTAAACAATATCTCGGTCTTGCTTACTCGGGTGGCAATGTTTTGTCGAAAATTAATTTGGAACATTTGGATATTAATGTGGGTGTTCCTCAGGGGCCTATATTGGGTCCAGTTTTCTATTTTCTTTATACAAATGAGTTTGATGAAGTTGTGTCTGATGCGTCGTCCATCGTGTATGCAGATGGCACATCATCAATAGTATGTCATAACTCAGACAAGTCCTTAAGGCTCAAGACCAATGCCTTATTCAAAAAGATGGGTGCATGATGCGAATCTAATGACCTTTATCTAAACACTAGGAAGACTGAAGTAATAAGATTTCATAATTGGCAAAATAATTGTAACAGAGTTAATGTGACTGTAAATGGTAACGATACTTTGAACTGGGAGACAAATATAAAATTTTGTGAGTGACGATCGGTCAATGTTTGAATTGGAAAACTCATTGCTATCAGCTGATATCGAAATTAAATTTCGTTTGTTACTTAATAAAATAATTAACAAATGTGTTAACGTTATCAATATTGACAAATGTATTTCATGCTCAAGTTAGTTCAAGATTGAGGTACGGGATTGTCCTCTGGGGAAATTCCACCTTATTCCCGGATGTATTTATTGTCCAAAAACGAATTTTATTGTATATGGCGTGAATTCCCAGCCATATGTCATGTCGATATGTTTTTAAAAGTTTTAATATTTTAACCATTATATCAACGAAAGTGTGCATAACAGAAACACTCGACAAAACAAACATATTTACCTTCTTTAGTATAAAATACCTTTAAATTCACCATTCTACTTAGGGTTAAAAGTTTTTAATAAATTACCTTTAGATATAAAGATGGTAAAAAGTCTAAAAACCTTTAAAAATGAATTCTTTTAAATGTAAGTTGTGTAGAATAACTATTCTTTATAATTTGTAGTAGGTTAATGCACCTGGTATTTATTTGACTATTAATTCCTATACAATATCTTTTTGTCTTTAAGAAAAGTAAATAGTATTGATACATAGTGATTTTCAGGGTTGTTGTGCCATGATCTCGGTAACTGGTAGCTGCCAGAAACAGGGTTAAAATGGACATCCCTAGCATTAGCCGGGATTCTTTTACCTGCCCTGGTTGTTCTCGGGCTCTACCGAGGTCACGGCACAACAACCCGGAAAATCACTATGTATCAAATTACAGCACTGGCCGTGAAAGCCTAAAAAACACTGTAAAGAGTATTATTATTATTACTATTATTATTAAAAGCGTTCTGTATAGATGGTATAAAATTTTGAGAGATAAAATATTCTGACCGCAAATAAAGTACCCCAATAGGTATAATAAATTCTCATTTACGAAAACAGAAAAATATTTTTTCATTCAACATTGCGGCGATGTAGATAAAAAGTGTGTGGGTTGTTTTTGGACGATTCCGAGTTTTAAACTTTTCCATGCCTACTCTTCCGGACGCCAATAAAAAATCAATATAAGGAAACGGCCGCGAAAAATTGCAGTGCACATGACGTCGACATCAAACTTTATTACGTGTGCGAGGGTATTGAGCAAGAGGTATGTCAATTCAGGATAATGAGGCTTTGACCCACGGAAGTGGATTGCTAATGGCATCCAATGAATTGGAAATGTTCTACACCAATATGGGGTACTTACAAGGGAATGGCAGCTACTAATAAATTTAAACGGTGATCCGGCGAATTGCGGCTGAATACACCGACATGTCATTTCATTATCATTATACGCTTTAGGCACTAACTTCGTAAAAAGCATTCGATGGCCCTTTTCATGATATTACGCCTTTTATGCCACTGGCGCGAATTTTAATTTTGCTTGTCTAAAATATGTCGAAAGTACTTTCAGAACGTGGTGGATAGATGGTGTCATGCAAAAAATATTTTTTTGGTGTACTGGAAAACAACATTTGCAATAAATAATAGCCGTAAGGCAGTAATTTCAAACTGAATTATTATTTGTTTCTAAAATTGCCAATGGGGAAGTTGCATGAATTTTATATTGGTTTCAAATGTATTGCAGGATAATCTTTCAAACATATGGAAGGGTTAGAACATGTGTCTGGTGGCAATAATCACATAATGCTAAAATATTAACATTAATAAATTGCCATAGAATGTAAACAAATCCATGTGGCCGAAAATGCGATATCATTGGTCTGACGTTCCGTTCAGTGCGGTTTGTTTCTGTGGATACAGGTGCAGGTTACGATGTTGGTGATGTAAACAGGCGTTTATTTCTTGAATTTTTGCGTTTTTACGGCATTTGTAGGTACAGTGCGTCCATAAAGTAACGCATAAATTAATTATTAGGTAAATAAACAATATTATTAAAAATTCCCGAAGCAGGTCGATTTTTTATTTTAATTTATATATATATATATATAAAGCTGTTTACAGGCCTTTTAGGCCCAGAGCTGTGTTATTCTCCTCCACTCCATTCTGTCCTTCGCCTTTCTTTTCCAATCCGTTACATTTTTCTCCCTTAGATCTATTGCCACTGCCTCTCTCCATCGCTTCCTCGGTCTACCTCTTTTTTTCTTGTAGTTAGGTTTACTCCCTACTATTTTCTTAACTGCCCTTTCATCCTCCATACGTTCTAGATGCCCTAGCCACTGCACTCTCCTGGCTTTTACAATTTCGTCTATTGTTGGTGCATATATTTCCTCATTATTTCTCCTTACATAGCCTTCCTCTGTCCTCTTACCCCCTAGAATTCTTCTTAAGATCTTCCTTTCCCACCTCAAAAGGTATTCTCTTGACTTCTTACTGAGAACCCAGGTTTCACTACCATACAGCCTTGTTGGTGTCAAAATTGTTTTATACATTCTAAATTTTACTCCTCTGGACAAATTTTTTGATTTCAATAAGTGGTTGACTGCTGCTGAACTTCTGTTTGCTTTTATTATTCTCCTATTCATTTCTTGCTTCCCATCACAGTTAGCTGTTATTAGCGGGCGCTAATACACATATTCTTAAACTTCTTCAAACTCCATCTCTCCATGCTCTGTTCTCAATTTAAAATTTGTATCCTTTTTTTGTTCTCCTATTCTCAGAAGTTTACTTTTCTCTTGATTTATCTGCAATCTCACTTTGCTTGCTTCCTCCACAAGTTTTCTCGTTACTTCTTCTAATTCCCTACTATCTCTAGCAATAATGGCCACGTCATTGCATAACTTACTATTTGGTGACTTTTAAACAATATGTGTCCTTCTCTGTTCAACTGACTATCTCTTATGACCTTTTCTAGTACTAAATTAAAGAGAAGCGTTGAGAATGGGTCTCCGTGTCTCAGTCCTGTATCAATAGTAAAGCCTTCCGTACATTCATTCGTACTTTGGATTTAGTATTTTCTAAGGTCATTTTCAATAGCCTAATCAGTTTGGTTGGTATCCCAAATTATTTAAAAATTTTACTTAGTTTATTCCTTTTGATCGAATCATATGCTTTCCTGAAGTCCACAAATAAAACCATTGCTTTGATCCCATACTCATAGCTTGTAGTCAGCATTTCCTTCACCATGAAGATTTGGTCCGTTGTTGACCTCCCCTTTCTAAAACCTGCTTGATACTCCCCTATTTGTAGTTCTGCTATAGGTTCTATTCTCTGCTTTATTAACGTTTTAATTTACTGTTTTTTTTTCAAATAATAATTTAACATATAGAGTGATTTACCTTCGAGTAATGACGTCATAACCGGTTTTTATTAAACGGAACACCCCATTTTTGTCTCCATTTCCGGATTTCTGTTGCTGAACTGAATCCAAAAATGTATCACAAGTTGCTCCAAATTGGTACAGTTATTTACAAATGAATAAATGTACTAAAAAATTCAATTGCTGCTTTTGCACTGCTTTTGGCTATTTTGCATTATTTTGGTTTTAATGAGAATTCAGCAAAATTAGTAGAACAATATCTCACTGGAAGGTACCAAAGAGTTATTCTTAATAGTAAATTTTCCGACACATTATCTTCTAATATTGGTGTACCCCAAGGCTCTATTTTAGGTCCGCTGTTATTCACTCTTTACACGTCAGAATTCTGTCATGTTTTAAAATCTTGCAATGCTCATTTTTACGCAGATGATACGCAGCTGTATTATTCTTTTAAAGAAGATACTATTCTTCATGCTTGTAACCTTATTAATAATGACATTGCATCGCTTATTACTATATCTAATAAATTTGGACTGTCCATAAATTCAACCAAATCCAAGGTAATGCTTTTTGGTAGAAAATGCTCTCAAAGTAGGTGTACTGATAATGTCTGTATTCAAATTAATGGTGATGTTCTTGACTTAACTACTGTTTAAAAAAATTTGGGTTTATTTATAGACACTAATCTTAATTTTACAGAATATGTTAATTTTATTGCAAAAAAGGCTTTTTCTAACCTAAAACTGATTTATTCTAGTAGATATATGTTAAATAGACAAACTACGAAGTATTTGTGCGAAGCTTTAGTATTATCTCATATCAATTATGCATGTGTTGTTTATTATCCATTTCTAAAGCAATGTGATGCTAAACGATTGCAATTTATACAAAATAGCTGCGTTTGTTTAATTTGTGGACTTAAAAAGTATGATTCTGTGTCCTCGTCTCTGAGGGAACTTGGTTGGCTTAATATTAAATACAGACATTATTTACAAAGTTGTTGAATCTTTCATAAAATTATATTAACGAAATCTCGGCGTTATCTCTGTCATAAAATTACTTATAGAACTGACGTTCGCCATTTGAATATTAGGTATAAATCTACTCTTACAATTCCTCAACATTTAAAAAAAATCCTTATCTATTATTTTTGTTTATTATGTTTTCAGAATAAGCAGATCATTTAGTAGAAATATATATATTATCTATATAGAGAAATATATAAAGAAATAATTTATAGTAGAAGTAATACAGAACATGATTTGAACGGCGATTTTAGAAGTGAAGTTGAAGGAAGAAAAATCAAATATTTTACCAATAGGCCTTTCTGATAAATTACTTTCGATTAGTGCAATAAAAAATATATTTAGGGCAGTGTAATCTAATACTAAGAGAATCTTATCTACATTATTTCAAAGATAATTTTTGTCTTTGCGTATAAGACTTTTCAATTACAAATATCATCAAGAAACTGTAGTTTATTTTTTATACATAACAAACGCTGCACTCTGCTTATTGTTCAAACATGTGTCAAACAAATACTTTATCAGCACCAGAATTACCAAAATTACAATTAGGTGTAACAAATTATACATACTCTTTAACATAGTTTTCATGTTATGAACTACATGAATATTAGAATCCTGGAAAAAAGACGAGGAAAATAATAACGCCAGCAGTGCACTAATTCGCATGAAAAGGAAATATAAGCACCAATTACCTGCAGTAAAGACGGTAGAGTACATTTTCCATATTCCTCCATCATGCCGTTCGTTGCGTGTAATTGTTGAATGTAGGCATTGTGCGTGTTGAAATACGCACTCAGACTTTCAGTGGATGGCGCAGCCAAGTACGACAAGTAAGCGTTTTTGTATTCTTGACGACACTGGAACAATAGAGAGAAAAATATAAAGAAATTATTCAAGTGTTGTGGCATAAAAGATGGTTGATATATTTTCTTAGTGGCGGTTTTGTATACAGGGTAAGTAAATATATTGCATTGAAGCCTTGTTTATATATGTATAATATAGTTCGTCAACCAGTTAAACTTAGGAATAAAAATAATAGATGGCGATACTCTTTTAAAATGCAAGTCACCCTTGTGTATAGTGTAAATAAGGATGACATGGATTTTAAAAGAGTATCGCCATCTATTGTGTGTACTCCTAAGTTTGACTGCTTGACTAACTACATTATAAATAAACAAGGATTGAAGGCATAAAAGAGGACTGTATGGAGTGAAATATGTTAGAGAAAATGAATGCTTTAAGCAGAGTGTCGAGGAAAATCAGGCCGCAATATCTGTGATATTACACGGATGGGATTTCAAATACTTGTGTTACGGAAGCAATCTCTTATATCAAACATCACTTTTAAGAATATCATAAATGAAAACAAAATAATTTTCCCGAGTTTTTATAAACAGTTACTAATTATACCTATATTTTGACAATTCATCATTAAGTATCAAAATATTAAATTACGATACGGATATCGTACAGTGTTTTAACCACTATCAATACTTTTTATAATGTTACAATAGTTATTGTTTACGCAATAATTGGGATATAGACATTATTCCGTACCAATGCGAAGTTTATATTATCACATAAGTGCGATAGTAATGTAGTATTATTACGTTATGCGTACAACATTTTATATTATCAAAAATTATTATATAAATTAAAGTTATTTGATATTAAATATCGACAATGACAAAAGTGATTTTAGCCTGTCAATGAATTTTAAATTAAATATGACAAATGCCTACTTAAATAATGTTTACCCTTTATGTAATAGTTTTATATATTTTTAGGTATTTTAGTCCCATATAATAATTTTTATAGTTAGATATTTGGCTCAACTTAAAGGAGGCTACCTGAAGAAGCAAAAATGCAGAAATAGATCAGATCTCATATATTGTGGTTGAATTTTCGAGTTTCCACTGTCAAAAGTGAAGTTATATATTTATAGTGTTTTCATTAAACCAGGTTAGTAAATTTAGATAGATTAATTTCTTTAGATATTTATTGAATAGAGCTTTGTCTGTGGAATTGTTCATTAGCATACCTAGAGTTTGGTATCAGACAGCATACATATGACTTTATTGATAGGAATTGTAGATTTGGTTTATATTAGCTTAAAATACCTTTCTAATATAGTAAAAATGAAATTTACAGTTTGAACACGAAACTCGAAATTACGTAACAAAAAGAAAATATTTAAAATGTGGCCTCGTACTTTCTTTCTACACTTTTGCACTTTACAGTTTAACGTGCGTGACAATATTTCTATGTAGTGTAAAAGTAGTTTTTCTATTCATAGTAGGTATACATTACATATTTTATCGTAAACAACGACACAATATTAGGACACAACCATGTGTTGTCCCTGTTAATTATATTTTTAACGCGAGCCTGAAAATATTCCAATTATATGTGCACTAATAAACTAATTACCTTGGCCAGTTTCTCCTCCGTTTTGGCAATGATGGTCTCGTAACTCTCTCGTTGGGTGAATACTTTTCTGGATTGGATTTTCCTGTGGAAGGACCTTTCTAGTAGCGGACGTGACACTTGTCTCCCAAGGATGGAGGCGATGTCTCCTAGAGCCTGGGAGTCGATCTCGACCTCTTGCAGAAGAGTCTCCCAGGTATGGAATAAAGAACTCGGGCAAGCGGGCCTGGAAACATACGGGATGTTTTGAAAAAGGTTACAAACTTTAAGACATGGTAGGGGACATACGACTTCAGTAATAGGAACTGTAGGAAAATTATGATTTATACTAGCTAAAGTAGCTCTTTAATACAGTAAACAAATAGTAGAGAATTAAATCAGAAAATATAGATAGAAACGCCTGCCCAAACGTGTACCGTTTTGACATCATAGTGCTAGAGCTATTTATGTAACCAGTTGCGAAAAGAGTGTGGTTTAAGCACGTGGCACAATGCGTCGAGTGCTTAATATACATCGATTTACCAAAGAATTTCATACAAGATTTTTTTTGAAAGCGGAGAATTTGATACTTTTATGCTTTGTATTTTTAAATATTATGGAAAGTGGGCAGGCAATCTGCTTTTAAGTCGTTTTTTATGCATTGTTTACTGTCTAGGTTCATACAAAATTTTACGGAAAAATCGCCAAAAATTGATGAGTTATTTATAATCAACTTGTCTCTCATTTTGATTTTAATAATGTTTTTAGCGCCTAATCAATCAGGATTTCGTAAAAAATTTTAGTACAGGTACAGTACTTGCGGCTGTAGTGGACGATGTTTTACGGCCTATTGACGTATTTCAGGTGTTAAGTCTCACACTGTCAGATATGTCAAAAGCATTTGATTCAGTAGACTTCAAATGTTTACTGGCTAAACTATATTTCTATGGCATTCATGATAAACATCACGACTGGTTTGATTCCTATATTAAAGATAGAACGCAATTTACCAAAATTAAAACTGAAAATGGTAATTTGTTGTCTGAGCGTAGGAAAATATAATCTGGGGTACCACAGGGTTCTGTCCTGGGGCTTACTTTTTAGTGTATGTACTGCGGATTTTGTGTCACACAGATCATTCATTCAAATAAATATTGGTTTCTCATACAAATACTCAGTTTGATATAGAAGAACTACTTTAACTACAGAACCTTGAAGAAGGCTGTATATTCGCCGAAACGTTGGTATTATGTATTGAAGACTGATGGTTTCTTTTAAAATATTTAATAATAAAATTATCGTTATTATATTGAATTAGATACTCAACACTCGTAACTTTAGAGGAAATACCATGGAGCTGGAAATAAAGTTAAAGCAGCTTTTACTAAAATTAAGATGAGTGAACTTGATTACAATTTAGAAATGAATACTATTTAATTCTTAAGATTAAAAGCTTTTACTTTACGAAGTTGGGAAGTTTTATCTACCTCCTTGAACTCCGACTGCTTTCAAGACAAGCAAATTTCTATAGTTCGATATTGTGTAATAAAGTAAATTGGTGAAATATACATAGTGATCCTTGTGATAGATAACGAAAAATAAATGTAATAAACATTTTAATTGACAGAAAAAGTTATTATACAATTTTAAAAGTAGTACCTTAAATTTAACTGCATTTTTTTGAGACCCCGAAATAAGACAAAAACTATATAATATAATAATAATATCTCTACCCCTCATTCTAATCACGAGAATTAGCCCAGAAGTCGAAGACTTGTGCGGGAGAGGGGGCGGCATATTATTATTAAGCAGGCCGCATTTGCGTCCAGGAACGACTTACGTTGGTAGACCCTAACCACCATTCAGTGCAGGAATGAGGGAAACCTAGAAAACCTCATTAATTAGGGGGGTAGTCAAATGTCAACCGGTATCAATCTCTCACATTGACCCAAGCCAACATTCTTCCACCCTACCATACCCGCAGAGAGGGTGCCAATCTCTCCACGAATATAGTTTATATACGGTCTACCGGCTGCAGGGGTCGAACCCACAGCGATTCAGTCACCTCGATTCAAGTACTAACGCCTACAGTGCCTTTATAGTAACCACAGTGGCGACAATAGAGCCTATGCCCCGCCCACCCGCCATTAAGGGGCAAATTTTTTTGGCGCGAACAATTTCCCCGTTGCTGAAACCGAGTTTTAATTTTAAAATATACTGCAATAAAAACATTTCGTGATTAAAGTATTAGAAAATAGCCGTAACAATGAGTTTTGATATAAAATACCGGTCCCCATAAATGAGAAGTTTTCATTTATGACTAAAATTAAACAATTTCCGGAGCCATTTACGGACCGCTTGTTGTAGGCCCTCAGCAGTCCGGTTCTCATTTCTCTAATTTTTATCGGAATTAGTTCAAATTTGAAAAACTATTAGTTGAAATATGTCCCGAGGGCGTGAGCATTTCAAACATATAAGTTTTAATTTAATTCTTAACGAAATCTTGTCTTCAATATCGTCAAATTTGAATTTGACATTTGACATGTTTGACAACAGAGAGGTTAGAAAAGATACAACAAAATTTAATTTGAACAAAATAATGTGAAAATAATTATGTTAATAAAAGCCATTATTAGACATCTAAAATCTATATAAAAATTGCAATAAATTATGTTTAAATATTTTAAAAGAATATTATTGGAAAATCCTGATGTTGGAGAAAGGTAAGTTTGAAAATGTTGCTGTGTTCATGTTTCTCATAAAATATATTTTTGCAGATATGTAATGAAACTGAAGTTAATAGATGATGTGGACCCCTTTACGTTAAATATATATTCAATTTATATATGCATATAACAATGCTATCTATGGAGTTTCACATAAACAAATATTGTTTCCCTTTTAGTTTTAACGTAACACAGTTATTTTATTATTACAACAAAGAGCAGATGAAAAGCTACAAAAAGTTTGCAGTCTTACAAATATTTTGAACCTGGGTTTGTTACAAATGCAGGGACAAAAGTAATGAATGATTTCTACATTTTAATTGGAAAGGTACGTTTCCTTGTGAAATTAAGCAGGTAGATTTAGATAATATGTATGACTTAACAGGTTAGGTATAGGATTAACATTAGTTTGTAAACATTATTTTCAGGCAAAACATTCTCAGATTGTGCAAAACCGTTAAGATGTTTCCTGTATCGGTATCACTGCCAAAGATGGTGCTATTTTATTTGCTAGTGAATATGCAAATTAAAGGATGCATTCTGTACTGATGTACCAAGTGCTTGAGTGATGTCCTCAACCACCACACAAATTCCGTGGAACGAGTGTGCAACATGAATTGTGGAAAACCTTCTATAGTTCTTATGAAAATAGGGACATTTTGCCCATACTTGGTCTAAAAGATATATTAAACAAAATGATGGAATTGGGTTATGATGCTGCTAATTATGAGAGTTGTAGAACTATTTGCTATTAATAAAGCAAATCAAATTACCAACATTTTAGCATCACTGCTGAAGAATGAGGGTCTGCAGTAAACATTTCATTACAGGTAAGTGTCTCCTTTTGTACAGTTTGTTGGAGGAAATGATCATGCTTGTTTTTGTTTACAGGTTGAAAAATACATGATGTGGGAGACTGATAATCACGGAATGCTACAAACTAAAATGGGTGATAAATTTATCCTGGGATATACGTTTTCATGAAAACGACTGAAGATAACTAAATTTTAGAAACTGTTATATAATTTTAACCGATAAAAATATTAGTAATATCTGTTGTATTAAAGAGTTAGGTAAATATCAGTTTATTAGCCTGTTTATGGAGTGTACCAGACAGCAAACAACAAAATAACTATTCAATGTAGCTATATTAAAAAAAATACGAGTATTCATAGTTAATATTGGCTTAAACTAAAAAATTATAAAAATTAAATAAAAGATTAAAAAAAACTGGAATATTTTTATTATTTATTAGATAATGGTAATTTAAACTGTTTACAAAGTTGGTAAGGTGTTAAATTATAAACATAGTTTATACAGGGCGATTCTCAACCTATACGCATAAATTTGGGGATTTATTACTCGTGACAAGTAATTAGTACGTGAAAAAAATTGTAGTAAAAATTTACTTTCAAATTAAGAATACACAGAAATTACGTGAAATTTTGATGGCTATAAACATTTGACAACTAATAAATCCCCAAGTTTATGTGTATAGGTTATATCTCTTTGGTCTGTAATTTCAAAATAATAGTGTAATAAATCTCAATTTTTATATTTCAAGTAAAATATGAGGTTTTTTATTACGTTTTACGTATTAGTTTTCTATTCTCGTTTAAGCTATTAACAGACGGTCGCTTGTGATTAAAATGCATAGAACATTACGCACTGATGCTATAATAGGTATATATTTATATCTATGCGGTTTACTTGTCTGTAGGAGTATATCTCATTACAAAAATTACTGCCCATTCTCTCCTATACCGAGGATCTTTAGGAAAACGCTTCATAAGATATCCCATTTTGCTGAATTAGTACATCCAACTGCAGCACAACCTGGCATATTTTCTGAGCTAAAATGTAAATAAGTATGTGAATTTGTGATACAAATTTATTAAATGAATGTCAAACAGCAAAGATTTCGATAAACATACCTCATAAGATTGGTTAGGTTATGAGTGTTTTCTGTTATTTTACAATGATACAATAATTACAATATACCTACTTATGTATGCATATCTGTGTTTGTGTGCTAAGCTTACCTGTAATATAGAAATTAGTAGTAATCTGTGATAGAAATCGATAAGAATAGAATATTAACGAAGGTATAATACATATACAAACAAACTTGTACAACACACTTGACAGTTGACACTTGTAAAAGTAAACAAAATACCGCCATTATGGGGCAAAAATCGGGCGACCAATAGAAAACTGGACATGCTATTGTCGCCACTGTGTTTACTATAAAGGCACTGTACTGAAGCCTTAGAGCCCCGCGCACTAGCGGCCAAGTCGCGCGGCCAGGTCGCGACGACCAGGTCGCGCCACGAAAATTCAAGGCGGCCAATCGAGCGCGACGGTCAATCACTTTTATCATAATATAGTCACTCAGTGTAGTTGTGAAATGAATTCCGAGCAAGCATTTGCTATATGGCAGCAGGGCTACTGTAATGGCCGCTGTCTAGTCGCTCTCTAGTGAGCGCTCATCCATTGAACGTAATGTAAATAGTTGGCCGCGCTGCTGCTGGGCCGCGTGTGCACCGCCACAGATCTCGTTGGCCGTCGCGACTCTCTGGCCGTCGCGGCCATTGGCAGTCAAGTGCGCGGTGTAAATTTGAAGACAATGTAATGATTTGGTCGTCGCGACCTGGCCGCGCGACTTGGCCGCTAGTGCGCGGGGGCTCTTAAACCGCGCGACCACTGACCGATCCGATATATAAACATGTATCTTGAAACGCTTTGTTTTCGATGTACAGAGTCTGAAAGGTTAGTTCCTGGTAACGGTTTTTAATTAGTATTTTGCAAACTCGTAGATATAAATTAATGAAATTTGGCACAATCACGTAACCTTTACGCTCTTTTTAAAAATTTTAAGAGAAATGAACACATTCGTCCAAGAGTGGGTAAAGCAAGGGGGGTAGTGCTTATAAAATATCAAAAGTTGTTTGTACACTTGTAATATTTAACATTAGGTGAACGCCACCTTTTTTTATTGAAAATTAAAATTTTTTAATTATTGCTGTGAAATTGTCAAGAAAAAAATTTACACAAAAAGTTTGAACATTGTTTAAACGTTCTTAGTTATCACATCCGTATATTCATCCGTAACTTTAAAGAGCTGGAAAATTAAGCTAAAGTAGATTTTACTAAAATTAAGATGATTACAGTTTAAATTTATTCTGCGTTTGAAAAATTATTCATTTTTCGCAACAATTGTTTATCACTAAGTAATAGTATATTATTCAAAGAGCATATAACGATGGTTGTAATTCACGAGAGTGAAGATTGCAGCACAAGCCGTAGGCGAGTGAATTGCAGCCATTATAAGCAAGTAGAACGAAAAATTATACATACGTATTTAGACATTCATAACATGAACATGACACATAATATACAATTCAAAACTGTCAAAACACCTTACTTTCAAATTTGACATTTATGAGCAAATATAACTTTAACTAGTAAAGTAAATGGTATAATGGGTAGTGTTTGGCTTTCATACAGGAGATTCGGATTCAATTGCTAACATCGGAGATTTTTTTTTGTTAGTTCATTTCTGATACTGTCATTGAACAATTTAAATTTGTTGACAGGAGTGTATATATTCATTAGTCATAAGTGAATAATGATTATGGTAAAAACTAAAAACCACATGATCTAATAATCAATGCTTATATGTATGGGTATGTCAAAATTGTTTCTTTTCTTTAATTTAAAAGTGAACTATATTTCAAGTCCGATAAATTTTTAATCAAATAGCATACACCGAGACATTAAAATCCATTTTTCACGAAGACTATTTCCGACATATTACAACAAAAATATTTTGTATGTAAAAATCTTGTGAGTTTTCATTTTTGATGTGAAATAACTAAACACTATTCCCCTTGTTTTACCCGCTCCTGGAAATACTGTTAATTTCACACCCTGTATATCGAAAACTAACCGTTTTACGAATCATGTTTGTCTTATTTTAGGGTTTGGAAAACGGAGTTAATTTTATGGTAGAGGATAATAGCCCAATTTCGGATAGGTTTTCTAAATCTGCTATAAAATACATAAATATAATTAAAAAAATTGTGTGATCTCATGTATTGTAATATATTATATTATCGGTCAGTGGTCGCGCGGTTTAAGGCGTTGGTACTTGAAGAGAGGTGACTAGACGGAGTTGGTTCGAGCCCAGCTGCCGGTAGACCGTATATAAGCTATATTCGTGGAGAGGATTGGCACCCTCTCTGTGGGTATGGTAGGGTGGAATAATGTTAGCTTGGGTCAATGTGACTCCGACTTCTGGGCTAATCCCTGTGATTAGAATGAGGGGTAGAGATATTATTATTATATTATATATCTTCACATAATTTTTGCACTGAGTAAGATAATTTAGGTAAAAAAAAATAAAGAAAGAAAAATGCTAGGTATTATTTGTTAGTTACAAAAATAGTATCCTAATTCCGGATAGGGTATCCGAAATTAGGGCTCCTAAAGGTTTACAGGTTTTCTTAAATAAAATTTAACCATTCAGACAAAAGTTACAAATGTAGGTGTTCCTTTTGTTTTTAGAAATTTTGCTCTATGTAATAAAACTTCGCAATTATTACAAAAATTGTTAAGATATTTTAATTCTGGATATTTATTAACCTAATTTCCGATACCTGAAATTGGGTCCATTTTAGTATCCGAAATTAGGAGAAAATCTAGTTTTAACTTAAATTACATTTTTGTCCAAACTATGGGTAAGAATTAACTTTTCGTTATAAACATACCATTATTATATCCTACGTTGGCCGAGCAATCTATTCAAAGTTTTGTCAGTATTAAAATAAAATAACATGAATTTTAATATAATTGAAAATAAATGTAATACCAAAAATCTTGTTAATTGACGGAAATAGTTAACAAAATTATATATTAAATTTAAATAATATGAATTTTAAAATAATTGAACGTTCTAAAGTATCAGTTTTACATAATAAGTTATAAATAATTGATGGAATAGGTAAAACAGAATCGGAGCTCTTTCAGTCAAGTGGCAGTGAATTTATTAGTTTGCTTCAGTAGAATTAGACTTACACTCAAGAAACTTTGATTTTAAAAATAACTATATGTTGGATGTCTTTTAAATAAAGTATTTAGCTAAAATAGAAATACAATATTTATTTACTCCGCTAATGGTCACTGTTTTCTATTAATATTGTTTTTAATAAAACTAATAATAGCGAAAGCATTAAAGACATCAAACCGTGCTAAATACCGTACTATATGTAGGGTACTTATATTTTTATAGCAAGTCAAACTTTGTCAACTAAATTAAGAAGTTTGGCGACTTTATGACAGTTAAGCATTAAGTGTACTTTCAAAAGTTCATGAATAACTTAAAATTTATTATCGTAGAAAAATACGTGAAAAAATCTACATAAACCAAGCATAGAAGCATTAAAAATAATTATGTTGAGATGCTGCCTTAAAATAAAGTACCACTAAGTAGTTTAATGTAATTAGAAATTTCATTAAGTGTGTAAAGTGTCGATATACCTACCACTAAACGTCTTTATCATAATTACTGTTCTTCCACATTAATTTTTCTTAATAACGACAATCTGACGTATTGCTAATGATTCGTTTACAATTACACAATTTTCATTATGTTGGAACTTATATCAGAGAATTTATGAAACTTCCTTCAGGCAAGCGCTTTTAATTTACTTTTTCTTGAGTGATAAAATGTCTTGACGGGGGAATATTGATTTTACAGAAAGGATGTTGTGCATCTGCTATAAAATGCATCTGCTAGATAGGAAATGAAAATAAAATATTAAAAATGTAGATTACTTTGTCAGTAGTGACATGAAATATTTCAATATCTGCAAGATTAATTTATCATTTGTACTTGATAGGTATATCATATTTCTCAACTGAGTATGTACAAATATTTTGTTAAGTTTCTACATTTTTATAAACAAAAGGTATATTTATTTTCAGAAAAAAAATCCTTAGTAGTCAGACGCAGTTTCTGTGTCTATTGTTCAGTTCCCTTTGATACTTTGCTTTTCATATTTGGATGTATTCAAATGGTGTATGTTTTGTTATGATTACAACATATCAAAGTATTTCATGTCTTTACATGCGTATTGTGTTGTTTTCTAATCCCATAAACGTTTGTTAACCTTTCAAAACAATAACTGTATAATCTTTAAAGTGTAAATACATATTTATTATTATTGGTATTTATTTTAGCAGATTTTTGTAAAAAACTTAGGTACACATAAATAATAAACTTTAAATATGATGTTGCATTTAATTAATTAATTAATTGTCGGTCAGTGGTCGCGCGGTTTAAGGCGTCAGTACTTGAATCGAGGTGACTAGATCGGTGTGGGTTCGCGCCCGGCTGCCGGTAGACCGTATATAAGCTATATTCGTAGAGAGGATTGGCACCCTCTCTGCGGGTATGGTAGGGTGGAAGAATGTTAGCTTGGGTCAATGTGAGAGATTGATACCGGTTGATATTTGACTACCCCCCTAATTAATGAGGATTTCCAGCTTTCCCTCATTCTTGCACTGAATAGTAGTTAGGGCCTACCAACGTAAGTCGTTCCTGGGCGCAAATGCGGCCTGCTTAATAATAATATGCCGCCCCCTCTCCAGCACAAGTCTCCGACTTCTGGGCTAATCCCTGTGATTAGAATGAGGTGTAGAGATATTATTATTATTATTATTATTATTATTATTATTATTATTACTACAATATTGTTTAATTTTTGTAATTAAAGCAAATATTAGAAGAATATTAATAAGATTTGAGGTTTCCTTAAAGAGAAGTATGGACAGCAGTCTTACTAGATCGCACATCAAAAAATATATTGAGACTTGAGACTTGAGAAAACTGGGTAAATTAAATTATATAATATGGACATGGGTTGAATTCTATAGAAAAAATATAATATTATAATAAAATTTCACAGGAAAGTAGATTAAACAATTTTTTTATGTTAACCAAATTAAATAAAGATGTAAAATAAAAAAAGTTTAGAGATGATATCAAATTTAATAATTATAAATTTAAATGATAAAATTAAAAAATGTTGTTATTGGTATTAATAGAATAGGAAAAAAGAAAAGTATGTTGAGATAAAAAAGGTTTTGGTTACATAGTAACAAAGGGGGAAAACATTGATTAATGATAGATACAAATATCGAGGAGAATTTAAAAAATAAATAAAGTTGTATATCTAATTTAACTCCAGTAAATAAATAATATTCATTAAGCAAATTGTATTATGATAAATAAGAGTGAGGAAGATATATTACAATTTTATGAACAAAAATATTAATCCACAATACAGGAAGATAGGAAAGCAAATAAAAGGACAAAGACAAAGTGAAAAGTATAGTGCAGACTCAAATAAGTGAACTAAAAACGGCAACAATCCACAATTAAGTGTAAAGCGAACTGAACGATTGTAAAGTATGTGTAGAGATATTGTCATTAATTGTAAGGATAGATAGGATAAACATAGGTTTAATAAACGAAATTTAAAAATATTAGTCAATTTGCTAAATCATACATTTTTTATTTAAATAATTTCAAAATTTCTATTTAAGCAATTAAAAAAATATCTTCTGTGAATCAACCAATGAGAAAAGAGTCAACTCATATTTAGTTAAAGGAAATAATAGTAAAGGGTTGTTACATATAAAAACCAACAATTTAAAGATATCATCTTTCAAATAAACTGACTTATAAGAAAAAGGTGCCCAGGGAAACTTCTACATAAGCATTCAAAAGGTAAACCCGGTTACGGACGGTAAGCTATAATATATATCTGATATATTACAAAATTATCCCTTGTAATGAAAATGCATAAAATATTAGGTACGCACTGATGCTATAATATATATTTATATCTATGCGGTTTACTTATCTGTTGGAATATATCTCATTACAAAGATATAAATATATATTATATTATCGCTTGTCGACCGTAACCGGCTTAAGTAGGAAGAATACGCATTTAAGAAAAATATAAAAAATCAAACATCATAATATATATTTACTTAATTTAATATTTTAAATTATTTTTTATTAGAAAAATTATTATGAAACTATTTTCACTCTAAATATAACGGACCTGACGCGGGTTTGTTTATTTAACTACCGGATCGTTTGTTTTTATAGCTCACTATTCAATTTATTAGTGGCATATTGTAATACCAAATTGCCGTAGTTTTTGGCAATAATTCAAAATTTACTGGATGAAACTTATTAATATTGCATTTATTTCTCCTATTTGTTAAGGTTTGTTTAATTATAATCTCACTCTACTGAACCCTATGATTTCTTTGCAATTTATTGATTTATTTCAGTTATGAGGTAAACATTTTACCAATGTGGTTTTTATGCAAAACGTGGTAATTATAGCTGTAGCTACTTGCCCAGTTCAATTTGCTACTCCTTTTAAAGCATGTAAATGTAAATTTGTATAGTGTGTGTCTAACTGTTCAGTTAACATCGATCATTGTTGGTTACAGTTGTATCAAGAAGAAGTAAGTAACAATAAAATAAAAATGATTTAACATCTCTATGGAAGCAGATAAACAAATTTTAAACTGTCAAACTTGACATACGTTTACAAATTTTTACTACGATTTTGAAAACGAAAACAGAGTTTTTCGAAACGTTAATAATACGGAAGTGCGCGATAGTAATGTGATTTTTGTTATTTTTTACTTATCTGCTTTTTTCAGTGTGAGATATTTGGTTAGGCAAACTTAGTTTCAAAAATAACCCTTGACTGTTCCGTTTGGCGCAAGGGCTTATTTAATTAATCTTTATTATTTTTTCAGAAGTGTGGAAAAAACCCAATAAAACTAAAGAAAAATTACTGCTTTTATTACTGAAAAAACTCGCACTTCTGTATTAAGTGCAAAAGTCATAGTATTATATATTGTTCTTTGGTATTTATTTGTCATATAAAAAGCAATGTGTGACGGAAATATTGTCTCATGTCAGCAGTACATACAGCTAAAAGCATTAAGCTTATAATTATTGTAATTTAGGTGTTAATTGATTAAAACTATTATTCCACCTGCAGCTTTCACGTCCTGTGGATTTGAAAATAGATTTGGATGTTATACCTCAATGAAAATTATAAAAATATGTTGTTGTTTTGCATAATATTTATGTACAAAACAATTTAGATGGATGGGGTGGAATTTCATTTGGGATTATGGAACCTATTGAATTTAATGTTGGACGTGTAAATCTAGATTTGCTTGCTGGTAGAAGAATACAGCACCGGTTATTAATCGCATTGCACCGCGCTTACCTGTATGATTTTTATTATTTATAAATAAAAACTCCATTTAATTAGGAATATCTCGTTTTATTTTACCTTAGATGTGTTACGTAGATATACTTTTAATCGGTACTTATTATATACAAGCTTAAATAGATTTAAATAATATATGGAAGAATATAAGAATGTAATTCATTGCACAAGTGAATTTACCCGAAGAAAATTTCTTACCGGCTTAACCAGCGTTTATTTTTATTGCTGCAAAGCAATATATTTTTTCCTCCCATCAATAAATAACATTATGCAATAAAAAAATTGTAAATATATATACTTTTCAACAACTGTCTAAATTACCATGGATTTCACATTGTTGGCAAATCTTATTAGGTACATGACATAATTGGAAAATGGTGACACTATTGCTATAACGTTTCGAGAAAACATATTTTCTAAATCAAGCTACAATTTGTAGGACATTTGAAAAGAGATTTACAGCTTATAAACGTACTACAAAATCAGCCTAAATGCATACCTACAAATTAAAAATGAGATGGAGGATTAATTTTATTCCTAATTATGCAGTTCTTCTTATTACAGTTATGCATTTTAATATACCAGGTCGTTTATTTTGTGGTGAAGTACACCAAACTACTAGAAACTTTTATCTAAATGAAAGCAATTAAAACTTCACCTTTCTTTCCTAAGTTCTCCATTCCTTTTCCGGAAGTTGGCTACTAGCATTTGTAACTCTTCGGCATGCTGCTCATACATCTGACCCAACTGCTGCGTGAAGTCCGACACTGAAACAAAAAAAAAACGCATTTTAAAGTTGAACTAACTCAGAGAGGATGTGAAGTTGGTCTTGACACGTATCGAATTTTATGCGACGTGAGCTTCGCAAACTTTATATAAAATTATTTAACTTCTGTATTAGGTTTTACGAAATGCATTTGTGTGCATTACAGAATTTCAAGAATAATAAAATTATGTTAAAGCAACACAACCGAAAGCTAATGGAATTTAAAATTGTTTTCATATTAGTTTAACAGAAAATAATGTTTCTTTCCGACTAAACTTATTTCTTTGTGGAGTGTTTCTAGGTTGGTTGCCATGTTGCCGATTATGTCTTCTTGACATTTCAAGAGACGAGCAGTCTCTTCTTCAGAAGAAATTCTGAAACTGAAGAATCAGACTTCTAGTGAACTTTTACGCAAAGTGTAGCGTGCATAATGTATATAAATTAAAATACAGGTATCTGACAATATTGTAATATGAAAAAGGTCTATCTTTGTGTTTTTGTAAATCAAAGTTCATTTATTTAATGAAAATGAAGGCCGATCCTATGTTGTTTATTGATTACCTTGAATGTAAATTCATTGACAGGTTAAAATCACTTTTGCCATTGTCAATATTTAATTTCAAATAATTTTAATTTATTGGTATAATAATTTTTATAGCTAGATATTTGACTCAACTTAGGAGGCCACCTGAAGAAGCAATCCTAAAAATGCAGAATCGCATCTATTGTGGTTGAATTATCGAGTTCCCACAGGTTCAAAAGTGAACTTTGATATTTATAGAATGTTTTCATTAAACTAGGTTAGTAAGACAATGTGCATGTCCTTATTGTTACTCTGGCTAATATTTTTTAATACTTTATTAATTGAAATGATAAGCCTTCTGTATATTAGTCTTTATTTTTTTGGGGGATTAACTATTTTTATTGAAAAAAAATATATATTTGAATGCCCATTGAATTTAGTATATTTTGTCTCTTAGTGCAGGTTTTGAGTAAAAAAAATAAAGTTCAGACCGTACACACACACATAGCTTCCTTTCAAATATCTAATTTACACATCGATACATTTGGAACTAAATAAAACTTATCGCACATCTCTTTAACATTTTTAGAGTCATTTACAATAACAACCAAAACTAATAAATTACTGTTTCTTTTTAATACTAGTGACAAGCTGAGTGATTCCAGACCCCAGTGCAATGACAAATTGAATGAGTCATACGTTGTTGTGATACAAGGTTCGTGAGTGTGTGGTGAGAGTAGCGTACATAAATATTGATACAAAAAACAAATTACGTTAAAAGGCTTTTTGCTACTACTAAGAACGTCGATAATCAATAGCGACTTACTAATTGAACCAAAAGTTTCATGAGAATATTTTAGTACTCTCATAAAGTTACCTGTTTAACTTATGTAACATTTTTATTGAAATCTTTCGTTATGTACAAAAGTCACGGCAACATGTATAACAATTTAGTAACAAAAAGTAAATTCAAACTCAGTTGATATTTAAGATATACATGAAGTAAATTTATGAAAATTCTAATAAAGGTTTCATTTGACGTTTATAATAATTTCATAAAGAAATTATGGCTATCAAAAATTAATTAAAGACGCGATAAATTAATTTTTCGCATGTAATTATTCGCATTAATAAAAATTTGTAATCAACTGTTAATAATAATCATGTATTTAAATAAATAATCATTAATATTTATTTGCCAAATTTGGTATACAACCGTTTTAGGGTATATTCAATCCAATGCCGTAGTCAGCTTTTGTAAAATTTGACAGCGAACAGAGTTCCAGGTAGGGCTTGAAAATAAAAATCAAATTTTTATATTCTGTACCAGACTTCTTACTGCTCCATCTTTTAACAAAAAAATCCAAACTAAATGGGAGAATAAATACCATATTTACCGATATGTTTCCATATGAAATGGGTCACACTGTATATATTAAATTTACGTAATAGAAACATGAATGCTACATATTAAATATACACGTTTCTACGCGGTGTAGAACTAACTACATCTATCGGCCGTTCGCTACTCCATGCCGGACTGAAAATGTCACAGGCACGAAGCGTTCTACATGCAGTAGACACCATTGAAAGCTGTCGACCTTTATCGCGATCGGCGAGAAACGATATTTTGCAAACACGGAATTCCAGGAAACAACTACTCTGCGGGCTAATGCCCCGACCAGCATTGAATTACACCTGGAAAACCTATAGCAACAGCTAGAGTCATTCGTCAGACGCCCACCAGACATATACCGGTTTCGAGCTTATTAGCTCTCATCAGTATGCCATAGGTGAGGTATCTGACGAATAATCCTAGCTGCTTTCGTCTGTCTAACCCGACAGAAGGGACCATGAGTACGCGGTGTAGAACTAACTACATCTATCGGCCGTTCGCTACTCCATGCCGGACTGAAAATGTCACAGGCACGATTAACTCTAGCTGTTGCTATAGGTTTTCCAGGTGTAATTCAATGCTGGTCGGGGCATTAGCCCGCAGAGTAGTTGTTTCCTGGAATTCCGTGTTTGCAAAATACACGTTTCTGTAATGTATTAGATACGCTGATAATAATAAGCTGTTTTGGTTAATTCTTAAATAAAAAATAAAATGCAACACGTTAATATCAAAATAAAACATACAAACAACGGACAAATATTGCCTTTTCCTTATTTAAATTCCATTGTAGTAATACTTTCGAAATCTGATTTATTGTAAAGACTACCTAAGTCAAACTAAAGATTAAGTTAGAGTTAAAGCAGATAATCTCGTATTTAAATAACTACGCATTTACAACAGAAATATTATATAACTATAATAGTACCTAACTTTTTAGAACTCATTCTTATTACTTCGCTCTTTATCCTACATATAGAGTTTAATATCAAATTATAAAGGCAGAGTCGGCGACCAAGTCGAGTAAGGAATTAGTATTATAAAAACGAGTCCTGAATGAAAATTTGCAGATGTAAACTGTAAATTTTCAGTAAAACTAATAATAGGTCAATTTTTTAAAAATGTTTGTGGAAATTTAGGATATACCTTTGAAGTTAGATTCCGAAACTCCATCCAGGTTAGTATTCGGAAAACTTCCATTTTGTGGCGGTCGGGAAAGATTTACTTTGTATATTTTTTCTACTACTTCGTGTAATAAATTGAAAGTGTAAAAACATGCAAATGAGTATCTGTCAATGTACAGTGTGTCCAATTTTCGTGGTAATCGCATGGTTTCTCCTATTTCCAACGGAGATAGGGACTTGCAAGTTTCACATTCCTGATCTACTTTTTGAGAAAGAAGGATGGCGCAAACAGAATGTCCGTATCTTCCTTTGTTTCTGAGATACAGGGTGAAATTGAAAATTTACCATTTTACGGCACATCCGTATCTTGCTTATCCTGCAACATATCAACAATCTGAAAATGGCTCCTTATAGAACTTTTTACGTAGAATCCATTGGCGTACTTAGTTTATTTGTCAGGGTGCTAGTTTTTGAGAAAAATAGGTAACTTAGGTTTTTTTAAATGGAACGCCCTGTATATTTTTACACCGTTCGATTCAGCTCGATTTACTCTTTTCAAAAATATAACATAGTATGTAGTTATTTTTAATGCTTTCGCCATAATCTGCAATTAAACTTTTTATCTTGTTGATCAGCTCTATTGACCCTTAGTAGGCTATGGCAGCTAAACAAAAAACTATTCTACTAGTACCTGTCAAATTTATTGTGTTTATCCAGTACAAACGTAAAGCTTTTCACAAATTTCTCTTGATCAATAATACAAGTATGGCAGTAAACCAACGTTTTGAATATTATGAAAAGTATGATATGCTTCGTTGTTTCTTTGAACGTCAAGAAAATGCCGATGATGCATCTGAACTTTATTTTAATAGGTATTTATTACTAAATTTCTACTAAACTTACTTAGTAACTTACATTAAAATTTTTGTAGATATCCAGAGCGCAGGCAACCAAATAAAGTGATATTTTTTAAAATGAAGTCAAATTTGTTAAATTATGGTGCCTTTTGTAAACCCAGACCTAAAATGTATAACAAGGAAAATAATGAAGTTGACAATATCAATGTATTGGCTATCGTAGAGGCCGCTCCCAAAACTTCTTGTAGAGAAATACAAGAGCATGTAGGTGTGACAAAGTCTCGGGTACAAACAATATTACATAAAAATAAATTCAAGCCTTATAAATCAAAAATAGTGCATAGGTTACGCCCCGGTGATGCAGAGCGACGCATGAATTTTTGTAGATGGTATCTGGAAAATATTCAGAATGACATAAACTTTTGCAGAAAAATCATTTGGTCTGACGAGTCGTATATTAGCAGTGCTGGTATTTTCAATAGACACAATACTAGGCACTGGTCTCAAACAAACGAATTTATTACATTCACCCGTGAACAGCAAGGCAGATTTGGCTTCAGTGTATCTTGCTTTATACTTGGACCAGAATAAAATACAAAATTTTCGAAGAAAGACTGTCTGCCGCCCGATATTTACAAATTTTAAGAAATAATTTGCCAGATTTGTTGGATGAGATCCCCTTGGGACATTTGACTGAAATATACTTTCAGGATGGGGCTCCAGCTCACAATTCTCACAATGTGACTCAATATTTAAACGACAATTTCCCGGATCACTGGATTGGTACCAGAGGACCCGCAAACTGGCCTCCTAGATCACCTGACCTATCTGTGCTCGATTTTTTTCTTTGGGGTTTTATAAAAAATAAAATTTATAGTGTGCGTCACGAGACTAAAAATGATCTTAGAGTTGCAACCCAACAGGCATTTACAGAATTGCAAGAGCGGCCTATTATCATTATTAATGCCTTGAATAGTATAAGAAAAAGATGTGAAATGTGTATTACGAAAAATGGAAATGTGTTTGAACCGTATTTAAAACATAATGTTAATTAGAGTAGCAAAAAATTATTTAGTTAATTTGTTATTTGTTTATTTTATTATTTGTTAGGTAGTTAGTTATTTGTTCTCTTATTTATTTATTTATTCTCTTTATCCTTTTGTTATATCCTTAGCCAATATAAGAAATACAAGTTCATCTGTGGTTTACTTAAACCTACCAGTAAAAATAATAATAAAAAAAGATATTATTATTATAATTAAAATCATCTATTGAATACATCATGAAATAAGCTACAGCCTGAAACTAGATCTCAACAAGAGATCACAGAAATTTACACCAACATGAATATTATTATTATTTTGTTATTTGTTAGTTGTATATACCGGTTTGTTTATTTATTTGCATATTCTTTTACTTTAAAACCTGTTTACCTTATTTATTTACTTACTACATTTCATATCCTGTGCCTTCATATAATATTGAATTGATATTGAATTTCAGACAGCATCTATAAACTATTTTTGAAAATTACATTTATGTAAAAATGTTTGTGTTATGGTTAGTTTACCTCGATAATATCAAAATCGACTTTAATTGCAGATTATGGCGAAAGCATTAAAAATAACTACATACTATGTTATATTTTTGAAAAGAGTAAATCGAGCTGAATCGAACGGTGTAAAAATATACAGGGCGTTCCATTTAAAAAAACCTAAGTTACCTATTTTTCTCAAAAACTAGCACGCCAATGGATTCTACGTAAAAAGTTCTATAAGGAGCCATTTTCAGATTGTTGATATGTTGCAGGATAAGCAAGATACGGGATGTGCCGTAAAATGGTAAATTTTCAATTTCACCCTGTATCTCAGAAACAAAAGAAGATACGGACATTCTGTTTGCGCCATCCTTCTTTTCTCAAAAAAGTAGATCAGGAATGTGAAACTTGCAAGTCCCTATCTCCGTTGGAAATAGGAGAAACCATGCGATTACCACGAAAATTGGACACACTGTACTTTCCTTAAGCTTTAAAAAATAAATAAATACACTTTTATGAGTTATTTTATTAGGTAATACATTTTTATATAACAAATATGTTGATCAAGACAAGGATTAGTCCTGTAGTTGAAGACTTGCGCAGGAGAGGGGAGTGGCATATTACTGCGGGGGCGGCATATTACTATTAAGCAGGCCGCATATGCGCCCAGGAACGATTTATGTTCTTAGACTAACCGCCATTCAGAGCAAGAATGAAAGAAAGCTAGAAAATTTTATAAATTAGGAGGATGGTCAAACGCCGACCAATATCAATTTCTCAATCTTCCATCCTACCAAAACCCTTTCTTCGGGTATGGCAGGACCCACCAGTGTAGCTAATCTACGATCTACCAGCCGCCAGATTCGAGCCAATTCGATCTCAAGCGATTAACAAACATGAAGTACTGATGCCTTCAATTTCTCCACCACCGACCGACTACTAATGGAAGAATATAAGAAACAGAATAACGAAAAGCAGGCAAATTTCGACTAATTTGGTATTGTACCAACTGCTCAGTCATCTCAGATTTATGCGTATTAAATATTTCATGGAGATTACATACAGCAGCTGGTGAGGTATTCTTGTTTTTTGTACCACACTTTGTTAAAATTATACAAAGCTTGCCGGTCGCCTTGAGGGGTCACGCTCAACTCCAGACTAATTAAAATTATAAATTAAGGAGAATGAAGGGGAAAAATATGTAACAGATATCGCTTCGTTCATTAGAAATATATTACTCTGAGAATGGCTCTTAGGCGCAGTTTGATTTTAGATTAAAAGCGATATGATATTAAATTCGTTAATATTTCACATTAACTTAGTATTTGAAATATAATTATAAGTAAATTATACCACAGACACAAATTAAATTTTACTTGTCAGGTGTCTAAGAAATGGCGAATGCGCCAGGCCCATGGTTTAAAAAATTTTCTACTAAAAAAATAAACGGTAGAATTATACTAATATATAAATAGAAGGACTTATCTTTAATACTATTAGGGAACATTGTGACTTACACTCGCAACGTGTCGGAAAGAGATTTAAGCCAGAGATTAAGTTTTTTCATGTCATGTGAATCTTGAAATGATTTGTGTGTAACACTTGTAAAACTATATTATAGTAACGGAGTGGTCCCGTATAACAAATATTTTATGTTTGCTATAAATCCAATATCACGATTACATAGAATGCTATGTTAGTAAACCATGTTCGTGATATATTAAAATATATTATATTTATGCTAGTGAGTCCTAATTTTACCGAACTAATGCTGTAATAATGTAATGCTGTAATGGAATATTTGTAATGTTTGATATTACACATTGATAGTAGATAAAAGAGATATGCCTATGTTATACACTTATACATTTTTTGTTATGCTCTTTTTACATATTTACTGATCATTTTTAATTTACATTATATATTAAAGAAACCAAGTACCTATGTGTTTAAATGTACACATGTAACACAATTTGTATTGAAATTTTACAGAATTTGTCATATGCTTTATTTTACCCAAACTGTTACACGTCAGTTTAACTCCTAAGCTAATAAATTTTAGTTGTGTTAAGGTATGGTAGACAAACATGTATGGTGCATTAATAACGACTATTTGTGGCATATTCGGAAAAAAGTAAAAGATTATATTTTGTAACGTTTGCAAATGCACATACAATTCATAAATATAATAGACACTAACACGGTGCACTGATTGTTTGGATGCTGGCATCAAAACTACGCGATTATCTGTAAACTACACAACAAAAAACATATTTATCGTTGTGGCAGTAAAACTAGTAATAGTTTACAACAAATACTAACATTAGTTGTAGTTACGTAAATTGTAAATTTATTTTCACAGATATACGTGTATCTACAGTGTGGAAGAAAAGTATGGAAAAAAT
This sequence comes from Monochamus saltuarius, assembly GCA_025584915.1. Lineage (NCBI taxonomy): Eukaryota > Metazoa > Arthropoda > Insecta > Coleoptera > Cerambycidae > Monochamus > Monochamus saltuarius. The sequence goes on from CM046725.1 coordinate 2,450,079, forward strand.
TCATTATTTCTAAAACAAAAGTCCCATGAAATTTCCTCGGACACGTCGATTCTGCTTTTTAAAAAGACTCTTTTTTCTATACCAACGAATTTCTGACGTTCATTTGTTTTCGCGTGATGACGTCATCGGATATATTTTTAAATAGAACCACTATATTTTTTCATCGGACTCTTGTAGAGCTTAACTTGCTGAATTCAAAAATATATAATTTCAACACTTTATTTTCTTTCTTTCCGAGAAAAAAATAATAACCGATCCGACATGTTCTCCTGAACCTTTTTTATTAGAAATTACCTAAAGAACATGTTCCATTAGTGCCGAGAGAACTTGATGCACACATGTATTATGGAATTTTATCCATGTTTATTTATGTAATATTACAGTGCACTATTTAATTTACAAAATTATCATGTAATTTTACATAACTTTACGTTGGTCACAAATTGCGAATGTAAAGTTATGTGAAATAATAGACAAATTTTTATCAGTGTAGGTAGGTTGTAGTTTTCCATGAATTAAAACATCTTATTGAGATAATATCTTACGAACTTGTTTTACAATATCTGTCATATCTACCTACATCAAACTAGTGGTAATGTACCTATACAGCGAACAGTGGTATGTGTAATGTTAGCACACCATAGTTGTTTTCTCTTCTGTTTTACTCATTCTACGCAAATAATAATAGTACATATTTAACTTTGCTAATATTACGAAACCTAAATTAAATACGGTAGGGGTAGGGTTACTTTTACTATGTAATTTGTAGCTTATTCAAGCCATTTTTATATGTCGTATAAACGTTAAAATCATAATTACAGGCTGCACGGTACTTTTTCTGGTTGATGCGTGTTTACAATTTTGTGGATATGCATGTTTTTATTACCAAGTATAATGGTACCTAAAATACTTGAATGCATACAAATTTAATGACGGATGTTTCAGCACTTCAGTAAACAAAATCCATTAGCCATATTTAACAATAATTTTTCCTGCAAATGTTATAAATATTTGCATTATTTTCTATGTAGAGAAATACTTGCATCCTGTACCAGTAGTAATTTCAGTCTATTAATAATAATAATAATATCTTTACCCCTCATTCTAATCACAGGAATTAGCCCAGAAGTCGTAGACTTGTGCGGGAGAGGGGGTGGCATATTATTATTAAGCAGGCCGCATTTGCGCCCAGGAACGACTTACGTTGGTAGGCCCTAACCACCATTCAGTGCAGGAATGAGGAAAACCTCATTAATTAGGGGGATAGTCAAATATCAACCGGCATCAATCTCTCACATTGACCCAATCTAACATTATTCCACCCTACCATACCCACAGAGAGGGTGCCAATCCTCTCCACGGATATAGCTTTAAATGTATTAATAGATCATAGCAATAGTTCAACCTTTATCAAGCATCTAAATTAAAAATATTTGCTTTGGGAAACTACATGGTAAAATTCACTTTATGGTGAATTTTAAAAGATTATACACACTTTGTAGTATATTTTTATATCAGGTTAAAATAAGCAGTTTTCGAGAAAAACGACTTTAAACATTTATTTGCGTTAAATGAACAAGTATTACCTGAACTTAAAATATTATAATAACAAAAATAATGTAACTTAAAAGATATTAAATAAATTTTTGTGAATTTAAAATAACTTTTCCCGGAAACAATTTATTTTAATGTGATATAACAAACGGACCTTTTGAAAGATTTTTTGACGATCTTTAATTATGTTTCTAAGTTATTATTTGATGACTAAGGACAGTTTAGGCCCTTGAAGCCTTGGTTGGAGAATATGCTTCAAATTAAACGTAGATACAAAGAAACACTACTGATATGCGATCAAAATTAGAAAAAAATCGGTAGACTCACAAAGAAGTTATTAGAAGAAATTCAAAGCAAAGAAAATTGACACCCTGTAACTCGCTAACTATTGTTCGCTGAAATATCGAAGCATGGATGTATGTGTACCTACTGTTTCAGCCAATAAAGCATGTAATATGATACAGGAATGATGTCAAGACAGGGAAAGCAGGAAGAGCAGTACTCAGAAGCGACGTCCTATAATGAAATTTTCATTTTTCCTTCAGCGCTGGTATATAAATCTATTTCATGCATCTCGGGAGGTTTTATATTCATCGAAATTGAACCAATATATTTTTAAATTAAAAGCAAACAGTAACTAATCTCTAATAATACTATGCCAGCATCGATGCAATTCCCATCAAAGTTTAAACTATTTAAGATACATTAAATAATCCTGAATCTTTCCTAGGTCCGTTTATTTTAATAATTATTATGTACTCGACGCAAATTGCTTGGAAGGTAAATATTTAAATTACGAGTATAATATTACTCTACCTGCCAGACATCGCTACATGTGAGTCATTTAATTAATGTTCCATAATGATTTAATAAACGATATACCAAGTAATAGGTAAACAATAATCGTCTGATATATCCAGTTATACCATTTTTTTTATATAGGTACTCGTAGTATCTAATAAATAAATTAGGTTAAAGTGAAAAGATACATGAATAAATTTTGGTTGACGTAATATTACATATAAAAAAGGAAAATTATATGAAATTATAATTATACTCAACCGTCGAAATTCTAGAGAGTGATTCATGTTATAAACCCGCTCACAATTTATAGCAGTTGACACAAAGAAACACAAGCAGCCTTTATATTTTTTCTATAAAATCATACATTCCCGATTCCAATTTCTGCTGCAGCAAATGCGCATGCACCAGAAACGTTAGATTTCTATTGATTGTGACGATTTGCTGGATCAATGTGTTCCATCTCCAGCGCTATCATGGGCGGGTATATCTTTCGGGCGGGCAAAATTTGAGGTTATATCTTTCCGCTAATTTAATTATGAAAACAATTCATTTTATTAGTTATTTTATGTTAGTAAACGCCCTAATTTAACAAGTGAGGAGTATCAGATGATGATATGTATGGCGGAATTAGGGTGCGAGATCAAAATAAGAGTATATGTGATGTGGTTGAAATATGTAGTTTATTAACCAGAATGTCCGTTAGTAGTGTACCTACATGTATAGTGGAATAAAAAGTGGCAAAGAAGTACAACTGCGAAACGAAAAATAATGGAAACTTGCGATAGGAACATGGTATTTTACAAATAAGCTTTCGAAAAAAAAATAAAATGGTTGCTATATCTTTCAAGATGAAAGTTTACCTAGAATATATACAGTGGGTTTCACTTTGATACTTGAAACATCAGTATTTTTTAATGGAACATCCGATTAAATTTTTTCTTTTTTAAAATATATTGTACTTATAGAGCTCTACACAGTGATGTGCATTTTTTATTTAGGCCTTTTGCATGGCCTGCTGTGGTATTAAATGTATCCCCAAAAATAGCAAAATCGTATTAGGCATTTTTTTAACAAAACTATTTGTCCAATCAATTTAGCCATTCTTCAAAATCCTTAGTACCAAGTTTCAAAGTTGCATCTTATACAGAGTGTTTATAATTTAGGTGCAAACTTCGAAAAATACCAATGTTTGGGAGCATCCTGTATTAACAGGATAAAATATTTTCGTGATCTTTTTGTTTCGATAGAGGTGTACTATGGATTTAAAATTATACTATTTTTATTGTCCTAGTTAATACAGGGTATTCATAATAATAAAATTAAATTTAAGGAAATATCGATTTTTTTCGTTATTTTCAGCAAAAGAAATTTAACTGAACATAACAAAAAACTACAAAATAACCAAATATCTTTAAATTTTCGCGTTTTCTATTACCCTTCCTTCAACTTGAATACATTTTTCTAACCTTCTTTGGCAATGATTCATTACTTTGGCGAGTACCTGATGATATAGTGCAATGTATTCTAAAGTCTTTTGACGTTATAGAAGCGAAATTCGCGAATATTTGCGCGATTTATTTAATAGTGGGGAATCTCTACTATCAACAAATTTTCTCAGCTAGGTATAATACTTTTTGTAATTTTCGTCATGAACAACTGTCATGGACAATTGTGAGAATCTCAAAACAAATTTATTAACACCACATAATAATGAAAGTAGCAATAATATTATATAAGTTAGTAGATTTACCTGCCATAAAAAATTACAAACAACAACCAAAGTTACGAAATTTGTGCAAGGCTTTAGTGTTAAAGTGTGATACCTAAGATGGAGAAAGGGGGTTGATTTTTCAAAAAAAAAAGTATTAGCGATTTTTTTAGAAGAAAACTAGTAAGATATTCTTAACCAGCATCTTTAGAAACCCCCTTGTACAAGATTACATCGTTGTGGGTTCAAAGGTGTTTGAGATATGGGCCGTCAAAAAACATTTTTTTTCAACTTATAATAATTCGTATCTGTAAAACGGGCTCTCAAAATTTGAGAGAGAATACATTTTTTTCATTTAATGAAAAAAATGTATTCTTTATTTTTTGTTCACAATAATGGTATCTACTGGTATGAAATAATTCTACAACAAAATAATAATACAAACTTTTGTTTTCATGGCTTACTTGGTTTTTATTGAAGATTATTTGTTAGAAAAATGGTAGGTATGTATCTATGTACAAATTAAAATTTTTGTCAATTAAAAAATAATATTACTGACAACTTTACTACCTAATTTATTTAAATTTGTAAATCATAAATAATTTTTGTAATTTTTGTACTGAAATAAAACAGCAAATCAAACTTCTGTAATGGGTACGAAACATAAAATAAATGTATTATGTTCAGGAAGTACTGGTTAGGCATACTTCATTTCTAGCGAGATCATTATAAAATATTATATCCGTAGAATAGTTGAAGCGTGATACATCGTTAATTTGTTTCATAAAAATTAATTAAAGTTTTATAATTATAAAATGCTTTTTTATTTTGAAATACTAATATTAAACATCATTTTTGAATGCTAAATTGAGAATAGCTTTATTTATATTTGCTTGCGTCTCAAGTACCTATAAGTTGGAGATAATTGGTAAGATCTAAGTTTTTTTTGATAATGTGGTTTTCCATCAAATTTGAAGTTTTACATTTATGCAACAATGGATGTAATATGTTAAACAATTTCTTTTATTCTATAGATTTTATCAAACTTTTTGATATTGGTCACAAATAAATAAATTAATTATCCATTGAAATAAACTTCAAAGTTAAAAATGGCATTTAAAAACTAAATATTGTTCTGTTCTGAGAAACAAGAATATGTGTATTATTTAAAACACAATAAGGATTTATTAAAATAAATGCCTAAAATAAACAATCTCCAACAGGAAACAATGATTTAAAAATCTCAAATAAACTTATGTTTCGTGTCTAGATCGTTTCAAACCGCTAAGTTGATTATATACCCTTTCATTTATTTAAACAAAGGCTGGTGTTGATAGCCTATTTTCACGTAAATCTGTGAATAATAGAAGTAAACTGTTGAATTTCAAATCAGTGACGTTTGAATTAAAGCAAGCTAAAGAAGAGATTAAGTAATAAACAAAGGAAATGTGAATCATGATAATGTAACATTATACGACTGTGATGGATTTCTAAATAAAGATGTGAGGAATGATATAATTCGATGCGTGAAAATGCAAGGATAGCAATTCTCTCTTAATTTGCGTGGGTGTGAATATTATTTTAATTTCAGTTTTTGATACGTATTTATGACATTTTATTATTTTCTACTAGTCGCGTCAAATTAGCATGAAAAAAAGTGAAAATGGACAACTTCTTGCGGAGAAATCCGATTGAGATGCGGTTTTCTGCAAAATGTTCAGGGAATTGTTTATAACAAAAGGTACAACTAACCGCAAGTTTTTAATTGTTTATTTAACAAATGACCCATTTTTGTTGAACATATGGCAAATGTCATACACGATTCATCGAAAATATCTGGAAAATGTTCTCTCGGGGGTTTTTGAGGTCCCTCTTTATCACTTTGGTGTTAGCTTTATTATTTATTGCTAAATTGTTGTAACTGGGATAATTAACAAATTAAAAACTCTACTCCATTCAATGCCGGTCGGGGCATTAGCCCGCGGAGTAGTTGTTTCCTGCAGTATCATTTATAGATTTAATGACGCATCGCCCGGGGCGAGAGGTCTGCGGTTAAGTACCTACGATATTGTAGGTCGCTTTCTGCAAGTCGAGCCGCTTAGGCCGAGTAGGAAGTAGCAGACCAGTTACATCTCACCTGCACTCGATTTATATGTGAAACTACATATGAAGGAACAGCCAGTTCAATTGTCGGTCATCTCACCTATGGCATACTGATGAGGGCTAACAAGCCCGAAACCGGTCTATGTATGGTGGAGTGGCCGACAAGGGTTCTTGGCTGTTCACAAAGATACTGCAGGTATAATTCAATGCCGGTCGGGGCAGTAGTTGTTTCCTGCAGTATCATTTATAGATTTAATGGCGCATCGCCCGAGGCGAGAGGTCTGCGGTTAAGTACCTACGATATTGTAGGTCGCTTTCTGCAAGTCGAGCCGCTTAGGCCGAGCAGGAAGTAGCAGACCAGTTACATCTCACCTGCACTCGATTTATATGTGAAACTACATATGAAGGAACAGCCAGTTCAATTGTCGGTCATCTCACCTATGGCATACTGATGAGGGCTAACAAGCCCGAAACCGGTCTATGTCTGGTGGAGTGGCCGACAAGGGTTCTTGGCTGTTTCACACAGATACTGCAGGTATAATTCAATGCCGGTCTGGACATTAGCCCGCGTAGTTGTTTCCTGCAGTATCATTTATAGACCCTACACTCTGTCGATTGTTATGCGGAACAGCCTGTATATTTGTAATAAATAAATAAAAAATATACATTAAATATTACAGAAAATTAAAAACATTTCTTATTAGTTAGATGTATGATCTTTCATAAACAGGGAAAAAATTGAATCGAAAGTTTCCCCGCTCATTTTTTTCGGGTAATTGTACCCCAACTCTCCTTCGGGCAAATATAATGAAAGTGATCTGTTCATCGAGTCATTTTTCAAAAGATAAATGTCAGGCCATAGAACACAGAAAGTAGCCACATTATTTTGATGGCTTAACTTGTTCATTATTCATTCACTGCCACAGGAACGTAGTTTCAAAACGATTTAAATGCAAGAGCAGTCATTCCACTTATACGTGGCTCGAGTTTGGAGCATGATTTCAGGACAAACACAAAGTGCACAGGCGTTATAGGAACAAAATGACAACGGACGAAAAGTAAATAGCTATTGTTGACTCCCGAAAGAACTGCCACTTACCGGCAAAGATTTTCTATGTAGTAGATATATCTCAGCGTTTCAGAAGTTTCTTGTTTTATAAAGTGTTGCGATAGTTGCTGTTCACTTTACACGAGGTGTCCCAATATTCTATATACAGGATTATTTTGCCATGCCATTAATTTACGCGTATAAATATTTTAAATGTACATTTTGGCTAAAAAAAATAAATCGCTGAAGGCCTTGCTTTAGGTGCCCAATCACCATCAATATTTATTTATTTTACAATGTTTGGAACATAAATAGGCTAAATGCCCTAAACAGTAACCACAACTGCAATAATAAACAAGTACATGCCATGCTTACAAGTGATCTAATACAAATACATTACTCTACTACAGTTAGTTGTATTACTAAATTAACAGTACATTAATACGTTTGATATTACACTTAAAATGACTTATGAAACTATTAAAAATATCAATATTTAAACAGCATCTGACGTAATTCCTACATATCCCATGAAATGGTAAATTTAGGTCTAAGTGCGTTCTACTATGGTCAATATAAAATAGGGACAAAACACATGTATCCCTAACTGGTACATAAAAAAGTAGGATTGACATCAACTCAGGAAAATTTATTAAATTATTATATTAACTTATATAGAAATATCGGGTCCGCCTAGAACCTATGAAATTCTAAAGGTATTAAGGCAAATAATATACTATTAGACGTGACATCATGAGCATTGTACAGTCCACGAATTCTTTAATTGAAAAACTTGGAATTTTTTCAGGGCGAAGTATATGTAATAAGGACCCCCTATAGCACAAGAAATATTCAATCTGCTGTAAATATATGTGTGAGAAAATAGTTTAATCGAAAATAAAGTTAACTTTAATCTCTTCACATGTGGATTTTCTGATTTCTGAATAAAAAATTTGAAAACTTTTATTCTTATTTATATTTTTTACATACAAACGGTACTCTCGAATGTCGATAGAACAGTTCTCGAGTAGCATCGATTTAAAAAAATTGCTCTAAAATGCAATTCTCATTACTAGTAAAGACTAATACTATTCTCAATCTCAATTTTTATACATAAAAATATTAAAGTGATCTATACCCCTGGCATAAATTTTGAAATGTTTTGTACTGTATATTCCTAAGCATAAAAAGTTCAGTAACTGATCAAAATTTGATGACTTAATATCATATCATTTTTAAGTTAAGAGCATTTTGAGACCAGCCTTTGAGAAGCTGGTATTTGAGAAAAAAACTATACAAAGATCTCGTCTTCTTTTGGTTCATTTTAGGAACACCTTGTATGTCATGTATGTGGCCTCCATCTGGCAATTAAAATTAAATGTTTTTGATTTAACATTACAAGAATCACCAAATATAGCACCTTTACAAATATTTTAAAAATAAGGAGAAACTCTTCTTATAAACATTGAAAAGCTTCGTAAATGCGTATTTGTTAACAGGCATCGGATTTTCTTATTCCTTACTAACATCCTTCATACTTTTTATTGAAATTTTCTCTATATTTACTTGATAATCAACACATATTAGCCTGTAAAACTCAATCAAACAGCCTGTATCCATACTTATAGATTTTTGTACTTAAAATATCATTTTGTATCTCATAAATATCTCAAATATATATGCTGTTTGATTTTTATTCTTAAAATAAATATCTAATTGTGACGCAATAACTAAATTTCAGGATTGTTGAAAATATTTCCTTAGTCACTGATTTGAAGTATCGATTCATTTACAGACTATGTACGTGTTTATCAATCACATAAATATACCAATATAGATGTACCTACATAATAACTTTACGTTATTCAAATTTGGCAAGGAGCCCATTTCTGATAGGTTATCTATAAGTATTCGCCTATATTTGTTGTTGCGTAAGAAACTCGAGCTAATAACTTATTTTTTTTGCTTGAGATAAATTTTCCTACGATCACGTTTGTGTTATGTTATTATCATTAAGTTTACTGTGTATCAACTTGCTTATTTAACCACTGATTATTATTCATAAAGTAGAATACCATTGAAAGCTAGCGAACCTATATTGCGATTCGACGATAAGGATATGTTGCAAATATGGAAATACCGTTACTCATGGTTCCTACTGTCGGATTAGGCAGACAGTAAAGCAACAGTTAAGGTTATTCGTCGGTTACCTCACCTATGGCATACTGATAAGAGCTAATAAGCTCGAAACAGATATATGTCTGGTGAACTGTTGACGAGTGACTTTAGCTGTTTGCCAGAGGTTTTCCAGGTGTAATTCAATACCGGTCGGGGCATTAGCCCGTAGTAGTTCCCTGGAATTCTGTATTTGCAATATATCGTTATCGCCGAATCGCGATAGAGGTCGCTAGCTTTCAATGGTTTTCTACTGTGATTTAGAACGCTTCCTATCTGTCGCTGTTAGTCCACCATGGAGTAGAGAATGACCTCTAGAGATACCTGTGCTACTCCACGTTACTTATGGTCCCTACTATCTGGTTAGATAGGCTTAAAACAGCTAAGGTTATTCGTCGGTTACCTCACCTATGGCATGCTGATGAGAGCTAATGAGTTCGAAGCTGGTATATATATAGTTTCCGTATTTCCAGTTTTCATATTGTTCAAATTTGGTTAAAAAATTGTTTTTGGCTGTATCTTAAAAACAAAGGACAATAGACTCTGCCTCTACATTTTTGACATATTTTTTCAAAACACTCTGTATACCTACGTAGGCTTTGTGAAACTAAAAAAATATGTATTAATAAATGAATACATGGTGTAGAGTGGATAATTCATAAAAATTACATCTTCCTGACGATTATACAGAAGCCCATACGAAGAATTTCTCTCTGCGTTTTTTTTTATAAATTAAAGGTTCCTTGATTACGCGGTGTAGAACTAACTACATCTATCGGCCGTTCGCTACTCCATGCCGGACTGAAAATGTCACAGGCACGAAGCGTTCTACATGCAGTAGACACCATTGAAAGCTGTCGACCTTTATCGCGATCGGCGAGAAACGATATTTTGCAAACACGGAATTCCAGGAAACAACTACTCTGCGGGCTAAAGCCCCGACCAGCATTGAATTACACCTGGAAAAGCTATAACAACAGCTAGAGTCATTCGTCAGACGCCCACCAGACATATACCGGTTTCGAGCTTATTAGCTCTCATCAGTATGCCATAGGTGAGGTATCCGACGAATAATCCTAGCTGCTTTCGTGTGTCTAACCCGACAGAAGGTACCATGAGTACGCGGTGTAGATACCGGGCCGCGGATACCTCACCTATGGCATACTGATGAGAGCTAATAAGCTCGAAACCGGTATATGTCTGGTGGGCGTCTGACGAATGACTCTAGCTGTTGCTATAGGTTTTCCAGGTGTAATTCAATGCTGGTCGGGGCATTAGCCCGCAGAGTAGTTGTTTCCTGGAATTCCGTGTTTGTTAAGGTTCCTTATTCAACGACAATTGAAGGCCAACTTTGTGTTATTTTTGAATACCTATTAATCGGTTATCAACCTTATTTAGGTCAGCATAGTCTAATAGTAAAAGAAAGTTGTGAATATTGTGTCAAAAACTTATGCAATCACCTGATTTTTATTTCCAGGACCGTTCTAGTGACAATTTTTCACTTCATAATTGAAATTTTAAATTACATGAAAAAACGCAAACTGGACTCTTCGTATAAGGTTTTTCTATTACAAATGTCATCTGAAAATTATAGTTTACTTTTTATACATTAAATACGTTGTATCCTGTAGGTGTGTATTATAATTTATTATTAACATATTACAATTAACACATAAACGCTGTTCTTTGTTTTAAAATAATATACTTCTTTGATCCAGCGATATTTGGCTACTTAATATTAATAATCAAATAATTAACAACCTACGCTTATAAAAAATTACATAATCCATTTCCTGTGTTCTTATATATGAAAAATAATTGCGAATTTTACAGGACTTCGCGCGGCTTTTGCATAGTGACATTTATGATCCGCGCATACCTTAGGAATATATTTAATTCTCTTTTATTGCATAATTTCCCATTTGCTGCTTTACAAATCAGGTCTGGTGTTGGCGTTCTACACACAGGAAAGGCTGCATTTTATTTTTACCTCTGCCGCTTTTCTTTTTTATGCTAATACCACCCTGAGCATTGTACTGTTCTAGCACTTTCCAGATAAATAATTCCTTCTGTGAGTTAATCGGCGATTCTCTTTGATACATTTTAAAACAAAAATGTAACAAAAAAATATTTCTCAATTTTTTTGTGAATTGTTATATTTTGTGTATAAATACAGTGTCAAAATAAAATTCTAGCATTGAACGCCCTTTATGTTTTAAACCAGCAACATTTGAATGAGGCATATTTGGCTCAATCGACTTTTTTTGGTCACTAGTATCTCCAGCTCCAGGAATTCCCAACCTTTATGTATTTTTAACAACAAATACCCAAAAATACAATATAAAATAATAATGATAATGTTAACACATCGGCTTTGTCCTCCTCTGCTAAAAGCATTTTGTGTCAAAAATTTGAATATATGTAGAAATATTTTCTGTTTTGTGACGAAAATAGTTCTCTACTTTTTTTTTTAAATAACAAGTTCAGTTTCATCGGTTTATCCAAATTTATAAGTTGGGCGATCGTAAACCGACGTTTATTTCACAAGGTCAATGAATTTCTATCAGTAAACATCGTAGATTCTCTTCTAAAACCGCTGATCCAACAAAACCGCTAGAGTTAAAAGTCGCTTAAGTTTATTTCATTCATCAGGAAATAAAACCTCAAACGCCACTGTGAATTATTTATAAATATTCCTTATGATTTCTGATGATATAGGTAGTGGGAAACAGCCCCCAATCCATAGTAAACAGGAGACATCATTAGATAGATATATAACTTACATTGAAACAACTAGATAGCTAGAGATTATAACCACTTCCATGTGGAGCAGGTCTTGCATTCATACTACCTGCAGAAACTACATGCCACTTTTTACCAAATGCTGAATGCTTGAGCATTGGGACATCGTCTGCTAAGTCGCGTCGTCTTTGCAATACTTGTCTGTCGAATCACCTGAATTTCAATATAGAATTTTGTAATGTACTGTAGTATGGCGACACGAAAGTTAATATTTAGAAACATACACATCATGCCATATATGTAAACATTTGACATTTAATATTGACATTATAATAGGTTACCATTTAAAAGAATTTACTTATTTAATTCGGTTTGCAAAAATGTATGTATTTGTTATTTTCTATTTTAAATCATTCAAATACGCGCCAGTAATACTGCTCCAATACTTCACACAAAACTTTTGTGTCTAAATATTTTACATTTTTCATAAAACTGGCTACATCCGTATTAATAATGGACTGCTACTTCTACATTTTCATCATAAAAACACAATACTTATTATTTTGGGTTGTATCAATTTATAAATTTAAAAATGAGACGTAAAAAGGAATGTACACCTTAACAGCCATCATTTCTATGAAACAATTGACGGCTATGTCTGACTACGTCATTTGAGCTGTACAGTGCTGCCATGCGCGGTGAGTCGCTGCAAACGGGCAAAGCAACATACTAGAAAAAGCACTGCTGTTACGATTTATCCGACTATGGTGTTGGGTTGACAACACTGCATTTTATGCAAGTTATATCTCACCACACTCTAAATTCTGTATTTACTTCAAAATCTAAACATAACCTAACTTTTTCTGCAAAGCGGTACCACTTTGTCGTCTACAAATATACAGGGTGTTAAAAAAAATAGTGTAAAATATATCAGGAGGTAATAGTATGAACCAAAATAAGCAGAAAAGTCTTAATAAACATGGGTCCGCAAAGTAACGGTTGCGGAGATATGGACCACTATTCGTTTTTCAAAAATTTTATTTTATTAGGAAATACCGACAAAGGAAGCTTTTAACAAACAAAAAATAAAGTTACAGAAGATGTTCAAAGTGCCCTCCGTCCATTTCCAAGCAGGCACGACATCTTTGTCTCAACGATATTCGAACTCTTTCGAAAACACCCTCGTTGGTTTGGATTTCTTGACACTTTTGATTAATCCGTAGCTGCAGCTCTTCCAGGCTATTTACAGGAGTACCATACACTAATGTCTTCAAATATCCCTAAACAAAGAAATCTAGAGGGTTCATATCAGGCGATCTTGGAGGCCATACAACAGGTCCAGCCCTTCCTACCCATCTATGTGGAAAAGTTTGGTGTATATGCTCTCTAACGGCCATGGAAAAATGAGCTGGAGCACCATCATGCTGGAACCACATTTGTTGCCTCTGATTCAAAGGACTGTCTTCCAAAAACTCATACAGTGTGTTCTGCAGAAAGTTGAGGTAAGCAGCGCCTGTTAATCGGTTTGGTAAAACAACAGAACCTAGAAACCTGTCACCTACAATACCCATCCAAAAAGGGGCTAAAAAACATAAAACATTCTATATCTCTACAACCGTTACTTTGCGGACCCATGTTTATTGAGACTGTTCTGCTTATTTTGGTTCGTACTATTACCTCCTTAAATATTTTGCACTCTTTTTTTAACACCCTGTATAAATATTTAAAATCATAATTAAATTTATTTAGCTCAAGGACATCTATTGTATGTGTCAGTATTCAGTTATATAAAATACTTAAATAAACAGCTAACGAAACTGAAGCAATTTATTTAATGGTTGTCAATTTCTGCAAGGAATATCGTATCGGTGACTATATATAAACACAGACGATTACTTAAATGTATCTTTTGAATTAATGAGATCATTCGATCCTTGTTTTCCATCACATCCCAAATTCTTCAAGTTCCACATCAACGGAGGCGGGTTAAAATAAATAGAGGAGGAAGTGAAAGGATACAGCTCAAACCATTTATCTAATGAATTATTGAACATGTGATTGATTTCATTATCCAAGCTTTCTTTGAGCTTCCTTATATTCGTGTTCAATATATTCTAGGGGCTTATATTTTCTAAATATAAAATGTAGATTATTTTAAAAATTTACATAAACTGATTAGGAAATATAATTAAAAATTGGTGTATCTACCACCATTTAGGATAAAATATAAATTATGCATTCCCAAGGCATTTGAACTATACTCTATTTGACTCTTACAACATTAGCTACAGTTTGTGAAAGATATAATAGTACCGCAATAATTAGTTATGTAGATATGAGTAATTAAATAATTAGTTTATATATTATAATAATAATATCTCTACCCCTCATTCTAATCACGAGGATTAGCCCAGAAGTCGATGACTTGTGCGGGAGTGGGGGCGGCATATTATTATTAAGCAGGCCGCATTTGCGCCCAGGAACGACTTACGTTGGTAGGCCCTAACCACCATTCAGTGCAGGAATGAGGGAAACCTGGAAAACCTCATTAATTAGGGGGTAGTCAAATGTCAACCGGTATCAATCTCTCACATTGACCCAAGCCAGCATTCTTCCACCCTACCATACCCGCAGAGAGGGTGCCAATCTCTCCATGAATATGGCTTATATACGGTCTACCGGCTGCAGGGGTCGAACCCACAGCGATCCAGTCACCTCGATTCAAGTACTGACGCCTTAAACCGCGCGACCACTGACCGATATTGGTTAGGCAAACTTAGTTTCAAATATAACCCTTGACTGACCGTTTTTCGCAAGGGCTTATTTAATTAATCTTTATTTTTCAGAAGTGTGGCAAAAACCCAATGAAACTAAAATAATAATAATAATTAGTTTGTCATATATGAAACCGTAACTCAATGAGGAAGTTGTATGAATTTTATACTGGTTTGAAATATATGACAGGGTAATCTTTCAAACACATTGAAACATCAGAACATGTGTCTGGCTGCAATAATCAGGTAATAATTAAAATAATAACTTTAATAAATTGCCATAGAATATAAATAAAACAACGTGGCCAAAAACGCGATAGGATTGGTGTGTCGTTACACGCCATTTCGCGCGGTTTGTTTCCGTAGATACAGATGCAGGTTACGGTATTGGTGATGTAAACAGGCGTTCTTTTCTTGTATATTTGTGGGTCGTGAATACAGAGTGTAGATACTGTGTAGGTAATGCGATAATTATTAGTGGTGATGTGGTAAACTTACGGTAGGTATTGTAAAACGTGACTTATTCCTTTGTTTTGAATATAGATCCGCTCGTGACAATTACAGCTACAATGCTCTTAGGCAAGTACCAGATAGATGGTTTAACTTGTGGTATTTATAAAATTATCCATCTAATATCACATTAGTGATCTAATTTCACATTAAACTACGTGCTTTAATTTGAAAAATAATAAAGGAAGGTAATGATATTTAAAATTTATTAATTTATCCTTAGACATTTCTAAACAAGTCATTTATTACTTCTGTTTATTATGTTTTCAGAATAAAACATATAATGAAGTCAGCTATCAAAATTTTATAAATATTATATATATATATATATATATATATATATATATATATATATATATATATATATATATATTATATATTATATTATATAAATAATAATAATAATAATGCATTTATTTTCCTTTAAGACATGACGTACACATATATAGGAATAGTCATTAAGACGACAGAAATTCGTCTACATAATAAATACACCTGTCCACTAAAAATAACTTTAATTTACATTTAAAACTTTTAAAAAACTGGATTCGCTTTAGTTCTTCTGGCAAATGATTGAAAAGCTTCAAAACAAGATAGGACAATTTTGTGATATATTAAATTTATATAGGGGCATCCGGAAGTCACCATTTTGACGCGTATTAATTGCGTGAATGTCGCTATTAATTTTGAATGTTGCTCGATTTTTAAAAATATATATACATAGTTCAAAAATTAATAATCCTGTAAGAGTTAACACCCCATATTCCCTAAACAAAGCTTTGCACGTGTGATAACTTGGAACACCCGCAATACATCTCAATACCCGTTTCTGGGCAATAAATACACCAGGTGATAATAATAATAAATTTATTCATTCTTTCTGCCAATAATTACAATTGGATAGAATAAGTCAAAAAAGGTCAAAATAGGTAATAACCAGATATGCTAAAAGTATAAAAACACAATATAAATACGATACAAAACAATAACAAAGTAAAATCAAAGCGTATAATATTCATTTAGGGAATAAAAGCTATGACTACATAAAAAATCTCTCAGAGATGCCTTGAACGTCCTTAAGGAGATAATATTTCTAAGTTTAATAGGTAATTTATTAAACAACTGACTGCCAGCACAGATCGGCGACTTGGTGTAAAAACTCAAATTATATTTATCAACGTAAATATTATGCCTACCACGAGTTAGGTGTGTACCGGTACTTATCACAGATGCAGACAAAATTTTGACCTCATAAATTATGAGTAAGCCAAAATGTTCCAAGCACGTCACGGTGGCTTACGAATGCTTTTAAAATTGAAATAGGATGTAGACGTACTTGATGGCTATATTTGTTTCGTTCTTAACGGTGACATTTTCTCCTAACTTGATAATCCTGAAATACAAACTCTAATAAAGCAATTTGTTGGGAAACGTGCTTTAATATATTATGAAGTCATTCATCATCTCCCCCTGCTCTTTCTTTTTTTAATCTCGCAGTTCATTTTACAGAAATTTATTGTAGCCTCTAGTTATGAAAACTACGCAGTAGCAATAACTGAAAATTGTCTGTATATTTTGCAAATATATGAACGGAAAAATATAGCTTCGTTTTTCATTTCACTACAGTAAAAAGAGAGGGTGTTCTTACAATTTGTAGTTAAATTTATACGGTGGAAAATAAGGGTCAAAATAGATTGTTTGATTTTACTAAATACTAAAATTCACCATCATGTAATGCTAAGTACAAAAACAAAAGTACCATTATTTTGTTGTCAGTAACTGAAATATTTTATAAATTTATCACAAGAACGTTTTGGCAGCTAAATAATAAAACAGCTTATAGGGTAAGTATATAACTATTTTATAAACATTTCTGCGACAAGCGTATGAAACATTTTAGGTAATAAAACTAAAGTGTTATAAGAATATTTTAGTAATATTCTGTAGTATTTCTAACAGCGCTATAAAAGTTTTTTTATTATAATTGTTTCTTAGACGTGGGTTATCAACCTATACAACTATTAGATATATTAAAAGATGCCTGGAGGCAATTTTACTTCTAAGAACATATTGCTGTATTACACAACAAAAAAACGTTTGACTCAAAATTACATCAAAAAATCATTCAATAAAACAAAGTTCAAAGAGCAAAATGGCGGCACCTTGTTTTGTTTGTGTCATAACGAACGGTAGAAGTCTAGTTTTACCTCTTGCTCTTGTATAAGAATAAACATGTCAGGTTTAAGCCAGTGGAAAAAATCAAAAGAAGTGTTGCATTTAGAAGCAAAGTAAAGAAACGTTATCAAACAAAAAAATTATGACTTTTGTCACAAATTTGAAAGAATTGCTTCTTTTATCTTACCAGTTTCAATCAAATGTATCGGATATACAAAAAATCCATAATGTTGAATGCCTTTATATGTTATTTACCATTGTTATACAATCATAATTTCCAGTATTTCATATAAATCGCTCAATTAGCTTACTTGTCATTTAACGTTGGTTTTGCAACCAAATCATTTGATAAACGGCAGCCATTTTGACACAACGCTGAAAATAATTGTGGTGTATAACTATAAAAATATCATAAATATAGTCAGTTTCCTAATATTGAATAGCCATAATGAAGGCAATTTGGAAAGTTATGATGATTTTAATGCTTTTGCGGCTAGTATTAACAACAAAAACCTTGAAATTTCAAAAAACTCTCAGCAATAAAAATTGCTCTTACAAAATGCAGTAAAACGCGTAAAATAATAGTGAGTAATACACACAGTATTCAAGTTCCAGACATTATGATTAAACAGAGATGTTTTCTACTTTATTCCTTTACGATACAGTTAATAAATAATTTAATTTTCTTGGTGGATTTTATGTTACCAGATTGTCGATTTATTTCTAAAGATACCGAAATAGAAACCTTATAAAGTTTTGGTTTTGTTGATCTGTTGCTATTATATAATTATTTGTTAATTGTTTTCCAACAGATCTTACAAAATTTCGCCGATGATTAAAATGCTTTATAATGTAATGACAATTTTTGTTGTATAGTTGCTGTATAAACAATAGTTTTGTAACTTCGGAAACGTTTTTGTAGCTGTTATACAATACCAAATTCTAAGTTAAATATGCCACAACCATTTGCGAATTGTAGTTTGTTTTAAGTGTCAGAATAATATATTTAATGACCTTACGCCCAAAAAATAATTGTTCAAGTTTACCTGTACGTTACCATTGGACCGACGTTAGCTGATTTCAATTTTAAATGTAAAATTTGCGATATTGCATATCTAAGTCGAGATTTTAGAACATTTATAATGGGCTGGGCCGTGATATTTTGTTTTATTTTTTTTTTTTGGTACAAAATATCTTAACGAGCAATTTTTTAAACCATGGGCTTAAATAACCCCTTTTTATTTTCAAATTGATGGTGTCAGCAGCAATAATTCTGCTTTATAATTTGCTTTAGAAGTAACAATCGAATAAACCCTCAAAGCTCACACTTTATGATATCCTGTTGTTTCAAACAAAAGTTAGATTTTGGTTTAACACATCCTATAAACTTCAGAAAGGGCATCAGCACAAAACTGTATTCTCTTTGTTTGATGTATCACCAGAACTGTACAGAATCGGTGGGAATATAAGACGTAGGGAGAGCAGCGTGAGCATATGTTCCAGCTGAAATAATTCGCGGAGAATCAACGGTTCACAAACAAAAGTTTCATCAAACAGTTGTGTAATTCTCTAATTACGGTCAAGCTTAAGGGCTCTGTTCTCCATTCGTCCACTGTCACGTCGCGACGGATACTTCTCTTTGAGATAGTCCAGGCACTTTTAACACTTCGTTAGCCCCGTCTGTAAATTATTTCTCAAAGCAAATTTAACAAAATTCGGACAAACAGGTTACTGTCTGATATACAAGTTTAAAAAGTTCATGTTTTCCCATTGCTTTTCCATAGCAGGCACAAAGTAAAACAATAGACATGTATGCAATAGCTAAGTAAGGTTTTATTGGCAAGGCTTCACAATCTCAATAATACTGTCTATTTAATAGTTCATAGACATTACTATCAGGGAGGTGCATCCTTATCTATATATATATTATACTATTAACTAGGTTTTTGCTATTTTGACAGTATCAGGCAAGGAAGAAGTACGAAATTGTGTGGAGGAGAAAATCTTCATCTGCTCTGATAGTCAGGCTGCACTCAGGACCCTTAGCTCTTCAAGGACGAGATCTAGTTTTGTTCAGGAGTGTGGAGATGTCCTGGAGTCCCTGGCCAGACAAAGGGAGGTGGAGTTGGTCTGGATTCCTGGCCATAATGGAATCCCCGGTAATGAGAGGGCTGATTTAATTGCTCGTCTCGGATCTGGGGCGCCTTGCCAGGGACCCAAACCCATTATCGGAATTACACGAGGTAGTATTAATAGTGCCTTAATAAATGGGCCTATCAAACACTAGGAGGGAATTGGAGAAGGAATGGAGGATGTAGACAGGCCCATGACTTCTTCAATGAATCTAATAAATCTAGGACAATGTGGCTACTGAGCCTTAGTCGAAGGTCCCTGATCAAATTGGTGGGGGTCCTGACAGGCCACTGCAGATTCAGAAGGCATTTGAGCTTCATAGGTATGATAGAGAAGAGATCCTTATGTCCGGAATGTGGAGAGGGAGAGCAGACCCCTATCCATTTTCTAGGATATTGCGAGGCCCTTGGAAAGCTAAGATATAGGATCTTTGGCGTCGAAGAGCTGCAAAGGGAGATGAGAGGCCTATCATGGACCAAGATCCTGGCGCTCATCAGGGCGTCGGGTTAGAGAGCATTTACACCAAACTTTTCCACATAGGAGGGTAGGAAGGGCCGGACCTGTTTTATGGCCTCCAAGATCACCTGATCTGAACCCTCTAGATTTCTTTGTTTGGGGATATTTGAAGACATTAGTGTATGGTACTCCTGTAAATAGCCTGGAAGAGCTGCAGCTACGGATTAATCAAAAGGGTGAAGAGATCCAAACCAAGGAGGGTGTTTTCGAATATCGTTGAGACGAAGATGTCGTGCCTGCTTGGAAATGGACGGAGGACACTTTGAACATCTCTGTAACTTTTTTTTTGTTTGTTAAAAGCTTCCTTTGTCGGTTTATTCCTAAGAAAATAAAATGTTTAGAAAACGAATAGTGATCCATATCTCCGCAACTGTTACTTTGCGGACCCATGTTTATTAAGACTTTTATGCTTATTTTGGTTCATACTATTACCACCTGAAATATTTTACACTCTTTTTTTAACACCCTGTACGCACCGTCCGTAACTAGCTTTATCGTGTAACGTCCTTAAGCGCCTTAAGTATTTATGATAATACTGATCGTTTTTCCCAATTCATGACATAAATCTGTACTCTCTTCAACTTAGCTAATGACGTAGCAGCAGCGCTGCAGAGTAAATATCCATGTCAATGCGAGACTAAGTACCATTACATAAATTTAATGTGACGCAGCCCATTTTGCCGCAGGTATTTCGGATATTTTTCCTGGGAAATGAAACATTTCATAAAATTATAATTAATCTGCGAGATTATCTGGTTGATGACTTTAATTCACGCTAACGCTCTTAATTTTCCACTTTATGAATTGACGGCCTGGCCCCAACTCATTACCATTACTCTTGTTGATGTTCAAACTGTTAAGTTTAAGGGGGAATCTGTTATATCCGGTTCTGCAAATAATTCCATAGGGATATACAATTACCGTGATCATACAAGTCTAAATTATACACTGATGAAAAATTGTTATTTCCATAGATTTAGGAAGAGGCAGATCAGCTAAAGACTATGCGCATGCTTCCAATTTCCCACTCCTCTCATCCAAAAATCACAGACATCAATTTGAATTATGCCAAATTATTGCTTGTTTGATCGTTTACTAACATTGTTGGTTTGTGTAGTTTGTGATTCCATAGCACGTCTATACCAGGGCCTTATTTAATATAATGTTGTTTACTACTACTTTTGGTACAAATAAAAATGTGTCTAATAATTATTAATTTGTGAGTAAGAAAATAATGTAATTGGAAATAAAAATAAAATGTGACATTGTAATTTTGAATTTCTGAAGATGAAAAAGAAAAGACTAAATTTAAGGAAAGAGGATATTTTTCAATATTCTAATGTGTAACACTTTTATATAGACGAAATACAAATCAAAATGTTAAGGGCAATACTTTATTAAAATTTAAATATTAATTTTAAGGTCGCCGTATTTCTCGCCGCAAAATGGCCAAATTTGTTGTATTTTTTAGGTACTGAAAAAATGTGTTTAGCAATTTTTTTTTAATAGGATCTTTTTCTACTGTTCGGAAATACATAACAGGCACAAACACACAAAGTTATTTATGCAACAATGTAGCAAAATCAGTGGCGATTACCTAATAATTACTCTTTGAAGGTTCCAGTTTGAGTAAGTGTTACTTTGATGCTTGCTGGGAGCTGGAAAGGGAATAGGGTTTACTCGCCCTCATTTATATTTTAGATTATATTATATCTAATAATTGATTTACATTTTAGCTTCAAGATTAACCAAATTTTACTAGCATCTAGCTAAGTAAAACAAAACATATATAATTTTCAATGTGTTTTGTCTTTTTTTTTCTTTCTTGCGTTTTAATTTGTTGTAATTTTATATTTGTTATGTAACACATTTACATTTCTAGAGCCCTGAAGATGGCTTAAATATAAGCCAAAACGTTGGCATGTAGTAAAAATTTAGTTTATCTACTACAATTGACCTATGACCTATTACCAGACTAAAATAACATCATTAATTAATTAAAGGTCACTAATAATAATAATAATAATAATAATAATAATAATAATAATAATAATAATAATAATAATAATAATAATAATAATAATAATAATAATAATAATAATTGACAATTAGTAAGACACTTGTTTTAGTCAAGATAGTGCTAGAAGGTATAAGAATCTGCACCCGAAGCAGAATTCATAGTCACATCGATATTCCGGTTATGTTTGAATTGCAACTGATAATTGGAAATTGTGATGACTAAAATCCCTTCTGGTACAATTGCGCCATTGTAAAATGAATTGAGCGCTGATCCCGGGGCGACAATTAAAAATTTGGTTACTTTAAACACCTCATTAATGCTTGTTTGGGGTAACCGTAAATGGAGAGTTTGTTTGAAAACATTCTGTGACTGTTTAGAGATAACAATTTTATATACAGCAATTAGAGAGCTTTACGGTGTAACTGAAATATAATGAATTCAAGCAAAGGAAAAAATAAAAAGGTACAACAAATATCAGCATTTAATTAGCCTAAAGGTAATCTCTGCTTTGGTTATTATTTTGCATTTATTTCCACTTTTTGGAAATTAAATTCCAGATAAACCATTTTTATGCGCATTATGTTTTACTATATTTGGCACTCTATTGGCAGATGTTATTTTTGTATAGAAAAAAAATAAGTTAACATCACAGGGTGTCACTAATAATGGTACATGACTTAAGGGCATATAGTTTACGTTAAAATATAGCTATTTCATCAACAAGCCGTATTCGATTATTGCCCCTAACCAGATAAAACAAAAATGATGGTTGCTATAACAATAATTTTTATCTGTTTCATTTTGTTTATTTCTTTGACAAACGCTTCCAGTTCATGAAACTTTCTCCCATCTGTATTATTATAAATTGTCATCATTGATTTTAACATTGACAACTTAGTCCACAGGGAATTAGGACTGTACGATTCAGACTGTAAGAAAAATAAATCAATATCATTTATACTAGAATAATAATAATAATAATAATAATAATATCTCTACCCCTCATTCTAATCACAGGGATTAGCCTAGAAGTCGGAGACTTGTGCGGGAGAGGAGGCGGCATATTATTATTAAGCAGGCCGCATTTGCGCCCAGGAACGACTTACGTTGGTAGGCCCTAACCACTATTCAGTGCAGGAATGAGGGAAACCTGGAAAACCTCATTAATTAGGGGGGTAGTCAAATGTCAACCGGTATCAATCTCTCACATTGACCCAAGCCAACATTATTCCACCCTACCATACCCGCAGAGAGGGTGCCAATCCTCTCCACGAATATAGCTTATATACGGTCTACCGGCAGCTGGGCGCGAACCAACTCCGATCTAGTCACCTCGATTCAAGTACTGACGCCTTAAATCGCGCGACCACTGACCGACCCAAGAATGTTGAAAGTAAGCCAACATTATAGTTTTACTAATATTTTTGTTTTCAATATAGTTAACTTTCAGCCACTGCAGGAATTTGTTATATTTTTTTTTTGGTTTCGAGTTTGTTGGTAGTAGTGCGTCACGAGCTTTCTAAGCCTTTTGTAACAAATCTCCTGAAATTTCACTCCTCTCCAGATTTTCATTCATTTTCACAAGTTAATAAATTTGATACACTTTTATTAACAAACTTCTCAGTTGATATATCCATGGTAAACCAACAAAATGTGGTTTTCATATTTGATTAGTATGACATTAAAATCTTTATCTATCACGTAAGTTATTGGATGTTAATAATCTCGGGCACATTGGAATTTGTTGCCCTCGATAATAAACATCCCTTGATACTTAAATAACTATTAAATAACTGCTTAAGATATTTTAATATTTTTTATTGTTACAGTCTCCGCAATACGTTGGCAATCAGCCCGCTGGTTTTCTCCACATAACCGTCTACGAACGAGGCTCGAAGTTTACAGCAAAGATAAATG
This sequence comes from Monochamus saltuarius, assembly GCA_025584915.1. Taxonomy (NCBI): domain Eukaryota; kingdom Metazoa; phylum Arthropoda; class Insecta; order Coleoptera; family Cerambycidae; genus Monochamus; species Monochamus saltuarius. The sequence continues at coordinate 2,474,258 of CM046725.1, forward strand.
TGGTGTAAGTAACTTATACCCTTTGCCAGTTAAAATCCGAGGCTCTGTGTCTAGCCAGTTAATATAGTATAGACGCTGTTCTAATAACAACTTTTACGGTTATTTTGGCACGTGATTGGAAATTCAACAAGTAGAATTTGAAAGGGTGCCAGCAAGAGAATTTAGTAGCTCCATTCTCAATAACAGGATTCAAATTGTTTTTGGACCTAGCTCAACATACTCAAATATCACAGTACGACAAATAAAGTCGTATTTTTACTAGACAAAATTAAAATAATAAAGTAAACCAACATATTTGACATATTTTTATTATATATTATAAAATTTCTTCAGGTCTAATATGAAGAATCATATATTATGTACTCTAGTTAGTAAACACCGCTTTACAGTCTGCAATTCTTTTTGCAATGGCTTGCTGCAAGCCCTTGTACCTGTAGTAATTTTCCCAAAAGTCTGATTTGCAGTTTGTTTTACAGTCGTCAATTCGCAATTGCAGTAGAAGTGATACCAACACATTAAATCGAATGTACACCGAAAACTAAACTGCTTATAAACATTTGAAGTAAAAAAACAGCATAGCATATAAAATAAAGGTTTCAGTTACTATATTTCACAAGCTCAACAACAATAGTCAAGAAGAAGAGAAAGAAGGCAGTTTGAAATTGATAGCTCAGCCTAGGAATTTTTTCGTGTGGAGGTAACCATATAAATCACTAAATTATTGCCTAGAACTGCAGAAAAACTGCAACAAAGACCGAGCAAAACCTATATTTTGAAAGTGCAAGAGCCTTTCAGATATGACAACTTTTGAAATACCCAATAAAATCTCATCATCCTGAAACGACAGCTTATGTTGTTACAGTTTCGTTATGATTTACTCAGCTCCAACGTCCTAAAGAATATTTATCTAATAAAATTCACTAAATGTGTTATCATATTGAAGGACCAATAAAAAAACAACGTAGTTGAGCTCCTAGATGACTAAAAATGAATATATGCTCTCTTAATTTCCACATGTCAAATCATACCATTACATTAATTTTAAATTGCTTTATTCGCCATTATTTCTTTTCATTAATTTTTTTTCTCCTTAAAATCCCGGCCCTCAGCCTATTTACAATCTGTTATTTGTTTAATCTTTACAAAATAAAACATTTCAACCTCTTCCTTCTTCTATGGTTTTTGCTCCGAAAAAAGTGTCTTATTTGTCATTGAATAAATAGTCTTGAAAGACTGCACGCTGCTGTAAATTTTATATCTTAGAAGTAATAAAAATAGAGATTATTTGTACTGATCGATATGCAAGAAGGATTTCCTGCAATTTGGGATTCATAGCAACTTATAATTCTCAATTGAACGACAGAGTATCTCTTTAAGACCGCCTAATATCGCAAAGGTATGTACTGGCATTTTTATAGTCAAGCGTTAACTTTTTACTAGTACCAAGCTATAGCAAATCATTAATTTTTAGGCCTTTTTCGTTTATGGTCCATGTTTCCCATTCGATATTGCTTTATCTATTGTCTCCTCCTGCCATACCCGCTGCTCGTGGCGCAGAGATTTAATAGAGAAGCTTCAATGCTACCTCACCTCGACAACCTCCACGTAGTCTGGGGCACCAGGTCTCGAACGGGATGTTACCATCCTTCGTCACTGCCAGTTACGGCTCCAGAGGATTTTACTCAGGTCACATTTCTTATTGTCATTTGGCTTAACATTTAATAGACGCTGATCTTTTCTGTGATGCTGATCGTTATTATTACCATTTATTAGGAAAAATGTGTGATTTACATTCAAATTCTAACGATATACTGAGCGATATTGAACAAGCGGCAAGAACTGCCGTATGTTCACTGATTCCTGAAAAATCCAAAGCGATATATGACTTGGCTTATGAAAAATTTAAAAAATGGCGTGAACAGAAAAAAGTAAAATACGTCAATGAGAAAGTACTATTGGCATATTTTGAAGCTAAGAAGAATTTGAAGACTTCTACGCTTTGGACACAGTACTCCATGTTGAGAACTTTAAAAAAAGGTATAGACATTAAAACACAATAGTTTGATCGATCTGGTGTACAACCAGTAGGAATTAATACTATTGGTCAGTTACCAAAGATGGTTGCTCAAATTATTAGTTTCACGGGGCACTGTTTCAAAAGATCTTCGGCAACTTTACTTGCAGATTTTGGGGCCAATATTTTAAAAATAAAACAACACGGGGGCTGGAAGTTAAATTCTGTTGAAGAAGGTTATATTGAAAACTCTATAGAAAATTGAAAAACAATTTCCGGTTGGAGAGCCGAGTAATACCAATAACATATCACGAAATATTCACTTGCCTCGATAACAAAAGATGTTACTTTATATGTCAAAATTAGAAAAAATGGTTTATAGAAAGTTGAAGGTGTTACCTACCCGTCAAAGAATAATAGAGAAAAATGTAAAGGATTTGACAATATTTATAAAAGCAATACACAAAAGTAGCGAGAGACATTGAATAGAAAATAGGATCAGAATCATATGATAGACTAGAAATATCTACTAAAACTACTTGAGAAATATGGTTTGTTTGTTAACTAAACTTCTTTAAAGTCGTAGTAGTTACGAGAAAATTCAATTTATTCGCAGACAGAAGCAATGAAGCAAGTTCAACTAAATTTCCAGCTCAGCCGTTTTCGTAAATTGCATTTAAAGCAAAGTTCTCATCATGCACTACATCAACTGAATAAATCTTTGAAAATTAGAATCAACTTGACACTTTAATTTATCCAAACACACTTTTTTAAATGTCCTGGTAACCTTAGTGTTATTTTAATAATATTTGATCCTTATTTAGATATAATCGCCAAACTTATACAGAGTGATTCAGAAATACTAGGAAAAAAAGTTAATGCTGAATGTACGTGAGAAAATATTTGACTAGTATTTTCCGATTTCTCATTTTTGGGAGCCCTACGGCCCTTTCAAGTTGTTAAAATGAGCCCAAATATGTAACATTGACATCTGGTAGTAGGATATTTGACCGTTTTCTAGGTAAAGGAGAGATTGTGCATTTTGTAAACATAAACCGTCCCTTTGCCTGTTTAATAAATTAGTTTGCAGTGAGAATTCAAGAAGAGCGTTTCATTTCATCAGGTCCTGCGATTGTGCGAAACAAGTTGTTAATTTTTTCTCTGCTTAGTGCATGTGGCCGCGGTTTATATGGTGAATGTTCCGGAGTTTAAAAGGGTTAAATTACTCAGATTGGGCGTTTACCATTGAAAACTTTTTGGTACTTGAAAGACTTTCAAAGTGTGTATCGGAAGTTGTGGAGGCAGACGACCCTAAGGCAAAAGCAAAAATAATTCTTACACCAATGCCTCATTGTACGTGCATATAAAGGAAGCGAGAACTACAGTGGAATTGTGGAAAAAGTTAAAGCGTTGTGTGATGATCCTGGTTTCGCCAGAAAATTTGGACTGCTATGAAATTTAATTTCCGCAAGACTAGAAAACTGTGAATACATGTGCGCTATGTAAATCAGATACTAGAAACCGGGCAAAAGTTACGTGGCACAGGGTTCATAGACGATGAATGACGTTATTATTAGCGGGTTTACCTGACAAATTTTCACCTGTGTCAATGGCGATCGAGCATTCAAAAATACCTATTTCTACGGATGCTATCAAAACCAGATTGTTGGAGATGGATGGAAATGTTGCCGCCAATGCATTTCTTTCCAAAAGATGGCATGGCTGTAAACTACAAGTTGGTAACACGATTAAAACCAAGAAAGGCATGAAAGATATTAAGTGTTACAAATGCAAGCAGATGGGACACTTTAAGACTAAATGTCCAAATGTTGGTGTTTCGGAATTTCGGCAACAAATGTCCCCGAATGGTTTTTGTGTCGTGTTTTTAAGTGGCAATTTAAAAAAGACTGATTGGTATGTGGACTCATATGCAAGTGTTCATTTAACAGCGAATGAAGACTGGGTTGAGCAGCGACCAACGAATATAGAGACCACTGAAATAATGGTAGTAAATCAAAACAAAATACAGGTAGTATGTTTGGGAAATATGAAACTCGAAACTGTTGTTGGTGAAATCCAATACAAAATTACTTTGAAGGACGTGTTATGTGCTCCAAAGTTGACTAAAAATTTATTGTTGGTAAGTGGATTGATTAAAAATGGAAATGCTGTTAATTTTAACTCTGATTGTTGCCAAATATATAATGTGCAAAGAGTGTTAATAGCCACAGCTGATTTAAAACATGGTGTCTACAGGATAAACAATATAAAATGAAAGTTGTTTGATATCATCATCAGTGACACAGCAAGTCGCAGCAATACGTGGGCATATAAAAGTCATTATTTGAATATACACGTAGATGTATGTGGTTGTATGGAAAAAAAATCAATTGGTGGAGTCAAGTATTTCTTAACATTCGAGGATGATAATAGCACAATGGTATTTGAATATTTTTTAAAGTCTAAAGATGAAGTTTTAAGTAATTTCAAACACTAAATATTTAGTTGAAAACCAAAAAAAATAAGAAAATCAAAGCATTTAGATCAGATAATGGCGGCGAGTTTTGCAGCGCTGAATTTGAATGTTTCCTGAAAGTTAATGGAATCCTGCATCAGAAGTCTAGTCCTTACACTCTGAACAGAACGGCATACCAGAAAGACTAAATCGTACCATTGTTGAAAATGCAAAGTAGGTACCTGCTTTTTGATGCAATTGAATTTTAATTTTCCATAAAAAGTTGCTAAAGCTGTAGTGCGACCATTGGCAAATGCAACTGAAATATGCATAAACAAGATGTAGAGATATAATTGATGAAGATATCACAAGACGAATATTTTTCTAACTGATGTTTTCTTCATGAACCTAAGACTTGGTTTTCCACAAAAAAATGTAGGTTTATAGTACGATCTTTAGCAAATTAACATATAATTGAAAATTTTTAAAACTATATAATTTTTTAAATGCCTTGAAAAAAATAAAGTGACAGCGTAATCAGGAATCCACATCTGTTACTTAATCTGTTTGAATTATCTTCGCAGCTAGTTTTTCCATTGTATGCATTCATAATTTCTTAAGTTTGTCAATGGTAGTACCATAGCATTAGCAACTTTTTCTGGAAAAATAAGCTTCTTTGGAAAAAAGTAAATAGTACTTTTTTGTGCAGAATCAAGCAGTGCTTCTACTGCACTGGTAAAGTATTTAGATAAAAGTGGAAAAAAAAGTTTTTGAAAAAAGTGGCATTTTGCTTAACTAATGCCCTCTGTGATACTTGGCAACACTATTTTCTTAATAATGTTCGGATTGACTATCTACTACCCCATCCAAGTTTCATTAAAATCGGCTTGGGGATTTCGGATATATCTGCAAAAAACAAAATTTTAGGCCCAATTTCAAGGAACTCCAGGGCCCCCAAAAATTGGAATTGGGGACAACAAAAAATACGAGTTAAATAATTTTTCATCCAGATTATATAGGTACCCAATTTTTTTCCTAGTATTTCTGAATCACCCTGTACAGAACAGATATTCGAAAAATACGAAAATACTTTCCAAGCAGAAACATGCTCTCTCTCTTTTCTGAAATTTGATATTTTGCAACTGGTTTAATCCAGCTCGTAAATATTCCTCTTTGGTAGCTAAATTGAAAACTCATTAAATTGGTAAGCCTAAACTAAATAAAACATTTCTGCCCCATCATGTGCTGTGTAACATAATACTTATTAAACCGCGAAGAAGCGATAAGAGGACGTAAACATTAATGTATGAAATTTAATGGAGATAAATAAAGTAATTATTATTGTTTGTCTTTTACAGTGCTATTGAAAAGCGTTATTCACGCAAACCGTTGTCAAGCTATTGCGATTTGTTCCTATAAAAAAATGTTTGAAATTAACCCAGCTATTCAATACTCGTTATACAGGGTGATTCATTAAGAATGAGCAATCTCTGAAATTCTTCTTTAAATTTTGCACGTTCCCATAATTTACCGTTCTGAACAACTTTTTCAAGTAAAATTTTGCTGTATTTACAGTAGAAAGGGCACTTTACCTGAAACGATAACAGTTTTCAATCGGTGCACTGAATATTTCAAAAAGGATTATTTCGAAAACTGTTACTCCTAACGACTTCAACAAGGTATACCTTATTTAGATGCTGAACAGGTAGGAGAATCAATTGTTTCGATAGACAGGTGGATACACTAAACAGCAAAAAAGTTTTGCTACTTAAAAGAAACATGCTGTGCCATAAGTGGCGCCCTCTACTAGTGACGTCAAAATTAGTTAAAAATTTTTATTTGCCGTGCCAAAAAACATAATTGTGCCATTTTTTTAATACTCCGACAGGTTTCAAAGTTATTGAGATATTTCAAAATAAAATTCTAGCATTGAACACCCTGTATTTTTTAAACCAGCAACATTCGGATAAGGCATATTTGGCTCAATCGCCATATTTTGGTGTGTAGTATCTCCAGTTCAGAGATTACCCATTCTTAATTGAATCACCCTGTAGAATACTCTATAATATGTTAAATACAACAAACTGTTTCATTATTACAAATAAATGTATAACCGATTACATTATTTGGCCTTCTATTTCAGAGAAGAAAACTAGAAATTAATGAATGGAGATAAAAAATGGAGTTACGGTTCATGGAATATTTAAAAAATGAAAGCGTCCGAATAGCCTACTAAATAATTCAACTGAAAGTAATAACCTTTCAGATCCGCCGGGATAAGCAGAAAAATAGGCATGCTCCCCAACCCTTAACGATAATTAAAGTGAAGAATGAAGAGTTAAAAACTTCTAAAAATTATAAATTTATTACTAAATATTTATTGTACAAAACACAAACATCTCATTTTCGTCTGAAATAAATAACATTTCATATAGGTACAAATATATTTACTTGAAGCTCTTCAGCGGAAGTATATACAGGGTCAACCTTAAATAAGTACAAATATTTTAACCAGTAGTACACTTCACTGTGTAGAACACATAATTAGTAGTTTATTTTACAAAATAAATCTGGAATAAAAGAGTCAAATTTTAAATAAATTTCGTGATTTTACAATCGAAAACTTGTTGAGGACCACTGATACGACTCCGATACTTACATTTTTCATGGTCATGGTTCCATGGTTTCATGTCACGGTGGATGAAAATTCCACAGCGTTGCCAATGTTGCACTAAAGTTCTCAAATAGGCTTCAATAATGTTAACTAGAATTTTTAGATTCGTCTAAGAATGATTGAAATATGTTAATTTATTTTACTGTTTAAGAAAGGTATTTTAAGCTAATATGTATCAAATCTCCTACAATTCCTATCAATGAAGTCATATGTATGTTCTCTGATACCAAACATCTAGGTATGCTAATGAACATCCACAGACAAAACTCTATTCAATAATTATCTAAAAAATTTAATATATTTACTAACCTCTGGAGTGGGAACTCGAAATTCAACCACAATAATTGAGATCTCACTTATTTCTACGTTTTATTAGGATCGTTTCATCAGGTGGCCTCCTTTAACTTGAGTCAAATATCTAACTATAAAGATGATTATACCAATAAATTAAAATTATTTGAAATTGAATGTCAAAATGAAATATCGACAACGTCAAACTGATTAACTGTCAATGAATATCATAACAACCTACTAAATAAATAAAAATTAATAAAAATTTTTACCTTTTATGTATAGTTTTTTTCTCATATATTTTCAGGTATTAACAATATTGTGTGAAACTAACTACTCAGTGGACAAAAGCCCCAACCTGCGTTGAATTACACCCACAATATCTACCCATATATTCCTTATTATTAGCTTTTGTAACATTTTTTACTGTTTAAGAAAGGTATTTTAAGCTAATATGTATCAAATCTCCTACAATTCCTATCAATGAAGTCATATGTATGTTCTCTGATACCAAACATCTAGGTATGCTAATGAACATCCACAGACAAAACTCTATTCAATAATTATCTAAAAAATTTAATATATTTACTAACCTCTGGAGTGGGAACTCGAAATTCAACCACAATAATTGAGAATTTAGTAGGTTGTTATGATATTCATTGACAGTTAATCAGTTTGACGTTGTCGATATTTCATTTTGACATTCAATTTCAAATAATTTTAATTTATTGGTATAATCATCTTTATAGTTAGATATTTGACTCAAGTTAAAGGAGGCCACCTGATGAAACGATCCTAATAAAACGTAGAAATAAGTGAGATCTCAATTATTGTGGTTGAATTTCGAGTTCCCACTCCAGAGGTTAGTAAATATATTAAATTTTTTAGATAATTATTGAATAGAGTTTTGTCTGTGGATGTTCATTAGCATACCTAGATGTTTGGTATCAGAGAACATACATATGACTTCATTGATAGGAATTGTAGGAGATTTGATACATATTAGCTTAAAATACCTTTCTTAAACAGTAAAAATGTTACAAAAGCTAATAATAAGGAATATATGGGTAGATATTGTGGGTGTAATTCAACGCAGGTTGGGGCTTTTGTCCACTGAGTAGTTAGTTTCACACAATATTGTTAATACCTGAAAATAGATGAAATATGTTAATTTATGAAAATATTAACTATCATCTCCCCTTTGCCATTTCTATACCGCACCAATAAATTGAAAATATAAACCAGATTCTCTACTCACAATCATAATTCAATATAGAATTTGGTTATTATCCAATTCTACTACACTGCAACTGATTTATCACAATACGTTTATGATAATTTTACTTTACCTATTGCTAAAAACAAGTGTTATTCAATTAGAAACAACGACAAAAATTGAATTTACGTTAAAAAATGATTTATCTTACAGACGATATGGCAACCTCGCCTTCAGTAAATCATATGGTTTATTTTATTAGGTTATGTCAGTGGTCTATCTGGTCAGCGGTCCTCAAAATGTGGGTATTTATAAAAAAAATAATATCTCCGTAAATATTTGAAATTTTTAAAAATGGCTCACTAGACTCATCTATATGACAAACTACACCTGCAGTTAAAATATTTGTACTTATTTAAAGTTCACTGTATATATGAGGTAATTTAGGCGAAGATATAAAGGTGAAGTTTAACAGCGAAGTGATAATAAAAATTGCAAAATGAGTTAATAAATACTGAGGCTATTTTAATCTGTGGTATTATTAGCTGAACGCACGCATTGAAGTCACGCAGTTTTCGAGACATTGTGTTGGTTTTCCCCGTTTGTGTCTCTCATCAAGCTCATAAATTCATTAACATGAAGATTGCGCTTGTCTCCAATACCAGGTATACAATTTCAAGATACCTTGATAATATCACTATTTGGGGACTCACAAATTTGAAGTTACTATATTAACTTTTGGTAAGACTGTACAGTTACAGGGTAATTACTAGCCACCAAAACACACGGTTAGAAAACCGGACTCTGTTAACAAAAGCAAAATGAGAATACGCTTACAAAAAAATACAGGGAGTTCTGAAAAACACTAGCATAAATTCAGAGCATGATAGATTTTCAAAAAATATTATAATTTATTCCTATGAACCATGGGCGTATTTTTTCTATTTTCAAGATACAGAGCATTGAAAATAATTTTTTAGAATCTAGTTTCGATCTTATCTTCATCCAAATTCGACCGAATGAACTGAAATTTTGTTATGTGGAGTTTCTGGGGATGCTAAATGCTCTGGAGCAATTAATTTTTGGCTATATCATACAAGGTGTTCACTGCAGTACTCAGTGGGAACATTTTAGGTCCTAACATTTTTGAGGTTATTATTTTTGCCCCTTTTATCACTTGCTGTCATGGAAATTTTTATTCTGAACAAAAAAGGTGCTCTTGTAAAAATTGCTAAAATTTGTCCGTTTCCGAGAAAAACCAGGTACAGTTCGCCAAAGTCAAGCAGCTAGTATCCTAAATTGTTGTATTTGTGAAAACGGAGGAAATTTCAAACACTTATTCTGATATTATTTTCCTTAAATTTTAATTTTCTGTTAATAATAATTAGTTATTGTTGTTGTTTTTTTTTCAATTGTATTCAGTATGTGTTAAACTTTTCCAGAAATAAACACACCATTACTTTTTTTGATTACCATTAAAAAAAACTATTAAAATAACAAAGAAAATAACTTTGATTTTGAGTTTTATTAACTAATATTAATAATAACTAGGTTGCTAAGCTGCTTGACTTACACGCTACAATTTAGAGTTTAGTCAAAATTTAATTAAGTAGTGTAAAATTCCACATATTATGTAAAATACTGTAACAAAATTCACTTTTACAATAGGTCAAATAATATAATGTAGAATCAATTTATATTAACGTGAAATTTTACAACTACTGTAGTAATATAATGTAGAGTTAATTTATATCACATATCAATACGTAATTTTACTTCATAACATAGTTCAGTATACATGCAGTATACTGTAAAACAGGCACACTTCCATAGTTCACAAAAACGTTTTTCCTCTTGGTTTAATGTTTAATAAATCTTCTAAAGATAAAAATCTTGCTTGGAACGTTTACAAACAGTTAAAACTATATATTTATTACGCTCTCCGTAAGCCTTAACTAGACACAATGTCAGCTTACATGGATGAGTGTTAACTTTTTTCTTGAAGAGGTGCGTTTCAGGTTGGAATTCGTTCTTTACTGTTTCTGAGGTGGGTATAAGGCAGCATTTTTTACATTATTAATAATTTAGCATGACTTGCAAGCTAATTGATGATGATAATTTTTACTGTTTCCGTTCAAGCATATACAAGTACTGTGGTCAACTGGTCAAAATCTGTCATACTGTCCATTTTGATTTATCTAGATCATCAAGAATTAAGAAGACCAAATGATATTATAAAGGCGAAGAATTATTCATGTCCAACTCTTATGTAATTATAATGTGGATAAATCAGCATCAGAATCTAACAAATCTGAAGCACATGAACAGCAGAATCAATGTCTGTTATATTGTTATCTGTGGATTACACTCAAGAAAGAAATTGTTGAAAGACCCAGTTAGTACTTTTATATGAAACAAAAAAGTTTGTGGATTAAATATAACAAATGGGGCCATTGCATCATCTTTTCAAAATATTCAATCATGCTCACTTCCGAAATATTCGTCATTGGCCCGCTTTTGTCGAAATCGGTTCATCTTCACCATTATTATTGTCATCCTCATCAGTTTGATTACCGTTCTGAACGCGTAGAATTATTTATGTCAAAACGACTTTCTTTGAAAAGAAAAATAGGTTTAGCGACACCCGATAGCTCAAACAAACTGCAAGTAATTTACAAAATCTCAAAAAACTATATAATTAAGCAACAATATAAATATAACCACTCTAACATAAGTTTAACAATTGATACCAAAAGTATCAGATGCAATTTTTTTTCTCTATTTATCTAAAATTGTATGAAATGTATGAGTTTCACTGATGAAACTACATTAAATAAATTAATATAGTAAATAGTTTTGTTAGCTAACTCTAAACTTCAGAATTTAAAGCAGTGTTGTGATATTAAACCTGCGGTCACACGATATCACTGGTAGACAGAAACTGATGTATATATTTCCTTAACTTAATAGAAACCCAGAATGTATTATGAAATCAAGCAGCATATTCCATGAGTTTAGTTACATAATATGAAAATGGATTACAATAAGGAAATAACGTGAGGTTTAACAAAGGTCGTTCATTACTGAATATGGAACTTAAACAATGGATCAATTAACAAAGTTAAATGACTGTTTCCAAGTATGTCGAGCTATACGTGTGAGTCTCACGGCTGGAAATTGTTGATTACAGAGATTTAATGAAGACTATGAAAACTTTAGTTAAAGAAATAATTGATTTATTCAAAAATTTAATCTAGAACTAGAACTTACTATAATAGGAAAACAGTTTGTTAGTTTATACTGATATTATACTAGTTGATTCAATTTCTTGTTGTATTTCAACATAGTTTTTAATAGTGTCTTCCAACTCTTATGTAATTTAATTGTGGATAAGTCAGCACTAGAATCTGTCAAAATTAAAGCATAAGAACAGCAGAAACAATGTCTGGTACATAATTATCTGAGTATGAAATTCAAGAAAGATACTGTTGAGAGACTGTTAATATTTTTATATGGAACAGAAAAGAGTTAGTGGATTAAATATATATAAATATAATAATAATAGTATATTATTTGACAAAATATTCGTTATTGGCATTATTGTCAACATCGTTGTTATCTTCACCATTATTATCATAATCCTCATTATTCTCGCTATTGTTATCATTATCATGGCCAACGACATTCATCATTGTTGTTATCATCGTGATTGTCATCATTATCATTATCTTATTTCAGCCTTCATTAGTCTCACAGAGGCATACCTACATACCTGATATATTAATTATTTTACTGACAAGTACATAAAAGCGTTATTCCTTAGTTACGTCACCTATGGCATACTAATGAGAACTAATAAGTTTGAAACCGGTATATGTCTGGTGGGCCGCTAAGAATGACTTTGGCTGTTTGCTGCAGTTTTTCCAGGTGTACCTAATTTAATGATAGTCGGGGCATTACCCCGCATAGTAATTGTTTCCTAAAATTTCGGTTTGTACGTATATTAAGTCTTATCGGCAACATTTCAATAAACTACTGAAGAAAGCAAAAAAATGTGAAAAGGGACAAAGGAGTTTCAATAAATTATATGACAAATAAGAAAGGTAATTACTCCATTTTCTTAATTTATTTTGTGTTTATATAATTTTTTTTTACAAAAATTCAATTATGGAAACTAATAGCATTTGACATTTGAATTCAAAATATGTATTTAATATAAACAAAAGTCCGTTTAATATCAAGCTAAACGGTTTTGATGTGTTTACTTTAATTAAAACTCTAATTACATTTATATAAACTCTGGTGTGAATTAAATTCTGACCCCATTGTTAATTTCCATACGCTTATTCCAGGTGAACTCCTATCTCTTTTGGCGACAAATTATTTAATCACTTAAATTCGGTACATAGAGAGAAACATTTTTAACGTCAAATTTTATTCCATAAAGACATAAAGGGCAGGATTTACTTATTCAAAAAGTTTTTTTTTCGACATCAAAGTGTGAAAGTCATTCAAACAACAGGAAAGTTTTATTTTAAGATGCTTACTCCGAAAAAATACAAAATTTAAAAATACGCAGTGGTGTCCCAGCAGGCACGAAATTATTGAAATACTTCATGTTCATGCGAAGATATGTCGAACTTTTTCTCTTAAACGGTTCTTTTTATCGAAAATAAACAAAAGCAATTTTTTTTGTGTAACGTTGATGCTACCCGGATTTATTATTTTAAAGTTTTTATCATACAGGGTGCTAAAAATTTAATCATTTAGTTGTAAAACTTAGCCCGCTCCTGATAAACTAAAAAAGCTAAATATGTTTCAAAGACACTATTTTAAGGGGTCCTTACTAGTGTCAATCACATTAAATTTTTATTAAATTATATTAACTACTTTAAAAGTTAATTAAGAAAAACCGATATCCAGCGGCGTCCTTAAAGGACGCGGAGTTTTCCCACAATATCCCAACCACCCTGTATAGAAATACAAAATAAGTTATTCAAAAATGCCCCGCATTACCCTCTATAAATATTATGATTGGAGAATGTCCCATACATTTACAACAGCAGTTTTTTCTAAATAAAACTACATTTACTCTACTCTAAAAGTTGATTGTTTCTTAAAAAAGATAAAGGGTGCTATGGCATATTTTTAAAACCTCATAACTTTTTTTTGATTTATCTTTTCTATATTGTACAAAATGAAGCTCATCTTTCATACACAACTTCATAAGATTTAGGTAACTGGGCTGCACAGCTGCTTCATTGCAATTTTACGAGCAATCTGTTAAAAAAATCAACACTATATTTCATTTGTGAACATCTGCTATTTTAGAAGGCAAAGAACTTTATTACTTTCCTAAACGATCATGCGTGATAATAGCTGAAAGTAATTAATTCCCCGATCCGTTTGTGATAAATTTCAGTTCGAATAAATGAATAAATTTGCCAGACTTGCGACTTTGTTATGCATAGAAAGTGTTCTTTAACGCATGAGTGTCCCACGCTAGCCGGGAAACATATGTGCCGTGAAAATTTTCAACAGTTGCAGGCTTTTCAGTTATACTTGGAACGTTCTCTGTCCTTATTTTGAGCGGTTTCACAGAAATGTTATAATAGGGCGAAAGAGAACTTTATTTTATTTCCTTGAAAGAAAAAAGTTATTTTGACTATAAGGTAGAAGCAGATTTAATCTTATATTAAACGTTTAATCATTCAATCAAGATACATTTTCGATATCTTGAAACTTAATGACACCGACTGTCCCTTGAGCAATGGTGTATACGTAGACTGTAGGAAAATTGTCACATGACAATAATGAGTTAACCAAACTACCCGTAATTTATAATAAACTGCTGCACAAAAGTTACGGAAGTTCACAAATATCAAAATTTCTTTTAAAGGTCGACGTTTTTTGTTTTCCAAATGGTTCTAGATAATAAAATGTTGACTTTCTTATCTGAGTGGTTTTTCTGCTCATCATTCAGTGACTTTTTCAGTTTTCGGCTAGTTCTTATCTTTGGTCCTTTTAAGAATTTTGGATCTGTCGTTGTTTCGAGTTTATATAGTCAACTCTTATTCAAGACCTAAAAATTTTGATTTGCAATAATGCCTAGACCTAAACTGGGTGCTATTGTTGAAGGCAATAGGTTCATTGGAATGATCGAGGCGGGACGGCCTCAGAGAGAAATTGCTAACTTGTTTCAGGTCAGTGAGAGCTTAATTTCAAGGTTGTGCTACCTATAGAGGGCCTTTGAGCACTTGTCGGATCATACAACAGCGACTTTTATATGCTTCTGGTGTTGTGGTTTCAATTGAAACAGTTCGTAAAAGACTGCGATATTTTAATCTACGTTCACACTGACACAAAATCATATTCAACTTCGGTTGCAATGGGCTAATGAACACGTAAATTGGAATGGTAAATGGAGCTCTGTATTGTTCCTTCCATCCTTTGGTACGCAGAAATCGTAGAGCCAGGAAGTTTATCCATTCAAAGGTGGTACAGTTGCTCTTTGAGGGGGCATTTGTTTTAATGGGCATACAGAGTTTTTGGTGCTTGATGGAAACATGAATACACAGATCTACGTCGAACAAGTCATCGACAATGTCATACCATTGTTTCATGCTGCAATTGGGCCAAATTGTTATCGATACTTTGGAATTTCATAGCTACAATTCCGCACTTGGCACTGCCGTATCTCTCGCTAGACCTCAATCCAATTGAGCACGCATGAGACCAACTAGAAAGAGTCTTAGATTCGCACTCACATACATTTCAGGAACGCAGAGGGGATTGATCAAGGCTACTTCAACAACCTGATAGACACAGGCGTTGACAGGCAGTCATTGAAGTGCAAGGAAGACATACACTGTCTCTTCTGTCTGTATCTTTAACTTTCGTGAACCAGTTTAAAAGAGGCAGGGCCGGGATATCAAAGTTGAAATTTTATATTTATATATTTAAGTATTAACGGAACCATCCATAAGAAAAATCCAAATAAAACATTTTTTTAATGTTATATTAAATCCGTATTTAATGCCGTTTATGCCAACCGTCCGCCGCACGTTTAAAGTTTACAGAGTAGGCAACCAGCAAGACAACGGTAAGATTCGCTGTCATGACATAATTCAATTCCTGTGTTCACGTTGTAGTTTTGTGTCCTTCTTCAGTTTTTAGTGCCTTATTTTTATTTTAACCGTTTTATAGTTATTAAATAAAGGAATTTCTGTCAGGCACAGATATTTTCCCACAAGTTCGCTGGTTTGTTTTTCTAGGTTATGGAACAAGACTGCCGCGTGTACATTAAAAGTTTTCTATTATCTATTAGTACCTACCTATTCCTTTCGTTCGATTTTCTTATAATAAATAGGCATTCTATCTAACTGTACCTACGGGAAGTGTGTTTTATCAGTAGTGAGTGGTTGTAATGAGTGAAAATGTAGTTTTGCCAGTTTGTAATGAAATAATGAAAAACAAATGAAAAATACTGAAGCTAAGTTTATTAATTATTACCTATATATACCCAGGTATTAATAAGAATGTTCATTTTTAGTCTTAGTCATAGTTAACCCTGTAGCTTTGTTGTAGTATACTGGGTGTCCTCAATATTAAATGAACTTCTTGCAAGTACCACACATTTCATGGACATTAACAACATATTTAAACAGTGGTCCAATATTTGTAAGAATTTGTTATTATTAATATATTAATGGTTTTATTTAGTGGACCAATATTTCAAAAACTATTATTCTTGCGTGGATAAAATGCTACTTAAACACGTATACAATAAATAATCGTTATTGTTATTACTTCATATATTCATAAACGTTTATGAAATATGCAATATCTACTACAATTTGTAACATATAGCCATTAAATATATTAGGAAGCTTTTAATACAACCATTAGTAGGTAACTTATTACTAGGTAAGCCTTAGTATATTATTATCAAGGGAACTGAAGCAATTAGCTAATTTTCATTAAAGACTTAATTCAGCAGAACTTGTTTACGTAACTTTCGCATTAAATTTTCATGTCACGTAATTTTATTTGCAGTGAAAAGTATGCTCGTATTTAAACGTTTTTGTTTAACAAGTTCTAAAATAAGAATTGGGAATAGTTCAACAAAATTTTTCCAACTCTGCCTTTTTTAAATTTTAAAATTAACTTAAAATCCATTCAGTACGGCAAAAGTTTTCGCGATTAAATGCCGAATAATGTAAATATTTGGTGTTAATTTTTTAAATGTTTGCTTAAGTGCTTAGCACATTCTCCTAAGAATTTTATACAACAATGTTCAAAGTTATTTTTAGAGTTTAATTTTTAAAATAATTATCAAACAATAGAAATACTTCAGAATACTGTTGGTAATAATCTACTTTATTTCTTCCCAGCTAAAAATATTAGACAGTTAAATAAGACGATTGAACCAAACATACATTTGAGAACTTGCAGCAATTCGAAATTTCTGTATTTGTAATATCAGCTTAAATACCTACTGATAGTTTTCAAATTAAAAAAATTAATAATTTTCCACTAATTTTGGCGTAGTTCGTATAGGGACTTAAGTTATATTCTACAGTTTGGAAAATGATTGAATATTATTTTTGTCGAAAATACTTGTCATGTAGGTATAATTGTCGTAAAAACACGTGATAATTCTGAAAGCGTATCACTTTTTAGTTGCTATAGTTATTAATACTTTTAACGAAATGTATTCCTGGTACATTAGGGACAAGTTAACTATACAATAAAGGTTAGTTGACTACACAAAATATGTTTTATTGTTGACTGTAATGCAGTACTTATTGAACCTGCTAAATTGCTGCAGTAACACTCCTGTATTTTAGACAACACAAGTAAAGTATAAATTTTGTCCTTTCCTTGAACTCATTAACATAAATAAAAACGATAATTAGGTCATAATTCAAAATGTAAGCATATTATTCAATGTAAGAAGCGAAATATAAGGTACACTAAAAAATATTTTTATATACAGATCACATGCCAAGATGACACTTTTTTCTAATTATGTTTTTTTGATGACTAGACGAACATGCATTTTTTCTGACATCGATCTACTATATTAAAGTTCAGAATCCAGAAATGTTTTTCAACATTTTTTTTACTTACTTATTTATACAATACCAAGACATATCTACAATAAAGATACAATACAGATTACAATATGTAATTACGAGGGGAGTTCAAAGTATGATCTGCTACCGATGTGGGTAATTTTATTATTGCGTTAACTCACTATCTGAGAGTATGTATATACAATTTCAACTAATTGTGATCATTTGTTTTCTAGTAATCTTTAGTAAAAGACGACCATAATGACTGATGTTACAATGTTGAAGAAAAATCGAGCGCCGTGCTGTGATTACGTTTCTTATACAACAATACGGGATTGTGGTTTTGACGGGCTTAACCATTTACCATATAGTCCCGATTTAGCTCCCAGTGACTATTATCTGTTTCCAAATTTAAAAAATATCTTCATGGAAAGCAATTTTCAGATGATGAAGAGGTCAAGGCGGCAATTAACACACATTTTTCAGACAAGAAAGATGTGTATTTTTTACAGGAAATTAAAAACTTAATTTGTAGATGTAATAGATTATTGACGTCATGGCGCCTCTGCTGATACTGAGAATAGTTTGAAAGCATCTCGTACATAACGGTTTATTTTACTATAAAAATATAAAAACATAACACTATGTAGAATGAAATTAGGTGAGTAACTAACGAATTTAAAGTATGTATTATAATTACAACTAAACTCATTATAATAAAAGTCTCTAATGAATATTTTGAATCAATTGACAAACTTCATTAACTTAACTATACCAATTAACACTTCTTACCGTGTTATAAAACAAACTCATGTATACTAACTGCTTTATAACTGAGATGAATGTTGCTGTCAAATACATCTTTATAATTATTATTATAATTACTTACTCATTTACAATAAAGGCAGAGCTAAAGGTTATTAAGCTCAATAGGTAAATATAAAAATAGCTTAATTGTTAATGTGAAAACAAGACAGACAAATAAAATCATACAAAAATTATATACGTAATTGTATTAACAAAAAATTCATAAATAGAAACCGCTCATACCCGCACACGGAATAACAAACAAACTCATGCACTCAAACTATCATGGTGACGGTCATACGCATTCTTGAATGAGTTGATGGATGGTGCAACAAGAACAGAATATATGGATTCATTATGGAATTATATTAAATTATTAGCTATCGACTAAAATCATAGTAGTTGAAGGGTTTTTCTCAGTGTAGATGATCGCATGTTGTTATAATAATTAGTTTAGGAGATATTTAATATTTTAAGGTATTACGTAATAGTTATTTATGCAACAAGTGCAAAAAGTAAGCGTTTATTCCACGCGACGTGAAATTGTTAGATGACACTAAGTCTAGAAAAATGTGACGTCGATTTGAAGGTTTATGTTTGTCATGACGACAAAACGCTGTCGTAGAATGACAGATGAGTGCAATAAAGAACCACTTTTTCCACTAAATATAGTTCAATGATGTATTGTTTTTTGCATGAACGTAGAAAAATATTATTTAAAAACTTCAGAAGACAGGAAAATGTACAATGTGAAATCAATATTTATTTATCAAATTAGACTTTTCAATACAATAAAAAATGGATGAATATTGTAGAAGGATATAAAGAAACTCACTTGGGGCAACTTTAAGTATCTTTTTATATTACTAATTTGGCAGTGTATGTCTTAAGCAGATCATTCTAATTATATTTCGCTCTTCCTGTTTAATTTAATGTTAATAAAAATATATATTTGGCCGATGAATTATTTTATTTTTATTTTTACAGAAATGAATATATTTATATTAGTGAGGAGAAGAGAAGAGGAGTGTATTTACGTTTACATATACAGAAATACGCTCAAGTTATATAAACATTTTATCCCAAAGCAATAAAAATTTTAATTTTATTACAAACAGAAAATGACTGCTAATCCTGTAAGTTCAGCTAAGAGAAATTTAACTTAAATTTTTTGTCGATAAATTATCAATACGGATGCGCCCCTTAAGGTAGAAACCAAATTAAGTCTCTTACAAAATGGCAGATAAAATGGAACGTCAGAATTCGGGACATATATAGGTCACAGGGTGACAAATTATTCTGGATTTTCTGTTACACTTTTTAGTGACTGGGAAAGTATATTGTGGGAACTTTCGAAGATCCCGTAATGGAATTTTAGTTTACGAACTTTTATTTCTCGAAAAGTATTCGTATTTCTCAACTTTTACACCCTCAGATCATATGTTTTGTAAAAATACCAAATAGAGTACAAATACTGTAAAGCTAACAAAGCAAAACAAGAGCAAAGCATGAAATTTCGTTTTGTAAAAAAGTAATATCATTGATTTTATTCCATTTGCTTCATTTTTTTAAATAAAAATAAAGTATTTTTTTTAAATATAATATAATCATTATACAGGGTGGCCTGTTTTTCATGGTCATTCGCATCTGGGAAATCGTAAAATATATAAGGTGGCTCAAGTTTAATGTTGCGCTCTTTCATAGTCATTTAGGTAACCAAACAAATCTAAAATATATGCTGTTGTTGCTGTAATATTTTGAAAAAAAATCTAAAAAATTGTAATTTTGAAAATGCCCTCGGGCGTCATTATTTCAGAACCGAAAAAGCTGAAATATAGTACACAAGAATAATAAGATACGCACAAAATTCTATTCGTCGAAAGCAAGCTACTAGTTCCAGTTATTATTCAACTATTTTTTTCTTCTTACAGGCGCCACATTAAATCATGGCAGTAATGGATGGAAATTAAAAAAACAAAAAGGTCAATATGTAACACTACTCTTTTATTTGAAAAATAACCCATAAAATTACAAAAATTCAATAATTTAAATTAAACTTCTAGTTGAGCTTGGTATAAAACAAACATCAACAAGAATTTTGGCAGATTCGACATTTGCATGCTTTGTTCGTATTGTTGGAAAGCTATTTAAATATTTCAGGGATGGAAATGAAGAATGCTCTGATAATCTTCCATTACATTATACCTATAGGTATTAGAAATATTTCAGCAGGGCCTCATAATTCTACAACGGTGTCCCAATATTTAAAACGAGGCTTTCCAAATATTTGAATTGATACTCATATATGTCTGTTGCTTGGCTTCCACAGTCTTCATGTTTTAGTCCATTCATTTTTTTCTGTGGGGTTGCCCGAAAGATAAAATTTATTACAGTGCCTGTAAAAATATAGAAGACCAATGCGACAGAGTTTTTGCTGCTTTTAGGTCCATTTCACAAAGTATTCAAAACACTGTGGGCAACATTAGATTAAGCTTAGATTTGTGTACAAGAAAATCGCTTTGAAGTATTTATGTAGGATTTGTAAAATATTTCTGTATTTTTCTGGTAAATATTAATTTTTGTTTTACGTCAAGAAAAACTAGATTTTTATTTGATTTGAATTTCTGTAATTTTATTTGTTAGTCTTCAAATAAAATATTGACCTGTTCCTAATTTTATTCTCTATCTGTTACTGTCGAGACCCAATATAACGTCTATAAGAAGTAAATTGAATATTGCATAACTGAAAATAGTGGCCGTAAAAAATTCTTATGAACGTAAATCGATTTGTTCTTATTACTTTGTACCAAGTTTCACCCCTTTCAGTTGTGAAATAATTACCTACGCTAAAATCGATATTTTCATTTTTTTACAATATTTTAGCAATGGCGTATCTGGGATTTGTTTGGTTTATGGTCATAGAAAAAAGCAACTTTTTTCCAATTTGAGCCACCCTGTATATTTTACCGTTTCCTAGATGCCAGTGAACCATAAAAAACGAAGTACCCTATGTAATAAACTTGGGCATTATACAAAATTTAAATTTACATATTTTTCATAAACTGAGTACTTAGTAAACAGAAAACGAAACAAAAAATTTTGCATATTATAGACACTACAAAATTTCTGACTTTTGGTGCAAAAATATACAGTTCGCGATATACTTGACTAATGTTCACGAAATATTTAATTGCGTTAATAAAGTTACATTGACTTACCAATAAATTACAATATATTCTATCAGGGAAGCTTACCTGAAACAATAAACAATTGATTAGTTTAAATAAAAGATATTAAATCGATGGATGTAACTAATTTTGGGCAGTTTTCAGGTCATTTTAATATTTAGTGTTTGTGGAGCTTTGAGAAGAGATGAGCTACTAAACTATCGATGATATAGAAGACAAAGACTCAATTATTATAATAATTCCCGATGAAGCTATACCACAAATATTGTGCTTTACGTCAGGCAGTTATTACAAGTCAAAGGATTTTTTGTAGAGTATGTCTGGGAAAAATGTGTTAAACAAGTCCTCCACTTTTTCAGCCCACTGGCAGGGGCCGATAATACCACAATTAAACAACATGGGGGTGGCGTTTTAGTACGGTAGCGGAGACATACAGTATGCGCCAAAAGTATGGAATAAATTCAATAAAAACGAAACAATTATTTTTTGGAAAAAATCCTCGAACAGGTCGATTTTTAATTTAAAAAATACATATTTTAGCGTAAAATGCGATTTTCAAATGTCATTTGTTTTCGAGTAATGACGTCATCGATTTTTTTTTAAATGGCAACACCATATTTATTTCCTTGATTCTGAAAGATCGTTTAATTCTCTATCAGACAGTACTAAAATTTTGCCCTCTTACATAGGAAAGTTTTCGAGTAAATGACGATTGAATGTTAGAAAACGTAAATCAATTAAAATAAAGCAAAAACGTTATCAAGTTTAGTTTTTCGAATTCCATAGTTTTTATGGATCACGTAGGTGAAAATCTTTGCAAAGTGTCATTGTCACACCGACTTTCTAATAAGTATTGTAAGCGACATAGAAATTATTATTCAATTTAAAGTATTATGGCACATTTAACTGTTACTCAAAGAATTGAAATTTTAATTCTTATCGGATGCGGGAATATGACTAGAACTCAGCAAGAAGTTTGCGATTTATTTAATGAAAAATATCCAGATCGCCCTATCAGCCAATCAACAGTCAGTAAGGTAGAGTCTAAATTTAGAGAAACTGGCAATGTTGTAAATATTCCAAAACCTGGACGTCCAAGCATTAATGAAAATCAGAAACAGAACATTTTGATAAGTATGGTGGATAATCCTCATAATTCTTCACGATTGGTTGCATTAAACA
This sequence comes from Monochamus saltuarius, assembly GCA_025584915.1. Lineage (NCBI taxonomy): Eukaryota > Metazoa > Arthropoda > Insecta > Coleoptera > Cerambycidae > Monochamus > Monochamus saltuarius. The sequence continues at coordinate 2,497,162 of CM046725.1, forward strand.
ATGACACTAGTCAGAGCACAGTGCTACGTATCTTGAGGAAGGAAAAATATCATCCCTACAAAATTCAACTTGTGCAGGAACTCAATGAAGATGATCCCGATCGCCGCTTACACTTTTGCGAAGTTCTAATGGATTTATGTTAAGAAAATAGAAATTTACACCAGCAAATACTTTTTTCAGATGAGGCCACATTTTGTCTAAATGGTACAGTAAACCGTCAAACTTGCACATATTGGAGTCGGGAAAATCCTCATTGGATGGCACAGGCCCAACACCCTCAGAAATTAAATGTGTGGGCTGGAATAGTTGACGACAGAATAGTAGGGCCTTTCTTCTTTGAAGGAACCTTTACAGGACAAAGATATTTAGAGTTTCTAGAAAATGACCTTGTTCCAGCCCTTGCAGTAATTTTTCCTAACGATAATGACCCTGACATTCCTGACGATACCATATGGTTTCAGCAAGACGATGCACCTCCGCACTATGCGCGCCCTGTACGAGATTTTTTGGACAACTGTTTTCCTAAGAGGTGGATCGGCAGACGCGGACCGATAGAATGGCCTGCAAGATCGCCAGATCTTACACTTCTTGACTATTTTTTATGGGGATACTTGAAGTCAAAAGTGTACATTAATAAACCACGTAATTTAGAAGAACTTCAAAATCGCATTCGGGACGAAATACGCAGTTACCCCAGAAATCATTCATAATGTGCAAGAAGAATTTCTTCGCAGACTTGCGCATTGTCAAGAAGTTGGTGGATGGCAATTCGAACATTTAATTTAAGTATAAAATTTAATCAATTGTATTTTATTTTACATACCTCAGAATTGTTTCTTTTTTATGGATAAAATTTACGTTTTCTAACATTCAATCGTCATTTACTCGAAAACTTTCCTATGTAAGAGGGCAAAATTTTAGTACTGTCTGATAGAGAATTAAACGATCTTTCAGAATCAAGGAAAAAATATGGTGTGGCGATTTAAAAAAAAATCGATGACGTCATTACTCGAAAACAAATGACATTTGAAAATCGCATTTTACGCTAAAATATGTATTTTTTAAATTAAAAATCGACCTGTTCGAGGATTTTTCCCAAAAAATAATTATTTCGTTTTTATTGAAATAATTCTATACTTTTGGCGCATACTGTATATAGAAAATTCTATGCAGAATAGAATTTCAATCGCAAATAAATTGTTAACATCTTCAGCAGAGCCTACGGAACTTGCCAATAATATGACGTGCGCAGTAAACTTAAATAGTTACAGCAGCCTCATTGAACATCTATAACCAAAAGCTACGATAACTGACAACAATTGATCTGGAATAAATATAACTCACTGCAATATCGCCGCTTTTAATTTACATGTAATGCAAAATAAATTGTAATCGTCCTGTGGTACTGAAATTACTTAAAATGTATGGAATGAAAATGTCGATTTTTGATGACAGTTTTCGAAAACAATTTGCTGAAAGTAGTCAATTTCTATTAATGGCTAAACGCATTTATCTCAGCTCCCGTTTTCACCAGTGCTAATTACTTATACCTACTAATCATTAATATTACCAATAATTGTTAATGTCTTCTTAATATATTGTGTATAATTACAGACTCGAATTTTTAATAACTTTATATAAAACACCTCATACAAAGTATATATTCAAATTTTCAACACGGGTTTTATACACATTTCTAATCACACCATTTTAGAATTTTTTCGCAATTACCTTTCAATAGTACAAATAAACATCCTCCAAATAAATTGCTCGGCAGTAATCAGTTCATTTGCTACTCAACGTGTGTATTCACATACTATATATCTCATGAAGTCGACATATTTCACGTACCTACTCTATTTTGAAAGATTTATTCGTTAGGAAACATTCGGACAAGTGTTGCTTTTTTAACAAATTCGCAAAAGTTAATTCACTTGAAACGAAAAACATTAGGAAAGCAGATAAGTAGACTAAACACTGCAGAATAGGAATGTTTCAGCTAATGTAGAGAATATTAAATAGAATAAAATAATGTTTAGATTTCAAGTTTTGTATCTATTGTTTAACAGATAAGTTCACCATTTTGTAGTATATTTGAGAAAGTATACTAAATAGTTTCAGGATTCGCGCACTTCCCCTTATCATACCATAAGAAAACTCGATCTGTACTTACATATTGGGGACGCAATGATAAATACTGCTTCACCAAACGCACATAACTAATTTCATCAAAGTATTTGGGTATATTTAATTATGAAGGGTTTTGTAGAAGATATACGACTCCATATACTTAGTAGCAATATTTCACGTATCTACTCATACATAATATATTAAACAATATTATATTTCTACACTAATAAATTAGTGTAAATATATTCCATGCTGTAATATTTGATAAATTAATACAAAATGAATTATTTGGTTTTAATTACCAATTTGGTTAGTGCAATTAAATATTGATTTGGGACTTATTATGACTTTGGATTTAGAACGCATATTCAGATTAATGTCATATGTTGTGGAAAAATCATTGCAAAATTTGTTAGGCAAATGGTGTATTTCAGGTCAGCTAAAATTTTAAATGCTTTTTACTGGTCACCGCAACATTTATATCAACGATATAAAATTGTTTTTATCTCCAATAATTATTTATTTTACTTCAGCGATCGTAAATCTGTTATTTAAACTGACGGCTGTCATCACAAATTGGTTTAAAATTTAAAAAAACAGCGGTAGCAACAGCAATGGTACATCAGGAAATTATTTTATTGGGAGAAGTCTCAAATTGATGATATAGAAATTAATGTTCCAACATATTTCGATTGATAGAAACAACTGATTTCAAAATAAAATAACGAAATCTAGTGTCAACTAAAATAAATCCACTGGGAATAGTTGCCATAAAGATAGATAAAAATTTACAAATATTATTATTATTTATTATTTTGATGTTAGTTTCAAAGTTTTATTACTATTATTATTATTACTGTTATTATTATTTTGAATAAGAAAGCCATATTTTTCCAAACGCCAAATTTGAATCAACTTCGCTGTAACTAGTAAATTATTGTATATATTCCATTGCAGTTCTGATCTCTTTTATTTTGGTAATTTGATATAGGTTTAACAAGGTAACAACAGGCAACATGATGCTAAGCGCACTGTAGAGACATGGAGCATGCGGATACTTTTCTAGTACTGCCGTAGTTAAGAGTTTATATAATGTAGTTTAGAAAAAAGAATTACAAGTCGACTCATTAATGGAATAAAAAAAATGAGAATTCAACATTAATATTATGGTTAACACGTACTTTTAACCCGAAAAACTGACCTCCACAATTACACCCTGCGTAGAAAATTTTTTGATACAACTTTTTATTGTAGCAAAGAGGAATATCTATAAATTCAACATAGCGTTGAAATTATACATTCACCATTAATCATGTCTTAGTAATTATGTTATCTAAATAAGTCTTATATCAAAACAAATTTTACTTTAATACCTAACGTATCCATGCAACGGAATCTTAAATAGAACTTGAACTATTGGATTATTCTTGATACTAAATCAATACCATATCATTATTCCAATCTCACTACTTGAAAAATGCTGAGTAAGATTTAGATCGAGTTCGTATATTGGAATACCTACCTGCATATTTTCAAGAACCTTTCGAAAAATGCATAAACAGGTATTTCGTCTTATCTGACATGGTTTGTTAGATCAGAAAGTAATTGGCAGAGCATATTCTCTAGTCTCTATGAATAATATCGATACCATCTTGAGGACATGAAATGTACAAGATGTAGGGGAGAACGGTGTCGCTTGAATCATGATGTCATCTGAGACAAGCGTACTTATGATAACATGTGACTTATGTAAAAAGATTAACTTTATAGTTCTTCTTTGTCAGTCATTGGTTATGCTCAGTGCATTCTATATTTTCGATTATAAGTACAGGGTCTTCCAATGATGATATATATTTTTTTTCATTTTCATCTAGTGACCAATTTTGCAGTAATAACGGTGTGATATTTGGCAATTATCTATCCAACAACGCACACAATTTGTGTATTTAACACTGCTTTAAATGTTTACTGGCGAATAACCTATTTTTTGGACTCTTGACTGGGTGGTTTGTACCTTAAATACGTTTGCTTACAATGTATTGGAAGGATCATTGAATACATATGCTTGCAACGCTTGATGAGACCTACTGAAAAAAACCTTCTCAGATTATTTTGGCGAAATTAGTAGTGGATTTTAAGTGCTTCAATTTTCAAATTTTCAGAGTTCCGTGCATGGTAGCCTGTTTGAGGTATGGTATAAGAATAGGCTTTTGTCTACTTTGATTTGTGTTGCTAATTGCTGCACCCGGCTACCCACAGCAAAAAAGATACATTTCTCTTTTCGACAAAAACGCTACAGGCCTAACAAAGTAATTGTAGGACTGAAACATCAATTTATTTGATATAGATATAATTTTTTCTATTTATGCACACATTCAGTTAAATGTCTGACTGTGGAAAATGCAAAAGAGACAAATCTGACTCCTTAGCTGGTTGGGAATTTATCCGAAAATTATTTTAAACTATATATAAAACTGTAACTGCGAAATTAGTACCTAATTTTCACAGTGTAGAGAACCGCGTAAAGAATCTTAAGAAGTTATAAATAAGTTAATCAGTGAAGATCGTGTTGATATGTTCCAAAAATGGGGTCAACTATAAAATATTTTACGAATTCCATGATGATATAATAAGTTATTAATAATATTCTGTCTGCGATGGAATCATTATTTAGATAATATGTTATATGATTAAGCCAAAGCCTACTTTGATGCTAGAGAATGTTAGTCAATCAAACAATGTCACCAAATCTGATGTGTTATATTGACACTACTAATAAAAATAGAAATATCTCAAACGTCATGAGGGCTAAGAATGAATCTCTTGTGGTCCTGATGAGGAACCAGTCAAGTTCAAAGAAATTTCTGAGAGCAAATATGACATCAAACCTTCATTCAAAGATACGAGAAGTTAATATTACTGAAAATAAAAAATAGAAAATTCTACGCTTCTTAAATATTTGTAGATCATATTTTTTAGATGGTAGGTGTAAGATATTTTCGTGCAAACAACAACTTAGGAATAAAAGGTTGTATCAGGTATTCTTGCAGGTTGACATTAGTACTTATCACAGAATTTTGGGAAATCGGCTGTGATACTTACTAGATTGAGAGGCAGAAATTTATGCCATGAAGATCTGGATAGAATCTCACCCAACAAGGTTATTGGCTTCATAAAGAAGCTAAACCTGCTGGATGAAGTGTAACAAGTATGTGAGCCACAATAGATCACAGGGTCGCAGTGGAGGGCTAGCTTTTGGCCCACTCACTTAGAACTTAGAACTTACTATATTGAGATTGTCCAATATATTGTGCTGTAGAACTAAGGTGATGTTACAAATGTTGTGTATAAAAAAACACTTAAGCTTAAATATATTCTTAATACAAAATAACAATCAGTCATATTGCTTGTGAAAGTTCTTTGTAATCTGACGGTACCTCTGACTCCAATAACTCAGTTTAATCTACATTTTCTTTATATAATGTATGCGAGGTGCGTAAAAAAAAGCATCTTTGTAGCTCTGTTAAAATTTGGAACACAATATTTCTCACCCTCTACACTTTTTGTTACAATCAGCTCCACTAACAGGATTGAAATACAAGTAACTAAACGGTCTATCATATTCCTTTCGAATATGTGTTATTTATTTAAAAATACTTTATTTCGTCGCAAACGTTTGACCTTTCAAACGGAACAAACATGCTTGAAACTTTTCTTCAAAATTTATTCTTATAGCAAGTGAACCAAACACTTACCTAATATATTTTACAAACTTATGTTACAAGATAGCTGGCATATCTACAATATATCCTAATGCAGATAATCATGTCAGTTCAATAATATTTATATTATGAACTCCTGAAAAACGAAGGAAACTAAATAAAAATAAGTCGTTGAGTATATACAGTAAGACAGGTCAAAAACATGGATATTTTCAGTTTTTCCACTCACATGCCTTATTTTTATGACATCGTTGATGAACATAATTACTATTAAAATATTTATTTTGCAGAATATACAAATCAAATATATAAGAAATAACAAGATAATATTTTTCTTGTGTTATTGATACAAAATGAGCTGATGAAATAAAAAGGCCACCAAAAAATATAATAGAAAAATTTACCTAAGGTGACTGCCCTTTTAAACAATTTTACGAAAACTAGTTCCTATATTCGCATATACAACATGCAACATGGGTTTCAAACTTATACAGAGCTTACTTTTGAGCTTTAGAACTTTTATTAGAGATTTTTGTTTTCTGTATTACTTCCCGATTAAAAGTTATAAGTAATATCGTCTTACAGAATCTGAAAAGAAATACCACCTACAAATCACAGCGGTGGAAGGATCAAGCAGTCGTTGAAAAATAGTAGAATGTTTGTTGTTTAAAGTACATAAATGTCATTAGGAATAAATAAAAGGATATAACTCGATAATTCTTTAGTGCAGTTAAAACAAAAAGTAACGATAATAATAAGTAAACTTAAAAAATGAGGCAAACGCCCTCATATTACATACATATTACAATCTCTATATGACCTCCTCTCTCATTTCAAGGCAGATATCCAATCTTCGCTTGACTTATTTGTAGGATGCGTTCATTACCAGCGTTTGTGTTTTTTTTTCAAATGATTAATATCTCGTGATGGTGTTTTGTAAACCTTATTTTTTTAAATTTCCTTAAAAAAATCCAGGGGTGTTAGATATGGTGACTTGGTCCACTGAATAGGTCCATTAATTCCAATCCATTTTTCTGGGAAAGTATTGTCTAAATATTGTTGCACAATCTTCGTCAGGCTGAAACCATAGGTTTCTTCTTAGCTGCAAAGACACATTCTCCAGAAGTGCAGGAAGTTCTTCCTGTAGGAATTTAGGTAACTGACGCTGTTAAATATATGTTCATAACAATAAGGACAAATCAAATACCTACCAATGATGCAGCACCATACATTTACTCCAAAATGGCCTTAGTTTTGAACTGGCTTTACAATGTGGAAATTTTCAATGGACTAGTAGTGTTCGTCGCGCCTGTTTGGTAAACCATTACTGACAAACCGATTTTCGCCCAGCTAAAAAATGTGCCGAAAAAGGATCTGATGCCTTCATAAATTTTTCACAATATTTTATCAAAAAACACGTTTCAGTTTTCTGATATCTCCTAGGGTAGCAAAGTTACAGCGGAATTTTTATGTGATCACAGTGTACATACAAACATTAGCTCTACAAAGGCTATAAAGGCCTGTATTTTAAGCTACACCCTGTATAAAACTTTCCATATTTGGAAACGTGGTTTTTATATAAATATTAACAACGTGTATATTGAAACATGAAAAATTAATTGAAATGCATTTTATAAATTAATATTGTAGGTAGGTATATTCAACACGAGATTAAAAAATACGTATTCCGTTGAAAAAAAAAATTGGTTATAATTGCAATGGATTACTTTTTAATTAACTGGGAGTTCATTTATGTAGCCTGAAGTACCTACGGGTATTTATTAATCTCGCAGATAAAATAAATTCTACTCGTTTAATCATTATATACAGAGCAAGTTAATAACAGAGATAAAATACGTTTGTGGAAAACCCAATAAAACTAAAATAATATTAACATTGACATGTATTTCCGATTTTACAGGCAATAAAACCGAAGGTTAAATAAATACTAACTACATTTTAGTTCAAAGCCTGCAGTTACTGTTTATACTCGTATGATTTTCATTGCACACATAATTTATCTTAACCGGGTTTTATTGTTGTTTGTCTTCACTAATACGTTGTAAACCTTTTAAATGTAATATTCTTCAATAATTGAGTTCTATTAGTTTATATTGTGTTACAAGAAACTGCCATGTCGTTTACTTATACCATGAATTATTTTATTTTTTTTTTGTAGCAAACCGATTTTCAAAATACCAAACATGAGTATAATAAAATATGATATACATCCCATTCCGTGTAAAAATAGCTTCGTCTATAACTAGCACGTCACTTGTAAATCTGGGATTTTAAGCATTTTGTTGCAGCAGCCATTCACAAAATCTAATTCGTAAAGGATAATCCCTTAATATTAATGCTTAAACACGCTATACATGGTACTGATACAGATGAACGTCGTGTATGATACGTCACACTGTTGATTGGGATATTCCTTGTATTTGTTGAACCATTTGCCTAGTACTTATTCGGACATTTATATCAACAATTTGTAAAATGTGTTGCTCAGCTGCTGCAATACGTCGTGGTCGCGTCCATTTTTGACACTTAAAAACTAATGTAAACACTATCGTAAAGATGGTAATACTACTATCGGAAACTATAAATATTTTACAAAATATTTTTCTACAATAATAACTCCATTTTCCATGACGCATTTATTTCCAAATTTTTTTGGATAAGTTGTATACTTACTAAGCCCAGTTCCGCTGGCTTCTAACTCTCCTATACTTCTAACTTTCCTATACTTCCCAAATGTCTTGTATTGGTCCTTTTTATTTATTTTATTCATATATAGTATGATATAATTCGAAATATTAGTATGCAATGACTGCAATGTTGACAAAATACTGGAAGCGGAAACATTGTAAAGAATCCATTACATAGCTAGAGTGATCACTATAAAGTCGTACAATTAATAATAATAAATTTCAGTTTTAGTTGCAATTATAGTCATTAAAGTCATATTTCGTCTTGTGATTTAAAGACAAAATGAGCATTGGTTATTATTTTCCTTTTTCGACTGTTTTCAAGGAAAAAGAAACTTAATTTTCTGATATCCGCATTACAGAAGTAAAAAGTTGTTTCTAGTTTCATTGTAATAAGTGAGTAGTATTAGTGCGCTTTTGAAGAGTTTTGCCAAATGCAAAAGTATACATACCTACTGGATATTATAAACGCAGTCATTTTCAGATCACCATAAACTAAAACGATATGCATCAACTCCGAGTCACTATACACGTAGGCAGACCATTTTTGACACTTGAACAACTAATGTAAATACTCGCCTTACAAATACGATAACATCTACTATAAGTAATGGGATTTTAATATTCGGAATCACCTGGGTTAGAGACCCAACGATGTAAGGGTTGAAAATACTGCAACTTCAATAATTTTTTACCCGGAAATTATGAGGATTTTACAAATATTTTTTACGATATTGACTTCATTTCATGACGCATCTATTCCCATTTTTTTTTGGTTACGGTATGAATCACCCTGTATATCGTAAGTATAGAGAGAGGAGTATCATCATTTATTGCTTCTAGCATAAAATTCATAAGAACCAAAAAATATGTGGGTACCAAGATGTTGGCTACATTTTTTTTATATTATGTGAACTCACGCAATAGCACGTGAAGTAAAAAGAACGTGGATTATTTTAATTGACTCTGGTGAAATAAATATGTACCTTCAAAAACCTTTGACAGTGATTGCTAGACGTTTGTTGTTGAAAGTACATAATTAATTTTAGCATTGTCCGAACATTTTCATTAATTGGCTCTTTGTCAAAGGTAAAAACATGAGAAGTCAATAAAATTTAAAGTTGTTTTCTTAAAAAGAAAACGAAATTCATTAATATATACATTTAGTAACAGCAGTTATCTTTCATTTGCCTATAAAATATAAACAGTTATACATTTCAACCCGCATTTCTGATTTCAGTTCATCATTCGTATGCATTCTTTTTGTACTTTATCTGGAGTCGTGTCGACAAATAGAACACGATTCTCTGCTCCTGATATTGAAGGATTAGGGTAAAAAAGGGTCCAAGTTAACAGAATAAACCAAATCCCAAACTCACAGTGCTTGTTTGTCTTCTATTCAAACAACGTCGACGCTTTAAGTGCTCAAGTATAAAATCCGTTTTTCCTTTTCCGACAAGCAGCGGTGAAAAGAGGGATATTAAAAAGTGTTAAAGAGGAATCATTTGGCGCAAAAATCAAATTATAAGGGTCTTTGAACAAACCAACACTCATCCAATAGAAACTTATTGTTTTGTCAGTTTACGGCGATTCATAATTTTCAGCAAAATTGGTACATCTTTACATTAGATGTCGTAAAATATTTTAAATACTATACATTTTTTTAAGTAGGTACATGCATTAATGCATGAAATACAAAGTGATCAAGTGTTAGCACTTGATCCAACAGACATATATTGCTCTTGCAAATAAACTTCCAAAATTACTCGAAGTGGTATTTCTTTCAATATATCAGTGAAATTGATGGTATATTTACCTATAGAATTCTATTTGTGGGATTTCGTAAAGACAACGTCATAGTGATATAAATTGTTCAAGATGTCGGATGGTTCGTTTTCTTTAGATGATGACAATCTTTCATCATCGTAATACAGCCGGGCAGTACATTATGCAACCTCTCTTAATTTAGAAAAAAAAAAAAACAAGATAAAACTATCTATGGTTTAGACTACTGTTCATTTCAAGTTTTAGAAGTGGAAGATGAGGATGATGAAGTCACACTTGATATTGAAATACATTTGTCCTTAAGAATTTATATATTTTGCTGATAATTTGAAAATTTAGTGTTAATTGTAAATACTAGACCGTGTAATACTTATTTACAATATAAATGTTGTAAAAATTCATATTACTACAGTCGAGTTTGATGAAACATCGAGTGTAGGAATATGAATTGACAGAACAAGAACAGAACAGAAAAAGTACCTGCTATTAAGTTTACGGATCAAGTTTTTTATGTTACCTTTCACTTTCCGTTACTGTTAAAACTTTGTCAAGCAAAACCATAAATATAAAAATCGCTTTTCAAAATGTGTCATTCTTATAGTAGTTTTCCTTTTGGTATACAGGCAGCGGAAACGGAGCGATATCAAGTCTAGTTGCGACGAAAACCAAGGCGCGGTATGAGTTGGAGTACCAAAAGTGTGAAGATTGGTGCAAAGCTAACAAGATAAAGTAAGTAAAGGAGGTGTCTGAGAAAATCCTGTTGGCTAATTTTTTCCAGAAAGCAATGCTCCCAGAAGCCATTTACTCAATGTTGAGCACTTTTATTTCAGTTAACAAAAATCAAGATACAAGCAGACTTTGTTAACTAATCGCATTTTTGAAAAGAAGTTCAGAGGGTTACAAGACCAAAAAGTCCAGAATTTTTACAAAGGAGGAAGTATATAAGTACTACAGATGATGAAACATATTTACTCCTGAAGGTAGGTAGCTATGATAATCGGCATTTTTGCGACAACAAAAATTGTCCAAGAATTTGTTATAACGGAATGAAATGTGGTAGGTACCAACTGTCTAATTATTTTAAGAAAATAAGCTGAACCTCCTCCTAATACAATTCAAAGACCGTTTTTTGTATTCTACTGACAAGAAGAATGTACCTCCCAGCCTATCGAAGTTTTGGAAACATTCCAAAAACGATTGCAACAAACTTCGGATTGAAGAATACCCAAGAATAAATAGCACATTGATTTAGTATCACCTCAGTCACCACACCATTCTGGATGATGGCGGTGCAGATATGTAGATGTTAAAGCATCATGGCCGGAAATCTTTTTCTACAGCAGAAGGCTATGTATTCTTTAAGAATAAGAAACAGATAGCAAAGGAGATCAAACACTAAACTTAAACAACTTCATCACATCTAGTTCTGGTCTACAAATTTCTAATAGTATTATTAATGTATATAATAAACCTAAGGTTTTATAGTAATTGTTTTAATAATATATATATCAGTCTTCTAGAAAGCAAGGTTTTTTAGCGGAAAAATATTAATAAAAACGGCACTAGTGCTGTAATGGAACTATTTATAGAACTCTAAACTTCATATTAATAAATTAAAGTAGATAAAGCTTTTTCAGTTTTTGTAATTTGGATTTATAATTCATGTAGTATGTCTGTGAGGTGTGGGTCATCAGGGACTTATATACAATTTTAGGAGTTATGGGGACATTACATTAAGTGTCCTCAGTGATCAACCTTCGTCAACTCTGATGGTTATATATCTCACTGAAACAGACCACTTAACTTGATTTGGAGAAGGAATATATCTTTTTAAGGTTGCGGTTTTAATGTATGTATTGCAGTACCTATATTTAAACAATAGCAGCAGCAGTTGAAAACTGTTTGGAAATTATCAGAAATGTCCATCCAACTATTTATTGCGTCAAATTCAATGGTAACGCGTTCTCAACTTAACTGGTCGAATATTTCTGACAGTTTCTAAACCATTTTCAACTGCTGCAAACACAAGCCTAATGAGTCGGTAAATTTATACAGGGTGTCCGGAATATGAGTGCCTTTATTTTGCTGTATGATAAATTTCATTAAACAAAAAATAAAATTTAATTAAACAATCTTTCTTTACTGTATTAGAGAGGTATTTTAAGCTAATATATATCAAATCTCCTATAATTCCTATCAATGAAGTCATATGTATGCTCTCTGATACCAAACATCTAGGTATGCTAATTAAAAATTCTACAGACAAAGCTCTATTCAATAATTATCTAAAGAAAAAAAATTATCTAGCTAAATTTACTAACCTGGTTTAATAAAAAACATTCTATAAATATCTAAGTTCACTTTTGAAACTGTGGGAACTCGAAAATTCAGCCACAATAGGTGAGATCTGACCTATTTCGGCATTTTTAGGATTGCTTCTTCAGGTGGCCTCCTTTAAGTCAAATATCTAACTATAATATAATAATAATAATATCTCTACCCTTCATTATAATCATGAGGATTAGCCCAGAAGTCGAAGACTTGTGCGGGATATTATTATTAAGCAGGCCGCATTTGCGACCGATCCACTATAAAAATTATTATACCAATAAATTAAAATTATTTGAAATTAAATATCGAATCCAATAATAGTAAAAAAATGTTCGGATATCCTGTATATTATATGTTTACACATTTGAGCATCTCGTTTTTGATGGCGGAACGCAAAAAAAGGATAAAAATCGTTAATTGAAAAGGAACCACTTTATTATTCTATATTAAGATCACCAAAGTATGCAATAAAATCATTTAGTCTCTTTTTATAAGTGATATTTGCAAAACCAACCTAAGGTAATGTGAAATGTAGCATATCTTAAGCTAAAATAACTCACCTCATTTAATATTAGTTTCACATAATTATTAGTACTTACATAATATCATAGACAACCACAATACCAATATTTCTTATAATATTAATAGAATTTTTGGAATAAACCCAATTCTAGTAATGGAACGTAATATGAAGGTATACATTTTGGCATTATTTTATGCCAGAATAATTAAAATATATAATATATTCAAAAGCTCTATCTAATATATAAGTGCATATATTTTTAGAATTTTATGTTTGTTCCGTATTTTAAATTTAAATTATTTTAACTAGTTTCAGATTTAATTACAGATTCACCTTTATGTCGAGCTAGCGTGAGTGAGACCATGCGCATTAGACGCAAGCGCATACACACTTAGGAACTGCAACATCCATTGCTGTCAAATCTCAAAATTTAATAGGACAGTGGGGAATTTATTAGTAGAAAGCAAAGTTTCAGACCAACCGTGAGATACTTTTACACAAAAACACTCTGAATTATTATTAAACAGTAAAACAAATAGCATTGTACCTACACTAAATATCACTTTAAAAATTATTATTAAATAAAACACAATACTGTACTATACAAATTTTATATTGATTCTAATAAAATCAAATACCTTATGTAGAATGTCACAGTACCATCTCGTAAACTAATAAACTGATAATAAAAATACATGTAATACACTTATGTTATACATTAATCATTAATTGTAGAAATACTAAGTTCAGTCGCATCACGATGGCAACATTGAAATAAAACATTGCTGCCAGTGCGATTGTCCTGGAGAAGTTACAGAGAAAAAAGAAAAACAAACGTTCGTTATGGGCTCTGGAGTAGATTTTGAGACGTGAAGAATTAGATGTTTATAATCAATTAATGTTCGAATGCAGTGGTGAAGACCCAGCGCAATTTTCAAATTTTTTGATGAAGATGAAACAGTAAACAGGCAATATACCAAACCAGTTTACATATAATATGACATACCATTGTAGTTAGTTTACCTAAATATGATTAATACACTAGTTTCGCCAAGTGACACAGATAGCATTAATTATGAGGAATACTATTTAGTTGTATTTTCTGTTGATCCTTACATCTTTTTCGGAGCGGATTCGATATGCAGTTTTCATTTGGTTAGTTTAATAGGAAACGTCGCTAAAATTGTACTACTACGGTGCTTGCGAGAATAATTCAAACATATTGAATGATAGATGTCAAGTAGTGTTATGCATTGCTGCTGTATTAAATTTGGCAAGAGCTGTAATGGCTTACGGAATTTAAAAGTTAAGCTCCGTTTATATGCTAAAGACAGTACGGATTTTAAAGGGCTCTAGAGCTCCAAATAATAAAATTTAGGGGAAAAAATATGGGTCAAATTGTTTCTCAAATTAATTATGTACCCAGTTGTTTTTGTAGTATTTCGTTTCTAAATCGTACTGTGTATAAAATATAGATATATGTATTGTTTTAACTATACTAATGAACTAGGAGTACAAACAAACAAACAAGAAAAAATAAGCCGGCTTTGTGACAGATTCTATCAAAAGTCAATCAATATATATCTTTTTACCCATTGTTGACACAAATTAAATTTCTGTCCAACATAAATATCTTGCAATTAATGTCAGATGAAAACGTACCTTAACATGATATGTAATAAAGTGATTCTATCAAAGAATTTTCCATTGCAGTTATGCTCCCTGCTACTTAATTAGTTCCAAAGGGTTGGTTTAAAAGTGTAGCAACGTCGGGTACTGTCCAGTGCCGGCGCAAAAGGTTGAAGACAGTTAAAGAGCAAATAACGTGTCAACTATTAATATCATAAAAAACAATAATTTCAGATCAATGTTCTGGCCAACACATAGTATTACTCGTAAAAAACTGACCTCCACTTAATGTAACACCCTGTACAAAAACCAATCCGTAAGCACCTAATGAACTTTTAAGCAACTGTTTAGTTTTTCAAAATCGCTACCTCGTACTTAAATCCATTCACAAAACAGCCGAAAAGAAATCGATAAAACTTGAAATATATTGGTCAATATGTATGTTTTTTGTTAAATTAACAATATGAGCAAGTGGCAGTCATTGACTCATTTACGAGAATAATCCTTTGAACTTTAACGTGACCGTGAGCAGGTAAACAAATGATAAACATAACTTGAAACTTATTTTCTTTATAATTTCGAGGGCATCGTAAAAGTGTGAGAAAATGACATATGTTTTGTGAAAGCTGTAAATTGCATAGTCCTTGCCAGTTTAAACAACTAAAAATATTTGTTTGCCAGCGAATTAGTAATTTTCACCAAACTGTCCAATATTTACATAATTTATTCCAGAAGTTTTCCCACTGAATATAAAAACTGTAGTTAAACAAATAAATGAGGATGTTATTTCAACTCATCCGTCAGGAACCGTACGGAAATAATTTGATTGTGCAAAACTTAAGCAAGCACTTAACAAAGGTTTTCTATCTCTAGCTTTAATTTTATTGTTATATATATTTATTTTGAACCATGCATTATTTTATTAAAACTCAGGATAATTCTGAAATAAATGTGTTCCTCCAAAATGGCAATAGTGCATAGTGGTATATATAGGGTGATTCAGCCATATACTCGCGTCAAGAATTCAGACGTCTTACGTCACGACTGACGTTACACATTTGTTTTTATTGTCAACGTAATTTTCGATATTTGGTCGCGTTAAAAACAATCATTTTTTGCAATTTAGTGCAATATATAATGCAACCTTTTAGTGTAGTATACAGTTTTATTACTATCAGTTGCAGTTTCTTAAATATTTTAATGAAAATTTGTTATGTCATTTATTTTCGGCGGCAATTCAACTCGGTGTCGACCTGACGCGACGTTGCCAAATTTAAATATTTTCCTAAAGCACCTACTTATTATAATTAATGCTACCTATAAATTATTTTTTAAAAGTATGAAATTTATATATTAAATTTCAACATAAAAAATATTTAATATTGAAATTACAAAACTCCAACGGATCAAAATAAACAATTCACATTTCATTACATAAATAGTGAAATAAGATCCAATACTCACTAGGTTAAATTATTCAAAGCTGAATTTTTATGCAATTCAAGTGGGGTAAAGTGAAGAAGTGAAAGACTGCGGTTGTCCTCTGCTGAATAGAGCTGCGAAAAAAATTAAAAAAGAATGGGAATTGAGCATATCAACGTACGAGCTCAACTTGATTCAGCTTTCAATAATATAATGAATAGGTGACACAAAATAAGTATTTTTTAAATGTTTTATCCAAAATTATTTACTGTATAAAATTCTGCGCAGCTTTAGAACTTGCGTTACGAGGGCATGATGAATGAATTTTTCGTTTGAACTTGACAAAACGCGTAATGAATACCATAAAAATGCAACAATTTTAAAGGTACCTCAAAGAATATACAAAATGCATACATTTTATATTGCAAACATGAAATTTGTCATTAGAAAAAACTATCACTGCACTCACCAATCATGTTGCTATTATATGCATGTGGTCCTGGACTTCTATATAACTTCAATAATACTCGTACACCTCATAAAATAATTTGTAACGTACCAGGAGCGTCGTGTTACTGATTTTATAGGGTTTAAACTTTATTAAAGTATGGAATTTGCTCTGCATTTCTTACATATTTATGGAAAAGATATATTATGTTTTGTAAAAGGTAGTCCATCTCTTCTCGCATTACTATAAATATAGTACATTGGTTTCTATAAATTGACAATTTTATTTAGGAATAAAATACCTTCCAGCAGAAAACTTGAATTGGAGAATATTTACTAGCCTTTATTTGGAGGTAAGTACCTAATTCGTTATTTTGATGTTTTTTCCATAATTAATTATTTTATTTATTGACAACAAGTTTTAAATAAAAACGTCAAACTTATACTCAAAAATATAAACAATTTTGTTAAAGATGTTTTTTGTATTTACCAAATTAAAAAGTTATTATTACATTATTTTAATTTAATAATAATTTTTTAGGTTTAAATTTTATTATAATACCTACAGTGTTCGATCTATAACCCTTTCACGTCCTCTTCCTGTTCATTTACGTGACACTCCCTTCCATTAACTAATAAAGCAAGAGGGCGGAAACTGTGACTGGCATTAAATTCAATGCGATAATGATAATGTTTAATAATTAGCGACTGCTTTCGGTATTTTCGTAATGCTATTTACAGCTACATCTTTGAGATATTGAATCCAGTTACTGATAATATCATTTTTTTTAATTTAAGACTTAAATCTACTGAATAATCCTTTCTACGACGCATTATAATATTATATTGTAAAAATAACTCTAATATAAAAGCATGAATAACTAAAGAATCAATTATGTTATTGTAGCCTCTACGCCTTGAAATA
Organism: Monochamus saltuarius; assembly: GCA_025584915.1. NCBI lineage: Eukaryota > Metazoa > Arthropoda > Insecta > Coleoptera > Cerambycidae > Monochamus > Monochamus saltuarius. The sequence continues at coordinate 2,514,784 of CM046725.1, forward strand.
CTTCACGTAGAAAAGCAATGTATTGTCACTACTGGATTGCACAACAACTATACTTCAATAAATTCACAACTGTCAAATCTCTACTTTGACGATTGTTATCCGCGTTTGGCTACGGAACATAAACTAAACTCTGAAGACGAGACCGATCCTCTTATATACAGGGTGTATCTAAATAACACCGATAAAATGCAAGGGGCGATTCTCTGATGGAAAAGGGGTCTTTGATCTCTTCCATGTATATCAAGCTAAAGAAACCAAACTTCGTAACAATATCTGTGAATAAAACTACACTTTCTAAAATTTTTTCAACCCTGAAATATTTTTGTAAGGGGTTTAAATAATCAACCCGTATGGCATTTTTTCTTATAATTGTTTTCGATAAAAATGTTTCCTTTTGAAGAATATTTCTAAAAAGCCCCAATCATTTACTAACTTTTTGATCTCTTCTAGATCTAGTGGTCTGTTCTTTGCAATGAAATCCATAGAAATAAATGTCAGTGTCATTTATTGTTACTGTTGCTTACTATTTCTTGGCGTAGAAAATATTAGTTGTTTCAGAAGGATCTGACATCGTGTATTCCTATCTATTTTTATATATTGTGTGCACACCGTTCTGACGCTATACGGCGCCACGCCAGCCTAAGCCATGCGACGTGTCGCAAATCCTCTCTTGTTAGATTTTCATCGAATCGAGTGGTGTAATGTGGTGTTGCGTGCTAGCAGTGTGCACGAAAATATTGACAAAATTCTGTTATTTTAAAGATTTGCGAGCATGAATGTCTGTATAGTAAAAAGTGTAAAGAGAACAAATTATGAAAAGAGAAGCTTAGGCACAAATTACATGTTTCTCACAGCACATTGATAATGAAACAACATAAATTTTAACGACTTTAGCTGAATGGATTAGAGTACTTAGAGTACTTAAATGTATTCCTCGACTCACAATTTGAGTTTGACCTTCTTCTGATATGAAATATTCCTTAAATTGATCCTTGAATTGTCGAATGTAACGTAACGTGGTATCGCATGGCGTGGTAACAATGTGCACACAGAGTACATATACTCGCAATAAGAATTCAGACGACTTACGTCATACGAACAAATGAATAATTCATTATATTTTCATCAAAATATTTAAGAAACTGCAACTGATAGTAATAAAACTATATACTACACTAAAAGTTTGCATTATATTTTGCACTAAATTGCAAAAATGATTGTTTTTAACGCTACCAAATATCGAAAATTACGTTGACAATAAAAACAAATGTGTAACGTCAGCCGTGATGTAAGACGTCTGAATTCTTGACGCGAGATACCACACCAAGTCACGTGGTATATTGTGGCGTGGCGTGGCATCAGAGCAGTGTGCACGCGGCTTAAACCTGAATACATAATCATGAATAAGAATTCGATACCGCTTTTGTAAATAAATAGCTAATATTAATTAATATTCTCGTTTTTTTCCTATACAACGGGTTTCCATTGAACATGACTTTAGTCCATGAAAATATCTAAATTATACATTCTACTCCCATTTATGAGATCTATTAAACAAAAAAAGTTAAAATAAATCAAACAATAAATAACAAATAAATTACATGAGTAGCAATTTATTAAATTTATTAAATATATCTATTAAATATAATGAAGAGAAAACAACTATAAAAATTATATTGCCTTCAGCTTATTAAATTTGAGGCTATTTTCCAAAACACCTTGTTGCAATATACCATGTGTCATTTTGGTGATGCATATATTGGTATCATAGAAACTATAATAAATAAGAAAATGGAGAAAGTTTTAAACAGATCTGTTCTTATTTAATGACACTTGCAGATCGATCCTAGATCTTCAGGTTTTTGAGTTATTTTTTGTAAATAAGTAAGTGTGACGTTTTCGAAAAACATCTGTAACTTTTTTATTTAGCGGAATTTTTATAATATGAAAACACTTTTTCGAGGAATTTCCCTGCATATTTAGATTTTCATTACGACGTTTCGGTTGCTAGAAACCATTATCAACTTTTATTTGTCTCATGAACGCCGAAACCAAAACGTCGCAATGAAAATCTAAATAATCAGTGAAATTCCTCAAAAAAACTTGCTGTGAAAGTGTTTTCAGATTTTACAAATTCCTCTAAATAAAAAAGTTACAGGACGATTTTCGAAAAAGCCACATTTACTTTTTTTCAAAATAACTCAAAAACCTGAAGATCTAGGACCGGTCTGCACACTTTTCCCATTTAATCAGTGTCCTTACTATCTCTTATAATTTTCAAGATGCCAATACATGCATCACCAAAGTAGGATATAGTCTAAGAGCCAGTGGCCGGCAACCTATAAGTAAATGATTATACCTGAAATTTTGCACAGTGAGTCTCTTATACCTATCATTCATGAGGTGATGACTCGCTAAGCCCGGCGAGGCCGACCCAACTGTTACTCAGGTGCGAGAGGTATGAAAATTTGACCAACTTCGTTATTAAATTAACAAAGCTGCTGTTTGAAAATTTTTAAATTTCAGATCTGACAAATTAGGCATTTATTTTTATTATTTATTATATTTAGCAGCTTTTTATATTAAAATGATATAAGTAACAAATAACCTCTATTTCTGGTACAGGTTCTGAGATTTGGTGGTGTCGATTACAATGCTTGACATTTCTGACAGTTCTTTAACGTCAAAAATCAGATTTAGTCAAATACTTTGAAATTTATAATTTTTGCCAATTCCACAAGTGTCTGCCATGATCTTAGAAGCACGGTAATTGTCTGCCTTTGTTATTTTTATATAATAATAATTGTATATTTTAAAATTTTCAACCGGCAGCTTTGTTAATTTAATAACGAAGTTGATTACATTTTCATACTTCTCGCACCTTAGTAACTCTTGAGTCTGCCTCTGCGGTCTTAGCGAGTCCCCACATCATGAATGATAGGTATAAGAGACTCACTGTGCAAAATTTCAGGTATAATCATTTACTTATAGGTTGCCGGCCACTGGCTCTTAGACTAATACCCAATATAATGTTTTTATGTAGTGTAACATTACACAAAATTAAGAATGACAGAAAATACAAAGTAAATTAGGCATATCACAACTTTTTTTCAAAGTGAGATTTAATAAAAATTTTATTATTTCTTAATTTGTCACCCTGTACTATGTCCTATTCCTTTTACTAACAAAATTGGATGATACAAACCAAGATTAGATGAAATATGCATTACAGCATTCACTAAAGCCGTAGAGATAAAAATTAATGATTAGCGCTACTCTTACTATCATATCAAATCATTTGTTAATATTACCACAGGCAATTTTGTTATTGTTTTCGAAAAAATTACTTACAAAATGGCTGCCCAATATATAGCTTAAGTCTACTAATGGTCAAGTTTTTTCTCCTCTCCCCGATTTTTTTCTGAAAACAAATGTTAAATGAGTTAAGTTATAAAATTTGCTCGAGCATTTTTCGAGGAGTGAAAAAAAGCTTGAAAAAATCTAATTACCATCGTTTGTCTACTACTACCAAATTATATTTATTGCCTGTCCGTCCGCCTAAAATAATTGAGGGATAAACAATTTCTAGTTTTTAAATTAGATACTTATTCCTGCCTTTTACTTTAAAATCTAGGTATATACAAGGTAACTAATTTAGTTGTTCATATGATAATCTTGAATAATGTTTAGTTTTTCCCGACTTTCACTAGAAAAATTCAATTTCATGGAAACCATTTCTTCTCTTTTATTAATATAAGAATTATATTTTCAGCTAGATCTTGTACAAATTAACATCTTGCATCGATTGATGCTGTGAATGTGATTTTTCAAAACTTCTGTATCATTGGGAATCTTATTCGAATATACTATTTTTTTCATCCGACCCAAAAAGTAGAAATCCTTTATTATCATATCTGGAGATCTGGGAAGCAGCGTCGGCTATTCACTTTTTTTGAAAATGCTCATTCAGCCATTCACCCTCTATCAAAGTTGAGTAGGCAGGACAGCCGTCGCACAGTGGCACAAAGCGCCGCTGTGCCACCAAAATTACTGTACACCCCTTAGGGTTTGGCCGTTTGAGTTGATTTTTTTTAAATGTTTGTCATAAAATTGCCTATCGATCCCTTTTTCTCAATTTTCGCTTTGGGTCTTCATTGTCGCGGAATTTGACTCCAAAAATGGGTTTGCATGGAAAAAACTAGATTTTTTCGCACAAAAATTACCCTAAGGAACACGAGATTGAGATTTTGCAGGACTTTTTATAGGGGAATGCTCATCTTGGAAAGCCCTACTAGACTGTCCACTTAGATTTCGGGGAGAAATTTTCACTATCGCACATTTCCATCCTAACAGTTCCAGGAAAAATCAATCATTTCTCATTAACAAAGAACTATTGTATCCAAAATGGCCACTTTTGTCAAAAAATTGAATTCCCAAAATCATTTATGGAACCTTTCTGACCTTTTTCAGAATTACGGGAAAATTCGGAAAATCTCTGTATGTGGCCATTTTGGTGAATGTCTTAAAATGTGTCCAAAAATTCTGAAAAAATTTTTGCGGATTTCTTGAATGTGTACAAATAATTTTTGTGAGATGAAATTTTTTCTTACTTTCTCAATTTTCAGTAGAACGATTTCTGATAAATATTTGAAAATTTTTGGATGATTGTGGCAATTTTAAGAGCAACGGAAAATTTCTCTCGAAATCTAAGTAGGGCTTTCCAAGACGAGCATTACCCTATAAAAAAGTCCGGCAAAATCTCAATCTCGTGTTCCGTAGGGTCATTTTTGTGCGAAAAATCTAGTTTTTCCATGCAAACCCATTTTTGGAGTCAAATTCCGCGAAAATGAAGACCCAAAGCGAAAATTGAGAAAGAGGGATCGATAGGGAATTTTATGACTAACATTTAAAAAAAAATCACCTCAAACGGCCCAACCATAAGGGGTGTACAGTAATTTGGCGCTTCGCGCCACTGTGCGTCGTGTTGAAAACATGAAGATAATTTATTCTTATTTGTTATACCCATCACAAAGTATACAGGGTGTTAAAAACAGTGTAAAATATTTAAGGAGGTAATAGTATGAACCAAAATAAGCAGAAAAGTCTCAATAAACATGGGTCCGCAAAGTAACGGTTGAGGAGATATGGAATGTTTTATGTTTTTAGCCCCTTTCTCATTTTGCAAAAACGTTGTGTATTTTCTCATAATAGTTGGTTGATGTTTAGTGAAATAAAAAGTACGTATTTGACAGTTGTTCTCAGTGCACAAGTTTTCTTTCGCTATGGCTGATTACTCTAACGCAGAATTAACAGACATGCATTTTATGTATAGTCGTGCTAATGGGAACGCCATCGAAGCGCGACGTCTTTATGTTGACGCTTATCCAAATCGCCAGATTCCTTCACAACGTATGTTTGGAAGAATTCACCAAAGATTGCGTGATACCGGTTCCTTGAGCAAACAGTGCCATTTATCCGGAAGACCAAGGTCGTTAGCCACTCCTAGAGCTGAAGAAGAAATTCTAGCACTGGTAGAGCAGAATCCAGGTACGAGTGTGCGGAGAATATCAGCCGAGGTAGGAATTAGTGGTTCTCTTGTTTGGAGAATCCATCACGAGCAACTGCTTTATCCATATCATGTGCAACGAGTACAGGCCTTAAATCCAATAAATGATCATCAAGCACGTTTGGCTTTTTGCCGCTGGTTTCTACGTCATGATGCTGAAGACCCTCGTTTTCTTGCAAACATTTTTTTTTACTGATGAGGCCGGGTTGACAAGAAATGGAGTGTTTAATTTTCACAATACGCATATTTGGGCCGACGAAAATCTTCATGCTCTAATAGAATCTGGACATCAGGCATGTTTTTCATTAAACATTTGGATGGGTATTGTAGGTGACAGGTCTCTAGGTCCTGTTGCTTTACCAAACCGATTAACAGGCGCTGCTTACCTCAACTTTCTGCAGAACACACTGTATGAGTTTTTGGAAGACATTCTTTTGAATCCGAGGCAGCCAGTGTGGTTCCAGCATGAAGGTGCTCCAGCTCATTTTTTCATGGCCGTTAGAGAGCATTTACACCAAACTTTTCCACATAGATGGGTAGGAAGGGCCGGACTTGTTTTATGGCCTCCAAGATCGCCTGATCTGAACCCTCTAGATTTCTTTGTTTGGGGATATTTGAAGACATTTGTGTATGGTACTCCTGTAAATAGGCTGGAAGAGCTGCAGCTACGGATTAAGAAGTGTCAAGAAATCCAAACCAAGGAGGGTGTTTTCGATAGAGTTCGAATATCGTTGAGACGAAGATGTCGTGCCTGCTTGGAAATGGACGGAGGGCACTTTGAACATCTTCTGTAACTTTGTTTTTTGTTTGTTAAAAGCTTCCTTTATCGGTTTATTCCTAATAAAATAAAATGTTTAAAAAACGAATAGTGGTCCATATCTCCGCAACAGTTACTTTGCAGACCCATGTTTATTAAGACTTTTCTGCTTATTTTAGTTCATACTATTACCTACTGAAATATTTTACACTCTTTTTTTAACACCCTGTATAAACACGTCAATTTAAAATCCAAGCAACGATCTTTTATTTTTCACTGATACTGATACGGAACTGATACCTTAAACGTCAACATTGTAGTCTTTGGTTATCTGATAGCGAGGCTTATATTACAATTTTTCAGTGCTACCTCCTGAAATATTTTACACTCCTTTTTAACACCCTGCATAGTTTATACTTAGTACATAGTCTATACTTTGTGATAGGCATAGCACACTTTAGTTTCTTATTATAGGTAATAAGGAAATACATGTAATAGTGATAAATCGAAGAAATCTTTAAATTTTATGTACTTGCATATCGTTAGAAATAACTTTTCTTAACAAAATGTTTAAATATTTTTAATATTATAACTATTTTATTTAAAAGAAAAACTAAAAAATAGGACAAAATATAAAAATTTTGTTTATCTGCTTAATTTATCATTCTGTACAACTTTTCGTTATGGCATTTTGCCGTATCTCTTTCAGAAAATACACTTTATTGGAGATAAAAATAACTTTTCTGTAAATTTCCAAGGCATATTCATAATATGGCACAAATTAGGTAGTTTCAATCCAAGTGAACACCAAAACATAAAATTTCAACTCTATTTTTCTTTTTCACCTATAGTTACGTCAATCCGGAGACATGCTGTATATAAAATCTACGGATATAACTATAAATTCCATAAAAGTTTAGGACTATTTTGTTCCGAAAGATAAAAATACACGCTTGAGAATTCAATCCGTAGTAACGAGATATGAGCTATAGAGACGTCTGTTAGCATTTATATATTTTTCTATTTTCTGTAAGCATATTTCTTTTCTCCCATAAAAAAAATAATGATTGATAGCGATATGTTAAATAATACACTTCACAGAACTGGGCAATGTTCCAATACATTTATATCATCACTTCTAAGAGCCTGCATAATCGAATTGAAATTTAATATATATTTTTCATAAAGATTTATATTCTTCTGACGTATCATTAATATTATTTGATAATTAATTAGTTTTTTAAATAATTATAGTTGGGAATTGCATAAAAACTATTCAGAAAACTGAAATAATTAATTAATGTTAAATAATAGCACGTTTGGGTACGCTCTGAAAAATCTACTGTCTTCTGGCCAATTTTTTAACATTTCTTGCTATAATACAAGTAACAAATTACTAGTTAGGGGAGTTCGTCGAGAACAATATAAAGAAATAACATTTTTTTCTCGTAAGCGAACTTACCACATCATCCAGCCTTCGAAATAAAACGTCTTAAAAGCTCGTGTCACAAATAAAATCTGTGTATTTACGTCATAGTTTGTAGTTCTCTCAATCTATCTAAAAATAGTAAAGAAAAATGTATTTTTGGTACATCTCGAAATTGATGAAGTTATGATAGGGTTCTATAAATATAAACCGCTCATTTCCTTTCAATTTTAATAAACGAAATAAAAATCAAACTTATAAATTATTGTTCAATATGTTTAATTTAATAGTGATGTACGCAATAGGTTGTTGTATAATCATCCTAAGTGTGGTAATAATATAGTATTCCAGGTATTTGTATGTATACGTTTTATCTACAATTGTCAAAACTATTAATAATAACTAATATTATTATTACACATAATTTTAATCTAAGCAAAACACAGAAACCTGCGTCTCTTTGGTGTCTCTATTGCCCAATGATAAGAACAGAAATTTCACTGAATAGTAATATCGATATACAAAAATAATCGCATTCCTGAAGGAAAAATTAGAAGGGTACAACCTATAAAATCTAAGATATTAACAAATAAGGAAAAATCCAGGTTTTTAATGAATTCGGGCGATGATGAATTTCTGCTCATAAAGGTAGGCTATCAAATAGGTATGTTTCTAGTAAAACAAGTTTTATAACCTATATTTATTTTATATTATTTTGATTATGGCTTTGGCGGGCGCATGTCAGCGGGAAGAACTTACAAATATGCTTGCAGAATATGTGGAGAATGTAATTTGGAGAAATAAAAGTGTCTAGAAAGTTTTTTGTAACATCTGGAAATACCGATGCCTTGAATTTAGTAGAACTGGTACGAAAATTCATCAAATTGACAATGCTCGCTTCTTTCTTCGATATAAAACTGGTAAATGTATCAAACCTATTGGTATAAATACTATTGGCAATGTCCCTAAACTGATTACACGATTTCTTAAACTGCTTATCGGGATCGGTCAGTGGTCGCGCGGTTTAAGGCGTCAGTACTTGAATCGTGATGACTGGATCGCTGTGGGTTCGACCCCCGCAGCCGGTAGACCGTATATAAGCTATATTCGTGGAGAGATTGACACCCTCTCTGCAAGTATGGTAGGGTGGAAGAATGTTGGCTTGGGTCAATGTGAGTGATTGACACCGGTTGATATTTGACTACCCCCCTAATTAATGAGGTTTTCCAAGTTTCCCTAATTTCTGGACTGAATGGAGATTAGGGCCTACCAACGTAAGTCGTTCCTGGGCGCAAATGCGGCCTACTTAATAATAATATGCCGCCCCCCTCTCCCGCACAAGTCTTCGATTTCTGGGCTAATCCTTGTGATTAGAATGAAGAGTAGAAATATTATTATTATTATTATTATTATTATTATTATTATTATTATTATTATTATTATTATTATTATTATTATTATTATTATTATTATTATTATTATTATTATTATTATTATTATTATTATTATTATTATTATTATTATTATTATTATTATTATTATTATTATTATTATTATTATTATTATTATTATTATTATTATTATTATTATTATTATTATTATTATTATTATTATTATTATTATTATTATTATTATTATTATTATTATTATTATTATTATTATTATTATTATTATTATTATTATTATTATTATTATTATTATTATTATTATTATTATTATTATTATTATTATTTTATTTTTTTTTTCCAGTAAACACCTTCCGAGGCTCCGACACATTCGAAAATGTTCTGAAGAGTCAAGCAATGACTACTCTCACTCCGTGGAGTCAGTAATCATTGCGCCCGTAAATCGTGTGTTCTGAGCAGACGTAGCGAACCAAGGACGATTGCCTTCTGCATTCTGCCGGCTAAGATCTCTGCCGAATTTCGACAAGCCGGTATGATCTTTAAGTCAGAAAGCAACGTATGTCTCATTCCACCCAGGACGCCTATAATTAGCACCACAATCTTAACAGAGTGGTCTGGATACAGCCTGCGGAGCTCGGAGAGAAGATCTCGATATTTCCTCCGTTTTTCCTCCTTTTTTGGACGATGTTGTTCTCTGCAGGAGCCGAGAACTCAATCACAAACATCGTCCTAAGCTGGTGGTCGAGGAGGACTACATCAGGCTTATTGGCTTGGATTTGCCTGAGGGTGGGGAATGAATAGTTCCAATAAATTCGGCACTTCTCATTCCCCACTACGGATTCTATATCCCCCGGAGCATAAGGCAGCACTGGCGTCTCGTCTATCTCATACGAGTGTCGTAAATGATAATACAACACCCGTAAGGCTGAATCGTGTCTTTGGATATACGCTGTGGCCGCATATACCGGACAGGCCGACAGGAGATGCATAAGCGTCTCCGGCGCCTGGCGACAGGCCCTGCAGCTGGTATCAGGAACCTCGATACCCAAGACACGACTACGATAGACGAGTGTGTTAATTACACCATCTTGGCAAGCCATTATGAATCCCTCGGTCTCAGAGTTCAGCCCCGCTGACCTATTATTATTATTATTATTATTATTATTATTATTATTATTATTATTATTATTATTATTATTATTATTATTATTATTATTATTATTATTATTATTATTATTATTATTATTATTATTATTATTATTATTATTATTATATCAGCACCATACAGTACGCACTGTAGACCGTTGTTAGAAGCATGGTATTCTGCCCTTTCCTTGTGTTCTTGTTTTAGAAGTTTTATTATTTATTCACAAAAATTTAAGTAATTTTCTGTCTCATTCAGATATACATGATTATAATACAAGGTTGAGGGAGAATCTTGTGCCACTTTATTCAAGGTTGAGAATGACTCAGTGTAACAAACTGAATCTAAATCTTTACAATAAATTTATGAGTTGTCATAACCATATTAATGTCAAATCATTGTCAGTAAACTGTTTTCACAAATTAGCAAAACGTTTTCTTCTTGAACAATGCTTCTACAGTGTAAATGAGTTCTATACTTTCGCAGATTAGATTTCTAGTAATCTTGATAACTCTGTATTTATTTCTATTACAATTTGCACATTTTAACTATATATTTTTTGTTGTGCTGTTGTTAAGTGTTTCTTTTCTTTTTTTTTAATCTAAGTGACTATTGGCCGGGTGCTACATCATATATTTTTGCTCTATATGTTTATTATATTTTTAATGATTTTAATTCTGTGACATAAATGTACTTGGATATATATTGTCAATAAAGCTATCATCTATCTATCTATTATTATTATTATTATTATTATTATTATTATTATTATTATTATTATTATTATTATTATTATTATTATTATTATTATTATTATTATTATTATTATTATTATTATTATTATTATTATTATTATTATTATTATTATTATTATTATTATTATTATTATTATTATTATTATTATTATTATTATTATTATTATTATTATTATTATTATTATTATTATTATTATTATTATTATTATTATTATTATTATTATTATTATTATTATTATTATTATTATTATTATTATTATTATTATTATTATTATTATTATTATTATTATTATTATTATTATTATTATTATTATTATTATTATTATTATTATTATTATTATTATTATTATTATTATTATTATTATTATTATTATTATTATTATTATTATTATTATTATTATTATTATTATTATTATTATTATTATTATTATTATTATTATTATTATTATTATTATTATTATTATTATTATTATTATTATTATTATTATTATTATTATTATTATTATTATTATTATTATTATTATTTTGTTCTGACACTACCTTATAATGAGTAGGTAGGATGTATTTGGTGTTCTAATAGTACTACTCCGGACTCTTTCCAAGTGTCTAGGGAGCAGACAGTTACATTAGTACTCTTCTGAGTATATTTGCTGTGCCGAGCAAAGCAGTTTTTTGAATTATGTAAGCATTGTGGTTTCCTGGAATTTCTGCTAAATAATTTTTGAATTTTGTTGTAACATAACCCGTTGTACCCACAATAATTGGTATCACGATTGTTTTAAGATTCCACATACGCTGTATTTGTAGATCTTTGTACTTTAACAATTTTTCAGCTTCTTTCTTAGCAATATTACGATCGGCAGGCACTGCCACATCAATGATGTAACACATGTTGTTTAACTTTATTATTAAGTCTGGCTTGTTTGCTGCTATATATCTATCTGTGATGATTTGTTGGTCATATATGATGGTTACGCTTTTGTTAGGATTGGTGGTTACATTTTGAGGTGTGTGTTCATACCACCTTTTTGCTGTGACCGGGCAGTTAAAGTATTTACATAGTTGGAAATGTATAGTCGTGCATATCTTGTTATGTCGCTGTATATATTCTCGTTCTGCCAATATAGGACAACCTGCCATTATATGTTCCACTGTCTCGTCAAATCTCCTACAGATACGACATCGGCCGTCTGCCCTGGTGCGGAAAATGTCATGTTCAAGTTGGTGAGTTTTTAGCGCTTGATCTTGTGCTGCTACAATTAAACTTTCCGTTTCCCCTTTTAAATCCCCTAACTTCAGCCAAGCATATGAAAGATTCTTGTCAATCGGTAGTTCGTCCATCTGTCTTATTAATTGTCCATGCATAGGCTTGCTTTTCCATGACTTCTCGATTTCTTTGTTGTTCCATTCCTTTACTTGTTTTGGCGTGGGGTCCTGTTCGGTATTCTGGCCTGTATTAACCAATTCTTTGATTTTTTCCTTGCATTATTATTATTATTATTATTATTATTATTATTATTATTATTATTATTATTATTATTATTATTATTATTATTATTATTATTATTATTATTATTATTATTATTATTATTATTATTATTATTATTATTATTATTATTATTATTATTATTATTATTATTATTATTATTATTATTATTATTATTATTATTATTATTATTATTATTATTATTATTATTATTATTATTATTATTATTATTATTATTATTATTATTATTATTATTATTATTATTATTATTATTATTATTATTATTATTATTATTATTATTATTATTATTATTATTATTATTATTATTATTATTATTATTATTATTATTATTATTATTATTATTATTATTATTATTATTATTATTATTATTATTATTATTATTATTATTATTATTATTATTATTATTATTATTATTATTATTATTATTATTATTATTATTATTATTATTATTATTATTATTATTATTATTATTATTATTATTATTATTATTATTATTATTATTATTATTATTATTATTATTATTATTATTATTATTATTATTATTATTATTATTATTATTATTATTATTATTATTATTATTATTATTATTATTATTATTATTATTATTATTATTATTATTATTATTATTATTATTATTATTATTATTATTATTATTATTATTATTATTATTATTATTATTATTATTATTATTATTATTATTATTATTATTATTATTATTATTATTATTATTATTATTATTATTATTATTATTATTATTATTATTCCAAATGCGTATGCTGGATACTGTTTTCGATTATCTTCAATCTCCCTTGTATCCGATTGAGAGCAGATCTTTTGAGTATACAAAAACATGTTAGGTCATATGTGACAGTTGTAGATAATAGTTATTTATTGTATAAGTGTTTTAAGTAACATTTTATCCATGACATGGCATGTGATAAGAGGTAATTGAAACATAAATGCAATACGACGTTTTACCCATAATCACATCACAATCATATTTGTAGAGTCAGAATTATTGGAATTTAATGAAAATTATGCGTACGACTAGACATTTCTTAGTAGTCAATGAAACACAAATTTGATATTGCAAGGCAAATTCAAGGAAAATATGGCTGTTCTTTAGAAGAGATATCCGTATCTTGTGCAAATTCTTCACAAACTGCCGAAAATGATGGCGACAATGCTACTGGGGTTGTTATTAACGAAAAGGAAGTTAAACGTGATAAAACAAAAAACGAAATGTGTATTACTATAAATGTAAATGTTAATATTAATAAGTAAAAAAAAATAAATTTGGTATATTATTTTTTCATTATTCTACTATCAACAGTTTAGACGGTTCATATGAGTGGATAAAAGTCCGATTATAAGCCGATTATGGATAAATGTATTAAACTTATCAGCTACCTTATTATTATTATTATTATTATTATTATTATTATTATTATTATTATTATTATTATTATTATTATTATTATTATTATTATTATTATTATTATTATTATTATTATTATTATTATTATTATTATTATTATTATTATTATTATTATTATTATTATTATTATTATTATTATTATTATTATTATTATTATTATTATTATTATTATTATTATTATTATTATTATTATTATTATTATTATTATTATTATTATTATTATTATTATTATTATTATTATTATTATTATTATTATTATTATTATTATTATTATTATTATTATTATTATTATTATTATTATTATTATTATTATTATTATTATTATTATTATTATTATTATTATTATTATTATTATTATTATTATTATTATTATTATTATTATTATTATTATTATTATTATTATTATTATTATTATTATTATTATTATTATTATTATTATTATTATTATTATTATTATTATTATTATTATTATTATTATTATTATTATTATTATTATTATTATTATTATTATTATTATTATTATTATTATTATTATTATTATTATTATTATTATTATTATTATTATTATTATTATTATTATTATTATTATTATTATTATTATTATTATTATTATTATTATTATTATTATTATTATTATTATTATTATTATTATTATTATTATTATTATTATTATTATTATTATTATTATTATTATATCAGCACCATACAGTACGCACTGTAGACCGTTGTTCAAGAAGCATGGTATTCTGCCCTTTCCTTGTGTCTTGTTTTAGAAGTTTTATTATTTATTCACAAAAATTTAAGTAATTTTCTGTCTCATTCAGATATACATGATTATAATACAAGGTTGAGGAGAATCTTGTGCCACTTTATTCAAGGTTGAGAATGACTCAGTGTAACAAACTGAATCTAAATCTTTACAATAAATTTATGAGTTGTCATAACCATATTAATGTCAAATCATTGTCAGTAAACTGTTTTCACAAATTAGCAAAACGTTTTCTTCTTGAACAATGCTTCTACAGTGTAAATGAGTTCTATACTTTCGCAGATTAGATTTCTAGTAATCTTGATAACTCTGTATTTATTTCTATTACAATTTGCACATTTTAACTATATATATTTTTTGTTGTGCTGTTGTTAAGTGTTTCTTTTCTTTTTTTTTAATCTAAGTGACTATTGGCCGGGTGCTACATCATATATTTTTGCTCTATATGTTTATTATATTTTTAATGATTTTAATTCTGTGACATAAATGTACTTGGATATATATTGTCAATAAAGCTATCTATCTATTATTACTATTATTATTATTATTATTATTATTATTATTATTATTATTATTATTATTATTATTATTATTATTATTATTATTATTATTATTATTATTATTATTATTATTATTATTATTATTATTATTATTATTATTATTATTATTATTATTATTATTATTATTATTATTATTATTATTATTATTATTATTATTATTATTATTATTATTATTATTATTATTATTATTATTATTATTATTATTATTATTATTATTATTATTATTATTATTATTATTATTATTATTATTATTATTATTATTATTATTATTATTATTATTATTATTATTATTATTATTATTATTATTATTATTATTATTATTATTATTATTATTATTATTATTATTATTATTATTATTATTGTCATTGTTTTTATTATTATTATTATTATTATTATTATTATTATTATTATTATTATTATTATTATTTTGTTCTGACACTACCTTATAATGAGTAGGTAGGATGTATTTGGTGTTCTAATAGTACTACTCCGGACTCTTTCCAAGTGTCTAGGGAGCAGACAGTTACATTAGTACTCTTCTGAGTATATTTGCTGTGCCGAGCAAAGCAGTTTTTTGAATTATGTAAGCATTGTGGTTTCCTGGAATTTCTGCTAAATAATTTTTGAATTTTGTTGTAACATAACCCGTTGTACCCACAATAATTGGTATCACGATTGTTTTAAGATTCCACATACGCTGTACCTCTATTTGTAGATCTTTGTACTTTAACAATTTTTCAGCTTCTTTCTTAGCAATATTACGATCGGCAGGCACTGCCACATCAATGATGTAACACATGTTGTTTAACTTTATTATTAAGTCTGGCTTGTTTGCTGCTATATATCTATCTGTGATGATTTGTTGGTCATATATGATGGTTAGGATTGGTGGTAACATTTTGAGGTGTGTGTTCATACCACCTTTTTGCTGTGACCGGGCAGTTAAAGTATTTACATAGTTGGAAATGTATAGTCGTACATATCTTGTTATGTCGCTGTATATATTCTCGTTCTGCCAATATAGGACAACCTGCCATTATATGTTCCACTGTCTCGTCAAATCTCCTACAGATACGACATCGGCCGTCTGCCCTGGTGCGGAAAATGTCATGTTCAAGTTGGTGAGTTTTTAGCGCTTGATCTTGTGCTGCTACAATTAAACTTTCCGTTTCCCCTTTTAAATCCCCTAACTTCAGCCAAGCATATGAAAGATTCTTGTCAATCGGTAGTTCGTCCATCTGTCTTATTAATTGTCCATGCATAGGCTTGCTTTTCCATGACTTCTCGATTTCTTTGTTGTTCCATTCCTTTACTTGTTTTGGCGTGGGGTCCTGTTCGGTATTCTGGCCTGTATTAACCAATTCTTTGATTTTTTCCTTGCATTATTATTATTATTATTATTATTATTATTATTATTATTATTATTATTATTATTATTATTATTATTATTATTATTATTATTATTATTATTATTATTATTATTATTATTATTATTATTATTATTATTATTATTATTATTATTATTATTATTATTATTATTATTATTATTATTATTATTATTATTATTATTATTATTATTATTATTATTATTATTATTATTATTATTATTATTATTATTATTATTATTATTATTATTATTATTATTATTATTATTATTATTATTATTATTATTATTATTATTATTATTATTATTATTATTATTATTATTATTATTATTATTATTATTATTATTATTATTATTATTATTATTATTATTATTATTATTATTATTATTATTATTATTATTATTATTATTATTATTATTATTATTATTATTATTATTATTATTATTATTATTATTATTATTATTATTATTATTATTATTATTATTATTATTATTATTATTATTATTATTATTATTATTATTATTATTATTATTATTATTATTATTATTATTATTATTATTATTATTATTATTATTATTATTATTATTATTATTATTATTATTATTATTATTATTATTATTATTATTATTATTATTATTATTATTATTATTATTATTATTATTATTATTATTATTATTATTATTATTATTATTATTATTATTATTATTATTATTATTATTATTATTATTATTATTATTATTATTATTATTATTCCAAATGCGTATGCTGGATACTGTTTTCGATTATCTTCAATCTCCATTGTATCCGATTGAGAGCAGATCTTTTGAGTATACAAAACATGTTAGGTCACTATGTGACAGTTGTAGATAATAGTTATTTGTTGTATAAGTGTTTTAAGTAAGATTTTATCCATGACATGGCATGTGATAAGAGGCAATTGAAACATAAATGCAATACGACGTTTTACCCATAATCACATCACAATCATATTTGTGGAGTCAGAATTATTGGAATTTAATGAAAATTATGCGTACGACTAGACATTTCTTAGTAGTCAATGAAACACAAATTTGATATTGCAAGGCAAATTCAAGGAAAATATGGCTGTTCTTTAGAAGAGATATCCGTATCTTGTGCAAATTCTTCACAAACTGCCGAAAATGATGGCGACAATGCTACTGGGGTTGTTATTAACGAAAAGGAAGTTAAACGTGATAAAACAAAAATGTGTATTACTATAAATGTAAATGTTAATATTAATAAGTAAAAAAAATAAATTTGGTTTATTATTTTTTCATTATTCTACTATCAACAGTTTAGACGGTTCATATGAGTGGATAAAAGTCCGATTATAAGCCGATTATGGATAAATGTATTAAACTTATCAGCTACCTTATTATTATTATTATTATTATTATTATTATTATTATTATTATTATTATTATTATTATTATTATTATTATTATTATTATTATTATTATTATTATTATTATTATTATTATTATTATTATTATTATTATTATTATTATTATTATTATTATTATTATTATTATTATTATTATTATTATTATTATTATTATTATTATTATTATTATTATTATTATTATTATTATTATTATTATTATTATTATTATTATTATTATTATTATTATTATTATTATTATTATTATTATTATTATTATTATTATTATTATTATTATTATTATTATTATTATTATTATTATTATTATTATTATTATTATTATTATTATTATTATTATTATTATTATTATTATTATTATTATTATTATTATTATTATTATTATTATTATTATTATTATTATTATTATTATTATTATTATTATTATTATTATTATTATTATTATTATTATTATTATTATTATTATTATTATTATTATTATTATTATTATTATTATTATTATTATTATTATTATTATTATTATTATTATTATTATTATTATTATTATTATTATTATTATTATTATTATTATTATTATTATTATTATTATTATTATTATTATTATTATTATTATTATTATTATTATTATTATTATTATTATTATTATTATTATTATTATTATTATTATTATTATTATTATTATTATTATTATTATTATTATTATTATTATTATTATTATTATTATTATTATTATTATTATTATTATTATTATTATTATTATTATTATTATTATTATTATTATTATTATTATTATTATTATTATTATTATTATTATTATTATTATTATTATTATTATTATTATTATTATTATTATTATTATTATTATTATTATTATTATTATTATTATTATTATTATTATTATTATTATTATTATTATTATTATTATTATTATTATTATTATTATTATTATTATTATTATTATTATTATTCCAAATGCGTATGCTGGATACTGTTTTCGATTATCTTCAATCTCCCTTGTATCCGATTGAGAGCAGATCTTTTGAGTATACAAAACATGTTAGGTCATATGTGACAGTTGTAGATAATAGTTATTTATTGTATAAGTGTTTTAAGTAACATTTTATCCATGACATGGCATGTGATAAGAGGTAATTGAAACATAAATGCAATACGACGTTTTACCCATAATCACATCACAATCATATTTGTAGAGTCAGAATTATTGGAATTTAATGAAAATTATGCGTACGACTAGACATTTCTTAGTAGTCAATGAAACACAAATTTGATATTGCAAGGCAAATCCAAGGAAAATATGGCTGTTCTTTAGAAGAGATATCCGTATCTTGTGCAAATTCTTCACAAACTGCCGAAAATTATGGCGACAATGCTACTGGGGTTGTTATTAACGAAAAGGAAGTTAAACGTGATAAAACAAAAAACGAAATGTGTATTACTATAAATGTAAATGTTAATATTAATAAGTAAAAAAAAATAAATTTGGTATATTATTTTTTCATTATTCTACTATCAACAGTTTAGACGGTTCATATGGGTGGATAAAAGTCCGATTATAAGCCGATTATGGATAAATGTATTAAACTTATCAGCTACCTTGTAATCAATGCCAAATTCTCGTTTCATTATTTGATTTGTTGCTCTAATTTCTTAAACAGTTTTGTCTTTTACATGAATTTGAAACAATATAGCTTTAATTACTTAAGTCTGTTCCCAAATATTTATTATTTGCTGTGTTTTAACACAAATTTACACATCAAACGGTAAATATTTAATACCATCTAAAGAAGCAACAATATCAGTAACTTAATAATGTCGAATGCATTTACCTAAGCCAATCCAATTGACTCCAGCTTGTTATCCCATGTTCCCAATTGCATAATGAAGTGGTTGAACCGTATAAAGTTATTATAGCCTGCTCTCCTGAGTTGATGTAATAAATTGGGGAAACTCAAGGAACAGAAAATACTTATCTTTGCTCTCAGGCGTTGATGCAATTGATTTAGTAGACTAGAATCACTTGTGTAATAAACATTTTTAAAAGTTGTCTATGTGAAAACCTGAATGCTGTAATTGAAATAGAGTTAAAATATGTATAGATCTATTCATACTTATAAACCAGGCAAGGCATTAAATCTGCTATTCTGCCTAGTGACATAATTTTTTCTCAAAATTTTGTTACAATTCGCGGAGATAGATAGAGGACTGTTAGTCGAACAACGGCAATAAAATATTTTCAGGCGTTTCCGATGCTTCAAGTATTTGTTACTGCTCTTCTTTGACTATGATTTATATAAAATTTAAAAATCGAAATACTACAAGTTGATCATTGGGGGTGCCTAACCCTTAAACTTGTAACAAACTTTTTCCATTATACCAAATTAAAAAATAATGATATTATTCCCCGCAGAATTCAATTACTTACATATTTTTTTACTACTGTTAAATTTAAAAAAACTGAAAGAAGACACTAACAGTGTTTATTATAAAACAATAACATTACTTGAAATAAGTAACATTGTTGTAACCATTATAACAATAAAACGTTGTCATATTTATCATAATTACTTTTGGGTGGAAATTTCCTTACAATTTTCTAAATAATAAAATTTCTGCGTATAAGTATCCGATTGTTTTGAAGTAATGTATTTTGGAATAAGTCCAAATGTAATAGCCTTCACCTAATTTCTTTGCATATTTTCAACAGTATACTAGTTTGAAGGTCTTATTACACTCCATAAAAAATTTTCTTTTACATTTTCTTAATATAAATATTTTAGTATAAATACTAGCTGTACCAGTTACTATTTAGAACCATAATAAGAAAAATATAAAAGAGGAATTATTTTGACAGTTGAAATTCTTCAACTCTTTTATTTAAATATGGCTACTATTAGGGATCTATTATGTTCCAAATTTGTCTCTATCTTCAATGATCTTCGAATAGTTCATTCAATTCTCCATCATCCTCAAAGAGCTTACAAATCGTTTCACAGCAAACATTGCTTTTGCTTCTTTTTTTGTCATTCATCAAGTCTATTACACTAGCTCCTACAACAGTTATTTTTCTACAATTCCGGTATGTGACTTATTACAGTACAATCTGTTTTTGTTTTGTGTCAAGACTGACAGTTCTGTCATCAATGGACACACTGCCAGTCATAGGTTTGTCAGGTTCATTTCTTAGTTCATTATTGGCAGAAAAATCTTGAGTAAAAATATTTTCATCGTCAATATTTCTGATTTCACTTCCTAAATTCATTATACCTGAAAGAGTTTAGAATTTTAATTGCTATCTGTTTCTTGTTGCTTACAGATTTTTCAATATATCCTTCGGCAACGCTGGTGGATTTCCATCTTCCATGGCGTTTAAAAGTTGTAATATATCCACCGTCGTCAACTAAGATAGTTGCGGAGGCCCTTTTTAAGGTATGTGTATTAATGTGGATTTGGCAAATTCATAAACAGCTCAATATCTTTTGAGACGTTGGAAATTTTAAGTATGCCCATTACAACACGATACCAATGACCATGTTGATATTTAATGAAAAACCTATTGAAAGTTATGTCGTTTGATCGAAGACTTAAATATTTTCTGTATATATTCAAATAGGAAACTATAATTATGGGAAATGAACGATGTCTTTCAGTTTTAGTGTTGGGAATATTTTCTAAGATTAAGTCTCCTAACTCATTAACTTTTAATTGAACAAGTTCATCAGATCCAGCGATTTCAAATATTAGTACGACCTAAAAAATATTGTTACGGAGGCTCACCTACCTTTTTGGTTTGTTAATTGTGTTCATGTTTATTTAAGAATTTAGAATTTATAATTATTGTGATGCCCTTATTTTGACGTTTTCTGGAACATTCTCGGCCACATTCTATTTGATTCTCGAGACCGCCAAAAACTTCTAGAACCCTAAGAACTTATATAAGCGGATCATTTTCGCTGCTGGAGTCAGTTTATAGTGAGCAGCCAAACGCGAGTGACAAACGTCAAAGTAAAGCGTTGACAGTTGCGAAGTTTGTTTGAAGGATATTTCTTGTATAATCAAAAGTGACAATGAAGTGTCTAACTACTTCTAAAGACTCTTCACAACAAAATTGTAAATAAAATTGCTTGCTACTCTTGACTCACCTTTCTGACAGCAAATTTACATACATTTGGGTTTATAAATTTTAGAGATGACATGACATTAGATTTGTAGAAGTTTCTATTCCGACATATTTTTCAAGGAACGACATTTATAATTATTTTCAGGTGCATTTTGATGACATGTCTAAATTAATATGTCTGTTAGTTGACTATTATAACATCTTTATGAATCTGAGATTTTCCTTAATTATTTTATTAGTTTGAAGATAAATGAATACTTTCTTTTCCTATTACTTACAAAATATATTTATCATGAACAGAAATATTTTGAAAATTCACTGCCTTAAGAATTCATCAATATGAAAAAGTTATGTTTCCTTCTTCAAGAATCGTGACTGTAAATGAATTATTATATTATTGCCCTAATTCACATCTGTCTAAATTGTATTTCGACACGAGTACCTACAATAAATTTAGATTAGAGAGGAATGCCACTATTCTGTCATACCTTCGTGTCTCTTCAAATTGAAGAGACAATTTGTTTGTTGAATTATTTACTCACACATGTATTTACATATATATATCATGGCGATTGAAAGTGTAGACTGAGGGGACAGAGAATGTTTGAGTCATTTGATGTGCGACTGTTTACAGACGGTGAACTGGATATAATCGCCATTTGGCAGATGTCGAACAGAGGCTGTAATTCAATATTGTAGTAAACTTATATTTGTTGAATTTTTATGACATTTATTTTTCCAAATTTCTTCTCAAATGCAGCATAAAATAAATTTTATAAATTAATTTAGAAAGGCAGAATTTTTGGTAGACACCTAAATAACAACAATATAAAAATATATATTATATGCACAACATTCAAAACTAATTATGTGTTCTCTAGATAGATCAGCTGTTCAATAAAAGTAGGCACGCTATGTTTTGAATGTTTATTTATATATCATATAGTTACTGCTACTATTGAAAAGCTAACCTTAAATATGATCCAACTGACAGAAAGCAGGTACTATGAAAGCAAGGTCTGTGTCACACAGGGTGAAACAAAATTTATGATTATGTCTGATGAAGTGACCATTTATCAGTAGAATCGGCAAGCAAACTGATTGGTTTTCATTAGTAGATTTCAATATATTTGCAAATCGGAGCGCATTGTACATGCGTTAAATCTCACCCACATTCACCTATGTACAAACATTCAAATTAGATCGTTTGCCCGTCCCCGTTGCTGTGGCATACTGATGAGAACTAATACATTTGAAACCATTTTGAAGCGAGGAGGCCACTTAGTTCCTTAAAATTTGTTTATCTTTCTTTTATTTCAATTGTTTTCACATTAAATCTACGTTTTGATGTTTTCCGAGGCGTTTCCACAGGGTGTTGTGGTTGCGCCCCGTCTTTGCTCAAATTAAGTATCGAATAAAAATTTCCGACATATCATCCTGAGAAATCAACGTACAATTAAAAAAAAAGATCATCAATATCAAATGAGCAGTTCACGAGGAAGCCAACTTTAAAATTGGGGCTAGTTTTTAGTGGCCGGTTTTTTTTTGCCAGTGAGTGTATATCATAGGTTAGATCCAACAAACATGTGGATGTGATGCAAGGAAACCAGACTGTCTTGGTGGAAGAATATTACATTTATTAAGATAGTCTTTAAATTGGATATAAACAGATCTTTCTAAAATTACTATACTGACTATAAATATTATTAGTAATTGTAAATTTCTTTGTAAAGCTACTTTTAGTGATTCCAACTATTACAAGAGAAATGCCCAGTTTTATATTTAATTCAGTAATGCATCTCAATATGACCTGGTGATTGAACGATATTTCCGGATTGGTTGCCACTTCGTCGGTTTAAACTTGACGATTTGAGAGACGTATCATCCCCTGCTTCAGATGTAAATTAACGTGGTAACCAGCCCGTAAATTTATTAATCATTGATAAGTACCACGAAATGTGGAAATGTGTACAATATGATCTCGTATCCGGTAAACTATTAGTTACAGTCTTTATTTAAGTTCCATATTAGTATTAGTTACTGTAGTGGATTGAACGCAGCCATGCAACCAGTAATAATGTGTATGCGTTGAAAATGTGATCAAATTGTGGAAATAATTACTCCATTCTCGTTAAGGGGCGTCACCATTTCTCGTGTATGGGAGCTGTTATGGCTTTTGTATCGATTTTCAAGCAACAAGTTTTGCATTTGAGGTTTTACTCGGTGGGATATCAACGTTAGAACCTGATTATTTTGTAAATTATTCCAACTGCCGCCGTTTTGTTAATTTGCTAATTGATTCCCTCGCACGAAATGAAGAACCGTGATTAAATTCACTTACCTAATCGATACCTAACTCTTCAATCAAGACTTTTACAAGGTCATTTAATGATATAATGATTTAAAGTATCAGTTTTTAAATTGTTGTTATATAGACCGCATGCTCGATCCTCACGGTTGGACACTGCATCTTAGCCGCACTTGTAATGGGAAAATATACCCCTTTTTGATTTGTTGGTATGGTAGGATATGTCAGAGACTGATTATAGTCCAACATAAATCATTTCTTAGAGCTTTTTTTTCCTCTCGATTGTTTGTTTAATTTGTATTTTTAGTCTAGTGTAAGTGTTTCTTATTAAGTTAACTAGTAGTGTACCTCAGTGTACTTGATTTTGCTTAAGTATCTGTTATTTTGTCTTAATTGGGCACCTTGTAATTGTAACGTACCAAATGCAGCTACTTTTACCGCAGTGTGTAGTGAGTGCAAGAGTAGTGCAACCGAATTGGGGAAGAGATGGAGGTCCAGGGCATCTACGGCATATTGCAATAGTGTGCTAGCATACACGAGACTCAATAATATCCGTACCATGTACAACGTGGACGAGGAGGACCAGTACCATGGCCGCTACAATCTCCTAACATTAAACCCTTTGGACTTCTTTTTGTGATGAATTCACTGTATAAAATATGTGTTACAGAATGTTATCTATTTCTTTCCTTGGAAATTTCTTTAAATTTTTTGTCTGGTGACCGACTACTTACTTTGCCTTGTCAGGTTTACAGTGGATCAGTTCCAGTGCTAAGTAGGTGTATTTTTAAATCCTTTTTGGAACTGTCCTTTTTGATTTTTTTTCGACTGTAAATTAAAAAAAAATGTTTGGTAGGTTCTGAATCACTGTATATACGCGTATATTAGGCGTAGCGAGGTTGTAGCTACAATGGATTTACATGGAGCATGCCGTTCTGATAAATTGTACAGATTTGAAGTAGGAAAGAGTGTCGATCAACAATCTATAATGCTCATTTTTTTGTCGACACCAAAACCAAGAAAGACCGGTCGTTCTGTATTACGAATAAGAAATCTGGAGATTATAAGACCGAAAATACATCGTCCCACGTCTTGATCAACTATCTACAGAAGAAATACACTGTTCAGCTTATAGGAATAAACACCATTTATAAAATTTTACAGAAGATAAATGAATTTTTAAAGCTGCTAAATCCATAATTCAGATTAGTGACGCCAACACATTGGTATTCTGGTTGGAGCAAAAAAGTTTTTGTTAAAATATCATGGTATCTATCTTTGCGGCTAAAGTCCTACTTTATTACGATTATTTGTAGATAAAAGACAACTTTAAAATAAGCTATATAAAAATATATTAAGTAGATACTTCCAATTAATTTTCAGACCTTAATCGATAAACCTTAATTGTTTGACAGGGAAAATTACGGGATATAAAGCAGTAAGAATATTGAATGGCTCTGGTAGGGGATTCAAAGACGTTTGATCATTATTACAAAGGTAGACAACATATACAGGCAATTTCATAGTAATTAATTTGGAACTGTTGATATCCAGAGAATCTCAAGTTATTATTATAAAATGAAATTACTTTTGTATCTTTATCAAACCAAATGATTTTTCGCTCTTGAAGCTGAAAATATAATTATTGCAAAATTGCATTTTAATAATTAAACGAAGTGATATCCCATAAATACTAGCATATAAATCATAATCGTTTCTTTTTGTGATGGAGCTATAATAATAATAGATACCAATAAAATTTGAACAGTACGTATATGTTTCAAATATTAATAATTGAAATCATCATACATTTTGTTATACTTTGGTCAACCAAATTCGCAACACATTCAATCTGTCTATCGAGCATGAACACAATCAGTATACACAAATAATAAATATAATAGAGGCATAAATTTTGTGGTGATTTATATTTCTATCCAACAATTCAATAGCAAAGGAAGGTATATTTAATCGGCATTACGTTTACTTTATAATACAATACAATGAATACATTGCAGAATGAAAACATAAAGCACATAATATGTGCTTTATGTTTTATGTGTTGCTTTATGTATATTATATTATATAACATTCCCGAGAAAATTAATACGAATATTGATGTGGGAGTATATATACTCAAAGTAACACACACCCTAATTTATGGTGGTGTTAAATTATCAATATCTCTTAAAATTGTATGAAGGTAATCAAAATGGGAATTTGGGCAAGTTTTTTGTTTGTGAAAAATAGTTGGGACTGAATTTATTTCAAAATCAATAAAAAAAAACAGAAGAATTTTAGACGAAATTTACGACGTTTATTTTATACAAAAAAACTGTTTATATGGTAAATATCTAGGTATTAAATATCATTAAATAAATTGTTAGTGTGAAAATAATAATAATAATAATAATAATAATAATAATAATAATATTATTATTATTATTATTTTCCAACGATTAGATCCACTACTGTGATTTTTAGGTGGTATTTCTTTTGAGACTATTTAGAACAATATTGCTTATAACTTTTAAAGTGGAGGTGATACAGAAAAATTGCTCTAATTAAAGTTTATTAGAAAAAAGACAATGCCCAAATTTGTCGTTTCAGTTTGCACCCTATTTTACGAACACCCGGTATTATGTCCAAATAAACAATTATGTAGGTAATAATAATATGATAATACGTCAGAGATCGTTACAAAATATATAGCGGAACGGTTTTCACACATCTACGATTTTACAGATAAGAATGTAAATAAGCTAATTTGTAACTGACGCGGTGGACGCACATGTGATTTATTTTTAAGTTTGATCTATATTACTGACATAATAGATCGTGAGTGATATTGCTAGGAAAATAGTTTAGCATTAATTTCATTGTAAAACGTGTTTCCAAATAAAATTATTTTTTTGTCTGAGCCTATACAGAGTGGTCCGTAATGAATGCGCCATAGACTGACTGGAGTTATAGATATTAAAATATACCGTATGAGCCATATTGTCTTACACCGAATGTCAATATTAAAAAAATGGAGTGTGTCAAATTGATTTTTTTCAATATTTCAAACGGTTTTAGAGACTATTCTTTGAAATTCGGTATAGTAACGTTATTTTTTTCAGGAGTATATCATATTGTAAGCTCACATTCAACATGTCACATACAGGGCGCTGGTTACAATGTGTTTTGCCGATATAATCTTATTAAACTTTTTTCAGGCATGTTTATGGCATTTCTTTATAACACAGGTAAATCTCCAATAAATTTTAATCAAATGAGTTGTACTTGTTTCATTTTGATAAACCGTTTCGTTTTCGAGATATTCGAACTTCAATCTTTCAATGCAGGTTGACTTTGATTCCTTCTATTTTGCTAAAAAAACTGTGCGTGAATTTTTGCTGTTCCGCTTTCTAATATAGCTCTTACAATGCTTTCTTTTCCAGATATCTGGAAGAAAAAGGAAAGGCCTTGTTTTCAAAATGGTTGACAATTATCGAACACGTGTCATTCTAGGTAATTTTAGCAAGGTGCTGCATGATTTGGTATACGCTGATATTAAATCTCAAATTGTTGAAAACCAACGTAGCTTAAAGATAGATCAATTAATTCTAATCTTTACGTTTATTATTTCAAACGTATCTCTTCAAGAGTTCATTATTTGCTGAGTATCGTGGTTCCAAGCTTGACAGTTCTATTGCTGTCAGGGGTTCCGCAAGGATCTGTCCTAGGTCCTCTTCTTTTTAACTTGTTGTGAATAACATTTGCTTTGGGATAAATTCAGATGACTGTAAACTGTTTCCCAAAATCACCTCCCTAAATAACTGGTTATTTCTTCAAGACGATATTAACCAATTAGTTTATTGGTAAGGCATTAATCTGTAAATTCTTAACCTTTCTAAAACTAATATTTTATCTTTTACCCGTAAAAAGACATTAACTCAATTTGCCTATAATATTAATGACTTTAACCTGAACAGATCTTCCCAATCTAATTACCTGAGAATTGTACTTGATAGTAGATTAACATTCTTTTATCACAATAAGATTGTTTTGAAATCTTTTAGAACTTTAGCTTATATTTAAATGAACTCTAAGTGGATTTGACGAACTGATTCAATTAAACTTGTTTTTAATGCTTTTGTTAGGCCTAAACTGGTTAAAGAATCATAATCGATCCAAAAACGTTTTATGAAATACTTGTGGATTTCTGCCGATGGTATGTACCCAAGTCGTGGTGTTTTGCAGGAAGTTCTTCACAATGGGTTTAATATGTAGTTTGTTAGAATCGCACTGAAAATATTTTGAAGTGTTTTTTTATATAAAATTTTAAATAATGTGATTGATTCTCACCACCTATTTTTGTAAAATTATTTTACGCGCCTTGTATCTCAAAAATAGGACATATATTTATTAAGCAAACCCCACTTATTTATCAATGTTTTATTACCTCTAGCAATATTGTTCTGTCTTTTTAAAACATCCTGTTTTATTGACTTGTCATCGTCCATGAGTTACTCCAATAGCTGGCTTCATACTGTACAAAAATCGGTTGAGATTAGGACAAAAAAATCGAACCAGGTGTTATCTTACATAGGAGAATAACTTATTTGTTAAATGTGCAGGTATTTTGTATATACATTATAACAGTACTTAAATACTGTTACCTCGTATTGATGATATAGTTGTTTTCTTTTGTTTTTGAAACTAGATATTCTTTAATACTTTTATTTTGTAGGTTATGTATGCACTGATATAAATGATTGTAAATTTAAACGTTGTTCACATTAATGTAATAATAATAATAATAATAATAATAATAATAATAATAATAATAATAATAATAATAATAATAATAATAATAATAATAATAATAATAATAATATAATACCGATAATAATAATAATAATAATAATAATAATAATAATAATATATGCATATTGATAAGTAGTAATTTTTCATTATAGTTGTAACATTACATACTGGTGTGTTATTTTACACTATTCACCTAGACAATAAATAACCGATAATCCATCGTGTAATATCCCTAATAATTTTTATCAGTGTAGGTATAGGTGCCTTTATTTTACCCAATGAATTATAAGAATTCAACAAGGAACTGTTCAGTTAAGTTTTCTTATCTTGAAATCTATAGAGAATCAAGCTTGGCTCTATCTAAATCTAGTGAAAATACCATGATACGGTAAGAGTTATTGTAAAATATTGGACCCTTGTACATAAATCTAAATGTCGTGTAAACCCGGTAAGATAGAAGGCGCCCATAAATAATAATTACGCATTTTGTTAGAGCTTGACGTATACTTTACCAAAGTCTGCAGTTATATATTCCATTTACGATTCAGGATTATAGTCGCTGGCTCATTTTTCTTTATATAGGTAGTCATTTGTACATCTAAAATTTATTAGGTTCATGTTTATGTTCTCAATGATTAACAACTAACAAGAAACGTAGAACATGTATAATTCTGTTGATGCAGTTAGAAATTTTAATATTGAATTGGAAAATATTACAAAATTTAAAATAAACCGTACTTTTTTATATTTCTATAATTTTATATTCTATTCTCTACTCTTTATATTCTTATAGTTTTTAATAAAATATGGCTTTTATAAAGAACTACATCAAATATAATCTATATTTAAAAAAGAAACTGTTGAAGTAACGAAAGCAAAAGCAACTTATAGTATCAGACGTAAATAATTTGATAAATGGATTTAGAATCTATTTTTAGGTTGTTAGAGAACATAAACGTTCTAAGGTATCCCAGTAGTTTTGCAATAAACAATGAAAAACCATTAAACTCTGTATTGCGTCAAAAGAAAAAGTGATTTAGATGACATTAACCAATCTACGGATTTAAATTTGTTATACCAGAAAATTAAGAAAATCTACCCATTTACTTAATCATCAATAATATAATTCGTTAAAAATGAATTTAATCAAAACGTCAGATAATATCCTATGAACAGAAAACCTTCACATACCTGCATCTGGAGTACTCCAGGGTTCTAATCTGGGGTCCCTTCTTCTTTCTATGTATGTCAATGACATTGCTACCTTGAAAAGTTATAAATTGAATATTTTATTGATTTATGAAAGATCTCTCATTCCTGAACAAAACGAGGCGTATTTTATCTACGGAATAAGCAAACGCTTAATTTTTTGTGGTAAGGAAAAGTTATTTATTTTTCACTGTTCTACTCAACTACAAAACAGGAGGGCAGAAGAAAAATATATATAAATTCAGATCAAATAGTGCACAGATCTATTGGTTACAGTCGCATATAAAAAATAAAAGTACTTAAAAATTGCCACGCAATGAAAATAATACATCAGTTATAATCTCTTAACTTGGCAGTGCTGGAGCTTAAAATATCTAAACGATGTTTCAATAAATTACAAAAAGTGCTCATTTTATATACTTATAGGCGTACGTTTAAATATATATGTACGAAGGATGGGCAATTAAAATAAAACCTTCCATTTAGTTGACTCTTAGAACAATCAAATTGAATTACTGCAGCAAATCAGGGCAATTAATCTGATTAATCTTAAAATTAGGAAACTTTCTCTGCCCCGATTCGATATTCTGTATATGAAAATTATAGTAAGGAGACCAAACACAAGCCGCATATTCGAATTTGGATCCAACAAAAATTTAGTTCAACGAAGCCCCTACTATTCCTTACTATAAAATCATAAGATCTATGTACTCGTATATGCTTCAAATACAATCTTAACGATATGTAAATTGAAAGTGAGCTTACCAGTTCTCAATTTGTATCAAATCACCTTCAAGACGCTCACAATCATCACGGCTTTCAATAGTCGACAATACTACCAAATCATCGGCATAGAGAAGGTAGCACTTAAACAATCTGTAATATCATTGATGAAGATGTTTAATAACAATGGTATAAGTACGGATCCTTGCTGGACTCCTGAAGTTGTGAAGTAGTCGACAGACTTACACCCTTTGTACATACTGAAGTCTGTTGAACAAATAAGGTCTAAATGATTGTAAAAGGGAATTTGAGAACATTCATACATTCTGAATACAAACTAGGCTAATGCCCCAATTCGAGTTGCTAACTCAAAATTCGCATTTTTTAAGTTGCACCTTCATTCCAGGGCAAGTTTGATATTTATATTATTATCAACATATGCAGTACCAGAAATTTAAATATCGGCAAGTTTATTTATTTATATTTGACCATAAAATGACATGGGAGCAGCATATTGATAACATTTCAAGCCAGTTAAGTAAGGTTTGTTTTGTAATTAGGCAATTACGTAATACCGTTACTCTGGAGGTGTTAAAATTGGCATATTTTGGATTGGTACAGTCAGTTCTATCCTATGGTATTATATATTGGGGTAATGCAGCTCATGTCGATAAAGCATTTATAATGCAAAAAGTTAGACTTACACCCTTTGTACATACTGAAGTCTGTTGAACAAATAAGGTCTAAATGATTGTAAAAGGGAATTTGAGAACATTCATACATTCTGAATACAAACTAGGCTAATGCCCCAATTCGAGTTGCTAACTCAAAATTCGCATTTTTTAAGTTGCACCTTCATTCCAGGGCAAGTTTGATATTTATATTATTATCAACATATGCAGTACCAGAAATTTAAATATCGGCAAGTTTATTTATTTATTTATCAACAGCTTCCACTAATGAAATATGTTAAAAATAAAGATAAAAGAAAATAATGTAACCAACGTACATGCATATAAAATTTATAATATCACAATTATTGTAACATCCATTAAAACCAATTTGTTAATAATTTTCGTAATTTGTAATTTTATTTTGTATATTGATCTGTAATTGGTGTTTACACTATTAGACTAATAAATATTATAAATACACGAATTGGATTTAATTCCATAATTAAATAAATGAACGATATAAACAGCCACTGCTATCTTATAAATTGTGTAGCAGATATAAAATAGTTTCATGTTGCTCTAATATTTTTAAGTCTGGCCTTTATTTATGGATGCTAAAAATTGCAACATAATCGCGTGATCTCTAGTTTCCATTTACCTACATTTAGTTGTCTAAAGAAAAGTAACATATGCAATAATGACTATGTTTATTAGGTCAAATAACTTCTCTTTTAACTAACTTTTAAAATATGTCGGCGCAACCAATTAATTCTAACACCTTAATTAACTCATTGGTGAATATTGATGACAAAATGAGGTTTTCTTATGTTGATAGGAGTTAAATTAGATTTTTGAACTCGAAATGTTACACTATATATAAGCGTCAAAGTAATGTACTATAAATATATGTAGTATATAAATATCTGTTCACACTCACGGTTCAGCGTATAACCGAGAAGTTACTACTAAACATTAAACACGCAATGAACATTATTTTTGAAAATTTTTTTGGTGTGCTAATTAATAGACTTCGGGGATGCGTGACCCACAACAAAACCGGATTTAGTTTACCAGTGTACTCTAAACATGTCCATTGAAAATATATTGCAATACAATAATATAGGGTGTCCGAAAATTCCGCTAAGAAAATTCAGGGAGCCATATTACTCGAAAATATAATGTGTCAAGTTGATGTAACATTTTTTTGAAGTCAATATTAACCATTGAGGTAGTATCTAGGAGACGCTGTCACGTCATCAAAAGCGGCTTCAGCACCGCCATATTGATACGACACTTGTGTCAAAGAGCTGTCATCGACTTAAGTCAAGTTGTTTTTAGTATTTATGTTTCAGTATATTATATACATTATACACATAAAACATCGAAAGACATAATGGTTTCGTGTGCTAAACGTAGCTGTAGTAGCAGAGACGGTGTTGATAAGAAATTTCCGGAATAACATTTCATAGGTTTGTATTACAAAACAGTAAACATTATGCAGGGCCGTATGCGTGAAATTATAATTTATTTTTATTAAAAATATATTATTTTACGAAAGTGTCGAGCATTATTTACTTAAATAATAAGATTACAGGGTATCTTTCTTTTAGATTTTCTAAGGATCCAGCACGTCGGAAAATTTGGGTTCAGTTTACAAATAGAGTCTTATTAATAAAAGCTGTTGCAAGTAGGTACACGAATGTTAGGATGTACTATTTTAGTAAACATAAAACAAATAGGTCTGAGAGCATAAGGCATCACAAGAATAAAATTGTTTTATTTAAGGGACAATAAATGTTTTTTTTCACCTGTTCTGTTTATTTTCCTATCAAAATGTACTTAGTTTATATTAAATTAGTATAGAATATAATAAATAACAGTTACGTAGAAGCAGTGAGTTTAACCAATAATAGTATGTAAGTATTTCAATTTTATTTTATTTTTCAAAATTATATTTTGGTGGTACGGAGTTCCTAATTTGTTAGCTGTGACTTATAACCCTAAATAGTCCGACCCTGGTGAGACAGCCATATTGTTACTACACTTAGCCACGCCCAGTGCTACCGTTTTTTGCACGGGGAAATAATGCTTATAGCGTCTCCCTAGGATATTACCTCAATGATATTAACGGAGCTACGCAAATTCAAAGTATTTTTTTTAATTTCTTTTTTGGCTATAACTTTTTTAATACTAAAACGATTTTTTTCAAACTTGGCACACTTTTATAGAGGCGTAGTTTCCGGTAAAATATTTCTTAAATTACAGCACCCTAAAGGGCAGAAAGACCTCGTGCAAGGTGAAGAAATGATCATAACTTGTTTGTCTTTGATTTTATTAAGATTTTGATGACATTTTTTGTAGTAAGAAAAAAAAACCAACCGAAAAAATTGGCATTTAAATTTTTCGGACATACAGAAATTGTTTTACCAAGGTTACAATAAATTAGTTAAATGTCTATATACTTATAAAACATTGCGTTTTTGCTTCTATCTTGTAGATATAATCGAAGCATATAAGGTTAAAAATTACCGTCAAAGCAATATTACAACTATCATTCAATTGTTTTCAAAATATACTTTGCTTAATCGTAAATGAGATTCATCAGTATGTCCAAAAAATGTAAATGTCAATTTTCTCGCAAACGGTTTTTTTTTATTTCAAATAAGAGTATTACATTCTTAGATAAACATTCTTCATCATTTAGGTGCTAGTATTTCAGTTTGACTGTGAAAAAATATAAATATTGAAAATTCACTAGACTAAGAGCATATTTTAGAAATAAACTGGATACTGGTCTAAAATATCTAACGTATTTAGTAGAGTCAAGTGTCGATTCTTTTTAGAAGCCTCGGACGTGGATATTTTGATGATATTAGGTAGTATTTTTTGTATTATTAGCTAAGATTTAATTTTATCATAAACACAAGGAAATTTAAAAGATCTTTTCATTGTGTCAGTATGTCTTAGTCACAGTCAAAATTGTATTAAAATAATTCACAAATTCGATAAAATTTTGAAATTGGAATACCTACATTGTTTCCAATTTTGAATAAATGTTGTTATAACACTCTTTTTTATTAATTCCTTAATTATTTTTATTTTCATGTTTTCTACTTACTTCTCAAATTGGATTTACTATAGTCAAGATAAATAGGTTGGAAAATGAATTAATTCTTTGCTGTTTGAGCATTTAACTTTTTAATAAATTTGGGATCGAGAAACTGACTGCATATTATTACACTGATAGGTATTTTGTCGTCGGAATAATAACAAATTGTTACATTTAATATCAAGGAAACAAAAATAAACATAGTAATAGTACTAAACTGAAAAAGAACATATTATAGAAGTATGATAATAAAACAGCAGAAAGAAGTAGAAGAGCACACAGAAAACCCTGTATTGTACAATGCATATTTCACCTAATTATTTTTACTTTTTACTATGGAAATGTATGTTTATGACTATAAAATTTGTTAAAGCCGAGTGAAAACTAATATCGTGGTTAACCAAAACCTGGGCAGCAAGACGAGCTATATCGTAATAACATTCATCTATTCTAGTTCTTCTACTTGGAATTCTAAATGGGAATAAAGACAGTATATTAAGTTTGTTACTGCAGCAGTTGGAAACAGTTTCAAACTATCACAAATATCCGTCCAACTATTTCTTGCGACAAATTCACTAGTGATTCGTTCTCAAATTAACCCGTCGAATATTTCTGATAACTTCAGGTCGGTTACAACTGCTGCAGGTGGTTCACTAAGCATGCTATTAACTGCTTTATAAAAAATCATCTCTTAAGCTACGTTTTTACGACTTCCCAAAGTGTTTATTTTAAACTACATGCAAGGGTCTTCACTCTTAACTATTGTCCAGAGGCCTGCTATATTTCTTAAAGGATAGAAATCTCAAAATAGATGCCTACACTTGTTCAACGATCCTATGCGATTGTGGAGATATAGATCCTAACCCAAGCTCTGGTCTAACCAGAGTATTATATAGTTATAAGAGTATTCATATTTTTAAATTTTTCTGCTTACTCTAAACTTGTATATGCTCCCTTCACTGTATTGTTGATACCCTGACTGTAAGATAATTTTACCGTTTTTGGAAATACCTAAGAATACGAAAAGTTTGTTTACGTTAAAGTTTAATTTGTCTTCTTTACTCCAAATACATATATGATTAATTTGATCCTGTAATACCAGTATCCACTCTGTTGCATTCTTAAAGGTCCTAAATATTTTTAAATCATCCGCAAACAACACTACACGAATATGATAGGTTATCTGGCAGGTCATTAATAAAATATAGAAGTAGAAGAAAAGTAAATTTCCAAACAAACCATTACAATTTAATTTCTTGATAAGTACATCATGATTAACTTTGTCAAAAGCTTTTTAAAAATTAATTATTAATCATCCGTTTATCTAGTGTTTAAAAAACAATGTAACGTTTCCTGTTGTCCAAAGATTTTGTATTTTGGGGATCTCCTACAAGGAGAAAAATGACCAGCTCAAAGCGTTCTTTGTAAATGCATACAGTTTAAAACAAGAAAGTTATTCTCTGGTTCAACTTACATATAAAAATCCATAGATGTCTGTAATGCTGTTCGAAATCAAGTAGTTTTATGATTAGATACTTCAGACAATGCATTTAAGTCTCTTTACTGGTAGGCCAATACGGCAACTAGTTCATATTTGACAGACCCCTATACAAAAATATTGTAAACATATTTGAAATAAAACGTTTCATATTTCTAAACCAAATACAAATCGGGGCAAAGAATTTAATTACGTTGGTAGTTGGGTAAAGAAAAAACATACAGGTACCTTTTCTAGTAAATTAAATTTCCCTGCACAAAGCGATCAAACTTCCACTTGAATATATTCATACGAGTTAGAGACTTTTTAGTGAATGTAGCAGATTTAACTAAAATTTAATTTCTCCCGCGTTTAACTGAATTCAAATAGCAATATCCTGTTATTGAGAACTTTCTATTTGATTAAGAAGAGAATTTGATTAATTTAAATTGAATTTAAATTAAAACTCTAGGTATAATTCGATTAAAATCGATTTCAGTCTACCTATTTGAAAGTATAATTTTTTGAAAACAGTAGAAGCTCTTTTTAAATTCTCTCTATACACAAAATCTTTATTTCGATAGAGTTTTATAAACAGGATTCTTCTTCCAATTATACAAAGCTCTTTAGTCAACTTGGTTTTTGTTCTGCAAAAGATGTAGTTAACGTATATATGAGCGAACATTCTTCTACACGACAAATATACATGGCCACTTAATATATTTCCTGTATTAAAATTTATCTAATGTCAGAAAATTGATGGTTATATTTAAATTATAATCAAATTTTACATAAATGTGTACTAAATTAAGTATTGTCAAAAAACTAGAACGCATTTGGAATAATCTTCCAATTGACTTTCTATTTTTTACTGTTTAAGAAAATTTAAAACGCCATTTACCTACGCCTGTGCTCAAGTTCCATGATTGAGAACCTTGTCAAAAACTTTTCCTGCACTAACTTGTGGATATATAGAATCAGATTGATTTGTAGCATATTAATTTCAGAAAATTTCACTGAATCCCATCCAGACGGTCAATGTGAACATTATTCAGGGTGTTTTACAAACTCTATGGCAAACTTTGACAGATGGTAACAAGGTCTTAAATGACGAGTCAATAAAGAGGTATATGTAATTAATTATTGTTGACAATTCGATTTTTATCGTTTTCATTCAAATATGTAACATTCATAAGCTCACGTTTTTATCTTTGCCCCTGTATTATATATTATGTCATACTATGGTCGATTAGTAGCAACTGATTATCTGGGAAACGGCTCGAACAATCTTCATCAAAGCGAGATGGTCTTCTATAACGTGGAGGATAATTTATATCAAAACGGCTTGAAGTAAGGAGAGATTAATTACAGTAGCTATTGTAATTTGCATAATGACGCTCTTTGAGCGATGGTACAGGAAGAGGTACAAGTAAAACCAATTTTTTACCTACTGAAACATACATACAAGAATTCAACTAATATGGATTCCGTAATAACAATAAGATAACCACTCTTGAGACGACCCTAGTCTCAGATGTAACTGATTGGCTTAATAAAACAAAACAATTCTTTAAGCAAACATAACTGTATCTCATTTTTAAGTATAGTAGAGGTTTCTTGATTTCAAGTAATTTTAATTCTTAAATAAAGAATATATAATGTTATTATACAAGCATAAGTTAATCTTTCAAGAAAGTATTACTATATCTGAGCAATAGTGAAACTAAGTTAGTGTTGGAATAAATGTATTAATGTTGACATTAGTATAGTTTTCTTTCCGTGTCCTATGCAATAGTATGACATTAAACTAACTTTGACGTATCTCTAACGGTTGACGAACTTATTGCATCATCCCAATATCGTAACATGTCAGGATTGATGCTTAGCTCATTGAATTTGTCGTATTAATTTTGACAAAGAAAAGCTTGCAAAAGTTTTGCCATCGAATTAAGGACCATCCTGACTTCAGCAATTCGTTATTTTTTTAACTTACTCTCCAGTAATGACCTTCAGAAAGAAAATCCGTGTGACCTATAAAAAATATATCTATATTTAACTCTTGTAAATATTTCAGTGTTAAATTTCTTTCGCGTAAGTTTCGGTTAATTGTTTTGTCGGTCAGTAATGTCTTTATGAACATACTGACGTAAATGTCAACGTGATTGATTAATTAGTTTTGGCGCCAACTTGTTCATAGTACGTAGTAGCGTAAATCACTTTAATGTATTTTTTAGGCAATCTAGTAAGCAAAGGCAGGTTCGTAAAATTGTTGATACCATAAATTCCTGGAAAAACTCAAAGAAAATAGGAGTGTAACTTACACCTGTGTCGATATAATTAGTGATACATAAATTATGCATTGAAATGTACATACTGCAAAAACATATGGCTCAGCAAACAACAAAATTAACATAACTGCGAGGTACAGGCAGAGGTCAAAACTCAATATAAACTAGTCGACTATACCCAACCGCCGAAAATCTAGAGAGTGACTCTCATGTTATAAACCCGCTGGCGATTTATAGCAGTCGACACAAAGGAACATACATGCAGCCAATATATTTCGCATATAAAATCGTGTGCCGCATATCTCTCAAGGCGCGGGTCCACTGGATACTTTTGTAGCGCAACAAAAATGTTGTTGCGCTACATATGTTGCCGTGATGTGTCCACTTAGCAGCGAGTTGCTCGATACATATGCAACATCATTATGGAGGATACATGCTACAATTGTTTCGCCAGGTATGTCCACCAGATGCAATCTTTGTCTCTGAGCATTAGGCACGATACAATAATTTTAAAGCATTTATGTGGTTGTTGTTTTGCTGTCAGTTATGTGGAAAAATAGAATCGCAG
This sequence comes from Monochamus saltuarius, assembly GCA_025584915.1. Taxonomy (NCBI): domain Eukaryota; kingdom Metazoa; phylum Arthropoda; class Insecta; order Coleoptera; family Cerambycidae; genus Monochamus; species Monochamus saltuarius. Next base: position 2,554,223 of record CM046725.1, read on the forward strand.
CTGCTGTCATTGTTCTCGCAAATTTAAAACAAAGAAAAATATGGATGCGGGACTGGATAGCAAAAATGAATGAACAAGGGGCCTATAATCAATTGAATACAGAATTGCGAATTGGAGATCCAGATTTTTATAATTTTTTTTGCATATGGCTGCAACAGATTTTGGGTATTTATTGGTATTAATATCGGTAAAGATAAAAAAAAACAAGATACACGAATGAGGAAAGCAATGACTCCTGGTAAACGACTTGCTGTTACTTTGCGATATTTAGCAACTAGATCCACAAATGCCACAAAAACGCAAAAATACAAGAAACAAACGCCTGTTTATATCATCAACACCGTAACCTGCACCTGTATCCACGGAAACAAACCGCGCTGATGTCACACCAATGAATGATATCGCGTTTGCGGCCATTTGGTTTTGATTAAATTCATGGCAATTTATTAATTAATGTTCCTATTTTTAAGAAACACCACTAGGGATAATCGAATCATTTTATATAGAGGGGGTCTAAGACTTTTGACGTTATGTGTGTTAAATATTTAATATTGCCATGACCTACTTTATTTTTTAAATTTTTACTCAGAATTGTACTGTTACTTCACGGTTTTTACAAATATGGCATTACTTTTCTATCTAAACCTATGCATTAACTTAAACTGGCTGTTACCACCTTTATCATCAATAAAATACTAGCGATAATTTGAAAATATATGAATTACAAAACGATTTCCTTATTGCTTATATCTTTAGAAGGTTGTTCTACCTAGTTATGATTAAGCAGTCTACGAAAATGCTTTAATTTGAAATCTGAATTATCCAGTAGGTATACATAATTCATGATAAGAAGGATACAAAGTAAATAGTCAATCTCTAGGTTTGATCTATAAATATTTCATTTATGAGAATTAGACAACATGTCGGCTGACTGTAACCTTCCGGAATAATATTAAGGTAGAGAGGAAATTATGCAGACTCAGACCTTCAAGAGATGAATAATTTCATTTCAGCTGTAAGATGGCATACAATGCATCTTAATCAAAGCCATAGAAACGGAGTTGTACTCTAAATTACAAGTCATTGTTTGCAGAACGTAGGTACAATATATAATAATATATTTCTGGATTAATACAACCGACTTCTGTACAATCTTTCAAATATTGTTTCTATCTGTACAAGCAGACACAAAACCGTTGTATTGATGTACAGAAATAAACTGCGGGTACGTTTTTGTTTCATACATTCACGTGGATTTTCTATTATTACTTTCTGTGTGTGTGTAATGAACTAGAGCTATTTAAAAGTCAAATAATTTCATCTTTACGTGTGTTTTTATATTCCAGTTTAACATTCATTAGAATTCAAAGGTGGATGAATACGATTGTTTTATTAAAATATTTACAAAACGTGCAGATCCGCTTTTGTATGGTTAAAAGTAGAATTACGGATAGACAAATTTATCCTGACATTGAGATCTAACCTTTGGTTTAAAGTTCTGAAGGATGAATTAATTTTCCACAGAACTGTTAATTAGTCAAGAATAAAACATAGGTACGTTACTAATGCGTAATGTTTCACGGTTTTCTCAAAATCTGAGTAGTAGAAGAGAAGTAACCGTACTGCCTAGACATATAAAAAGAGATCGAGGGAAAACTTTTCTCCCATTAGAATAACCTGCAACTTTTGCCTTAGACCAAGCGTTGATTTAGGTACGGGCAAAACACAATGTAGTTGTGTTATTTTGTTTATTTAACAAAATTGCTGATGAGAATCGTGTTTTACTTTATACGAAATATAGCAGAAAAGTACTGTAGCAGCCGTAGTTGCAAAAATAGAAACTGAAATCAATAGAACCTAACCCGAGAAAAACAAGATCAAGTTATAGATTCCCATCTGAGGCTAGAGAAGTGTTAATTTTGTGACTATCGGCGACTGATTATCTAGACCACGGCATGACAAATGGAAAGGTTATAGCAAATTGAATGCTTGAACCATTGAATATGAATACTTTTCAAATTTGATAGAGGACAAATTTCTCATTGCATTCAAGCAAAATTTAAAGTGAAGTTGAAATTAGCGGGGATTTGAATAGCTTCAACTGTTAAAGTAAATGTTATTTTCGCATTAGAAATAACAAGGTAGTAATTCAATAATTTTGTTTAACCATTTTAAATAAATTCAGTTTTGTTGGTAAAATGCATCATAGACAGATAAAAATTCAAAAACTGTAACAAAACTAAGTACCTAGCTACATTTTTAGAAATGGAAGATAGGTGAGAAAATCACAATAACTTCAAAGTATTATCTCTAATTTTTGAGAAATTAGAGCAGAACAATTAACTTGCAAGTCTGACATTTAGCCCAAGTACGTATGCCATTTTGGCCATAATAAGATTTACTTTATTTCAATGTTAAATGTTATATTTCATCACCTTAAATTTTTATAGTACGTATCACCCTGTAACTGTTAAGAAATAACGGCGATGTTATTTCTTACACGTTATTTAGAATTTTACCAGAGTTACATTTAACCTTGAAATAACGTAAATTTCATTTTGACTGAAATACATACTTGGACTGATTGTTACAAAAGTAAGTTTTGCTTAGAAATAGTTTGACCAGATCTCTCAATATATTAAATTTACAATAAACATCAACTCAACTGTGTATTTACTACGATATATTTTGTTCATATTGTATTTCCCTAATAAAACATGTCACTGTACACAAAGTACTATTATATTATATTTAAATACTAAATGATAATTTTAAAGTATACAGTAATAGATATGTAAAGCTATGTAAATATTTTCAAAGTAACTGAAGAAAGAGTAAAGCTGAAAATTTAAAAGTGACATTTTTAACTTTCCCGAGTGTCTTGATTCAAACTTAAACAATACGTAAACGTCATAGAAAAGAAGTTTGTACTTCGTGCATAAATAAAATAGAATAACTGAATGTTAAAACAAACGCTTTTATTCTAGATAGACTCGTTAATTTGACTTTTGTTAGCTTAACTAACTTTTGATTTGCTTTTAGCGTCTACAGGAACGATGTAATTGAAAAAGATAATTCCTCGGCAGCATCGTTCTTATTACTATAAAGACTCGCTTATCTTAACCAATATCTGAATAGATTTATCAAACAAAACTTTCTCGGCAACTAATTTCGTTCGAATCAGTTCTCTACGCACTGTGCTGCGAAAGTAAAATAATTCAACATTTTAGAATTATTTGGCACTGTCAAATCATTAAAATTTCTGTTACAAGACCAATAAGCCAAATCACCTAATTATATAAATTTAAATCTTTCATTATAAGTATGGTAAAGTTCATCTACATGCATACATAAGATGTCCGCACAGGGGTAGAGAAATTATTAAAACTTACCAATTATTATTATTATTTAGGATTTAGATCGGCCAGTTTGTTAAATTTATTAAATATTGTTCGACTCATTCATATGCTGGTGATATTCAGTTTTACTATTCATTTAATTCGATGGATTATGAAGTGGCCAGTGACGACATCAGTAAGCAACTTACAAACTATTTCTGATATTTCTAAAAATCATCAATTGGTTTTGAATTCTAAGTCAGCTGCAATTTTATTTGGAAATAAGTATAAGCAACATTCTTTAAAAAAAAGAGTTAATCGGTTCAGCATTAACTATTTTTGAATGTGCCAAAATTTTAGGATTAATTCTTGATAGGTCATTAAGATTTAAAGAACAAGACAGTAAACCTATACAACTATCATACAATGCATTAAGACTTCTGTATTCACAAAGGTTATATTTACTGCATTATAAATAACATGTTCTGCGAAACTCAATTCAATAATTATTGTCCACCTGTATACGCTCTTTGTACGAACCAGACTTTTATATACCATATTCAACTTGCACAAAATTCATGTACTCTCTTTGTGTATGGTAGAAGGAAGTTTAAACATGTTTCACATAAATTAATAGATTTACAATGGTTAAACATGAAAACTCGTCAACATTTTTATTTACTGTGCTTTTTTCATAAACTTGTATTGACCATAATTCGTCTATACTTGTATAATAAAATTAAATTTCGAAATGATATACATACTCTAAAAATTCACATCTAAAAGATTACTTACTCTACCTGATCATAAAACTGCATTTTTTGAAAGAGGTTAAGTATAACATACACAAAACTTATAATAAATAGTCTTTTCAAGTAAATTGGTTCAGCATAACCTAATTTGAAACTTTTGTCAGAAACGTGTTGTTCATTCAACATGTTTCTAACATGCTTTTCTTAATTTAAAATAAATTTGCCACCTGCGAATATTCAACCGGTACCGAATAGGTAACTAATATATCACGATAGAAAGCGGTCTAACCAACAAATTTTTAGGTACAGAAATCTTTAAAAATACGAATTTTTTTAAATTCAACTGTAGATGTAAATATTGTTAAAATATAAACCTACATAGTTCATAAGATTGTTCTCTTGTGTTTATAAGCATTAGAAAATAACTGTTATAAGGTGAGGGTAGAATAGCAAAATAATAATGTTTGTCTTATATACAAATGCATTTTAAAAGTTATATTATTTGAGAATAATTTAAATAATAAAAGTAGATAAACAAAACATAAATAATTTTATTTTTGATATTACTTTTGCTCTGCGTGTTTTATTTTTCGAAATTTTTTTACCTAAAGAACACCACCAAATTTGATCATTTTACGACGAGAAATATGCCAACCTTAAATGGCATAGCACACTAGTGTGAATTTTCCTTGAGGTTTTCAAAATGGATATTTAATTGATAAAGTTATTGTTATTCTATTTTTTCTTTTCTCATTGAAAATAAAGACATTTCATTATTATTACACACTGCCGATCATTAACCGATTTTTTTATGCTGCCTATGAAATTGGGCATGCTTATCAGCTTGTAGAAACAATGTAGATCAATTTTTATAGAATGACTATGTAGATTATTGTAAGCAAATAGTTTATATTATTTTTAACAATTTCAGATACAGCGGTGTTTCTACATTTCTTAACCTAAAAAAGTGATTTAGGCAAACATTTTGACTGGGAAATGATGGCATAAAACGGTTGGTTTGAAAATTTTCTGTTTCATTTACATGACAATTTTTTAATTTCGGAATTTAAAGTCTTTTATTACCGTTTTGAAGGAACACACTTATTGCATAAACACCCTGTATAACCTGCAAATATATAAAGTGAGGGTACAAGTATAATATTACGTTTTGTAAATGTAATTAATTTTTGCCTTTAGGCAACATAATTTATATTTGTACTGAATTACAAGAATTTTAGAGACTACATAACGTAACGGGAAGATTGAATAGTCCTGGAACCTTGTTCTTTTTTGTGCCAGTAACTAAATCGAATCGATTTGTCAGCTCGGAACTTTACCCATGATTGATATGGAAGGAAATTAAGATTTATTTTTAACACAGTATAGTTTTTACATTTACTACTGCAAATTAGAAGTGTTATTTTTATGTTTTATTAATTGCAAATTACTTTGTTTTGGAATATTTCATATATATCCCAAAGACAGTTAGTCAAATTACCCTGTTGGTTAGCAAAGGTTTAGTACAATACTGTATTATTGTACTGTGTAAATTATTTTCATTAACAAAACCTATACATGGAGTTTTTCACTTTGAAATGTTATGCTGGATCTATAGCAAATAAAAAACGTTAGAAATGAGACGACACAATTTTGGGCCATGTTGTGGTTGACCCTACGTGGAGTAGGCAATTGTATCTGGTTTTATCACAACTAGTATTCAACGGATTTTGAAGACCCACAAATTTCATTCTTATAAAATTATGTAAAGGGGTTGCAATTAAAGTCTTTTAAGTTCAGTATAGTAAAATTTTCAACTGGTTTTGACTTATTTTAGTCAACCTCAGGGAAATTTAAGAGTTAAAGAACGTAATAGAATCAAATATATGCTCAATGTCCCCAAAAATTAAATGTTTGCGCTTCATTATTTGGTGGCCATATCATTGGTCCGTTTTTCCTAGAAGGTAATCTAACAGCGAAAATGTATTTGGAACTTCTGGAAGACACAATTGACCCCATCTTGACAGAAATTACCTATTGAAAATGACCAAAATTATTTGTAGGATCAATTGATATTTCAACAAGATGGTAATCCTTCGCACTATGCTTTCTCTGTTCGTCAGTATTTGTATCAACACTCCCCTGGATCACCAATCACTGGATTTGGAAGGTTCCATAAAATGGTCTCCATGATCACCAGATTTTTCTCCATTAGATTTATTTCTGTGGGGTCACTTAAAAAACATAATTTATTCTACTCCACCTGCTTGATTGGAAGATCTACGCGAACGGATCATAGGCGAATGTTGCAAAAATTGAAGAATGTGAGAAATGTGATATTATTTGGAGAATTAATTGATATTTCAACAAGATGATGCTTGGCCGCCCTATGCTCTGCCTGTTCGTAAGTAAGTATTTGGATCAACACTTTCCAGGTCACTGGATTGGTAGAAGAGATTCCATAGAATGGTAGACACGATCATCAGATATTTCTTTAATAGACTTAGTTCTGTGGGGCCACTTAAAACATAATTTATTTTATTCAACCTGCTTGATGTTTCACTGGAAGATCTGTCAAGTTTTCATTGAGGTTTTTGAAATTACAGAAACTGACTGATTTTGCATCTGGATGTTCAGTTGATTTTCCTGAACACGTTTCTTTAAACTATGAAAAACCGATACAACTTTTATATCATTTCTTTCCTGATGATGATAATAAAAATTTCCAAGATGATTATTTTTGGTGGTAGAGCGTTATTTTAGTTTTTTGGGAAACGCTGTATATCAACCTAGATAACTATAAAGAAACACATTAAAATATTTATCTTCAAAGTCTTAAGAAATAATTATTTTAGCGACAACATGCACCATTTGTTTCCATTAAACCCAGAAAGGAAATTTTAAATCAACAACCATTCAAACTTTCCTCTACAATCGCATTCTTTTCCATCATAATATATAGTTACTGCATCTACTGTCTCTATTTAAAAAAAAATAGATTTAATACTTCGTTTTTGGACGTTTAATACATATAGGTAATGCGCATATATGTATGTGTTATTGCATGTACATGTATAGATAGTTTTATTGCTTTAAAAATTGGCTATACAGAATCAGCCCCTATTTCCATATTGACATGAATTTTCATAAAGTGTTAAATAAACTGAACTTTAGAATATTTACCTATTTCATTATGAGAAACAACATTTTTCTTCAAAATTTATTTTCATGGCATAAGTTTTTATTATTTTATATTTTATTTACTCGTCGCTGAAAAAACCTGTTTTTATGGAGGAGTGCCAACAGGGAAAATTTCTGAAATTAGGTCGCTGTATGGAACATTGTAATAAGAATAATCGCTTAGCAGTATAAAAATATCACAGATTTATAGCGGATCTTTATTTCCGGGTAGTATAGTAATATGAGCTCTAATATTTATGAAGCGATAGCTTGGGTAATTTAATCGACCGTTATTGGCCAGATGGAATTACTATTTACGACCTGAAATATAGTTTTATAAACTATGCAAGATTTCAGGTCAATCAAATCAAATCAAATGTTTATTTGGCCAACAGAAAAAAATATCCATTTACAGGACAAAAATTAACACAAATGTAATGTATAATGTACAAATAATAAATAATATGCACCTAGCATTACTAACAGTAAACATTATAAAGAAAGAAAAACAAAATAAATACAAAGTAACTGCAGATACAAAAAACTTATAGCTCTATTTATAAATTTAACAGAAGGAAAGTTTATATCACAGTGATCAGATATAACATTAAATGTATGAGACATGATATAAACTGGAGACTTTCTTAAAATATTCGTATTGGCTGCTGGTAAATAAAATGTATCATTTTGCCTAAGACGAAAATTAGGAACTCTGACATTAAAATATTCTAATAATGACATGCAATCAATATTGTTGTTAAATAAATTGTACAAAAATACTACACCATTTCTAGTCCCCCTTAATTTTAATGAGGGTATGTCGAATATACAGGGTGTTAAAAAAAGAGTGTAAAATATTTTAGGAGGTAATAGTATGAACCAAAATAAGCAGAAAAGTCTTAATGAACATGGGTCCGCAAAGTAACGGTTACGGAGATATGGACCACTATTCGTTTTTCAAACATTTTATTTTATTAGGAATAAACCGAGGCCGGACCTGTTTTATGGCCTGCAAGATCGCCTGATCTGAACCCTCTAGATTTCTTTCTTTGGGGATATTTGAAGACATTAGTGTATGGTACTCCTGTAAATAGCCTGGAAGAGCTGCAGCTACGGATTAATCAAAAGTGTCAAGAAATCCAAACCAAGGAGGGTGTTTTCGATAGAGTTCGAATATCGTTGAGACGAAGATGTCGTGTCTGCTTGGAAATGGACGGAGGGCACTTTGAACATCTTCTGTAACTTTGTTTTCTGTTTGTTAAATGCTTCCGTTAAATGCTTTGTCGGTTTATTCTTAATAAAATAAAATGTTTAAAAACGAATAGTGGTCCATATCTCCGCAACAGTTACTTTGCTAACCCAAAAGATAATTTGACCTAACCAACAATCCGGCATATATTTACACATAATTGTTATCGATGTAACCATAACTGATGTTAATGTTTATTGCCAGTAACACCTAGTGACCATTAATTTATTTATTTTGATTTTTGCAAGACATTGCCTACCAGTATTATAATCCTAATGGCAGGATGGTAAATACAAAACAAAAATCTTATTCCTTTTTTTTGTAAATAGAATAGATACGAGATGTTTTCCATAAGTTAAGAAATAATATATCTGCGCGTAAGAATAGATTAAAAAATTAATCTTATAACAAATGCAGGTACGCCATCTGATGCTTTAGTAAACTTTGATTTCAATAGTTGTAGTGCAGATGCAGATATTGCAGCATAATAACGATCATTCTGCTGACATTATAAAGGAGAGGCTTGGTATATTTGGAATAAAAGATTAGCTAGATTGCTAGCTGGCAATCCTGACAAAATATATTTTTGATCAATCTATGTATTTTGTTCATTAAAAACAAATAATTTTAATGAGAAAAGAATACATCCGGATGCATTAACAAACTAAATAAAAAAATTACCCATACAAAATCTTTACTAAATAAATAACAAGCAGTATTTTCCGAAGTTTCATTTCCGAATTTCAGAATGGTTAACAAAAAGGGATACATTTGCGTTTAACAACGGGCCTATAAATTTCATGCGGTGTAAAATACTTTCTCTGTGGGAAAACTTTGGAATTTTCTCTTCCGGTTCCGGTCCCTCTGCCAGAGCTATGAAAATTATTAAAGTTGCTCTCCACAATAACACATAACTCTGACAAAATATTTGAAGTTAAGGTCGCGTGCAATTTTAAATAGACTGAACCTCTATATGCCGGAAGAGGTCGCAGAACTTATATGAAATTTTTTTTATGTCTGTAGAGATCGAATTTCAAATCGTTTTCCACATTATTGTCCTTTGTTTGCATGTGTCTGAACTGAATTATGAATACTTTTTTCTTCAAGCGTAGGTATAGCCATCGTATTATGTATAAGGCAATATGTGAAGCAGAAAGGGTCAATAGTTTTACTAGTACCAATTGTTTTCATTATTTTACTAGAAAAAAACGTACATATCCATAGTAACGAATATTAAAATCATAAACAGTTAATGATAAATTTGACATTTAGTCTTAGTTTTCAGATAAAGATAAAAATGAGTGGGGAAATTCAGTGCAATACACCTGAGTTACAAAAAATAGCAAATCCGTTAGATTTGAGAATTGGGCAAAAGGAAATAATGCAACTGTTTCCTCCAGAAATGTGATGAAAACATATTTTACATTTTAATCACAAAAACTGAAGAATTTATCACTATGGGCGCAATATTCTATGGTAAAATCTAAATTAAATGTGGAGCACAATGTAAATATTGATAAATTATTCTAATAGGATATTTGAAGCCACAAGGCAACAACTATAAGCTGAAAAAGTCACAAATTTTCTCTAAAGAGGAGTTTGACAAATTTCTCAGCAAAGCTGAGGGTTGATAAATGTTTAGCAACGAAAGTACGTACCTACGTTTAAAAATATGTATTGGACCTGTTACTTTTATAAAATTTCTGTACAATATTTTATAGATCGTTCTAATACTTGGAATCACAGGAGCATGTAGAGCGATAAACTGGTTCAATTAAATGTAAACGATATAAAAGATTTAAGAAATTTAATCTTACCCCAACAAAAAATAAACATCATCCATTTACTGTAGTTGGAGTTTTTTATTTAAATATATTCAGAAAATATGTAAGTCTTCGATCAACAGACAAAACTTTTGATAGGTTATCATCGTTGCAATGGGCATACATAAAATTCAAACGATTCAAAAAATGTTGCGCTGTTTTTAAATTTGTCAAATCCACATGAATATATAGGCCATATCCTTAGAAGGGCCTCGGCAACTATCTTAGTTGACAACGGTAGAGATATTACACTAAAACGATATGGTGGATGGAAATCCACCAGTGTTGCCGAGGGATATATTGAAGAATCTGTGAGCAACAAGAATCAAATAGTCAAGTACTTTAAGTGAAATTGGAAATATTGGTGATAAAAATATTTATACTCAAAATTTTTCTGCCAATAAAAAATTATACAAATTCAATTCTAACAACTGAACCTGACAACCGTATGTATGGTAATTTGTCCATTAATGACAGAACTGTCTGCTGCACCTAGTCCTATCATAGATAGAGTAAATACAATCGACAAATCCTGGGCTCTTTTTCGGGAAAATATCAATAGCGAAAACCGCATCACTCTATATCTTACCGTTTTCAAGCTATGGGGCATTTTTTCGGCATCGTTCGGTTTTCAGAACATTCTATAGCTGGAAAACGGCAAGAGATAGAGATATATAGCTTTCGTCATTATTATTTTATCGAAAAAAAGAGCCCATAACTTGTCTATCAGATTTAATCTATCTATGATACAGCCACCCGCAATCCCCCTCAAAAATATAGTAATTTTAAACGCCCTTTAAGTTAAACATGAAAATGTTTAGCTTTGGCACAGTTTAAGATTTTTCTTTTAGTATCTCTTATAGTTTTCAATGATTGTTCTCCAATTTGAGACTTACTGTATATCAATTTAGTTAAACATAAGCATTAATTTGTTTAGACAGAACATTTTTTTTGTAAAATAATTTGCCTGCAACTATGAACAGGAATGTATAATAATAAGATGGATAAATATTTAATCTAAATGTTAATTACGTGAGAGCTAAAATATATTATAAACCATCAAATATATTTCGTAATTATCAATTAGTCTTCAGAAATTTTACACAAATATTTTGATTAAAAAAAAATATGTTATCCGATCTCTGCTTCTATTTTAGTAGTATAAAAACGAATAATGTTATTTAACTGTGAGGAAGAAAATATTTTAATCTAAGGTCGAATACAATCTTAAAATAGAACTAAAAATTTATATTCTCAAATTTTTATAATAAAATTTTGATTGTTCATATTTCATATTGTTGAATATTTTATAATATCCAAGAAACTTTAAATCGATATTTTTCTGAAAGGATACAATTTAATGACTTGCAACAGTGCAAGTGTATCTTTTACATTAAGTTATTAAGCATTTTACATATGTTCAATTCGATGGAATACAGTGGCATAACATTTGTATAAAACCTATATTTCACTTGGTTCTCTATACAGGGTTAACTGAATAAGTAAAAATATTTTGTTTTCAAAACTGCATATATTACACTTCTATTTGTTTGGTCCATGTCTGACTTTTAGAGAATACACCAACACTAAATTGTAAAATTCGTTGTTATAATTGAAATCATGTGTGTTTACGTTGTGGTTTTATGTTTTTCTTCAGTTCTTAGTGCTTTTTTAAAATTTTTCTATAATATAGTTCGAGCAGTTTGATTTTTAGGTTATCAAGACTGCCCCGTATGCATTCAAAGTTTTCTATTCAATTCGATTTTCTTAGAATAAATGGGTATTTTATTTAACTGTACGTCAACTGTGTTTTGTTGTCAGTGGGTAATCCTGACCGACTTGTAATGAGTGAATATACATTAACACCCTGTATAACTAATATATGTAAACATTGAATACTTGACACAATAAATAATGCTGTTTGTAATTAAATAACCTTGGACATTAAACTGCGCTAGTGTTGTATGAAGAATTAATGGTAGATGGTAGATAACAGTCAGTACTTACATGACCTTGGAAGTAATACTTCAATTCTTAATTTGTCAAAAATGTACCGTCTAGTTTTCTTCTGTACTTACTATTTTTGACTGTAATCTAAAAGAAATTGATTTTCATAATCCCGGGTTGAGGAATCTGTACATCCCCAGCATATACATTTGTTCAATTGACGAATATTTTTCACTAAAGTTGAGAATCAGGTCTCACTAATACGGATATTGAACAAGTTACAGCATGCCATCACAGAGATAGATTTTCAGACATTACCGATATCTTCTCCAAGAAATTCAATTTTTCAGAGTCAGTGTAGTATATTATTTTCTTTGAAAACTGCATGATCCTTGAAATGCGAACTTTAGTCGTGTGTCTGCCGCATACCTAGAATACCTTCTTATACGGAAGAGAAAAGTAAAGAGATTTTCATAAATGCTCTTTCAGTATGCCAATAATGTAGAAGTCGGGGAATAGGTAAATATATTTTCTAAGCATTCTGATTTGGATGTACGAGTAGTACTCAATGTAGTTCGAAAATATTAAAACATTGGCTGTTTTTAAATTTGTTTCAAACGTGATTTTAACATTAGCAATAGAAAAGATCATAAGAAATAATCGACTAAACAGAGAACATATTTTTTAAGTCACCAAATAGTAAACTAGGCACATTATGTGGCTATAATTGCAAGAGATGGTAAAGAATTTGAATAGGTAACGAGAAAACTTGTGGAGAAAGCAAGTAAAGTGCGACTACAGATAAAAAAGGTAAAGGAAAAATAAGATTTTGAGAAGGAATAGAACAGAAAATATAATTTTGAAAAAGTACAAGAATATGTGTATTCTGGAAGCGCTGATAACAACTAAGTGTGACAGGAAACAAGAAATTAACAGGAGAATAATAAAAGAACAGAAGTTCAGTAGCAATCAACGAAATCAAAAAATTTGTCTAGGGCAGTAAAATTTAGAATGTACAAAACAATCTGGACCCTGAACAAGACGTCAAGAGAAAACCTGTTGAGGTAGGAAAGGAAAATACCAAGAAGAATTCTAAGATGAAAGAAGACAGAGGCTGGCTTTGTAAGGAGAAATAATGAGAAAACATATGAAATATACCACGCACCAAAAGTAGTTGAAGTTCTGATATCCAGAAAACTGCAGTGACTAAGACATAATGATTGGGAGATAAAAGGATAGCGAAAAAAATAATAGGGGGTAAACCTAACTATAGGAAGAAAAACGGTAGACCGAGGAAGCGATGGAGAGAGACAGTTGCAACAGATCTAAGAAAGAAGAATGTGACAGACTGGAGAAGAAAAGTGAGAAGCAGAAGAGAAAGGAGAAAAATAATCAAGTTCTGGACTTAAATGGTCTGCAAAAATCTTCATAAATATAACTTTAGCATGTTTAATTCTTTAGATACATCAAACAACAACCAAGCTAATTAATAGTTGAGACACCATAATGTTATATCCTCATGTATACCATGTGTGATCAACGTATAGAATTAAAGCAGTAAAAATGCAATAATACTTTTGGAAAAGAATCCTGGAACGGAATTTTGAATAATGATGGCATCGCAAAAATCCGCTTACCATACTTTCAAATGGAAGTGTGTTCACTGGATACGGAGCGCGACGGGACGAATGAGTCGCGCCTACCTTTAGAAAACATAAATGCTCTTTAAAAGAAAAACATCTTGCTGAAATCATATGATATGATCTGAAATAGAAAATTCATTCATGGATCTAAATAAAAAAAAAATAGTTTTACTCCTTGTCGTTAAATAACAGTACAAAAACTAGGTAACTAGGTTATTGACCTAATAATACGGTAGGTCAAGGTCAAGATTAACTCTCGATAACTTAGATTAGCGGCGTGCCATTTCGGTCTTGGACAGTTTTCTGTCGACAACACGATGGTTTTTTATTAAGTACTTAGTATTTAAACACGAAACACTTTTCAGCTTCTCAATAATTTACCCATTGGGTATAGGTTTTTTATGTAATGTACGTAAATGGTTTATTACTCAGTTTATTATTAGACACGTTGGAGTTTTGTTGCAGTCATAACAGCTACATTTGCTCAGAGAAAAATCGACACGCGAGTGTACGGGCATCGTTTGATTGGGCCGTATTTTCTACAGGAAAACCTGAGTGGACCGCGTTACTTGCAATTTTTAATAGAATTATTTGATTTTATTGGGTATTAACATTTTAAATTATTATTGGCTGAAGTTGACCTGAACAAGAAAAAATGATATTCTAAAATAGTCAGTACAGGTACTATAATATAGAAAAATATTACAACTTGACAACATTGCATCAGGTCGATATCGAGTTGAACTGTGAGCTGTAACCGACCAAGCCTGTGACCGGTCAGTGACAGTCTAAAAAGGGGGTTTAAATAATGATTTGAAAATATTTTTTTCGGCGTAAATATGCATTTAGATTTTTTTTAATCACGTATTCGCATTATACTCATTATTCCCTATCTCCTCTTAAAATTAATGACGTTATGACTGACTCACCCTGTATATATGTGTGTAATACATTAAATATGAACTACTTTATTATTAAACAATCTTCATTCTTACGGGAGTATCCATATAGCTTAATAAATATGAACATATCTGTCACCGTTGTAAGAAATGTTGGCTTTGTTTATTTTTGCATATTATATTGCCTCTATTTTTATTATTGCTCTGAGATTCCACCAAATGCTCCTTCACCCCCTTATTTACATATCAAAGTTACAAATTATACTTATAAAAGTCTACTTACAAGTCAGGTATAACCAAAAACATGTTTAAAAATAGTAATAATGATAGCAGTATTAATATAGTAAATCTAAACTGAACTTTGTTCAGCCAGAATAACGGGAACAAAAAATTTGTCAGATTCAGACTTTGCTTAATATGTTTTGACAAAATAACAGACAAATTTATTTTGAGAAATATAAAAACTAGGTTTGTTTAATGTTTCTGCTAATTATATATTGAAAAGTTATACCAATAAACATGTTGAAACGGTTAAAAATATAAAGCTAATTCTTTTCAGCTATATCGTTCACTTCTGATGGTGTTTTGTTTTAGTTATTTTGGTTCTTATTGAAATGATTATGAATCATGAAGAGGAGTGGTTTAACTAAGTTGGTAAACAAGTGCACGAATTTGTAATTTATAATTTCAGTTACATTAAATGTGTAAAAGTTATGGCCGTCAATATTGGCAGCGAAAATGTGTATCAAATTATTCCGTGAACTTGGATTCTTGTTGGCTGCCAATATTGGAGGAAAGTGTAAATAATAATAAAATACATGTTAAGTAACTCATGTATGTCTATCAAGTACATTTGCAAAATACAAATTGTCACATTTATTTAAACTTTAGGTTTCGAAAGATACGATTTTGAACTCAAAACGTATGTGATGAGTATTATTTGTGTGTTTTTTCTACAGATAGTTTTGATTATATAAAAATAATTTCATAGAAACAACCGTTTACTAAACTACAATTGTTTAAAATAAACAGAAAAAAAAATATATTAAGCTACTATGAATTGCATTATATTACATTATAAGTAAAAGATGTAGATTTCTTTTATTGTAAAGTAAATCATTGTTAGCATAGATGTATTGCTATGCTTTAGGGTACTCTGTTTCATGTTGACGACGTAAGTATAAGAATAAAAATTGCATAAGTTGTTGTTTCTCAGACTCGATAGTTATTTGTGGATACAATGAAACAAATCTCCAGGAAAGTTTGGGTAATATCCATGGAAATTTTTTTAAACGTCTAGCGGCCTTGAACGAAAGCCAGATATGTGAAATCACTACAATTTATATAATAAGTATTGTTCTTGACACTTCGTATGTATTAATATACTTGCACCTACAATATATTCTTTACTACTAGTTTTGTTCTGAATTTTAAAAGTATTTAAGCTAATATACGTAAAACAATTTTCCTACAATTCATGTTACCAAATATCTAGATATGCAATTCCATAGACAAGGTTGGATACACAGATAGTAGACAATTACTTCTGATCTTACGTAATCATAAGATAACAACTAGATCAGCATGGGAATGCCGTCAAGCAGTGGAAGTGGCCTCAACCTGGGTAAAGGGACATGAGCAGTGCTATGACAATAAAATAGCTGACAAGCTGGCTACGAGTACATCGGGTCTCAATATTTCTGGACTTGGTCCCTCCGCTGTCAGCTTTTGATGAAGTTATTAAGGAGAACACCCACAAAGAATTTAGAAGACGATGGAATGAAGCAAATAGCTGTCAATTTGCTAAGAAGTTCCTATAGTACCCCTGCAAGGATACAGCCAAAAAGTATCTAACTATGATGAATCTTTGCCTAGTGACAGGTATTCAAATTGGACAGTGTAGGTTACGGTTACCTGCATTATATGAGGGAATGTGGAACACCTCTTCGTAGGGGTTGCGAACAGGAAGACAAGATTGTACTTCATGCACACTGTGAGTGAATTGCTGTCAACAAGAAAATTCGTGTTGGGAGAGCGATGGCCTTCTATGACCATTCTATTAGAGAGATTCGTAAGTAAAATAAGGTCTAACTACTGCTGTATAAAGCCACAATGTAGCTTTTGGATTAAGCTCCACATTTTACCAAAGAGCCTCCTGCAAATCCAAAATAATACAGTGACTTTTTGCAACTACCTGTCAATATGGGGTACCCAACCCAGGTTGGTTTATTATCCAGAGTAACGCCTAAGAACTTGACCGTTCCATGTATTCTGAATAGCAACGCTGAAATCAGTCAGCTTCTGGAAGCTAATGATCTTCCGCCTCCTGGCAAAGAGAACAAGATCGACTTCAGAGGAATTAACCCTAAGTTCCTGTCCTATAGAGCAGAGTGCCATTATTATTGTGATAGATTGTATCCCAAATTTAAAATTGTATTTAACGTTTTAACGAAATACGTATTTTTCATTTAATGTTACATGGGTACAGATTTTGGCTGAAATACTGTATTTGCATGTAACGTGATTTATGTTTGATGTAATTCATTAAACTAGACACAGTGTTGACAAAAATTGGCACTTTTTAAACTCTGCATATGCGTAACTTTTAATCCGATTGCGTATTTATTTTTAGATACATTTTAGTGAATCAGCTGTTCATTTGACTTAACAAACAGTTGATACAGTAATACCGCGCTAAAAATATCAACAAAAGTTGGCCTAGGTGATAAACAAACCCGTGTATTACGAAGAGAATACTATTTTTATAAGTTCTGGGTGAAGCATCTTTATAGTTCAGAAGATTTTGTTATCCTCTAGACCTATTTAAATCGAGAGGTGAACACGTTGGCTATAAAGACATCTATATTATTTTCAATAAACTCTGTAATTCCTTTTTAAACTGATATATATATATATACCAGACAAAGCCAATATATGCCGAAGGTTTGAAGAATGTAATATGGGCAACTAATTATGGAAATGTTCTGGAAATGTAATAAATAATTATTAATAAAGCGTTGTTAATTTTACATTGTTCAGAAGAGAGAAAAGTTCGAAGAGTACTTATAATGAATAAAAAATGGCTCCACTTCATGCTCTTAAAAAGTTTATAATAATGTTATTATCACTTGGCTTTAAAATATAATCTAAATGACAATGGCAATAAATACAAAAAATACCTTGGGCTTAATACAGCGCCAGTTGAAATTAATTTTTTAACTGAAGATGAATATAAAAACATGTGTCTCCGCACAATGTATTGCTTTCCATGCATCCCTCTGAATAAGAGGTAAAAAAACAATGATCAACTTTTCTAATTCCGTCAGCCTCTCCTGAAGGAAATATTAAATTCTTCTTGAAAGCTCTATAGAGTGAGAATAGACCGACCCTCACACATATTCTCACACAGTTAGTTTAAGTATAAAAACCGCAGTAGACGTAAAGAAAGCCTTAGCAGTTAGCGACATCTTTTATACGGAACAATGAAAGTGCTATTAGAACCTAACATACAAAACGATTACCTCGATGTCTCGAAAACCACATGAAAAGTGATGAAGCATCAAAGAAATTGAGGTTTATTAAGTGGAAGCGTATGTTCGATCCGATGCAATCAGGATGGCTCATTTCCTTTGCTGGAGGCGTCAATTTGGAAGGAATAATTATTAGATTTGTGCCAAAAGTGTCGTTCTTTTAGTCTAGATACGTCAAGAAATCAAATTTACGCGCTACTATTTTGGAAGTAGTAAAATATGGTGTAAAATTTTACAGTATTTTGTCATCATACAATATTGAATTTAATCACCATAAAAAATAAAAAAATTAAATAACAATAAATGGCAATTTTATTTTTTTATGATTATCGCTTACCCATTATGCGTAAAAAGATTCTAGCTTTGATATATATTCGATTTATAGTCATCGCGAGACAATTGTTTAGTATGAAAATCTGCCTGTTTAAATGCATTTAATTCTACAGAGTGTCTCAAACTGGAACTGCGAGGATACAAAAAATTTAAATAAAATTTGACAATAAAATATTTGTTTTCGGTATCGGAAGTCTAAATGGGTACGATGTCGTGAATTTGCGCGAGGCACATTAAATTCCATTCTACTCAGGATTGCAGAAAAATCTAAAAAATGATTTGCAATTTTGTACAATAATATAATTTATAGTACGAATTACATATTTCAACATTATAATAAGAACTGGGAAAATTTTTAAATTTAGCAACGTCGCATCAAGCCAGCTCCGAATTGAACAGCCGGCAACACACAGTGACAGTTTGCAAAGATGGTTTGAAAATATTATTTTCGGTGTAAATATCCATTTAAAAATTTGTTTAACCGCGTATTCATATTATATTCATTTTTCCACATCTTCTCCTATAGTTAATGATACTATGTGTGAATGACCTTTTATTTGAAGGTAATGGAATAGTAAATATTTAGCTCAATTTCTGCAATAGCCTCCCTGCGTGAAAAGGTTTGAGCACGCCACTGAATTACAGTAATGTAATCTTTAAGAAACGTAAAATTAATTAGAATTGATGAAACAATTCCTTTAATATCCGATACTTCTTTTTATGGAAATAAAAGAGAATATTATTTCAGCATTCCTTGAGGATTTAGGAATATCTGTAGTTAAGTAGCCAATTCGACTGAATACAGATGGCACCCTTCACAAAAAATCTTCAATCGGCGTTTATTCCATTAGACTTAATCTACTTATGTAGGCGGAAGCCCACTTAACCTATAAACGGCAGAATAAAACGAAAGACTAAATGTGCGAAATTACTTGGATAAAAGCTTGAGATAAGGTAATCATCAGACCCCACCCTTAAACGGCTCGAAAGGAAGGATGGTAAGGACAGCGGCAAACTTAGTGACTTTGTACTGTCACTTTTCTTCTTACAAAATAAGTAAATTTGAAAAACAGTTAGTTTTTCTAATATAGCAGAATATACCATGGTAAAAACACTTGTGTAAATAAGATTTTGCAGTGTGTAGTTCAGAATCTGTAAAAATTTTACACAAACTATGTCAAAATTATTAGTAACGTAATTTAGTAGTACCCAGTTTCGTCTTAACTTAATACATATCTGATGTGTTCTATATCCCTACTCTCACTCATTGTGTACAACTGCATATCTACCGTACGATGGCACATATGTTTTAGACTAGAATTAATTTTGTTATATTTTTTTGTTTAACATCAATGTATACTTTCCATTATTACCTCTTTCATTTGATTAAAAGATTTCACAGATTTTAATACTTCGTTTTCACTTCAGTGTCTTTTAAATGGCAGCCTACAGCAACGGAAATAATTATTCTGCTTTCCGAAAAAGCTTGAATTATTTTACTTAAGCCGGTAAGGATTGCTATCCAGTAAAGGAGATTATCTTCTAAAATTTGATTAATCCTTGATGAGTTAATAGCTGTTCCTCTTACAAAATTTGTTTAATTTCATCTTGTAATTTTTCTTAAATATCTGCATCAATTAATTTAGAAATATTAGGGAAAGGATGCCTCACAGCAAGAAATCTACTTTACACTAATATTTTAAAAGTAGTAAAATGATGTGGTATAATATTTTACATGCTATATTTGTAACAATGTAGAAAGTGTAAAAGTATTTACAAACATCTTAAGGGCAATATTTAAAGTCTTAATTATTTGATCAAATTTAGACCAACATAAGAGATATACCAAATCGAGTTTAAAATGTAAACAAAAGCGGTAAACTTGAATCCCTTCCCAACTATAACCGCTACCTACTATCCAGTACGTATGCCAATCACAATCACACGACGTGAACACTCACTATATTTTATACGAGAACAAGTCGTAAATCACGTTCATAATGCTAACGGGTAAAACAAATTGTATGATTTATTCTGTAATAGTAAATGTTTGTGCCTGTTATGTATTTCCCTGTAGTAGTCCCATTAACAAAATTTCTTCGGCACATAATTATGCTATTAGCATGATGTAGTTCTGGAAAATACTAGTCGGATTAAATTTATATCTTTACATAAACACATTTTTTATTTATACTAATTCTATATTTGAAAACGTCCATAATTGCCATGAAATTATCGACATTGTTTTAATAGATATTTTTTTTATTACAAACCTGTGGAAAAGAATTAGGTACTTTTAATAGTCACTACAACTTTTATCAAATGAAACCTCGCGATGATCTTATTTGCATTGATTTAACAGCTCTAGTTTATAAATAGCCTTATGAATTTGCCCATTATATTAATTCAATATACAGGGTGATAATGAACTTAATAAAAAAAAATGATATATGTAAATTACTTTTTAAAAAATCCAAATATTTGCATACATTTTGATTTGTGGGGGCAAGAAAATCAACCTTTAGATTTTCAACAATGGTGTCATCAAAGCACAAAGATTTTATCAAAGCAGGTCAATCTTCTTGAAATTTTTCACATCGCCATTATTTAGAATTATAAATAACTTTTTCAAGTAACATTTTGTTGTATTTTCAGCGGAAAAGGCACTTTATCAGAAACCAAAACAGTTTTTACTCAGTGCATTGAATATTTCAAATAAAATCGCTTCGGAAACGGTTACTGCTAACGACTTCAACAAGGTATATCTATTTCACATAAAAAACGTAAGAGAGTCGATTGTTTCAATAGTCAAATGTATATATCAAGCGGTAAAAAAATTGTGCCAATTAAAAGTAACATGATGTGCCATAAATGACTCTACTAGTGACATCAAAATTATAAATAAATTTTAACTTCCAAAACTCGTTCCAAAATACCCCCGATCTCTAAAATATATCCAAATGCTAGGATTTTTTAAATGGTATTTATTAATATCGAAAATAAAAGTTTAACTTTTTGACTGTGGCAAGTTTGGCGACATTGCATTATATTGTCGTCAGGCATCTACTCTTGCTCTACGTTGCCTTCATTTCGGGACGCCCTGTATATTTATAAGCTACAATCAATAAAATCTTGATGACATCTCATGAATTTTAATTTCTTTTTTTCTTGTCTTAAAAATATTTTATCATTTCTTTGTACTCTTAAGGAAAATTATACCTCTTGCAGCAGAATTTCCTCACTAGTGTATGATGAACATTAAATATTTCATCAACCCTTTTATTCGCTCGTTGCTGTTATAACTTCGCGAAGGAGCCACATCTGGAAAGCGTGACTCTTTCCGAAACTATTTACTTTAATACACCTGTTCTTTCTCTACCTTTTGTCGTATTTACGAACTTTTACCACACTCAGTGTAGCACCGAGTAGCTTGTAAGTTACTTGGAGTATATCGGGATAGATACCCAAGAGGAATTGAAGTATCTTGCTGCGGTTCTCTACGGGATCAATTATAGAAAATATGGCAATTGATCCCCAACGAGAAAATTATGGGTTTCCCATGAGAGTGTCAATTTGTGAACTATATGTCGGTCTCGATTCAAAGGGAAATTATCGAAATAAATTGTTTACTCGATGAATTTTCACTTCAAAGTGATATCGCATTCAGTATGTTTTCGTTTTTCGTTTTTAGCAAATATTTACTTATTCTTTTGGCATATATGGATGTCGATATACTGAGAGCATGTCTAACAAATTAATGGTATTGCTGTGTAGGATGTCCCAGGACTTATGATAAAGAATGAAATTGTGTATTCTACAGGTAAAATATTACTTTCTTAAAGTCCAATGGATTTAGATCTGGAGAACGCGGTGGGAAAGTATAATTTAACCAAGTACTTAACTCCCTCTATGTGGTGGTGCATAATCGAGTTGATACCACATATTTTGAACCATATTAAGCCCTACGTCATCAATGATACCAAAAGCGTTCTTTTCCAAGAAAGTTATATTCAGGTCTGTATTTAAACGATCATTTAAAACATATACAGGCAATAAGTTGCATGCGGTTTTTGTAACGCCCAGACATGTTCATTGCGATTATTGATTATGCCGTCTCTAGTAAATCACGCTTCATCAGTGCATATCACAAGCGAAATTAATCTATTACTTTGTGCATGTTGCTGAAGTAACCAGCGACAATATTCTTATCCCTGATCATCTCCAACATGTAACGCTTGCAACCATCATTTTTACTTATCAGGCTACCTTGATTTAAATACGAAACTATATACAGGGAGTCCGGTAAGTATATGGAATACTTTCGTGAGTGTATAGAGGAGGTCAAAATAACAAAATAGCATGTCATATTTTTTTTCCTAAAGTGCCCCTTAACGGAGATACAGAGCCCCTAAGGGGTACCCAGCGATTTACCGTTTCAGCTCTAACTTTTGTTAGACCTGTATAATTTAATGAAATGTTAATATTTTATGTAAACCATAAAGGCTCATAAAACCATACTACAGTAGATGTTTTACACTGTCAGGGAAGTTAGATATGGACTTGCCACCATACTCGTTGGGCTAACATTTTGACAGGTGTCATTTTATAAAGGTGAAAACTGAATTTTTAAATACTTTGGTCATTCCTCTCTAAAAACGGTACTCTACATTTGTTTCGTTAAAATTGACCACTCACGAAAGTATGCCATATACTTTCCGGACACCCTGTATATTAAAATGGTTATGAACGAATCCAACCTATGAACATATAAGAAAAAATTTGACGTTAACCCAGCTACTATCTGCCAAAGTTTGTCATAGTGCTTGTAGAACGCTGCAATATCGACCTTAAAAGCTAGCTTCAGAGAACAACGTAGTGCTGCCAGAAACACTAAGTCACGTGACTTTCAGCCAATGAAATTAATTGTATCCGTTGTTGAAGTCGAGTGAATTTCAAAACTTCCGTCTTCAACTATCCAGAGGAGCAACATTTGTACATACTGAAATTAAACTGGTGGTGGGGATGTTGCCAGCAACACTACATTGTTCTCTGAAGCAGGCTTAAACCTCAATAATAAAGAAATAAAATATCAAGCTCTGTAAAAAACTTTCTATTTACAAACGTCAAAAAAAAACAGAAAAAAAAGCATGTGTATATAGACAACAAATTCTTAAAATATTTCCCGGTATTGTCGATCCATCGATTTTGATTTCACTACTCTTTTCCCTACTATAGTAAGTTTCTGAAGATTTATGGAAATCCAGTATTGCTATAATTATAAAAACTAATACTAAAACTAAATACTAATTAAACCTACCTATAGCTATAAACACTAGTTAATAATTTTAATTTAAAATGTTAACGGCAAATGTAGTTCAAGGTAATACAAACAAATAGGTAATAATTTGCTTCTTTTTTAAAATATAATTTATTTGTGTAGGGCATAAATATTCGACATTGACAAGAAAACCAATTTGTAGATGTAACAGTCGTGTATATGAAAGGAAAAATTGAAAACTATTATTATATAATGAAAAAATATTTTACTCTTTGCTAACCTATTTTCCAACTTTTTATGTAGGTGTTAATGAATGGTACCGCACTGTTGTACCCTCCAATAATTGATTTCTATACCTTTGTTAGTAAATTCTAGGAAGGTATACCGTATAAAAACAATCGATATTCGTTAAATTCGATTTTATACTTTTAAAATATGTGTAAGTAAATATTAAAAGGGGAACTTAGTGTTATTAATTATTATACCAGATGGAATACGATAAAAGTTTAGTATTGACGTGATTGGAATCTAATATGAGCCTACGCGTATAAAGTTAGCAACGAGAAATATGGACACAATTATTGAAAAGATTAGCATACAAATGCAACAACTTTCCGTTGTTTTTCTAATAATTACAACATTTCGAGTGATAGTGTGACTTCGGTCACTTCTTCGGTTTTTATAATATTAAAAGAAAATAAATAAACAATCTCATAATTAGATAGACCTATCGGTAGGCATTTGATTGGGCCTTATTTTTATGAACATACATTGAACAGCCTAAATTTCCTACAACAAGAACTTCCCGCACTTCTGGAGCATGTGCCTTTGCAGCTAAGAAGAAACCTATGGTTTCAGCACGATGAGGCTCCACTTCATAAAGCCAGGATTGTGCAGTAATATTTAGATAACACTTACCCAGAAAAATGGATTGCACTGAATCGACTTATTTAGTGGCCCAGAAAATCACCGAATCTAACACCCATCGATTCCTTTTGTTTTAACTGTATTACAGAATTATCGAGTTTTATCCTTTTCTTATTTTAATGACATTTATGCGCCTTAAACAAAAAACCCATACTATCGAGTTTGAGACACCCTGTAGGTACAATCATTTGCAATAATAATGACTCTTTAAAATGAATTTTGCGATTTCTTTTCTACTGCTGACGTATTTGTAATAAAATCTACTTGCAAATTTTAACATTAGTTCTTAGTTGCTTCACGCACCAATAGAGATTTAATGAAATTTCTACTGAGAACTTCTAGAAGTTCAAAAACTGTTTTGAGGGAGTGTCATTATTATTGAATCAGCATGTACATTTCCCAATGTACCCTATATAAGGTGTTTCCAAAGTGAATTAGTAATATAATACTCGTTCTACATGCATTGAAATTTTGAATATTATTTTAAAAGCACCTTGTATACTGTAACTTATTTATAAAGCAAAAAAATGTTTTCAAAATATATTAAAACCTTACTAATTGCCGTCACAGGCCTTATGCAACCGCGAGGTTAGGTATATTCCGCCAAAGTCAAAGGTGTCACAATATTTACAAAATGTAGATTATTATTTAATGAGGCGCACGATATGATAGCACAGGGAGGCAACACCTACCTTACTAATATTTATTTCTAGGATTGATATTTGCAGAAATTTTAAGAATGTTGTATCATTTTTTATTTTCTTACTTTCTTTCTTTCTTAATACGCGCAAATGTACAGATATACGAAAACACTTCCACACGTTTACCGTCAATGTATTACAGCAGTTGTTCAATGTGGTTCAAAAAGTATTCAGCATTATATTTTGTGTAACCGGAAAATGCTGCCACACGATAATATGCACTTGTCACACTCCCATAAATCAGCACCTTATTCGTCATCTAGACATTTGAATGCGACATGTTTGTAAATACACAAAAAATACGAAAAATTAAATTTGCGAAAAGCAAGTATTGAAAAATTATTTCAAATAGAGTACCGTATGCAATATTTTTGGACATCTGATGCAGACGCCATCTACTGCCACTAGTGCAAGGTGAACTTCAAACCGATAAATTTTTAAACTCCTTGTGTTGTTGGGGAATCGACGATGTTTGCATAAAATATTTAGTACTATTTTAAACTATAACATTCGAAGATGTTTACAGTGTTCTGTAAAAAAACACTTAGAATGAAACTAACGCTTCCCATGTTCTCTGAGGTTTGGAGAGTATGCAACTAGCAATGCAGTATTCTAGGTTACGTTATTTTAAAACAGTTACTGACAAATTTTTATCGTTTTCTAGTAATTAAATAAAGTATTTTATGTCGGGTATGTTAGTGGATAATTATGATGAATGTACAAGGAGTGAAAATGTAGTTTTGGCAGTGGGCAACGAAAGAACAAAGAACGTATACAAAATACTACAGCTAACCGGATTAACTGTTTCTACACTTGATAACGCTGCAAAAGACGGCCGCACGATAGTTGACATATCTAGCTATCTCGTACGTTGATTTATTGTCATAGGCGCCAATTTTCCAAAGGAAAAGAGGGTTTTGCCCCATTTTTGTGAGCTAGAATTCTGAAATAATTTTTTTATTGTCTTTGAGACCTCCCTGCGCACGTGGTTAAAATTTTTGTACTTTTGTACTGTCATAGTCAACCCTGTAGATAAATAAGTTGCAACATTTATTAACTAGTGAGTTAAATTTCTTAACGATATAATAATGTGGTAATATATATAATATAATAATATAATGTAACATCCCATCAAAGCTTCATAAAAAGACACGCTGTTTTTGGAACATATTTTATTCTACTCACGTTCCAATTGAGCTAAACGATAGATCCTAATATAAAAAGAATTTATGTTCTCGCAGGTCATATGTAAATCACTTAATACATAACAAAGAAATATATATGAAATATGACTCACCCGTTCGCACAAGTTTGAATGTAACGGCATTGTGTGTCTTCAGATGTTCGTTGTAAGCTGGATGAATTAGGTCCCTGAGGGGCGATTCATTTCCTGCCATTTTGGCCTCTATCTGCTGCGCCCTTTTTGTTCTTGGGTTGCTGAAGAACGCCCTTTTCTTTGTGGGTGACGACTTTTCTAAGAAATTATAATTATATGTAAACAATTACAGACGATATTTTAGTATAATAATCTTTCATAACATGCAGCTTGTCAAACTTAGGAATAATTTTAGATACCAAATAAACTCCTCACTTGTTTTAATTTTAGATCTATTTTGATAGTATCTTCAGACAAAAAATATTTTTAGTTATTGGTAGACATAACCATACATTGGAATTGTCTGTCAGGCCACTGTATTTTTAAATAAATTAAATAAATAATTAAACGATTGAATGAAGGAATGAATAAATATAGCGTGTTTAATTTGACCTTGGTGCTACCCAACTCGGATTTTTAATTGAAACACCCTGTTATTATTATACTTTTGTTTTCTCGTATCAAAAATATGTTTATTTCAAACTATTAGTGTTTTGAAAAAAATGCTAATTGTTGCGGTTGTATTGTGTTGAAATTTCTTCCGCTCTGTATTTAAACTTAACATTCTGCAGACAGAAACAGTATAATTTTGATTTATACCATAGAGAACTTTTACTAAACATTTTTTCTTCTAAAATTAATAAGGTAGTAACAGAACAACTTCACTTCATGAGCAAAAATAGTTTTCTAATTCTTACATTCGCTCAGTAAGAAATTCAGAATGGTTTAGAAATACTAGGAGCAATGTTAGGTACAATCTGAGAAATTATTTGACCTATATTTTTTGTTGTCTCAAATTTTTTCTAAGGTGCTGGACAAAACCTGCCACGAAACTATTATAAATGTTGTTATTGACTGTTATAAGACGCAATCAATATGCTTCATATAGTTCAGAAGTTCTTGTAATGCTAAGTGATGCAACTGCGTACATGTACCTGGAAAAGATTCTATCTAAAAAATATACAAAAATGATACATTTCACATGTGCCGTTCACGCACTTAATCGGATAACTGAAAAAATAAAGGAAAGTTTCCTTTTAGTAAACACTTTGATATCAACTGTCAAAGAAGTTTTCATTAAGGCCCCTACAAGAAGGGTCGTTTTTAGGAAACTCTTATTATAACTAGATGGGGTACTTGAAGGGAAGCCGTAACGTGATTGATGGCATGATATATGTTATCCGTAGATTAATCCTAATGACAGCATTGCCATACATACACTGCAGGACTTACTGAAGAACCAAAATGTTCGCGATGACATACCTTACGTTAATAGATATTTTGGTTTCTTAGTTGATGCAATAAGAAAATTGAAATCACATGAACTATCCCTAAATGAATAATTTGACATAATTTGATGATATATAAAAAAATAAATACGAGGCCAGTAATATACGCCCAGTCAGCAGGACGAAAAAAGAAAAAATATAAAGCTTGTTAAAAAAATCCATGATACACCATTTTGGAAAACATATGAAAAGTTTTAGCTGCTACATGTCAGAAGTTACCAGCAGATGTATATATAGTGCATGTCTCAACAATGTCTGATACTGTTCGTTGTCAACAGTAGACGTTGAACGGTCATTTTCCCTACACAAGTTAATATTAAGCGAGAAACGTCCCCGTTTCGTTACAGAAAACTTGGAACAGCACGTAATAATATATTTTAACAACTGAAACCAACCATACAAGCCATATTTAACCAGTATGCCACGGAAACCTTGTCTCAAAACTAGGGTATATAGGTATAATTGGTAATAGTACTATCTTGCGACATATTATCTGTAAACATATTAATATGTCCTGTTAACCTTCGTGCTGCACTATCTCTATTTATTAGTTCGAATTTATTCCTATTTCTGAATCCTGTATATTTAGCAACAAAATTTTAAATAAGCCATTGTAAGATTTAAGTGTTAATAGAAAAGCACTACTTTATGGAAAATTCAAGAATTATTTGGTAAAATACCGTATATTCGAATTAAATATAAACTTACTATAAAGTTAGCATATTAAAACACTGAAAACAATGATGACATTTGGCCCTATATTCACTAAGTCGGTTGTTTGGCTGCATGATGCATTTATAAGCTCCTTACAGTCAACTTAAAGCTGTTAAAGCTGGTGAAATATGTCAGTTTATTACCAAAGCTGCAACTTAGCCTGGCAATAATACATTATTAATATTTGGAGAAACAACATGTGGCAAACGCGGTAAACATTGATAAGCGAGGTTGTTCAGTTTAATATAGGAAAATAGTGGTTGTTAATCAATAGTTTGAATGTTAAATTATTCCGTAATGTAATAAATCGTCATACTCTTTTGAAGAGAGAATATAAACATCACTTACTGTTTACTAGAAAATAAGTGTTCAAATTCTCGTAATTAAATATGTAGGTAAAAACATACGCCCATATGTGAAAATACACTTTTTATAGTTGCCGCATGAATTCAGACGACTCACGTCATACGAACAAATGAATAACTAATTATATTTTTATCACTGTATTTAAGAAACTTCAACTGAGAATAATGAAACTATATACTACATCAAATGCTTGCACTATATATTGCTCTATATTACAAAGATGCGATAAAATAAAATCTACTTTAATAACACGAAAAAAATATACCGGGTGTTCCCTCTAAGACTTTCAGTGCTTGTATCTCAGAAACCATTATAGTCAGTGCGACGAAATTTCGTATACAAACACTAGATGACGCGTACAATTTGATGATAACATCAATTCTTATACAGGGTATTCCATTTACAGGAAATTGATTTCATTTTGATTTTTTGGTAGTTAGTCCCGCTGAAATGTTTAAATTGAAATATACTTAACTATCAACACGTTCTGAAAACTAAGCATTCAAAAATTTTAAAATTTAACAAAAAACGCCTCCAAAAAGTACCCAAATTTCATTGTTTTGTCATGTAAAATGTATATAGCCTTCCGCCAGACTTACACAGAAGAAATTAACATCGGTAAAGGTCAAAACTATGAATTGCCATTGAATTGTCAAATATTAATGGCATAAAGTATTTTATTGGATATAAATATTGGACTATATAAAAATTGTGATTTCATGCATAAAAACATAAATTGTAAGAGAATTTGTTACACAATGAAATGTGCCAGGTATCAACTGTTTAAATATTTTTAAAAAATATGCTAAACCTTTTCCTCTTAATGCAACTCACAGGCGGTTTTTTGTGTTCTACAGACAATGATAATATACATACCTCCCAACATGATTGCAACAAAGCTTGGGTTGAGGAATACACTGAACATTGTTTTAGAAGGTTCTCAGCCACCATTCTGGTGGGACGTAACTATTAGAAATTCGAACTTAAACAGCTCCATGATATCTACCTCTTGTATACAAATTCATAATTGTAAAAAGTGTATTAGTACTGTTTGGTTCTATTATATTTTTTTAATAATAAATTCTATTCTTCTAAAGTGCGGGGTTAGCAGAAAAATGTTAATAGAAACGGGTTTTTTTTCATTACAGCACTAGCGGACTATAAGGCCTTCTATTACAGCACCAGTACCTGTAATAGATCTCATTCTCATCTATTAAGGTACTAGTGCTAACTATTTATAGAACTATAAAATTCATATTACTAAGTAGACAAACATATTTTCGTATCAGCTGGTATGAGTAACTAGCAACAACTGAATAAAATGAAGAGAGATCTATACTGCCCTGTTAAGTATAGAATTCGTATCTACATTTTTTTATCATTTTCGATTTATGACACCCACAACTTGGTATTTAGTATATGCATGTTAAAACTGAAAGTCGTATTATTGTTTAAATCTGAATATCATTTTTCAATAATTAGTGCATAAAGATCGTATCAATCAAAAATCTAATTTCCACTTAATATGATAAAATAAGGTTCTGGTCTAATAGAGCCTAATGTGAAACATATAGTAATATGTTAAATAATATTTTTATTAAAAATTTTAAATTTGAAAGCATAGCAAACTACCCAATTCAGGCAGTATCACATAATGGAGATTGTCAGTTAGGACTTCTATACTTAACAGGGCAGTATAGTTTCATGTTTGTTGTCAAATTACTGTTAATAATACCAAGTTGTTCAGAAGAAAAAGGGATGTTCCTTCCTTAATAATAACCGAAATAATTTGATGTTTATATTTTGCCCCATTTGACCCTACTGCATGCTGCTATGAAACTTCTGACTCCAGATAAACCCTTATATTTAATTTAATACTAAATTGCAGACTGTTTGCTAAGCTAAATTGATTTAGTTCTTTACCTTATAAAAAATTTGCAAAGTTTCTCTCTGAAACATTAAGAAGTTTTAGCTGAATGAAGAGATTATTCACTTAAATCTCTAATCAAAACTCCGAGACCAACATATGTATCATTTGTAGGAAATATACTTCTCAAAGTACATTAAAGTTTTTAACGCAGTATCTCTTTCAAGCTAAAAGTAACATAGCCGTTGACTGATTTATGTTTACGTCAAAATTACATAGCTCGCTTTGTCGGCAGCGAAAAGAACACAAACAGACAGTCTGACACACTTTTTCTGCAAAACATTTTTTCTAATGAACCGTAATATATTTAAAAATTAAGTAAAAATTGATTTCAATTTTATTAATATACATGTTTCCTTTAAGGCGCCGTATTCTTGAAATAGTGATTTCTACAAAGACAAATAATTTTAAACGTTTTATATCGGAATCATCTAAGGCTTAGCAAGTAACAGGAATGTTATATCAAGCCACCTGTGTATTTTTAAAGATACTGAAGTAAATCTAACAAACACTTACAAAGAGCTGTCTAACCTACAAAGTTTTACGTACCAAAAACATCTTTTTTTTTTAAATATAGCTGTAGATATAATAGTTATTTATTTATGTTGAACGCGATGATGAAAATAAATAATCAGGACATAAACTAATGTTACAAACTCTGCCTTTTTAAAGAAGGACGCAGAAGGACGGAAGATATCGACCAAAAAAATCACACCAGGGAACAAATCGAAAAATTTCTCACAGAAGCGCGAAAAAGTGCATAGCTCTTCGTTTTGATTCTTTGAACATCCTTATATATTAAAAGCTGTAGGTAACTCTCGCTCGCACACTTGACTCGAAAATTGCCCATTTTACTGCCACAATCCACAATTTGTCACCGTTATATTTTTAAACTGTTAATTTAAAACTTCCTCAATAGCATTTGTTGTATTTAATTTCCTGTACCTATATTACTTCGTGTTATATTCAGAATGGCAATCAATAACAGACAATGCTATCCTATTGTGTAGATCCAATTATGGTAGCAGACAAGCCACTCTTAAGCTTTCCCGATTATTGGGGCAAATATAACAAGGACCAAGAGAGCGTATAAAACCTGGCTGAAATCCATTTTTTCATAACAACCTCCGTTTTATTAACATCTGCAAATGTAAATGTTTATCTGTACTACGTATACATGTACAAATTATGTTGCTGAAAGATTTATTTAAAATTATGATCGGTAATAATGTACTGTCATGACTATATTCCATGTAAATTCAATACTGTATGATATTCACGCAAGGAATTATATTCCATAAACTGTCATTAAAATGCTATTAGTCCAAAGTCGTGGAAATATAAGTCGTCAATAAAGAGAAAAAGGGCAAAATAGATTACTTCCATTATCAAGTTAAAAAGTAATTTCGAGCGCGTCCTCTGCTTAATTATAAACGAACTAAAATTACATGTTTGGGTTGTTTGTTTACATTTTACATTTCCCTTGCTAACAGTTACTAAAAATTCTGTGCTTTAGAAAGAATATTGTCAAGTGGAAACTTCCACATTTATAAAAAAAAAAACGGTAAAAAAATTGTATCAAAGTAAGTGTACTTTATGGTATAAAAACGGCAGATATAGTTTTAATAAAGTTTTGACAATAATAATTTATGAATATCTTATTTTGGGACTGAGAAAAAGCTACCGAAATATTGCAATGAATAACTGTACAGTTTGCTTTCAAAGATTAACCACTAATTCTAGCTTGTTCCGCAGTGTGACGTCACAGAGCGTTTGGCGCGTTCAGACGAATATTGATATTTCCTTTGGATGGACATAAGTTTCTTTTATAATGTCCTTTCTTACCCGTCTCATTGAGAGTACCAATTCATCATTAGGTCATATATTTTATTAGATATTGTCTCTTCCAGTTCTCCATAGTAAAAAGTCCAAGGGGCAGAATTGAGAATTGCATACCATAAAATTCTTCTATTGTAGAAGAAACTTGCCTGCAATATTTGTGCTTTGTCGAGAACAAGATTATTAAAACACCTTTTGTAGTTTACTATCTTCTCTTACTGAATAATTAAAAGTTTGTTTGATCTGGTTCCATTGTACATGATCAGTTAATAAACTAAAACAATCTAGAAATATAAAAACAGCAACAATAAGGTGTTCTATTAAAAAAAACGATAAGTTTACTGGTATTTCTAAAACGCAACGATTAACTGCTTTTTTTATTTACTTTTCTAAAAATAAGCGAAAGCAATATTATATAAAAAGTGAACTTTTTTTAATAGGTTATTCATCTAGGTTTTGAAAAA
Organism: Monochamus saltuarius; assembly: GCA_025584915.1. Taxonomy (NCBI): domain Eukaryota; kingdom Metazoa; phylum Arthropoda; class Insecta; order Coleoptera; family Cerambycidae; genus Monochamus; species Monochamus saltuarius. The sequence goes on from CM046725.1 coordinate 2,587,794, forward strand.
CTCAAACGGCTAACCGTTATAACTTATTAACGTATGTTGTGTTGCGTTGTACCTGTTTTGAGCTTGTAATCACAGATCAGAACAATCTGTGACCTTGACTGATCTATGAAACGCAAAGAGTACTTGTATTTAAGTTAATGTCACAGATTTTTCTACAAAACGTAGAAAATAATGTGTTCTAAGCATAAATAATAATTATTTTGTAACTATGAGCTTGACTATTTTTACTGTTAAAGATGATTTCAATATCATGGCTGACTGACTGACAACAGAAGTAATAGGAAACATAGAACATGTGAAAAACATAAATCGGCTACACATTTTCTATCCATCAGAGCAGAAACCGTTTAAAAGCGATTCTAGAAGTGTTAAATTAGACCGCTATAAAACAAATAGGCACAGTAAAACGAGTTCTTAGTTTTGTACACTTTAAAATTTAATTTAAAAAATCTCTTTAAAGTTTTCGAACTCAATAAGTTATTTCTGCTGGCGGATATTTACGTTGTCAATTTCAGTAAAACGAACAAAACAAGGATTTTGGTAATGAAATAAAATGTAGGTAGTAAAATCCGTTTATAAAACGACTTATTATGACTTCAATACTGAATAATTTCAAGGAAAGCATTATTTTGTGGAAATCCTTAGGAAAAACAATTCGTTAACGTGAGTGAGGGGAAATTTGGTGTTTGGATTATGCAGAGCTACAAACATGATTACACAAACTGTTAGTCACAAATTGAAACAGCATATTAGTAAGCAGTAATAGTCACACAGCCACAAAACAGAATGGAACTTTCACCTGATGACGGAGAATTCTGTTGGCCTGCCAGGTTGGTGCCTGAACCTTCTCCTTGTTTCAACTGAGGAACCGAATGCACTGACAATTTTCCGGGACTAGCGTCTCGTTTGAACAAATAGTCAAAATCCACGGAACGCCTATCGCGCGGCGAGTTTCGCGGACTTGCCGATTTGGCGCGAAAGAATCGTATTACGGGTGACTTTTCGCGTTTTATCGGTTTCTCAACTTTCACGGTTTGAATCTGGTCACTTCGAGTGTTGATTATTTCACTACGCGGGATCTCGATTTTTTCACGAAGGACAGTGGGGAGGTCAAAATAAGAGGACTTTTTTTCTGGAACCGGGGATTTTGGTTTGGGTTGTACTAGTTTGGAAGGTTTCTTGTCCTTTTTTCTTTCCGGTCTGACGGGCGTCGGTTCCGGGGTCTTGTCGCGACTCGAAGACGGTCTTAAGAATGATCTAAAGGAACTACTTCTAAATTTATTTGTCTTTTGGGGTTTGGCGTTGATAGAGTCCGATGAAGTTCTGTCTCTGATAGGTGTTTGAGAGGCCGCCGGTTCTGTTTCAACCTTTTCTCGGCTACCACTAGGTTGGCTTCGTGACTTGGATGAGCTTGAACTGTATTTGCTAGATTTACTAGATTTGTTGCTGTTTGAATTGAAAGCTCTTTCAGGAGTTTTACCACGGATTCTAGTGGGTCTCTCGAGTGAATCGTAATGATCCGGGAAAGATTTCTGCGAGTTCACTGGCTTATTTTTACTCGATTTACTATTGTTACTATTTGGATTCGAATTTGGTTCCGATTTTTTTTCACGAGGTTTCGATTTTTCTAGTGAACCGACGTTACTAGGCCCCGGCTTTGGATTGCAAGGCGATTCGCTAGTGGGCGGTTTTTTGTTCTTTGCAGAATCGGTGCTAGTAGACGGTATGGGAGGGTTCGACACTCCTATCTCAGTCGCTTCGAGGGAGGTAGTTCGAATGGGTATGTTTGCTCGACGGTCGGATGAGGGGGACAAGGGTACATAAATAAGGCGACCATACGACAGATAGACTACTTCATCTGCCGGAAATATGACATACATGCTCTAATAGGCAGCCACATTGCGAATCTGCGCTCTGCAGTACAGTGGGAAACGTTTCCAACATTAATGGTCTCATGCGTAACTTTTGTCGTAATTATCACGGTTATAATACGCGAAACTTTCTGGCACTAGCACTAAAACTTCACTAACTCGTTGGTGATTTTAGTACCTATAAAACAGAGAAATGGAATCATTATTCATGGTAGCTACATTGCCGCATAATATTGAACATAATAATTATTCAAATACTGTGATGGAAACAATCAGCATAAATTAATAAATTACAAGTGTTTATTATTTCAATTTATGACACTTTTAGCAAAATCTGCACTATAAACAGCCATTCAAAGGTCATGCCATTTCAAAACGGTACATACATTTAAACGTTAAATTACGTCACATTTTAAAGTTCATACATATACAAGGTGTACCAGTAGTAAGTATTCAAAACTTGTGAGCTAGTAAAACAAGTCGAAAAATTACGAAAACCTTAGTACAACTTTTGTCAGTGGCGCCTCCTAAGGGAGATACGCCCACTTAAAGGGGTAACCTCAGCAACAGTTTTTAATGCGTAACATCAAAACGGTTCAACATTAAGTCTCGAAATTTTGATGAGATATTAACCTTGACGTGTTTAATTAGTCTCATAAAATAGATTTCAAAATTTTCTACAGGGTCGTGAAAAAATGCAAGACTCAGGGACAAATTTAATCATATCTTTTTAGTAGTTAATTTTTTCTAGTTTCTGACTCGAAAATATTGAAATTTGAAGTATTTATCATAAAAACGGTACTCTTGTTAAATTTCAATAGGATGTACCGTTTTTCAGTAAAACCGATTTCAATCATTCTTAACGTGCCCCACATTCAACGTCCATAGCCAAATAAATTAATAAATTGCAGTGCGCCATGAAGAAAACAACTAATCTGACAGTTAACAAATATGTCAAGTATTTTTAACACTCTTAACAGTATCAATTAAAAACAATAGTATAAATAAAAATACCGTAATATAAATAATATAAAAACAACGCCTTTCGGTGAAAAGAAATATTTTATAATTGGGTACATTTCTATTGGGGAACTTTATACCATATCGGTGTGAGGCTGCTCTTGCGCTCCCATGACACTCCACTAACGTCAAAACCATATCAACAGACTCATAACATGTATACTTTTTCAGTTTTAAATAATTTTTATCTATTTTTGTTATATATTAAATGGAACTGCGTAGACTCAAATAATACAATTTTCAAACTAAAAATACTTGACATTTCTGTTAACTGTCAGACTAATTGTTTTTTCCATGGCACACTGCAATTAATTTTTGGCTATGTATTGATGTTAAATGTGGGTCACGTTAGGAATGATTGAAATCGAATTTACTGAAAAACGGTACATCCTATTGAAATTTAACAAGAGTACATTTTTATGTTAAATACTTAATATTTTAATGTTTTGGAGTCAGAAACTAGAAAAAATTAACTACAAAAAAGATATGATTAAATTTGTACCAGAGCCTTGCATTTTCTTACGCCCCTGTAGAAAATTTTGAAATGTAGTTAATGAGACTTATTAAGCACGTCAAGGTTAATATCTCACCAAAATTTCGTGACTTAATGTTGAACTGTTTAGATGTTACGCATTAAAACTGTTTCTGAGGTTACCCCTTTAAGTGAGCGTATCTCCCTTAGGAGCCGCCACTGACAAAAGTTGTACTAAGGTTTTCGTAATTTTTCGACTTGTTTTACAAGCTCAAAAGTTTTGAATACTTACTACTGTTACACCTTGTATAAAATTTTGATTCTGGATTTTGTGACTTGAATTAGAACATACAACGCAAATAAAATAAGTACGAGTTAGAATTAAATGTAAAAATATACAGGGTTAACTATGACTAAGTATAATTTTTAAGAGGAGATAGAGAAAATTAAGAATTAACGGAATCACCCTTCAAAAAAATACGACTCATCCGCCGCACGTTTAACGTTTACAGAGTCAGACTAGACAATCAGTAACACAACGGTAAAATTGCGCTGTCATGTCATAATTTAATTTCTGTGTTTCCGTTGTAGTTTTGTGTTATTCTTCAGTTTTTAGTGTTTTTTTTCATTTTAAACGTTTTATAGTTATTTTTGCCGGATCCAGATATTTTCCCACTATATAGTTCGCCGGTTTGTTTTTCTAGGTAATGGGACAAGACTGCCACGGGTGCATTAACAATTTTCTATTATCTATTAGTACCGACTTATCCTTGCGTTTGATTTTCTTATAATAAATAAGCATTTTATCTAACTATGTCTACGAGAAGTGTGTTTTATCGGTAGTGAGTGGCTGTATTGAGTGAAAATGTAGCTTTGCCAGTTTGTAACGAAATAATGAAAAACGAATGCAAAATACTGCAGATAACTGGATTAACTGTTACTTTTCTATCAGGTATTATTACTAATAAGAATCTTAATTGTTGTCGTTTCTGTATTTAGAAATGCTGCAAATAAACTACCGCATGTTAGGTGACAGGTGTAAGCTTTATCTATGAATCTAAGCCATCTCAGTCGATGGTTATCATAGGCACCGACTTTCTGCAGGAAGAGAGGGTTTTGTCTCATTGTTTAAATATCGAGCTAAAATTCTGGAATAATTTTTGTATTGCTTTTTAGGCCGTCCTGAGCACGTGTTTAAAATTTTTATATTAGTCATAGAAAACCCTGTATAGAATATTAATTTTTTAAATAAATATTGATAATGCACAACTTTTTAAAATTTTTCATTTTCATTAACTTATTTATATAAGGTCTAGAGTGCAATAAAAAGATAATTTCACCACAAAGGACAAATAAAATAAAGCATACAAGTGTGAAATGATGTTTTAAGTTAGAGCACTGATCCGAAGAGTAGTTGTTTCCTGGAATTTCGTTTTGCAAATATGGTTATCGCCGATTCACGATACAGGTCGAGACACTATTAAAATCTCTACTTCATTGCTTCATTGTTTTGTCTCATCAGATTTAGCATTTCGTAAACTTCTGAAGTTACTTATTGAGTGTTTTGTCCTCAATAAAATTTAAGGTATTTTCCAAATCCATGCTCTAACTTCAAATATTTTTCTTTGAATTGCTTAAAAATAAAAATCTTTAATACATGGAAAACCTAGTTTTGACCGGTGTTAAAGTTTCTAAAAGTATTGAAATTATATTGAAAATGTTTGACCAAGAGGAATAAAATTTGAGCTCATAATCTATTTAATTAAATAAAATCAATTCAATTTGTTCAAACAATCAATCAATAGCAATAATACTTTTGAGTAAACATGATGTTTTGCTTTCCGTTATCACTTACATTGGTTAATAGCCTTATTAATGATTTTTGCATTTAGGCTATTAGCTTAAGTTTTATAAATACTCATGTTAATCAAACACTTTCAGTTATTCAAATAAACGTGATATATTTAAATTCTATACACTCTGTATCTCAAAATGGTCTTCAGTAGGTGATGGAATTTAGAAATAAGAATATTTTTAATGATGACATTTTTTGTTTTCAAAGACATTTTAAATCATCGTCACAAGACGTATTGTTATTGTAAACAGTTAACAAAATTGAGTACAGTGCACTGCAATAACATCACGATTAATTAATTAATTAATTAATTTAATTATTTAATTTATTTCTTGTTCAACGGCAAGTTCCAGGTCTCGAAATATTTTAGGTTAATATTATAATTATACTGTACAAGCAAACTCTACTCTGCTCTCTATAAGAAGAAGCATGAAGCAATAAAGCCTGAAAGTTTGCAAGACGATGAATGCCACCAAATCCTTTAGATTAGTTTTAAAGAGGAAAACATATTGTATAGTATAGATAGTAGTAGAGTGACGGAGTGACCAGCAGAACGTGCAGTAGCACCATCCTTTGAAGCAATATGCTGTGGAGACCAAGTCTTCTTGTCTTAGGAGTGAACTGTTATATGTAGTTATAGAAGAACAAACAATTTTTATTTATACACGTAACCATCCAGATGGAAGAAAACATCATTGTCAATGGCACAGTTGTTCAATTCATCGCGAGACATAAATTTTTCAACAACCTGGATTTTATATGGATGCTACTGAATATCATCCTTTACTATTCGTCAAAGAGATTAATTCAAAGTGTTTAAAGCTTGTAAAGACTTTTTGGCTGAAGACATTAGGCTCATTAAGTATGTTCAACAATACGAACTAGCGTATGTAGTAACGCATAGCTCAAAATAACACCTCTGTAACCACAAACACTACTTACTAATCTTAAAATTATGTTTCTTATTGAGATACTGCTATGTCATCCACACCTGAATCTTTATACCTTTACAGTGCCATATACTATGAAACCTCATTGATGCAATTGAAAACCCGGCAATACGTAAAATTTCAAAATAGTATGTAAGCATCTTTTATTCTGATGATGTTTTATCGTGCTTTATTTGTAGGCAGCTTTTCCACAGTTGCTGATTTATGAATTGCAAGCTCTGCTACCATAAATTTTAATTTCAGGTGCATTGAGGCATCAGTAAAACTTTCAAACTTAAGCAGATACGATGGTAACAAATTTTACAAAGTTCCAAGGAATTAAATATAAATGTTGAAGTAACTAAAGAGAACATTTACAGAGTTGACCTAGATTCCCCTCATCTTTCTTCCTAAATTATAAATACTGGGGAAAATGTAAAATATGAGGAGTAAGAAAGAAGTTGCATGCATGTGAGTTTATTCATTTGAAATTTATTTGATGTAAATCTTTAATAGTAGATACATATAATAATTAATTAGATTAGAATAATTAGAATTAGAAGTTATTGAATTTAATAAAATTAAACATAATTTAAAAACTGCTAATTAGATTTCAGTTGCAACAATTTATTCGAAAACTGAAATATTCAATCCTACCAACATTGTGAATAAATCCGATTTATAAATGAAACTAGCAAGGATAAAAACATGAATGTGGGTGGGTAAGGGAATAAAGTCTATTACCATTTAAATATGCTTGCCTTCACGGAAGTGATGTAAATGATGAGATGAAAATTGGGAAGAAGTACATTTAGATACGCTTAAATCAGAACTTCTTTAACATATTCCTTTTAAGCATATTGCAATAAAACTACCTGAATGTAAGTACAAGCAGAAATTTTGAGTTTCCAATTTTAAATTTACAATTCCTTTTTTTCCAATGCTAATATAGTATAAAAAACATATTTTTATACAAATACATTTTATTTTTTGGGTTAATATAAAGTTCATAACACTAATGAACACAAAAAAAAAATATAGTAAAAATTTGTCTGAATTTTTCATTTTCTTTTTTCTATAAGTCATGTGGTTGTCTTACGTTGTTTTTATTTCTTATGTTATTTTTAATTTGTTTATTGTTTCCTCTATTTATTATTACCTTTAAACGATATGACAGGAATAAATCTAGTGATTTGGAAGTCAATTCTGAAAGACGGCATCATTTATAAAGGAGATTCCTCAAGCATTGTTTGGTAGGCAGAATCAAAAAGAAAGAGAATGTTATTGTGTCTATAATAAATAAAGCAAAGGTTAAGCCTACTGATTTCTATTTGATGAAAAATGTCGTCTACCATAGATTACATAAGATTCGCTGTCAAATAAGTGAAAATTTGGCTTTACTTTTGGCGACACATTTTCACGTTAGGGGCTGTCTAAATCTAGATCATAATTCTTGTTACATAATACAGTAGGTATTGTAACAATGATTGTGCCCAACGTAATTCAGCGGATGAAGGCAGCATTAAGCGAAAAGTTTGCTCTGTATATTTCTTAAGGTTCTTATAAGTACCATTCGATGCAGCTTACCATCTATAACAGTAAATAGCAGTAAAGCTGCTGCGACGCTGGACACAAGTAAGCACCGATAAACATTCCTGTCATTTATGTGCAGTTTTAATTGTTAATATTTTTTGATATAAGCTTTCAAATTTCCAATCATTTCAGTTTGAAGGTTCAGTTTGATTTATTTTTCATTTCTCTTCGTCGTAAACTACCCAAAATGAGTGAGGAGCCAATGATGTTCCGACAATGATATTGGAGGCCGCTAATGATGTAAGTAATGTATTAATTCCTGCAAGATCAAGAAATCGCTATGAATAAGAGCTTGTTGCCTTTGACCAATGGCGCATGGAGAAGATCACTTCATCTCCATCTAAGAGAAAAGGTATTTTTGGCCTATTTCCACGATATTGCAAAACGTAACTCTATGGTCGAAGTATTAGATGTTGAAACTATGCTGTAAAGTGAAGAAGGACATTGATATTGGAAATTACCTCAAACTAACGGCATATTAGAAGAAATCAAATGTTGGTTTCAAGCCAAAAAAGTCAAAGGTATTAGAAAGAAAGGAAATAGACACATTTCTCTTAAATGCTCCAGACAACGTATATTACCAAACTAGAAACGATATTTGAAATTGTCGGTGCCTGTCTCCGCGAAGAACTACCAAATATGACGATCTACTATCTAAGGTAGGTACGTCATCCCATGCGTATGGGCTGTGCGTAGTGTAAACTATAAAACTATGTTATCAAGGCCATAATGTGTATTTAAGTCAAATTTAATAATATCATCAAGTAAAGTAAATCTCAAAGTGTACAATGCATATTTTAAATAACACATTCAATCAGAAAAATGTGGAAAATGCGCAAATGAAATGATGAAATTATTCGTAAATCGGCAGATTGAAGCGTTTTCTTTGTTCTTGGACTAGAAATATGAAACGAAAGAGTTCTCAGCAGGCATAAAGTACAAGCAATAAAATTCTTTCCATTACAACCTACAATATTTTTAATTTACTTCATAGGACTTAAATCTGCGGAGACTTTAATGAATTTAATTCCATAAGGCGCAAGTCTGGGATATAAAACCACAATTACAAAGTTAATTAAACTCGCAGATATTATTTCATATTCCAGAAAGTGTTTAGTAAATATTTACCCGGGTTATGATATCGCGGGTTCTCAGCCAATATGTGCCTAATCAAGTTTTTAAGGCAGGCAGATAAATAATGTGAAAACAAGTATGTATACAATTGTGTAGCATGTCAATTTTGGTATTACATATAATTATTGATAGCGGTTGATAGTCAGATGAAAACAGTTGCTAAATATTAGGTCATATAGGATAAAAAGCTTAAGGCTATTAACTGTATATAGGGTGCTCCAACAAGATCGAAACATACACTATACAGGGTGTTAAAAAAAGAGTGTAAAATATTTCAGGAGGTAATAGTATGAACCAAAATAAGTAGAGAAGTTTTAATAAACATGGGTCCGCAAAGTAACGGTTGCGCAGATATGGACCACTATTTGTTTTTCAAACATTTTATTTTATTAGGAATAAACCGACAAAGGACGCTTTTAACAAACAAAAAACAAAGTTACAGAAGATGTTCAAAGTGCCCTCCGTCCATTTCCAAGCAGGCACGACATCTTGGTCTGAACGATATTCGAACTCTTTCGAAAACACCCTCCTTGGTTTGGATTTCTTGACACTTTTGATTAATCCGTATCTGCAGCTCTTCCAGACTATTTACAGGAGTACCATACACTAATGTCTTCAAATATCCCCAAACAAAGAAATCTAGAGGGTTCAGATCAGGCGATCTTGGAGGCCATAAAACAGGTCCGACCTGACCAAGGTAACTCCATTTAAAACATCATATTTTGGTCCCCGATATACGATGGCGACGACGATAATGATGATGACGGTGATATGATTTTGATGCATTTAAAAATATGGATATGGTATTTCGAAGACACGGAGAAGAACATACATAAGTTTGGAAATAATACCAAGTCTCAGTTCCTCATTTCTACATTAGAAAAAAACTAAATATGTCTTGACATTTCGAACTTAATTTAAAATTTTACTTTCAGCACAAAGAATTTGCATAAACTAATAACTATTTTCAAACTAAACAAATTTCATTTGACATATTTCTTTTGAATTGACACCTCATAGCATATTAAAATGAAGACATGAGCATCCAAGTAAGGATATAATATCGAATCATCATAATCTGAAATGCCGATATGTAGAGGACCGTGACTATTAGGTACACTTTTTTTGATATCGAAAAATGTTATTAAAAAATACGAAAGGAAAAAATCAACTCTGACGATTCTCTTTAATTTTTGGAATAACATAAATATAGCCCTTTTACAAATATAATACGCCAATGCTCTGTGTCCCATTATTTAAGGTTCACCCTGTATAATTAATTCTTTAAATCTTTGGTCATTTAAGGCTGGCAAAGACGAAGAATCATACCTAAAGATGTACAAAAAAATCCACCCAGTAGGTGGAGATTCTTATTAGCGTAGTACTAAATTAATATGCTGAAACTGAAACATTTCCTTTAACTTTTGGAGGGAAAATGCGCTAGAGAACATGAAAAACTATAAATTGCACCTTATCACTGTATTGCATACGCCGTGAAAAATACTTAATAATTTATAACAATTCAAGTCTTCCTGTTGTTATTAAAGAATTCTGCAGGATATGTTTATAATGTATACAATTTTTTCAATGTGCAGTTGACATGTAATATTAAGGAAATTTTATGATAAAATGATGTAAATGATTTGTCAGCCCTGTTGTCTCAACAAACAGCTATGAAATTCGTTGAAAATTTGCTTATATATACGGCGCCCTTAATGCATTTAGTCTGGCATTTACCTATTCTACGAGTAATATAAATTTTTACATTTTATTATCATCACCTATTGTTTTCTCTTGCCATCAAATATTTCTTTTTCTTTTAAAACTTTGGTTGCGTGCTGAACAGGAAGAAGTAAATTTAATTTAGTCAAAGTAAATAATGATGAAAGCAATGACCCTGAAAACATGAAACATTAGATAAAAATAAAAGTGGGTTAATAAAATAATTATTCGTAAAGTAATGGAGACTTGCCACGCGAGGTAAGTACGAGTTTTCACATTTTCAAAGGCGCTGTTCACGTTTTGCGTTTTACTTCAAAGGACATTCAACTTTTCATTATTGAAATAATAATAATTAATTTATTTTTGAAATCTAGGTATTACACCGATTTTTTTTCCAATTGAACAACTGCTTATTTAGGTCAACTAGGAATTTTAGGAAATAAATGAAGGCTAATGCCCCGACCAGCATAGAATTACACCTAAAAATGTATAGCAAATAGTCAGCATATACCGATTTCGAACTTATTAGCTCTCATCAGTACGCCACAGGTGAGTGGTGAGTTAACTGATGACTAACCCTGGTTGTTCATGTTTTTCAAACCCGACATATCTGAGTATGCGAAATATAGCGGCTACATTTAGCGGCCACCTAATAACAATTATTTTTTGTTTTTAGAACTCATCCATTCAAATAAATACTTTTTCGACAATATGATTGCATTAGGAAATTGAGTTATAATATAACCTAATTAAATTTGATTTCAAAGCTACAAAAATAATTCAAATATTATTGATATTTATTTTTCTTTTCCATATCCCTCACTTAAAAATACACATTTTTGAATGAAATAAACGCATTATTTGATTCAAAATACTCATTCATTTGAATCAAAAACATTTTTTTTTATTTCAAAACGTTATTTTTATACAGATTTTAACAAATTTTTTGCGAATACAAATAAACTAAGCTATGATCATTATTTAATTAAATGATATCTGACGTTTTAAAAAATTTAAACCTATGAATTTCATTGAGCCATATTAATATACCAATTTACACAGAAGCCTGCAGTAACTTGCAAGTGGCACCGCGTATTTATGCATTTCCCAGAAAGATGTTTTCCAAGCAGAATATCTGTACTTGACATTAGCAGTATTCGTTCTACCTTTAATACGGAACATAAATGTAGAACATAAGTTTGCAGAATATTTAAATTTTTAAAATTTTACTTATGGCAACGTGAGATATTGATACCAGTCGGCGTTTGACAATCCCCCTAATTAATAAGGCTCCCTTCATTCCTGCACTGAATGATGGTTAAAAACTGCCAATATAAGTTATTTCCGAGCGAATACGACCTGCTTTATAATAATAATATGCTGCCCCCTCTCCCGTAGAAGTCTCCATCTTCCGGGCAAATCTTCGTGATTAAAATGAGGCGGGAAGATTAAAAATATGTAATACTTTTTTATTCATTTGAATGAAATCTTTCTCTTAAAATATGACAGTAAAACAATGTATAGAATATCATTATTGAAATAATCCATATTTGAATTACAGTAAAGTAAAATATAATTCATTGTGGCACATTTTTTTAGAGTACAATAAATATCTGCCAATATTTTTATCAAATATTTACGAATAATCTTTATCTAATATTCATTATTCTCTAACATAAACAAAATAAAACGATCGATCAGAGATATCCATCAATTATTTCTAGAAAATACAGAATATAGGTAGTCTAAACACTGGATCAAATTTTAATGGCGGATTCTACGTCCCAGATAAAATAAAGCTCCTGAAATGTTTTTATTTTCAGATATAATAGGATTTCAAATGACTTACTACTTTTAGCAACCCCTAATTATTTACAGAATGGTACCAATCAAAACAACATTATGATGCATAAAAGTATAATGCTACATATCTTATACTAGACTACATTATTTAATTAAGTTTATGATGAGAGTTATTTTGCAAAACCCCATGCAGATTACAACAACCCTACAAGTACCTGTTATCTAAACTGAACATTTCATCACGTTTAAAAAATGTTCATGTGAATTAGAATTTTCTCCATAAAATTTTTCTGAACCATTAGCTTTTAAAATACACCTATATTATCATCTGTATGTGACAAAATTCTGCAACTATAACCTAGCGATACCGGTTACTATAAATACTTATATCACGATTCGATAAGTATTGCATTTTGCTCCCATAAATTAATAACGTGATATTCAAGTACAGTAAAAAATATATACCAAATATTACAGAAAATTTGATTCCTAATATCACTATTATGTTGTGAATGTGTAAGTAAATATGAGTTCAGACGATGATTTGCCATAGAATATTGAGAATGAAGCTTCCAGTGTTGTTTCCAATATTGTGCCAGAAAAATCACGGGAGAAATAAGAGCAAGCATTTGGTCGCTATGAAAAATGATGTAGAGAAAAAGAGATATTTAACTTAGTTAACGAAAACGGATTATTAGTATATTTCAACGAACTAAGCAAAAACACAGATGTTTTCATATCTTTGATGCTCTTACTCAGTGATATGAACAGAAATTTCACTTAAGAAGTCTAGTCTATTTGTTTTAGATCTATACTCATATATAGTCCACCGTTATCGATTAAAAATAATATTCAACATTTCCTCAAATTGTTTTCATTATGTTTGACGTTACGCTTCAAAACTACGTACGTACGCACACTTGCAGGTGCTGATTCATTTCTATTTCTACTATTGATTTTGGCTAATAGTGACTGAATTTGAAGTACATAAATACCTATCTGCACTGCAATAAGCCATAATTAATAAATTAGCCGTCATGTTACGGAGAGATGTAGTATAATTTTAACCTACTTTCCGCCAATGTAAATTTCCACGCAAATGCAGTAAAATATAAGTAAAGACCGGATAACTAAGCACCATTTATAACCACATAAAAGCTTTGAAAAGCTAAGTTAAACGAAAAATGCAGGTATTAAAATAAGTTTTGAAAACATTAAATATTTATTTTATGGATTTAGGTGTTCGTACAACTAGAAATTTAAGTATTCTCCCAAAACTTAACTAGCAATTAAGTGAAATAAGGTCTAAAATAATAGTAATGCAAGCATTTTATAACGATTTCTGTAAAGACTGGGTTTTTCAGTTTGATCAGACAATCTGAAATGTCTTATTTGCATGGACTGAATAGTTTTTAAGTGGAAATCAATCAGAAATTAATAATTATAGGCCTATATCAATTCTGTGTAATTTTTCAAAGGTATTCGAGATCGTATTGTTCAATCGTGTTTATCCTATGGTTAAAACATTAATAACATTAGATCAACACGGATTTTTGGAAAAAAACTTCCAAATTGTATTACTCTTACATAGGCTCAAAGCTGGAGTACTGTTCACCTGTATGGTATCCGCATTATGAATACCGTACCATAAGTACAACGTAAATTTTTTATTGATCATTTTTTATCCAGAAAGAGGATATGATCATTCGTTTTTACTTCATAGGTTTAATTTTTCTTTAGAACTACGTCGTATTTTATATAGCTTCAAAATGTTATATAACATTTTTCATAATAATGTAGACTGTCCGGAACTATTAAGCCAGTTCAATTTTCAAATACCTCCAATCAATTATCGGCAAAATATAACTTTCTACAATAGAGCGGCTAGAACCAACGTACTGTTACGAAACTTCAATGATATAGGACATCTGCTACATTAATATTAGTACCCTTTCGCAAATCATTAACTGTGCCAATGTTAAATTCAATACTTAGTATATAAATTTAACTGTGTCATATATACACCACTTTATTTTAGAATATACATGTATATATGTATTATTATTTGTTTTTATTTTTTTTCAGTCACACCTTCCAAAGCTCTGACACTTTCGAAGGTGTTCTGAAGAGTGAAACAATGACCACTCTCCACTCCGTCGAGTCAGTAATCATTGCGCCCGTAAATCGTGTGCTCTGAGCAGACGTAGCGAACCAAGGACGATTGCCTTCTGCATTCTGCCGGCTAAGATCTCTGCCGAATTTCGGCAAGCCGGTATGATCTTTAATTCAGAAAGCAGCGTATGTCTCATTCCACCCAGGACGCCTATAATTAGCACCGCAACCTTAACAGAGTGGTTTGGATACAGCCTGCGGAGCTCGGAAAAAAGATCTCGATACTTCCTCCGCTTCTCCTCCTCTTTTAGGACGATGTTGTTCTCCGCGGGAGCCAAGAAGTCAATCACAAACATCGTCCTAAGCTGGTGGTCGAGGAGGACTATATCAGGCTTATTGGCTTGAATTTGCCTGAGGGTGGGGAATGAATAGTTCCAATAAATTCGACACTTCTTATTCCCCACAACGGATTCTATATCCCCGGAGCATAAGGCAGCACTGGTGTGTCGTCTATCTCATACGAGTATCGTAAATGATAATACAACACCCGTAAGCCTGCATCGTGTCGTTGGATATACGCTGTGGCCGCATATTCCGAACAGGCAGACAGAAATTGCATAAGCGTTTCCAGCGCTTGGCAAGCTCTGCAGCTGGAATCAGGTATCTCGATACCCAAGACACGACTACGATAGACAAGAGTGTTAAGTACACCATCTTGGCAAGCCATTACGAACCCCTCGGTCTCAGAGTTCAGCCCTGCTGACCTCAAAAATGCGAAGGTCAGCTTTTCAGATAAGCCAACTCCCTCTAGATGACGGTAGAAGAGACCATGCATTGGCTTATCCTTATGTAGCTGCAAAAACGCGTCACCTTCTGCAGCTACATCTTATTATTATTATTATTAATGCAGAAGCCTTGGTTGAAACGAAATTCTAACTGGACTTAGATTTTAGTTTTTTTAATATTTCTAATGTTGTAATAGTTATAAATGTAGGTTACTTTAAAAAAACTAAACTAAAAAGCTAAACTTATTTTGGTGAACAGTCTATATCTAATTATTTTCTCTCTATAATGATATGGTCAAAATCAGTAAAGAACGCGAATTTCTTAAATTTAGAATGCATTTAATTTATCATAGTAACTATTTATTTCCTTGATTTTCAATACAAAGTCCCACACGCACATCTCAAACCAGACTGTAATCGAATTACCTCAGCGGCGGCATATACGTCAAGTGGATTTAGGTCGGGTGATTGAGAGAGCTATTCAATTGGACGACCTCGGCCTATCAATCGTTCGGAAAACACATGATCCAGATCCAAATTGTCGCATTAGTCTCGCAAAATGTGGTAGAGATCATCGTGAAGAAACCACATATGCTGTCTAACGTTGAGATTAACTTTTTTGTGAAGTACCGGTAAATTATTACGGGAAAATTGTAAATAAAGAGCTCAATTTAACTCATTTTTTCAGACTAAAAGGGTTAATAGGTACTCCGCCCACAATTCCAGTCCACACGTTTACTGAAAATCGTTATTGAAAGTTGTTGCCGTGAGACATGCGGATTTTCCAATGCCCAATAATTGTGAAAATTGTGAATACCATTAGCTGTTTGAAAATTGCCTCATTAGTAACTAAAATATGCATGGTAAAGTTTGGGTTTAAGTGCTACTGATGTAACAACGACTCGCAAAAGTTCACTCGAAGTGTAAAATCAGTTAGAAGTAAAACTTGTATCCGCTGCACGTGAAATGCACACAACAAATCATGCCTTAACTTTCGCGAAACTGTGGACAGTGATATCTCTAATGGAGCTGCACTTGTCTTAGTGCTTATGACAGGCTGCTCTTCGACGGCTTTTAAAATCTCTTCCTTGAGTCACAATGGCCCAATGGCTCCCGCCATGTTGCCCAGGCCTCGGCCGCAAATTTCCAGTTCCTCTGACACACTGAACCGCAGGTAAAAAGGCTTTATGTCTCGAATGATATCTATAGGGAAACTTTTGGACATAAAGATGTAGCCACTGCATTTTGATATGATTTCCCATAAGAGTAGCATATCCATAAGTTCTTCGTTTGAGAAATTATGCTCCATAACTAAGCACCGCTACAAATACCAAAAATATCGTCCTAAACTTGTTTATTTCTTAGTTTTTATAAACAAAAAAAATTGCATGATAAATTCCTGTAAACTTATTTACATACGTATTATTTATGTCTCATAGGGCGGAATATTACCACACACCAGATGATACTTCAAGTAAAACATTATGATTGTTAACTAAAGCATATGTAGCAAGATACTCTAAATACATATTCTATCTAAGTAAGGAACTTAAAATCCAATAGTTAAATTCTTATATCTTCCACATAGCAGTAGCTTATCTTTATGTCGGGAAATGCTAGTTTACAACTTGCTACATATCTGAGGCTGTCCTAACTTCAGTAATGTTATATTGTTAAAGAAAATTACATTGCCGTAATAATATTTTGTTAACCCCGACTTTGTATGCTTTACTGTCAAAGTTCCTACGTGTGCAATAAAATTTCAAATGAATAAAAATTGTTTTTTCGTCTACTGGATATTAAGAGAACTTTATGCCTGCGAGAAAAGTTTTAAGGAACGTCAAAATAAGACAAAGTTTACGGAGGAGAATAAGACTCACTTAAGCCAATTAAATTGTAAACAACTCAAAAGTTGGTAAAGTTTATAGCTCTAATTATCACGCAAGTACTAGTTAATTGCAGCATGAGATTTGGAAATAGCTTTATTCCATAAATATACAGGGTGATGAAATATCAATATTTTAGGGACGTAGTCAGAGGCCCAAGCAAACATAAAAGTTTCTATAAATACGAGTATTCTCAGTATTTATAGAAACGACAGTTAAACAATATTCAAATAAATTATAATAAATTATTTATTTACAAATAAGTTGGGTTTTAAATTAAAATAATCTAGAGGTTTAAGGTCTGGTGATCCAGCTGATCAATTATACAAACCGCCTCGATCAATTCATCATGTTTTAGGTAGAAGTTCAGTGTTACAATAAGTAGACCGTCTTTTATGGGTTTTGTAAATAATTCTGAAATAACCGTTGGATATGAATGGAGCGTTATAATATGATGCAAATTATGTACTGAAGAGAAACTTATAATTAGATACGAAAGCATGCATTGCCAAAATGGGGCACACGATTTATAATTTTTAAATGGGTCTAACAATGTTTTATCCTGTTGAAGAGACATACAAATTTTTTTATTCTACTTATTACAAGATTTGAATAATAATTTTATGCGTGTATATTTAATAAAAGTAGTCTTCTGGGATTCTATACATACTAATGCTAATAATTCCAGACTGTACTAAAGTTTTAATAAAAACGGTTATTGCTCTCGCGTGTAATACGAGCTGCACTAAAAATGGATATGAAAAGTGTCACTCTCTGCACGAATCCTGAACAAAGCTATATCGATTTGCTACATTCTGTAACTTTATGAAACAAAAACTTCGACTCAATATTTAAACTTCATTATAATCAATATTTGTACCACAAGTTACTCACATATTGTTTGGAGCCAGCATCTAATACAATAATTAATAAAGAGTTTAAGCTTGTAACTTCTGAAGTAATCTGGAAAAAGTTTCAAATACATCATAGTCATATTTTTTGTACATATAGCCACCATATAATATCTTTCCAAACACTTTCAATATAGTAGATAAAGTTTTTGGAGCCAGCCTTGCACTGAAGCTTTCAACAATTTCTTCGAATGTTGGAATGAGTGTTTGAGGTATAGGAAGAGATGATGGGTACCTAGTACTATAGTATGCGTAGTATCATTTAAAAGTGGTAAAATGATAGGGTAAGCTGAGATCTTAAATTTATCAGCTTTATCATCACTCACGTCCGCATATGATTGCCCAACCAGCCAACGGATTCGAAGGAGAGATTTATTATCATCCACCCTATCTTTATTAGTGACTGCCACCTCTTCCCACACTCCAGCATTTGAGAAAATTAAAAAGATAAAAGGTACAAAACTAGTTATAATCTCAGGCGGCGGAAGTCCTGCTCTAAACCGCGAAGATGAAATTGAAGAAGATAGGTGTGTGTGAAAATCCAGGAAATAGTACCAAGGCTGCTCTTAATGCACCGCTTAATTTTATTTGGAGAACCTTAAACAGAAATGGTTTCCTCAACAGCATGATCAAAATAAAAATTTAATCCAAGAGAGTTTTGATCAGACGATAGACTTTTAATCGAGATTGCATAAATAACATTTATAATGAATACGTATGGTCTTTAGAAAAACCTCATGCCCCGCCCTCAAAAGAAGACATTTTTGTCAAAGGTTCTATATGAATGTGTTAAAGAAAGAAACGATAATTTCGATTTATGCCCTTCTCAATCGTTTACATGCTAACGCGCACTTGAATTTTTTAGATACTATTTTAAGAACATTCATGATTACGGCAAGATTTTTCTCTTGACTTCATTTACAATCGTACGAGGTATCAGCATAACGGAGTACCACCATGTATTAGACGTAATATTGTTACTTAAAATGTTGTTACTGGTTAAAAGAAGCCAGCGATATCACCTGAGGGGTATTAAAATAATATGTTTACACAACGAACATATCTATGAACATTTAATGGAAAGAATATTGAATGGATGCAACCAAATTAATTCAAAATTGCCAATACATCCAATTAGTATACAATTCACTAATTTTGGTTGGCTTCAAACATCCGAGGTGATGGTGGTATTTTTGAGCAATTGTTACAATTACTTTTCATCACTTCACATCACATCACCATCTACAATCACTAATAGGGTTTTTGCTTGACAGTGACAACGAAAAGTTGAAGTTAATTGAGGAGTGTCACATGAGTGTACTTTATTGCTTGCCGAACTATAAAATATAGCAAACGCTAATAGCAAGCGTAAAGAGCGTCCTTTTTAAGTAGTAAACTTAAAATTTTTTAACTTTTGTCAAATGAATGTTCTTGTTGCAATAATTGAAAAGTTTCATATTGTTGAGTGATAAAACTTTGTATGTATTACGAACACAAAGTGAACTTGCTAATAATGTATCACTTTTCGCTCTTAATACTAATATTACTGTTACCATAATAGATTAGTGTAGGTATTGTTGTTAATAGGGTGACTCAAATATGCATAGATCATAATAATAATAATGCTTTATTGCCCAACAGTACAAGACCAATAATAGGACAATTACATATATAACAATAGGTAAAATATTATTAGAAATATAATAATTACTAATAAATGAAAAAAAATAAAATAAAAAAAAACAACTAAAGGGAATAACTTTAAAGTATTACTACTTAACAGAAATCTTCATTTACAGTACGTGAAATGGCTAACAAAATAGATTTTAAGCTGGTATGATTTATATCACAGAGATGCGACACTGTATTAAATAAGTTGCACATATTGTATAGCGGTGACTTAAATAAAAGATTAGTTCTTGTTCGCAAGCAATAAAAGGATCAGTACCTCTAGAATTATGCCTAGGAATTAGAAAATCAATTTGACTCAAAAGCTCAGGACAATCAATTTGACCATGCAATAACTTATAAAGGAAAGTGACTGAATTTAATTTTCTCCTCAAATCTAAACTCTGAAACCCAAATCTATCAGTTGCCTATAAAGAATGCCTCTTACAGGATAAACATGATCTATTTTAAGACATAAATATTTGAGAAATTTTTTTTGTGGTTTTTCAAGTAACACTCTATGACATAAATAGAATGGGTTCCAAACAGTAGAGCAGTATTCTAGTTTAGTTCTGACATATGAAAAATATAAAATAACAAGAGATTCGATATTAGTAAACGATTTACAGTTGCGAAGTATGAAGCCATAAGCCTTCATTGCTTCATCCACCTTGGACACGATATGACATGAAAAAGATAATTCCTGATCGAAAATTACTCCCAGGTCTTTGATTTTAGTCAAACGATTAATTTCGATGTTATTAATTATGTAACTATAATGACAAGGAGATTTCTTCCTTGTAAAGCTAATAACATTGCATTTTGTAGCATTTAGATGTAAATCATTTAAATTACACCAGGCTTCAATTTTGGCTATTTCTCCTTGAAGACTAACACAGTCATTTAAGGATATTTTGCATATTACATGTTTTTTTAAATATTTGCATATTGGGTAGAAAATTCATCAAATTGAAAGAATTTAGAATTGCATAGATGTTTGGCAGGCATTTTCATTCTTTTATTTTTATTTCATGCATATTTTGACTAAATTCTGCGCATATTTTTAATATGTCCTTGCCAATTTGGATATTCCTGGTTATTAATCTCTTTCATATATCGTATTAATTTATGAGATAATTGCATATAATAGACTAACTCTGCAGGCCTAGTAGGCTTGATTGATCACTTTCTTCCATTCTAGTCTGTCTAATACTTTTTCTCTCCAACTATGCACTTCAAATTGACTCATGTCCTCTTCCACTTCTTTCTTCCATCTCACTCTCGGCCTCCCCTGCCTCCTTATTTTCCAATCTTGCAATTTACTACTCTTATCGGTACTCTATCGGGTTACATCCTCATAATATGCCCCAACCATATAATTCTTTGTGCCTTTACTACCCCTATTATATCTGGTACCTAGAATAATTCTCTTAGTTCATCATTAGTACGTCTTTCCCACGTATCGTTTATTTTCTTCCCTCCATAGATCTTTCTTAATATTTTACGCTCCCAGACCCTTAATATATCCTGCTCTTCTTTCCTTAAAACCCACGTTTCACTTGCATACAACACTATAATTCTTATCATTGACGTAAATTTTTATTTTTAGGGACTGAGCTATTAGTTTACTTTTCAATAGTCTTAACAATGTACGCACGCATCTATTTTCTGCCGTCAATCTCGCCTGTACCTCTTTTTTATATCTGGTTTTCTGGTGAATACTGCGCCTAGATATCGTTTTCAGCTTTTATTACCAATTTATTGCCTACTTTAAATTCTTTATCTGTCAGTGTCATGCATTTTGTTTTCTTTTCATTTATCTGTAATCCTACTTTTCGGGCCTCACGTTCTAGTTGTTTTAGTTTTGTTTTCAGTTCTTACAGGGTTCTTGTTATAATCACAATATCGTCAGCGAAAGCTAAACATTGGTGCCTTTTGTGGAAAAGTAAACCAGACCCGTTCATATTTGCATCTCTCATTATTTTTTCTAATAAATAGTTAAACAAAACTGAAGAAATCGGGTCGCCTTGCCTTACGCCTTGTTTCACTTCAAATTTTTCTGATATGTTCCCTTGTAATTTCACTCTATTTTCAGTATGTTTTAGGGTTAATTTTCCATCCTTAATAACTTTCCTTTGATTCTCAGTCCTTCCAAAGGTCTACATAGTTGCCTTCTATTTATTCTGTCATACGCTTATTTAAAATCCACAAATATCAAATATGTGTCTCTCTTATATTCGTAGCTTTCTTCCTGTATTTCACGTAAGGTAAATATTTGGTCCGTTGCAGATCTACCTTTTCTAAGACACATTGGTATTCTCCGATTGTCTCCTCCATACGATATGTTGAAATTTATTTTATGTACGAAGCAAATATTTTATAAGCCACATTGAGTAACGTTATTCCCCTGTAATTTTTACATTCCGTTCTATCGCGTTTTCTATAAAAGGGGCAGACCGCCGCCTCTGTGCATGCCTGCGGAATTTTTTCTTGGATCCAAATTTTCTCTATTAATTTATGGATTTTAACACACAACTCTTCTCCCCCATACTTAAACATTTCATTGGTTATTTCGTCTAATCCTCGGCTTCTTTTACTCTTCAAATTCTGAATTATCTTTCTTATTTCTTCTTTGGTTGGCGGTTTTTCGTTTTCTTCTTTTATTTGTCTCCTATAATTTTATGTAACTGGTTCTTCCTCGTTTACATCATCTTGGACATTCAATAGCTCATCGAAGAATTCTACAAATCTTTCTACTACCTTGCTGTTGTCTAATATTAGCTCCCCGTTTTTATTTTTGTATGCAATTGTTTTAGGTATAAACCCTATTTTCTCTGCTCTCAGGCTCAATTTCTGATGTCTTTTGATCTAAATTTTTCTTCCATTTCCGTGAAAATTTCTCATGTCATACTTTGGTATTTCAGATAATTGCATATAAATATAAAAATTATTTGAATGTGTTAATGTTACATACAGGCACTTCCATCTGGCAAAATTTTTACCAGAACATCACCCCGTATACGTTTCTTAATTTTTCTCTTTGAGTTATTCTACTCGTACGTTACTTGAAAAAATAATAATCGGCCCAACTTGCCTACTTGACTAATTCGTCAATGATGAAGTCATATTTCCAAAATCAACTTTGTAAAACCTATAGGTTCCAATAGAGTCATTGGGTAAACAATAAATTACCAGCGTTTAGCTTGGCCAGACTTCGCGTCTTTCACAGCGACCCACTCTCTTTAATATAAACAGAATTATATGTCTAACAGGAAGCAATAGGTATCGCTGGCGCAATATAAACAAATCTAACCAGACGCACCCAAATAAAACACTCATCTCCTTGATTTACGGTTGCAAAATCAAGCATAATTTATGTGTGCATTGTGGAGATGAATCAAATTCGATTAAAAGGATTTTCTAAAATATATGAACTGCAACAAACTAATGATAAAAGCATACCATAATAGGTCCCACTCCTCTCACCCATCAATCGCAGACATCAATTTGAATAATGCCATATTACCGCTTGTTTGATCATTTACTAACATTGGTTGGTGTAGTTTGAGATTCCATAACACGTTACTAATGCTTCTGGTACAAATAAAAATATATCTAATAATTATTAATTTCTGGGTAACAAAATCATGTAATTGGGAATAAAATAAAATGTGATATTATTGAGAACATGCTGCTTGCTTGCTGAAGTATTATTTAGAATTATAATTTTGGATTTCCTAAAGATAAAAAAGAAAGAACATTTGGATAACTGCACCAAAGTAAGCAAATATTCTAATTCAACATGCACTTTCACGTGATAAACATCAAAATAGTAAGGAGAATCCATCAAAAATTAAATATTCTTTTTAAAGAACAAAGTGTGTTTACTTGTCACTATTCAAAGCTAATTAAGCGAATTTTATCTATGGGTATATATTATATAACCACCAGAGGTCACAATAAAAATGTAATTGATAAAAGTAGTAACTTACGAACAATATAAGATAAACCACTTTCTTTTATTTAACTCACTGACACTCACTGACTTTCATGTTTTATATGTTTTAAATTAATAATAAAAATGTTTAATCAATACCTACAGTTTTCTAAATTATAATTTTATAGGCTTAAAATATACCTACAACATATGAGAAAATATGTATATGCTTCATATATCTCATGATAATAAAACGCTTAGCCTTAAGTAAAAGTAAATGATATTCAGCTAATAATTTAATACAAAATAACGCAATTGAGTAATCATAATCGTTGAGTTTTTGATTTGTTTTATTAATTCCTAAAAATGCAAGGGCCGTAATAGAATTTTCTATTTTTTCAGAATAAGTTAAAAATTATAAACATTTGCATATTATTGATCGATATTGAATAAGAACTGCCAAGTTTTGTACAGGTGACGCAGCAGATACGAACAACACTTTTTATTGCCTATGCCTTTAATAAATCATTAATTATTCATAAAAATGGGTAATCATCGATCTCTAAAGTTTTAAAATACAACCCTGATGTTTTTTCATATATTTTCAGGTATTAACAATATTGTGTGAAACTAACTACTCAGTGGACAAAAGCCCCAACCTGCGTTGAATTACACCCACAATATACCTAACCATATATTCCTTATTATTAGTTTTTGTAACATTTTTTTACTGTTTAAGAAAGGTATTTTAAGCTAATATGTATCAAATCTCCTACAATTCCTATCAATGAAGTCATATCTATGTTCTCTGATACCAAACATCTAGGTATGCTAATGAACATCTACAGACAAAACTCTATTCAATAATTATCTAAAGGTTAGTAAATAGATTAAATTCTTTATGAACTAAAGAAGCAACACATAATATTAATTATATTACAGACCACTGAAACTAAGTACTCTTTAGATGTAGTTTCAATTTTCGCCGTACAAGGGTATGGTGTTTAGTCTGAATAACCAATAGTTGGTTTATATATCCCCTTCTATTCATTTCTTATACCACTTTATTTAATTCTGTATTTTGTTAGTGTCAAATTGTTGTATTTAGTTTTCGAGTTTACTTAAATATTTTGGTCTACAATTACTTAAGTTATTTAATAAGTTAAACAAATTGGGACGCACTAGTTTGAGCACATATTTCCATTCTAATCTATCATAACAAAATATGTTTCAGTGGCCTGAATATTATAAAATTAGTAAACTGTTGATATGTTGCACCTGTGCAGATCTAACCCAGATTCTTAAAGATCATTACTTAATTTATATTGTAAATTAAAATGGTTGAACGCTAAGAAGTTATTAGACGAAGCCACGTTTTAAAATTTTAGGGAAAACAAATAATAATACATACTACATTATATAGGTACATTATTTTTTCCAAATTCTTCTCATATTAGGTATGTTCAAGCATGAAATCCAGAAACTGTCAGAAATACTCCACCAAGTTGTGAATTTGTTTTCAGTAAACATTGGACGAACGTTTTTCACAGTTTGAAACCAGTCTCGATTCCTTGCTTGAAGAAATCTATTGCCATCTGCATAAAGTTCACCACTTCGAATTGCAGTCAGTCTAACACAATCGGTTCCTCTATTGGTAAAATCAGTTCTTGATGTGTAGGAAACAATTATTATCTCAGTATTCAAGAAAATCAAAAAGTTGATACCTTAAGGTAGGTCATCTCACCTATGGCATACTGATGAGGGCTAACAAGCCCGAAACCGGTCTATGTCTGGTGGAGTGGCCGACAAGGGTTCTTGGCTGTTTCACACAGATACTGCAGGTATAATTCAATGCCGGTCGGGGCATTAGCCCGCGGAGTAGTTGTTTCCTGCAGTATCATTTATAGATTTAAAAGCAATACAAGTTCTTATTCAAAATTTTTACAATTATTCATTCAAATTTGAGAAGAAATGTTCTTAAGAACCTCTCCAACTTCAGTTTCTAATTTAGTTTATAATAAATTGATCATTTGTCGCCGCATTGGCGATGAAAAGAAGATTTAGGCGACCATTGATGTTTTTCTACATGACAACTTTTGCAACTGCGGAAAGAAATACATAAAAATAATAGCTATTCTCAGAAAAACATTTGGAAATGAGTTTCCAAAGGCTAAATTATATTCTGGGAAATAACAAACTGTTTCGACACTCTGAACAGTTAATTGAAATGAATAAGTTCAAGCTTTCGAAACATGAATCTTATGTAGCTTTCTTTCGTAAAATAATTGGTCTGATGTTTCGCAGTTGTATGTTTTAAGATTTACTGGCTCATTATATCTTGAACCAGAAGATCTACCTCAATGCTGTACAAACTAAATAGCAAATTTTTACTTTCGAGGTAAATTTAATACTAAGGTAACAGTGAATGTATATTATTATCCATTTGGGAATGATTTTGATTTAAATTTAATTTAATAACGAGTCAACGCCTTGGCCTCAGAATGTGCTATTTGTGTACGAATAATCGATATTTAGATAATTTAGCATAAAAAATGGCTGAAAAGCAAATATTCAGCTTTATACGTGCCTGTCACATTGGATCAGGAAGGAATGTTTTGCATTAGCAAATAGGTTAATCGGCACACATCAAGGGACTAAATAGTTATTTCAGTTTTATTTACAAATGTTTAAAGATTATACAGGGTGATTCAGTAATAATGCCATTAATTTTAAGAGGAAATATGGAAAAATTAGTATAATACGATTATGCTACTAAAAAAACAATTAAATTCTTATTTCTTTTCATTATTTATACCACTTTTCAGGTTGTCACTGACCGATTCAATCAGCTCCAAATCCAACTCTATGATCACCTGGGTGCAACATCGAAAAGTCTAACAAGAGGTACATCAAATAATCAATAACTAGTACTTAACCAAAATATTTTGCATGGCTAAGTTGATACTGTTAAAGAAAATTCGTATACTCGTTTATTTTCTTGGATTTGTTTCGAACATATACGTATTAGCGGATAGTCTATGAAAGAACACAAACATTTAGTCGTGATGTGGCAACCCAGGAGTGATGTTGCTCGTTTCACCGATCGACAGTCTGTGATGTCTTGACTAAGAAATTGTTGCCAACACGGAGCGACGTATTACCGAGGATTAGTAAACATTTTTTTTCGATTCTCCGTCTTTCTTAGGCTTTCTGAATACGTAGTTAAAGTTAATGACATTATTACCGAATCACCCTGTATATTTGACATTACCTAATATTGATTACCGATAGTTTCCTTTCAATAAATTTGCATAATGTGCGCCTACCATTTTTGTAAATTATTTAATGAAAGAGATAAAGACATTTCTGAAGAGAACCGAATTTTTAAAATATCTAGTATTTTATGTACACAATTATACAAATCTATCTAATTAAGCTACTTCAAATAAGACAAAAAGAACATTTGAAATTAGATATAAACATGATCACTTCGATTTATTATTACTTTCAAACCTGACATTACTTTAAAACAGACGGAAAGTAAGTAAATATGAATATTCGTTAACGAAACGAATTCAAAATCGCTGGAATAATTGGTCTAGTTTTGTTTACAAATAATAATATAATCTTATCTCGAAGATTTTAGGCGAGTATTGGGGCACCCAGTTTTGGAGAACATTATACAGGGTGATACAGGTTTAATCTTGATAACTTCAGGAATCCATAGAACAGGTTAAAATAATGCTGACGGATTGGACGGCAACCCAACAATCACCCAAATACGTGGATTCATGGCGAAGGTTCGGTGGCTTGGCCACCGCGCTCGCCAGTTCTGAATCCTCTGGGTTATTTCGTATAGGGTCAGCTGAAAGCCATTGTCTATGATACACCAGTATACCCGTGAGAACTTGATCCAAAGGATAAGGCATACTTGTGATGAATTAAAAACAATTCTGTTCAAATAACAACTGCGGTTAATACACGTCGTCGATGCCAAAACTGTATTGAAGCCGGAGGAATGCAGGTTGAACAATTATTGCAATTTTTAATAGTTGATAAGTTTGATGTAAATGTTGTTGTAAGTAATTGTTACTAAATTTATGTTTGACGTTCTTAGAGTGTTTTCTGAGCACTAAAAATTCTCTTGAAATATATACAAATACTCTGAAACAAGACCAAATGTCGAAAAAAATAACAATAGATGAAAAAAATTAAGCAGGCAAAAGTGGTGTGCAGCTGTTTTATGGAAATAAATTATTTTTATTTCAAGATTTGAAGTAAAGTAGCACGCAAAATACACTTTTAAGAGTGATGGGTGATTCAAACTTGTGAAGTTTATGTAAGATCATAAGGAGTGTTTGTGTTTCGAATTTAACTTCAAACGGATGAGTGGTTCAAATGTTATGAGGAAAAAGCGGGAAAAAATTCATACTTCAACGCCCTCTACCTCCGAAACGATTCAATTTAGGAAATAAGTTTATATCATAAACGAACATTATTTTAATCAGTTCAATCGATTCCTAGATATAAATAGTAAACCTGAATTACTCTGTATACACAAGTGCTCCCGAGCGAATATTTTTGGCATTCACAAATATTTGCATATGCAAGTATGGGACTGGACTTAGCTAATGAAATAATAGCCGATGGCTATAAAATAAATATTATAGTTAACGCTATAATACTACGGGGGAGAAAAAGAGCATATACAGCGGGACTATTAGAGGAAATACAAGAAAATTACAAAAATAGGGAAATAAGAAGCCTATATCACGGAATCAAGCGCGAAAGAGAAGGATACAAACCCAAACCAGAATATTTGAAAGACAGTAAAGGGGAGTTAATAGGGAACGAAGATACCACATTGGAACACTGGAAAAAATATTTAAAAAATTGTTGGATAGATACGAAAACGACAGCGAAGAATCAGAAGTAAATTGGGAAGCTCAGACAATCAATACGAGTATACAGGAGCAAACAGAAGGTGTGTCAACATTGACTGAAGTAAAATACATTATACATAAACTGAAAAACAACAAGAGTACTGGAGAGGATAAAATAGCAGCTGAATGGATCAAATATGGTGGAGAAGATTTATCTAAATGGATTCATAAATTAGTGCAACAAATTTGGATACAGGAAAAAATGCCAAAGAACTGGAATGAAGCAATACTCACCACTGTTCAAGAAAGGTGATAAAATGCAATGTTCTAGTTACCGTGGAATAGCCTTGCTGAATGTTACTTATAAGATTTTGTCTTCACATATAAAGAATAAATTAACAGATGTTGTGGAAAAAGAAATAGGAGAGTATCAGTGCGGGTTTAGAAAAAACAAGATCAGTGGTATACCAAATTTTTACACTTAGGGAAATACAAGCAGAGAGTTATGAACATAAAAAAGAGACACACATAGCATTTATAGATTTCAAGCAGGCTAACGATCGGATAAAGAGAAAACAACTGTATACAGCACTGAAAGATTTGGGAGTGAATGACAAACTTATTAAAATGATTCAACTAACACTGAAGGAGACCAATAACAGAGTAAGATATAAAGATAAAGTAAGTGACGTTTTTAAAGTAAAGGAAGAACTAAGGCAAGGAGATCCTCTATCAGCAAAATTATTTAGCTGTGTGTTAGAACATGTAATGAGAAAAGCAAATTTAAATAGAGCTAGTTTAGTGTATCATAAGCGGCACCAGTGTTTAGCTTTTGCAGATGATGTGGCAATACTCACCAGAAGTAAGAAGGAGTTACAAGAATGCATTTTAAAATTAGAAGAACAAGCACTAAAATGGGTTTACAGATAAATGAAAATAAAACCAAATATATGAAATGGACGGATGAAGAGTATAATCAACGGTGAACGCTAAGCATAACAAACGAGAACGGTAAAACATATGTATTTCAGGAGGTCGAGTATTTCACATACTTAGGAGTGCAGTTCAGTAGAAAACCTGATATAAGGAGGGAAATTCAACAAAGAATAGGTGGGAATAGGTGTTTACATGCTAACAGATTTATAAAAATGCAAGTGTATCAAAAGGATTCAAAGTAAAGGTATATAAAACAATCATTAGGCCAATAGCAACATTTGCTAGTGAGGTATGGACCCTTGGAACAGCCGAGCAAACAATGTTGAGAGTGTGGGAAGGAAAAATACTTAGAAAAATATACGGCGACAAACAGGTCGATGGAATTTGGGAGAGGAGAAGTAATAAAGAGTTGATGGAGCTATTTAAAGAACCAGATATTATAGGAGTGGTGAAAGGTCAAAGGTTAAGATGGCTGGGACATGTTACCAAAATGCATGAAAACAGAATACCGAAAAAGATACTAGAAGCTAACATAGGAGGGAGGAAGAGACGTGGAAGACCTAAAGCGAGATGGAAGATTGAAGTTATGAAGGATATACAAGAATGCAACATCACCAATTGGAAAGAAAGAGTTTGTGATAAAGGACGATGGAAAAAAGAAGTAAATAAAGCCATGGGCCTTCTAGGCCTGAAGAGCTAATTTATATATATAACGCTAGTTATAAATGTTATATCCTGTCATCTATACTTACCTATTTTCATACTAAATGCTATATTTTTTATGTGTAATGTCACGTAATATCAGGATAAACATATTTAGGTATTATCTGATACATAATAGCAAGCATCTGTCAGCACCCATAGATGTAATGTTTTTATTATTTTATCATTTTATTGCTTAATAAAATGTAATGTTAGGTACTACCTGTTGCCCTTCATTTTATTTTTATATACATATAACACAACAATGTGAACAATTTTTAGAAAACCGTCGCACTTGTTCTACAGGTTCGTAGCTATACAGCTTGAGTCAGAAAAATTCAAGTTTAATATCCTCACCTAATGTATAAAACGAATGTCTAGAGAGTATTACAATACCGGGTTTACTATATGCTCTACAACAGTAGGCACTGTGTCATTGAAAATTAAAAATAAACATATTTAAATAACCGGGATGGTGTATTTATAGAAAATTATTTGCCTAACACACTAATTTACCGCCTAGAACCTTTATTTTTAGTATAATGAGTTAAAATACTTTTTTAATCTTAACGAAAACGGTATCTTATGCTTCGACGTTCGACAATATCTTTACGAAAAAATATAACAATAGAAGGCAACAGAAATTATTTTTAATAAAACAATTCACTAGTAGTGTGACAATATTATAAATATTTGTTTTTGAATAATTCTATTGATACATTGATAAATATACCTGCACATGTACTTGCCTCAGTTACTCTTTCATTTTAGTTAACCCTGGCTCGACCAAGTGCTAGCATTGGTACATTGCTCTCCAGGAGTAGAGGTAATACAGTGGAAATAGGTTTTCTGCTCACGCTTGTCGGCGCAGCATTCTCACGCCGAGACCCGCATAGAGTAAAAGTTGTAGAAGTGGGAAGAGTCGAAAGTTTAATCAGTTAGCCTTTATTTTTGTTTTGCTAAATGTCATCTCATGATTCTCATTCCTATAAGAATGGGCACGCAGTTCTGACCTGCTTCAAACCTGCTTTCACTGTGTACGTGTCAATTTAAAATTATGTTATAAGTAGATATAGTGGAGCGCGGAATGTAATAGAACCGTAGTGTAGTCAGTTTACGAATGAACATAAACATCTTCACAGAAAATATGCCGCAATATAGTATTATTACCAAATAATAAGGTTAAGTCGAGGAATACGCATGTCCCTATAACCTTAAGGATCATTGTCAAACCACATTTGAAATAATTCTCGTCTATTTCTTATCTCCTTTGACATGGTAGTTCACTTTTCCCCTCAACTAACAATTGTTAATGTAAATTATGTTACTATTATAGGTGAATAGTTATTTTAATACACACGGCGAATATAACTTACAGCAGACGTTAAAAAGAGACGTATCTACACGACAGCGACTATTACAGCGTTCCGTAAATAACTAAAACTGAAAGTGCAGTTCGAAAGGCGCGTCAACTGTAAATGACCCAGGCGTTTGATCTTGAAGACTCCGCGCTGGCACTAACTCTAGTTATATACCCTAGTAGTAATAATTTGAAAATAATGAGTTAAAATTGATGATTAAAAGAACATGCCTTGGTCGAATGTTGCTCCGCATCAAAAAAGAAAAATTAAATTTTATTAATCATTAAAATTAGAATAATTTTTAGTTTATATGGTTTTTGAGACCGTCTAGTGTTAATGCAAGAAAAGTGTGATGTTTGGGAACTATATACCTACCACCCTATTGCACTAACATAATGTACAATTTCATAAAGTTCTTTATATATTTGCTAGGATTATTTAATCAGTGACATTAAGATTATCGCTGATTTTAATTGATAAGAGTAGTATTGAGTATAGTATTAAGAGTGTTTTTTTTCCAACACTTTGTAATACAAAAATAAGACCACACATTAAAACAATGTCGAGAATTTCCTTGAAATTTGGGACGCTTTCAAATACATTAAGTAGTATAAATAAAAAATATTATTTATATAAAGATAGCCAATCCAACTCGTATTTTTTAGAACTACACCATCAGGTAATCAAGAAGAACAATGTAGGTATTAAAAATGTGTCTAAGAATTTTTTTATAAGGCCGTTTTCTACTATACTGGGACAAACATTCAACATTATACAATAAATCATTAAGGTAATAAGGCTTATCGGCTCTCGTTTTTAAACTTCTTCAATCGTCAGTTTTTATGATGTTCCAAATTTTATGAAACAAATAAAATTATAAATTAAATATTTTTATACTTTCAAAATACTAGCATATAAAGTCGATTTCTTGCTGTATATGTCAATATGTCATTTTCAATGTATACACATGTCATATAATACATAGTAATTTAAATTTCGTATCTTGTTTATTTACCAATTGCTAGAAAATGGAGAATACCATTGAAATTCTCGTCCTAAAAATCGTTTATACTGAATATTTACCTTCCTCTTTATAGTGTACACCCTGTAGATTGAAAAGAGCACATTTCGTTAAGGAATATCTGGCACACAATTACAAAAAATTACGATTTTTAATGTAGATAGTTTAAGATTATGAGACAGCATGAAAATTAAACTGACTTTAAATAATCAGCAAATTTTTTTATTTTTTTTTTTAACTTTAATCTATTTGTTAGTAGTTTATTTTTTTTTTGTTTATTGCATACTGCCAAAACGGCAATAAAATCCATTTTCAGATGTCATCATAAAGATTTACTCCCAAAAGTTCTATTTAAGTTAGGAAAATGATATCAAAATTGTAAATATAGAATCCATTGGCTGTACGGACACATAAAACCAAAAAGTAGTTTTCATGTCCTGGCAATAAAATAATTTATGCAAACAGCGTCACACCAATTCATAATAGAACGTTACGTATTCTAATAAAATATTTTTCGCTAGGTAACCTTTGTAAACTTTTGGCATATCTTCTAGCATTAATAATAATAAATGAATCATTCTATAAATTTGGCCCAGGCAGAATTTCGGTCTCTATCATCTCTTTCATCAAATTATAAACACTTAACTCAATCCCAATTAAAATTTTATCGCTTGGAAAACAATTATTGGGATGCCGCGTGAAACCATGGGCGAACAAATTTCGTCTTAAAATAATAAACTTCAATATCTACCTTTTAACAGCTGCAATTTGCACATCTTTATGTTATAATGATTGTATTTGCAATATTTTTAACCGACTGATTTGTAGAACACTATTAGCTATAGAGCTATAAAAATATACATATTTATTAGCAGGTATCATAAAAATAAGTTTTATGCTGAATAGATAATGAATTTGCCAAGCTGTTATTAAATATCTGTAAAGTTTATCCATAAACGTAAGACAGACATGGTTGCATTGTCAAAACTGTTCTTATGGAAAGTTGATAACAGTATAAAAGGTGCTATAATTTAAAAAAAAGTTGTAGTTGCTTAAATAGTAAAATTTTTATTATGTCCAAAATGAAAACAGATTCGAACGTGTTTGAACACTTTTTATGGGTTCGGTTTTAAAGGCAGTCTAAAAGAAGTCTAAGCAAGTCGAAAAATACATCTGTTTACTGTGTACAAGTTTGGATATAACAGTTTTCAGAACCAGTCATCTAGAATAAGAAAACATCATACATGGTTTATATACCAACTGTATACAGAAAATTATATGCAACATTAGAACCATTCAGAAAAGAGGAAAATCAAAAGGGTGCTAAGAAATAAGAAACGGAAAAATTTTGAAGCTATATTAGAACAAACAGAAGATAACTTGAGAAATAGCAACATTAGAAAGTAGTGGAGAACAAGAGAAGGAGAAGAATATAAGAGGATATCAGCCAAGACCAGGATTTAAAAGACAAAAATGGAGAGATAGTTGCAGGAGAAGATGAATATTGGACAAAATATTTTGAAGTGTTATTAAACGGAAAGAGAAGAAATCAATAGTAATACAGAAGAAGACAATATGGTGCCAGCTCCAAGTAAAGAAGGAATTAAATGAAAAATTTAAAAATAATAAGAACTAAGAAAGGAACAAATTAACAGCTGAATGATTTAAATATGGAGGCCAGGAACTAATAGATCACTTGCAAAAACTATTGGAAAGGGTTTAGTAAATGAAACTGCTAAAGGAATGAAGGAAGACATAACACACATATAGATGTAAATGCCAGAACTACAGAGGAATGACATTGCTGAATGTGACATATGAAATATTAGCCACGTAGGTATAAACAAAAATAGATTGGTAACAGAAGTGGTGGATAAAAGTGGGTATATCAATATGGCTTTAGAAAAGGAAGAAAGGCAGTAGATCAAACCTTCACTTTGTGAGAAATTGAGGCTGAATATGGTAAACATATCATTATTTACAGGACGATTTTAGCCAACTATTTCTTGAATTGTAGAGGAGAGAAAAGTGTACTTTAGGACCAAGTTTAATCCTTTTTATACTGAAACCAAGGTCTAGTCTACCAGATCATTTTTGGGGGGAATAAGAAGATACCATAGCGATTTTTTTTTAAACTGAGTATGCCAGTGAATTAAGCGCCCCTTAAAATGGGCGTATATCAAAGGGTTTTGTGTAGTTATAAAATTAACTGTTTTCAACATATATAGCAAACAAACCAATCATAAGGAACTTTTGTTCTTTTATTTGTACCTCGATTAGAGTTATGCCATTACAGTCGCATTTTGAGAGAAAATCGTAAAATAATATTTTGTAAATATATTCAATTTAAAAAAGTAATTAATCGTCATACATTCAGAAATGTATTTAAACAAAATGATTTGAGTAATAGATACTGGGTTGAACTAGCCGAACGAGATTTTAGCAATCAATATGCTCGCTATTCCATTATAGGATATAAATGAAATAATTTTAACGCTGTGATATAACTATAATGTCAGGAACAGAAGTTTTATACTTTAATGGGTTTAAAGAACAAGAGCTATTCAATTTAACTACAACTTCATCATTAAATCAATAATAATTGTATTTGTTGATCTAAAAGGCACGTTCTCTAGTAGATAATAGAAATTATGATATTTTAATTGTCAGGTTAAAATAGATAGAACATGTGAGTTGGCATTATCAGTAGGGTAGCAGTCATACTACCAATTTGAAAAGAAAACATTATATTTATCAATTACCTTAGTTTTAAATTTGATATTCTAGGATGCTCCGCAGTTGAAATTATTACATTGATTTAATTTAAAACACTTATAGCTATTAAAGTTAAACACAACTTTAAAAATTAAAGAAGCTAAATTGGTTCCAAAAATGACTTAGGATTATTTTCATAATTGTTACACTATGAATTGCAATTTACAATTTAAAGAAGCTTTAACATAAGTTATTTTAAGGACCAATTTTGCTTTTTCAAATTTTAAAACCGTATTTAACTTCATTATATAAATTTTCAGTGTTTTAAAGCCTTATTGAATTTTATTAATTGCATATTTTAGTTTTAGATATTTTACCCAATATTAACTTCAATATTTGAAGTATGTACTCAAATTCATTCTAATACAGCTATATGTCACAAACAAATGTGTTTAAATGTTTCCATATTTATAGAATGTGCACTATGCAAATCACATTATTATAAGGTGATATACCTACACAAAGCTTAGATTTTAATTATTTTTTTTAGTTTCTATTTTTTTGTTGTCCTTTTCAATTTTATGCATTTTTCTACGTTTTTATTTTATTATATTTTTATTCCTATTATTAATGGATACATATAATGTGTATCTGTCTAACTTAGAACTTTTTTGTTTGAATATTTTTATTTTTGATACGTAATGAAAGATTTGGAACGTAATTAATAATCGTCGCATTACAGATGTCCTCATTTTCATATTTTCAGATTATTTAACGCCTACATTTATTTAAATATTAAATAAATGTAGGCGTTAGTTTTTGTGCATAATAGTTTAGTTTTTTTATAATAAATTAAAATGTCGATTGAAACCATGAAAACTAAATATGTGCTATTGGCACATAAATTCTTCCTAAATATTGTACAGGTAAATATATGGAATGCTATAAGCAACCACTAAAAAAAGAAACAGAACGGTTTTTTATACTGTAATTGCGGCCTATTCTCTGAGGAGATAAAATTAGACATCTCTCAATTGTAGGAAATAGAAAAAAATCACAAATTAATGCAAATAAGCAATCTAAGACTCGCTTCTATTACGTTTACACAACAGAATTGTTGTTGAAATACGTATACAGCATAAATTTAAAGCTGAAGGTATTGTAGGAACATTACAGAACTACCAAGATCATAATATAAAAAGAATAATTATTTCAGTTAATAATGGCGCTTGAATAAAATTATTTGAATAATTTTTATAATGAAATGAACAATATAGACACATATATGCATATAATCAAAGTTAGTAAATGATTTTTATACCATTATCGTAAAATACCGATAACATTTTAGACGTTTGCAATCAAGGAAAGTGACCTGATCTCAAATATCGTACCTATTGAGTTTATAATTTTTAAATTTACTGAAGTTCTGAAATGAAAAAAACTATAAACTTATTTACCAATTGTTGTTGCTTATTAATAATAAGTATTACGTACCTAGAGAAAATATCTGCGCTCAATTTTTTTTTAAAACTAGCAGGCTTCTCATTTATATTCGACTAGTTATAGTGTAAAAAATATGTTTTTTTTACTGATATACACAATGTATAGGTACTGTTACAAAAACAAATATATATTTATGTAATTGTGCATGTGTATACAATATATTGTATGTAAAAATGTTTAATGTATGTTGAATATAATCAAAATGAAAATGAAATTAACTGCATATTTTTACGACAAAATATCACGGTACAACCCTATTTACGTTATACAAAAATGTTTTTCTTAAATGACACAGGGTGTTGAAATTAAACTTTTAAAATTGTTTTTACTTTGTCAATTTTTACATATCAGTAATTGGGGATATTATTGTAAACAACGCCTGAAAAACGAACAATGTACGTCCTTGTTCTTCCAATATCATGTAAAATAAATAATTTACCGTAGATTGAGATGTCCTAACTGATTGTATATCTATGTCTCTGAACATAAAGTTACCGAAGTTTACAGATTTACTATTTTTGCACAATGGAGGTACCATAACACAGTAGACAATGAAAACTTATATTAAACCTATTTTCGTTGATCCAAAATTTCCTGTATACCTATGGAACACTCTGTATATTCAGCATACTCATAAAACTTGGATACGGATATTCGTAACAAAAATATACGTGCCCAATTTCACTTTGGTATTTAAAAAATTCAAATAAAAATATCCTACCATGCTAAGAAAACATTCAATAATTAGAGACTACCAAAATTTACTCATAGTAAAACACAATACTGTGATCTATTCGTTAAAAAACGTTCGTTCCTGTGTTAAAATTAACTTAGTAGAATAGTAATTTTGATTTTACAAATACTCCTCCTGAACTTATGGAAGAAGCAGCATTAAACTTATTTCCCCAGAAATTTTAATATTATGTATGAAAAAGAGTACCTACATCCAATGCAAAGAATGGGCCCAAAACAACAAAGTAAGAAATCGTTCAAAAAATGTTTTACTTGCTTATTTTTCAATAAAGGAAAATCATTGAGAGCTTCAGCATTTTAGTCCAAATATTCAATGTTACTCATAATGCTACAATTGCAAGATAATGTTGATACTACATATTCAAAATTGATAGCATTTTTAAAATGTCAAAATGCAGGATACAAGCCAAATAAAGCTAAAGCTTTTATCAGAGAAAGAGAGAGAGATAGGTATATATAAATAAATTTTTACTTGAAGCACCCAGCAATGTTTTTATTAATCAAGGTAAAATATTAAGATATAGTGTAAGTACTTAAATTAATGTCATTTTTGACATATTCTTCGTTCGTAGGTATTTATTGTTATTGGAATTTCATGAGCATGTCGGTGTGATGAGCTACTCAAAAACAAATAAAGAACCTACATTTACCATAACAGCTGCAACAAATAGGAGTCCAAATTTTGTAAAAGTTTATAAAAAAATATGTGTGTTAGGCCGAAAACTGACCAGAAACGTTGATTTTTATGCTTTAAACAGGAATGTGTACAAATCAAGTAGTTGGCAAGAACACCATATCTAAGGTACCACAAAAAATAGGTGAATATCTGAAACTTCCAAGTTCTCACATTATACAGTACACAGGTTTAGGAGAGCTTCAGCAATTGTGTTAGTAATCGCTGGTGGAGATATTTTAACTCTAAAGCAGCACGGCGGTTGGAAATCAACCAATATTACTGAAGACTATACACAAATCTCTTGCAAAAAAGAGGAAGATTGTCAATCAAATTATGGGAAATGATACAGAACTTGTTAATGAAAATAAATACAGCACCTCTAGAGGTTATCAGCGTTTTTATAATAATGTAGGAAGCGACAATACTTCACATACTAAAGCTGCAATTGCTTCACTTTCTTCTGTTCCTGGTGTCCATGTAAAGTGCTCATAACTGCCCGTTTATTATTAATTTAACATAGACTGTATAATATGTACTTAATGTGCATTTGTCATGTTGTTCATTGAATTAAAATTGAATTGAGAAAAAAATAATTGTATTTTTAAAGTGTATTTTCTTTCCTTGGATTTTTAACATTTAAAACAATCCGCGGAAAGAAAACTGACGCTTTCCTCCCTTGTGGTGTAAATAGCTATTGCGTGTTCGTATCAGACTAACGTCATGTGACATACAACTTTATCAAATTCGCAACAGAAAAATTTAATGCATGTTATATCATAAAAATTCATTGTAGATGGAAAGTAGTAATAGATTCGTAGTTTATACCGACCTCTATAGATTTTATTTTTAATATTTATTAGTAAAAGTTTAAGCTTACATCAAGAATAAATTACCAACTTTACACAAACTAATTTTATAAGTAGCTTTGGTAGTTTACGATAAATTGTAAATGTTGCGATTACGTAGGTCACTAACCGCTGAATTACTTTAACATAATCGTACAGGTACGTTCTCCAAATAGTCTAATTTATTCACTTTTCAACAAGTCCGATGTTAGAGTTAAATGTAACAAAAAGTTAACAGCACTTTTTCAATCTATTGCTTCAAAAATAAATAAAAAATTATAACAAGTTTTAGGAAAACTTTGAGTTCGAAAAGGGCAATTAATTCTTTACTTATTCCTGACCCCTGCTTAGAACTTACTTAAATATGAAAGTTTTCCCCTTATTTCCGCAGGCAATTAGATATTTAAAACTTGCAGTCTGCTCATCTGCCAAGTTTAAATTTTGATTTAAAGCCCTGCAATCAATTTATGAGCCTAATAATGAACAGATATTCTTACACTAGCTTAAAAAAAATTGACAACGTGTTAATAATTCAGAGAGATTGATTTTGTTATTGAGCGGCCGTTTGATCTTCTCCACTATTTAGTAAACCTCCCAGGTAAATATTTGAAAAGAATTTACTTAAAGTTATTTTAAAACGGTAATTTATTTAATTTCTGTTAGTTAAATCAACGGCCACACCGACATAACTCGATATTAATATAAGCCCAAGTCTTTGCGTAAAAGTGAGCGTTATGTAAATTTTTCTGGGAAGTATTGATCAAAGTGCACGTTCCGTAATTTAAAACCACGTTATGTAAATATTTAATTATATCCGTAAAATGTAGTATTTAGAACGGACAGGATTTAATGTGCTGTTGAAGTTTCTCACGGATTTTTAACGTAAGATATTAATGTAGCGTATTGGAAAGCCTTCAAGCAGGTGTATAAATAAAACGTCGAATATATTCAGGATTTGATTGTGTCCCAAATCCAACTTGAAACTTTCAAAAAGTTTCTAGCTATGGTACTTCACGAACACAAGTAACTTTTTACACAACCAGCTTGAAAGAATGTTAACGGGAACTTAAGTCGGATTTACCTACCTAAGGCATATCGTAGTCATACTATTACAACACACTGTATTCGAACGAGGCGCGTTGGCGTCGCGACGCCCTGGACACGGTTATTTCCGTCCGTAGCTGCTGCTATACTGACATACGGTAAGGCGCCTCGACGACTCGTCGAATACAACAGTTACCTGTAGTCACCACAATGCGCGCATGTGCTCACAATTTTCTGAAAACATGAAAAAAACATGTGCACCTGAGTAAATTAATTGTCTTTTAATTATTTTGAAACTTGCTCCGATATCGACTTGATTCGGCGCAATCCAATGCCGATAAATTTGAAATTCGAACATATCAAAACCGTTTTTGAATCATTTTAATTGGCAATAGTTATTTAGAATTAATTATGTCTAATTATATATGTACTTAGAATTAATTAGTACATAGTGCATCTACAATAAAAGCTTTTATAAAAGCTAATTTTCATGAGTTATATAACGCACTTCTCTGCATCAATTGGGAATTTCTAAGTAATTACACTGACATTAATTCTGCTTGTCAAGCTTTTTATGACACAATTTATAGTACACTTGATCAATTTGTTCCCTTATACAAAATGTTTAAACGCAAATACCCTCCTTGGTTTTCATCGGATATCATTAAAAATATTAAGCTTAAGTCATATTACCATAATAAATTTAAAAAAACTCATGCCATCTATTATTACAATGAATTTAAACGTCTAAGAAATGTAATCAAAACACTTACATCAAATGCTTACCGCAATTACCTTACTTCTGTTCAAGCTAGCTTCCTAACTGACCCAAAAAGATTTTGGTCATATATCCAGAGTAAAAAACGTTCAACTCGTATACCACGATTCCCCCTCTGAAATTGTTAATGGTTTTTCCAAATATTCTTCAAGTGTTTTCAGCAGTCAAAATTTTCAACCTCATTTAGATTTATATAGTTTTCAAACTTCTATTAATATTGTTAGCTTCACCGAAACCGATGTTTGTAATGCCATTTCAAAGCTAAAAAATAAGATGTCATGTGGAGATGACTAGATACCTAGCTTTTTTATTAAAGACTGTTCTATGATTTTTTTCGGCTCCATTGTGTGCTTTATTTAATCTTATTCTGTCTACTGCTACTTTTCCGGAGCAGTGGAAATTATCAAGAATTTGTCCAATACTAAAAGATGGCAATCCATCTGATATAAAAAAAAGATCAATAGCTATTCTATCCAACTTTGCGAAGGTATTTGAGGTGGCTGTGTATACAATTCTTTTTAGTAAAGTTAGAAATTTTATTTCTCCGAATCAACATGGATTTGTTACGTCACGCTCTACGTTAACAAATTTGGCTGAATTTACCCAATTTGTTTCAAGCAACATTGACAATAGAGGTCAAGTAGACGTGGTATACACGGACTTCTCTAAGGCATTCGACAAACTTAATCATGAATTTTTAATATATAAACTTGACCATTTGGGTTTTAGTAATAGTTTACTTGGACTATTCCGATCATATCTTTCACAACGTAAATTATATGTTTCATACAACGGTTTTAAATCTAATACTTTCTTAGCCACTTCGGGTGTACCCCAAGGATCCAACCTTGGACCTCTTCTTTTTATTTTATTTGTTAACGATTTGTCTCTGTCACTAAGATCTAATCATTTGTTTTTTGCTGACGATTTAAAACTCTTCTTAAATATACATTCTATAAGTGACTGTTTAAATTTACAGGTAAGTATTGATTTAGTTGAGGAATGGTGTTCAAAAAATCAATTGCCAATTAATGTTTCTGCTAGTCGGAGCATCAGTCTGCAGACTTGAAATTCCGTGTTTGCATTTAACTGGTTTCATACTGTTTATTACTTTACTATTTTTTTCTTACAATTTATTGACGAGTTCTACCTAAACGTATTTTGCAATTACTGCAAAGTGAATTAATAAAGATTTTACTTGATTGTATAAATTCCATGAGCATGCATGCACGTTTGGCAATACCGCTGGATGTCTCTACAAAACTGCTGTCTCCCATTTTCGCATACCTAATAATTGACAATGCTTAACAACTAATTAAATTGTCTTATAATTATATAACTTACACTTTAACTATACATTGGAACACAGAGGAAACAAAAATGTGTGCGTTAATGTAGGTTAACCTTCAATAATATTAAATAATATTACACGCCCGTAACAACTCGGCAGGTGATCTGAAGTTTAAATTAATTAAAAATTGAATTGCAATTTATAAATTTCTGTGTAAATAATCATTATTAGCTTTATCCGATATATTTCGTCATCAACAGTAAGAGCATCTAATAAAACACTTTAATAATTCGTACACGCTCTGGAGTCATGTAGTTTCCCATGATAATTTTGCATAACTAACTATATACGCGCTTCTAATACAGAAGAAAATACAACATTCTTATTGGACGACTGTATACATTCAGCATTGTATCATTTGTGGAAGTAATTTTTAAATAAAAATTCTTCGAGCGTGAAAGGAATCAAACATTCAACACGGCTATTGTCTAAAGCTGCACGTATAAAAATATCGTTACGTATAAATCTTGCTGAGACTTAGAAATATGAGGCTACAAAAGTTAAGCTCTTAACGCAAAGGCTACCATTTCTCACTAACCAGTTTCCGGAACTGTTAGCAAATTCTATTTGCTTAGCGGAAACATTAATCCACTAATGAGTATAATTTATAAACAATATGTAAAACAAAAACAAACCAATACTTAACAAGATTGATTATGTTTCATTTTATTGCAGGGTATTAAACTATTTCAAATATTTTTTTCTGAAATTCCAATCAATTAACGAATAAGTAAATCTTATAAACAACACAATACGATATATTGCAATTGATAGTAATTTTCTCATTCGGGTTTACATCTTGAGGCGGACATTGACGTAAACATCACTCCAAAGCTAATAACAGTAGATATAGGGTCAGTTGAGCCACCTCCCCACCACTCCACTCTTAAGCCTCGCCTCTCAACCAATGAGCGAAACTCAAGTGACCCATCAGAGAGGTGCATTCAAATTAGGCGGGAAATTCAAAATGACAGGAGTGGCGGGAAATTCAAACTAGAGAGATATTTAAAATTAGTCCGGATATTCAAATATATTTAAATGGCGAAAGATTCTAATTTGGAAATTCCAATTGGCGCGAGATATCAATGTTTTAAAATTAGCGGGAGTGGTTAGAAGTTAAAATTTAGTGGAGGGCATTCAAATATATTAAATATTTAAATGACGACAATATTCATATTGGAGCTGGATGTTCAATAGAATGAAGAATTCAAATTGGAGGGAAATTCAAAAATTAATATGATATTCAAATTTAAAAATATATTCAAGTCAGCTGGAGATAAAATATATTCAAATCAGTGATAAATTGAAATCGTCAGA
The DNA here is from genome assembly GCA_025584915.1 of Monochamus saltuarius. Classification (NCBI taxonomy): domain Eukaryota; kingdom Metazoa; phylum Arthropoda; class Insecta; order Coleoptera; family Cerambycidae; genus Monochamus; species Monochamus saltuarius. The sequence goes on from CM046725.1 coordinate 2,631,380, forward strand.
TTGGCAAACTCCATCGACCAATTCAGGAAAAAGAACTAGTTGACTTAAACCGTGACGTGACATTAATTGGGATTCTATATTTTATCCTAATGCACCTATGAAGCAACTTTTTTGAATTTCAACTAATTCATATCAAGTAAGATAAACCTAGTCTTTCCTAAAAGAACTCGACTGTTAACCTTCACAAATCGCAAGAAATGTTTTTGGTTCAATGATCACCTTCAGAGAATGCGTGAACATTTGAGATTTCTGTGCGACTATCATGCAAGAAATCCTTCTCCTGACAATAAACCATTACTAAATCAGTTTAGGTCTAATTACCGTCTCCAAATTAACTTAGGTAAGCAGACTTCAAATGACAATTTTATAAATAGCCACCAAACCAGCAGAAGATTGTGCCTAGAAATACATCTACGAGAATTACTTGTGATTAATTTCATAATTACTTCTCTAGCATTGCTAATAATATAATAACAAAATTGCCACCTTCAGCAACTCATTACAGTGAATACATAAATGGACTAATTCCTTTACCCTAGTAACATGTCATGAGGTAGAATTTCGTTAAATTATCTCAAGCTGTTAAGAAATTAATAATTAAAAATTTATTCCTCTGTTAATTTTTGACACGCTGTAGCTGAACAATGGCTGTCCTAAGACCCCACATTTATATAACAAAAAACCCTTATTTTTGGTCTCAGAACACACCCCTGAATGTTTGACTTCCACTTGAGAAACACCTTGTATATTAATTTGTAATGGTATTGACACACTCAATTAAAAATAATACATTCAGAACTTAGATCCGACGTTTTCTTATTTTTTTGCTTAACTTCCTACCTTTTTAAACTTTTTCTTTTTAGTCAATTTTTACTTGTGTGGTCTTATTATGTATGGCTCTTCCATACACAAACGTACATAAAAAATTGGTTGTAGTCGAAATTGAGATATTGGTACATAATTTACAGTAGAATTTAACGTTTGTTAATTCAGATATATGTATTATTTGCCATGTAAATTAACTTGTCATGTAATGCATCTAGGTGCGTTGCGCCTTTACTCACACTCGGCATGATACGGAATTTGCGATTTGCTTTACACTTTGGCACATTATTCATGCCGCTCTAGCATAATAATTTACAGCGTTTAATCACTCAAATTTGTCAGGGCTGCAGTTCCAGAGCAATGCGGATAAAAATTGATTTTTCGTTATAAGGCTGACAATCATGTACGAGGCGCATTTTAAAAGTAGGGGTCGGTAAAAAGCCATAAATGAGAAAGCGAAGAATGTATAGGTGAGATATAAGTAGCCTGCTACTACCTGCTCGGCCTAAGCGGCACGACTTGCAGCAAGCGTCCTACATTGCGGTAGGTACTTAACCACAAACCTCTCGCGATGGGTGACGCGTCATTAAATCTATAAATGATACTGCAGGAAACAACTACTCCACGGACTAATGCCCCGACCGGCATTGAATTACACCTGCAGTATATGTGTGAATAGCTAAGAACCCTTGTCAGCCCTCCCACCAGACATAGACCGGTTTCGGGCTTGTTAGCCCTCATCAGTATGCCATAGGTGAGATGACCGACAATTGAACTGGCTGTTCCTTCATATGAAGGTTAACATATAATTCAACAATTATTGTTTTTTTGGTTTCCAACAAAATAAATTCAAAACACGCTGGATAGGCCACGCCATTTCAGCAATCAAAATATTTTTTTTTTATTATTTCATTTGATAAATGGGATTGTGCGAAAAACGTTATACACTATACGGTAATATACTATTGCATCTATGTATATGCACAAAGAAGTAATAAGTAAAGTGATACAACGTTTTTGGCAAATTTTCTTAAAAAATATCATACCTGCTTATAAGATACAACCCTAGTGGCAAACAATTTCTATTCTAATTTATTAGACTTTCCATAAAACATTTTCCGATTCTTTTTTGTCTGACTTATAGCCTACCAGTCACGCGATTGGAAAAAAATCGTTGGAATTTTCTCTTTCTACCCTTGCTACAGACTTGGAAGTAATTTTCGCTTATTGTTTGTCATCCTTTTGTCAGCATAACACTTATTATTTCGCCCGTTATTAGGGAAGAAATAGGCTTTTAGAAAAAGTAAATTCCAAATGCTTTCAATAATTGCAAGGATTAATGTGTTAATAGAAACAATCGAAATGAGTAAGAAATAATAGGGAATTTTCAGGTAATACTATAAAATTAACAGATTTTAAAATTCGTTGATTCGCAAGAACTTATTGTTGATTGAATGGAGTAATATCGGCTCTCAATAATGCCGTTTTTTTAAAGAAGGTACATCTAAATTAAACATTTAGCACCTTGTAGGGGAGCAATTCCAAAATAAATTTCTACAACTTTATTCTGCAAGGCCCGACAATTTTCAATACTTCGGCCGTTACACATACATACCTGTTATTTTTATTTTTTTCTCATATATTTTCAGGTATTAACAATATTGTGTGAAACTAACTACTCAGTGGACAAAAGCCCCAACCTGCGTTGAATTACACCCACAATATCTACCCATATATTCCTTATTATTAGCTTTTGTAACATTTTTTACTGTTTAAGAAAGGTATTTTAAGCTAATATGTATCAAATCTCCTACAATTCCTATCAATGAAGTCATATGTATGTTCTCTGATACCAAACATCTAGGTATGCTAATGAACATCCACAGACAAAACTCTATTCAATAATTATCTAAAAAATTTAATATATTTACTAACCTCTGGAGTGGGAACTCGAAATTCAACCACAATAATTGAGATCTCACTTATTTCTGCGTTTTATTTTGACATTCAATTTCAAATAATTTTAATTTATTGGTATAATCATCTTTATAGTTAGATATTTGACTCAAGTTAAAGGAGGCCACCTGATGAAGCGATCCAAAATAAAACGCAGAAATAAGTGAGATCTCTATTATTGTGGTTGAATTTCGAGTTCCCACTCCAGAGGTTAGTAAATATATTAAATTTTTTTGATTATTATTGAATAGAGTTTTGTCTGTGGATGTTCATTAGCATACCTAGATGTTTGGTATCAGAGAACATACATATGACTTCATTGATAGTAATTGTAGGAGATTTGATACATATTAGCTTAAAATACCTTTCTTAAACAGTAAAAACATACCTGTTATGTTATGTTATATTTACTTTAAAAAATTGGATTGTATGTGCGACGTGTACATAGCTAAGTTTATACTTTAAATGCAGAATATATTCCCAGAAATAGGACATTGTAGGTTATATAGAAGTATCTATATTTTCCATAAAGAAAAATACATTTTTATTATATATATTATCATTATGTTCGATATATTTATGATATCGTCACTTTTTAAATTAGAAAATCGAAGATTTGAGACCAGGTCAATTTTTATATAAAACAAGTTGGATGGTGAATAAGATTATATATATATATTTTATTTCGTTTTCTTATGCTCGTTATTTTTTAATATGGAAAAATCATGTTTAATTTGCGGAAATATTTATAATTTATCGAAAAAACTAGCAATATCATACTCGAAGTAGTGAATGTTTCAAAATTCATACAACGTGCGTTTATTTTGCAGGAGAGCAGGAAAGAAATTACCAAAAAAATAACTTCTGTAATAACACGTATTGATTTTATATGATATTTCAGGGTCTATAAATAATACCAGATCTCTAAGACGTATATTTCGGTATCAACATACAAATGTAAGCAAAATAGAAAAAGGTACAGCTTTGCTTGTCATCGAAATTAAAACTTTTATACAATATTGTGAGACGTTATATCAGGCAGCTCCCAAATAGAAAGTAACTTAAATTAGACAACTGTCAGATGTTTTAAAGAAATAATTTGTGAAATAAGTATATTCTATCTGACTGTTTGGTTTCCTTATGTAATTTAAAATAAGGGATTTGGGAGAAGGTAACTGAGTTACGGGTTTTTGTTAATCTAAAGGGATTTGTTTTAAAGTGTATAGGGAAGATGAGTTAGAGAAAAAAAACCAAGAGGGATATTCATTGGCATTACTTTGTATGCCTGTTTAAACATATACAGTATGCGCCAAAAGTATGGAATAAATTCAATAAAAACGAAACAATTATATTTTGGGAAAAATCCTCGAACAGGTCGATTTTTAATTTAAAAAATACATATTTTAGCGTAAAATGCGATTTTCAAATGTCATTTGCTTTCGAGTAATGACGTCATCGATTTTAAATAGCAACACCATATTTTTGTCCTTGATTCTGAAAGATCGTTTAATTCTCTATCAGACAGTACTAAAATTTTGCCGATCGCGAGCGTTATCGAGCATGAGGAAGCACAAGTATCGAATTTTCATTGTAACCGAGTAACAGACTATATTTTCTCCACGACCAAAAACTATGAATTAAAAACGATTAAATTAAATCTAAACAAAATAAATTATTTATTAAGACATGGCACCGCCATTTACACTTGATACTGACATTTTTGAAATCCATGGCATTCTAGTCGGTTAGTTCGATTTCGGAATATTCATTCTGCACCTTGTTATATAATGAAAATACATACAAAACACATAAGAAGCAAGTGTTTCAGAATAAATATTCTAACTCAAGAGTGAGAATTTTTACATTCTATTATTAAAAATGGTTTTGGAATTATTACATTCACTAATGGTCGTGGAAAGTGGAAAGAAAGTATATACCTACTTAGAATATGCAATATTTATTTTTTCAGTTAATGTTCACTTAATATTATCTCTTCTTATTTTTGCAAGGCCTCTTGCTGCAACAATATTTCTTGCTTTTTCTCGCAAGACTTTTTCCAAACCTTAGCTTTTCTTGCAATTCAAGGTGTCTTATCTTGTCTTGTCTTGGCTTGGTTTGGCTTGGTTTGGCTGGGCTCGGCTCGGCTTGGCCAGCCTGGCCTGGTCTGTCCTGTCCTGTCTTGTCGGACTTGTCTCCTCTTGTTTTGTCTTGTCTTGTATTGCGAGTCCAAGACAAGACCAAGACCAGTCAGTTAAATATTCTGAGAATACCTTTTTAACAAAAATTAATAACTTATAGTGTAAGTAGTAAGTATTGTCTTAAGTCCTTCAATTTTTTTTTAATACAAATTTTTGAAACACTAAAAAAGCTCAATGTAAAAAAAATATACAGGCGTATTCTAAATTTTCCACATGCCTGCCTTCCAAATGAAATAAATTGCTATCGTCTTGTATATCCTTTAACGTCGTGTCACAAATAACATAAAATCTCGACTCATATTTCCATTTTTCAGATAAAAATCAGAATATGTTAGTATTCAGTAGGATTTTAGCGAAGGTGACAGGGACAGAAATATTGAAAAACGTCTCCTAGCAAACAACTCCAACATAAGCAACCAATATCTTTTACAGAATTCCTTTTATTTCTCTGTATTCTCTTTCATATTTGGCACATCTGCCTTGCGTTATGATGGATTAGCCAACCCATTTCAGGACTTTATTGCACGAGGTAGAGAAGGAAAATGAAAATAAATGGCTTTTTTATTTGACTTTTACATTGTTTGTATACGTTTTCAGAATCGCACGTCTGACATAATTTATTTTTGTTACAGTTACTTATTTTGATTGGCCTGTACGAGTTCAGTAAAATTTGCAAAAACAGTCGAATTAAAATGCAATCTAAATATTCAAAAAGTAAAAACAAAATAATTTATTTAATAAAGTAATTTAGTAGCAAATTTTCTTTTACTTTCGATGCCACACGGTTTCCATGTTTTGTCCTCTCTTTCTACATAATATTTACTGGAAAATTTTAATTTAAAATTAAGGAATTTTAGGGTGGTAATACAATGTAGGTATTAGAATGGAACTATTTACTTTTACTAAATTTATTTAGAAATTTTACAGTTAGTTTCCCTGTGATTTCTGTTGTACATATGCGCTGAGGCACATCAACCAAACCTCTAACCTAATACGTTTTAGTTGTGTTGCATTTTTAGGATTGCTTCTTCGGGTGGCCTCCTCTCAGTTGAGTCAAATATCTAACTATACAAATTATTATACCAATAAATTAAAATTATTTGAAATTAAATATCGATAATGCAGAAATAGCTCAGATCTCATCTATTGTGGTTGAATTTTCAAGTTCCCACAGTTTCAAAAGTGAACTCAATTATTTATAGAATGTTTTCATTAAACCAGGTTAGTAAATTTAGCTAAATTAATTTTTTTAGATGATTATTGAATAGAGCTTTGTCTGTGGAATTGTTCATTAGCATACCTAGATGTTTGGTATGATACATATGGCTTCATTGATAGGCATTGTAGGAGATTTGATATATTAGCTTAAAATACCTTTCTAATACAGTAAAAGATATTACAAAAGCTGATAATAAAGAATATATGGGTAGATATTGCGGGTGTAATTCAACGCTGGTCCGGGCTTAGTCCGCAGAGTAGTTAGTTTCACACAATATTGTTAATATCTAGAAATATATAAAAAAAAAGGACGTAATGTGTCAGAGTTAACAGCTAGGCTTCAAAATACACTAAAATTACATTAGGTATATCACATAGGCCTCATCCAGACCCTTTACTTTTTTCTGTGCTTAGTGATAATATTTGCACCTGTTTAGCCCATTCGCATTCTTTCATGCTGATAAATTAAAGGTACATCATTATAATAAATTAATGCTAAAAAATCACATAAATAATATTATAAGCAAATGATTTACGTTTTTTTTATTTTGTGATCCCAGAACTTCAATTCTTTTATATAAGCATATTTTCATTATCCGAATTTGGATTTACTTAAAATTTGTAGTTTAGTATTGATAAAAGATTTATATACTAATATTTTATCTTTATATTTATTTCACTTTTGCTCCATTTGTTAACTATGTTACTTTACTTTTTGATTGTCCACTGTATTCTGCACTAATATTTTTTTGAATAATAGTAGGTATAGGTATAGTCAAGGCAAATGCTGATCGTTGCCAGCCAGCAACAGAATTAAAGTACACGTCTCTACCTTTAGTTGGAATTCCTTGACCGGCCCTTGTTGTTCTCTAGCTAGGCTCTGTGGGGGCAGACCCGCTATCGGTATCTCTTGGTTCGCCTATATATTGATTTCAGCTTTTGTTGATGGTGTTACTACTACTACGGTCAGAACCGTACCTCAGATAATGGTGGTGTTCCGAGAAGTCCCGTCCCGTCACCACTGAAGATGTCGTGTGCGAAGAGTGCTGAAACGTTTGAAAGTCTATGGTGCGACCAGTTACAGAGACAGTTACGGAACATCTCGGAAGACGGAAATATTCGCAGATTATTTTCCGCTCGAAAATAAACTTAACGTGGTTGGCCGTTTTTGCTTTTAAAACAAAAAATGTCTTTAAATTGACCTGTCTTGTTTTCGCTAGGACACCCCGTATAAGGAAACTTCTAGAATTACATGTTAAAATCTTTAATATGACTCATTTATGAAATTTTTGTAAGAGACAAAAATATGGAAACATTATGTGTATTCAACTTTTTATTTCCACCTGAGTTGAGTTCACCACATCGTAATTTGTATGCAGCTAAATCTAGGGGAGAGAGATAAATTTCCAGCTGCCCACACACACACACCAATTCTTGTTCAGATGGTGTAATTTATTGGAACATTCTGCAAACCACATCAATAACAACAAAAATTGTAATTTACCTTGCTGGAATAATACGTAACTCAGTGAGAAAAAACGAAAATGGAGAGGCCCAGTAAAGTAAGATCTTGTCTGCAAATATTATCCTTTCAGTTTGTTTATTATCCTTAAGCAAGTGATGAGGAAAATGAAGATAACATTTTTATATTAGCTTTTTCTTTTGTAATGGGAAAGACTTAAACAATCAAAGTGTCACTTTGTAGTCCTTATTTAATATATTTCAAATATGCTATTGTAACGAAACAGTTCTAAATATAAAATTCTATTTAGGTACGGTAAATAAAAAATATTTACTGAAATAACTACTATGTTTTACTAATTGGGTATATTTTCCTTTATAAGAATTTACATTTTGATGCATACAAGAATGTAACCATTCGTTTTGCTAATGGTAATGGGACGTAAGTACGTAAAAATTCCTTTTTTAAATCAAATATGTCGTTCTCTAGTATTCATTGGTGTGTTCTTTATGAATTGTATAGAATGCTCCATTTAAATAAGTATAAAAATGCCTATTCCCTTGTATAAAAATATAATGAGGCTATACTTCAAACAATGGCTGCATAGACAAAAAAAAATGCTTTGCCAGTGTTTGACATTTATACAGACTATTATAAAATAGCAATAATTCTGATTGCGCCGTCTTAAATTTCTCGAAAAAGTTCCAAGTGTTGTGAAAATCGTGTCTCTTGTAGTTTGCAAAATATCCTGCAATTGCAACAAAATTGTTCAATGTCTCCTGTTAAATGTACAGGATACAAAAGTTGTCAAAATCAATTCGGTAGCTCAGCAACCGGCAATATTTAATAAAGATCTTATAATAGAACTGCCGAAAATATCAGAGATGAAAATCATATAGTTATTTTTGGTACTTTTGCATTCAAAAATGAAGGAAAATATGATGAAGAAAGAAAATATCCCCAATTCCCAAGACAATGTGGATACAGTACGAGATTGCCTATAATGAATTCAAAGAGTGTTGTTCGAAGAAAATTAAAAAAGTATCTGAAGTGGTATTACTGGCTTCGACGTTATGGTCAGTATATTCCACGTTAAAAAGTACACTGAATACCAAAGAAAATATAAATATTAGAAAATTTCCTAATACCATATGTGAAAATAAAACCAGTTGGATATCGTCCAAAAAAGTCCAGAATTCTAACGAAAAAGAAAATTGAAATATTTTTTATAAGTACCTGATAAAGATTTCTGCTAAAAAACCACTAATTAACTAATTTTGGACCACTTTTCAGGTCATTTGAATAATTGGTGTTTGTGGAGCTTTGAGAAGAATGAGCTACTGAAGATAATCGATCGATGATATAGAATACAAAGATTCAATTTCTATTATATGAATTTCCAATTCTAAAACACATACTCCGAGGTGTTTTGTGATTTCAAATCCAGACCAAACGAAGATATACCACATATACTGTGCTTTACGTCCGACTACAAGTCGAATTTTTTGTTTAGTGTGTTAGGAAAAATGTGTAGCCAAGTGATTGACGTCAATAAAATAAGGAATGTGCCAAATGAAATAACAACTTATCTTAATTTGCCTTATCCAGAAACCTATACAAGGCACGTTCTAGACGTTCTTCCGAAACACTGTTAGCCGACGCAGGAACCGATATTACCACCATTAAACGACATGGGGGGGTGGCGTTCTAGTACGGTAGCGGAAACATGTATAGAATATTCTATATAAAAAAAAACTTCAATCGCAAATAAATTGTTACTATCTTCAGCAGAGCCTACGGAACATGCCAATAATACAAAGTGCGCAGTAAACAAACAATTAAAGCAACAGTCTCATTGAATCGGATCGGTCAGTGGTCGCGCGGTTTAAGACGTCACTACTTAAATCGAGGTTGGCTTGGGTCAATGTAAGAGATTGATACCGGTTGACATTTGACTACCCCCTAATTAATGAGGTTTCCAGGTTTCCCTCATTCCTGCACTGAATGGTGATTAGGGCCTACCAGCGTAAGTCGCTCCTTAGCGCAAATGCGGCCTGCTTAATAATAACATGCCGCCCCCTCTACCGCACAAGTCTTCGACTTCTGGGCAAATCCTCATGATTAGAATGAGAGGTAGAGATATTATTATTATTATTGAACACCCAAAACAAAAAACTACGACAACTGACAGCACTGGATTTGGCATAACTCACTGCAATATAGGCACTTTCAATTTACATACAGGGTGTTTCAAAACAAAGGCGAAAATTTTCAGGGAGTGATTTCTTGTTGAAAATAAAAGGTAGTTTGTCATATAAACATTGGGTCACAAGTCAACCATTAGGGAGATATCGCGTTGCAAAGATGGCGGAAAAAGAGTGTTTTTATTGTTTTTCTCGAAAACGGAAAGCGTGGGAATGGTACAATTTTGTGGATCGATTAATATAGAAGTTACGAATTGTTCGCTAACACGTTAATTTTGAGGTAAGAAGTAAAGACAGTAACATTTGTGCCTCCATAATGCCGAAACCGTACGAGATATCAAAAAACTAAGATGTGGGTATACTTAACTTTCGAAAAGAGCTATTCGTTCATCCAAACCGCATTCCTATAGATCCATTAATAAAGAAGTTATGAGTTGTTCGCTAACAGGTTAATTTTGAGGTAAGAAGTAAAGACAGTAACATTTGTGCCTCCATAATGCCGAAACCGTACGAGATATAAAAAAACTAAGATGTGGGTCTACTTAGCTTTCGAAAAGAGCTATTCGTTCATCCAAACCGCATTCCTCTAGATCCATTAATAAAGAAGTTATGAGTTGTTCGCTAACAGGTTAATTTTGAGGTAAGAAGTAGAGACAGTAACATTTGTGCCTCCATAATGCCGAAACCGTACGAGATATCAAAAACTAAGATGTGGGTCTACTTAGCTTTCGAAAAGAGCTATTCGTTCATCCAAACCGCATTCCTCTAGATCGATTAATAAAGAAGTTATGAGTTGTTCGCTAACAGGTTAATTTTGAGATAAGAAGTTAAGACAGTAACATTTGTGCCTCCATAATGCCGAAACCGTACGATATATCAAAAAACTAAGATGTGGGTCTACTTAGCTTTCGAAAAGAGCTATTCGTTCATCCAAACCGCATTCCTCTAGATCGATTAATAAAGAAGTTATGAGTTGTTCGCTAACAGGTTAATTTTGAGATAAGAAGTTAAGACAGTAACATTTGTGCTTCTATAATGCCGAAACCGTACGAGATATCAAAAAACTAAGATGTGGGTCTACTTAGCTTTCGAAAAGATCTATTCGTTCATCCAAACCGCATTCCTCTAGATCCATTAATAAAGAAGTTATGAGTTGTTCGCTAACAGGTTAATTTTGAGGTAAGAAGTAAAGACAGTAACATTTGTGCCTCCATAATGCCGAAACCGTACGAGATATAAAAAAACTAAGATGTGGGTCTACTTAGCTTTCGAAAAGAGCTATTCGTTCATCCAAACCGCATTCCTCTAGATCCATTAATAAAGAAGTTATGAGTTGTTCGCTAACAGGCTAATTTTGAGGTAAGAAGTAAAAACAGTAACATTTGTGCCTTCATAATGCCGAAACCGTACGAGATATCAAAAAACTAAGATGTGGGTCTACTTAGCATTCGAAAAGAGCTATTCGTTCATCCAAACCGCATTCCTCTAGATCCATTAATAAAGAAGTTATGAGTTGTTCGCTAACAGGTTAATTTTGGGGTAAGAAGTAAAAACAGTAACATTTGTGCCTCCATAATGCCGAAACCGTACGAGATATCAAAAAACTAAGATGTGGGTCTACTTAGTTTTCGAAAAGAGCTATTCGTTCATCCAAACCGCATTCCTCTAGATCCATTAATAAAGAAGTTATGAGTTGTTCGCTAACAGGTTAATTTTGAGGTAAGAAGTAGAGACAGTAACATTTGTGCCTCCATAATGCCGAAACCGTACGAGATATCAAAAAACTAAGATGTGGGTCTACTTAGCTTTCGAAAAGAGCTATTCGTTCATCCAAACCGCATTCCTCTAGATCGATTAATAAAGAAGTTATGAGTTGTTCGCTAACAGGTTAATTTTGAGATAAGAAGTTAAGACAGTAACATTTGTGCCTCCATAATGCCGAAACCGTACGATATATCAAAAAACTAAGATGTGGGTCTACTTAGCTTTCGAAAAGAGCTATTCGTTCATCCAAACCGCATTCCTCTAGATCGATTAATAAAGAAGTTATGAGTTGTTCGCTAACAGGTTAATTTTGAGATAAGAAGTTAAGACAGTAACATTTGTGCTTCTATAATGCCGAAACCGTACGAGATATCAAAAACTAAGATGTGGGTCTACTTAGCATTCGAAAAGAGCTATTCGTTCATCCAAACCGCATTCCTCTAGATCGATTAATAAAGAAGTTATGAGTTGTTCGCTAACAGGCTAATTTTGAGGTAAGAGGTAAAACAGTAACATTTGTGCCTTCATAATGCCGAAGCCGTACGAGATATCAAAAACTAAGATGTGGGTCTACTTAGCATTCGAAAAGAGCTATTCGTTCATCCAAACCGCATTCCTCTAGATCCATTAATAAAGAAGTTATGAGTTGTTCGCTAACAGGTTAATTTTGGGGTAAGAAGTAAAAACAGTAACATTTGTGCCTCCGTAATGCCGAAACCGTACGAGATATCAAAAAACTAAGATGTGGGTCTACTTAGCTTTCGAAAAGAGCTATTCGTTCATCCAAACCGCATTCCTCTAGATCGATTAATAAAGAAGTTATGAGTTGTTCGCTAACAGGTTAATTTTGAGGTAAGAAGTTTAGACAGTAACATTTGTGCCTCCATAATACCGAAACCATGCGAGATATCAAAAAACTATGATGTGGGTCTACTTAGCTTTCGAAAAGAGCTATTCGTTCATCCAAACCGCATTCCTCTAGATGGATTAATAAAGAAGTTATGAGTTGTTCGCTAACAAGTTAATTTTGAGGTAAGAAGTTAAGACAGTAACATTTGTGCTTCTATAATGCCGAAACTGTACGAGATATCAAAAAACTAAGATTTGGGTCTATTTAGCTTTCGAAAAGAGCTATTCGTTCATCCAAACCGCATTCCTCTGGATCGATTAATAAAGAAGTTATGAGTTGTTCGCTAACAGGTTAATTTTGAGGTAAGAAGTAAAAACAGTAACATTTGTGCCTTCATAATGCCGAAACCGTACGATATATCAAAAAACTAAGATGTGGGTCTACTTAGCTTTCGAAAAGAGCTATTCGTTCATCCAAACCGCATTCCTCTAGATCGATTAATAAAGAAGTTATGAGTTGTTCGCTAACAGGTTAATTTTGAGATAAGTTAAGACAGTAACATTTGTGCTTCATAATGCCGAAACCGTACGAGATATCAAAAAACTAAGATGTGGGTCTACTTAGCATTCGAAAAGAGCTATTCGTTCATCCAAACCGCATTCCTCTAGATCGATTAATAAAGAAGTTATGAGTTGTTCGCTAACAGGCTAATTTTGAGGTAAGAAGTAAAACAGTAACATTTGTGCTTTCATAATGCCGAAACCGTACGAGATATCAAAAAACTAAGATGTGGGTCTACTTAGCATTCGAAAAGAGCTATTCGTTCATCCAAACCGCATTCCTCTAGATCCATTAATAAAGAAGTTATGAGTTGTTCGCTAACAGGTTAATTTTGGGGTAAGAAGTAAAAACAGTAACATTTGTGCCTCCATAATGCCGAAACCGTACGAGATATCAAAAAACTAAGATGTGGGTCTACTTAGCTTTCGAAAAGAGCTATTCGTTCATCCAAACCGCATTCCTCTAGATCGATTAATAAAGAAGTTACGAGTTGTTCGCTAACAGGTTAATTTTGAGGTAAGAAGTTAGGACAGTAACATTTGTGCCTCCATAATGCCGAAACCATACGAGATATCAAAAAACTATGATGTGGGTCTACTTAGCTTTCGAAAAGAGCTATTCGTTCATCCAAACCGCATTCCTCTAGATGGATTAATAAAGAAGTTATGAGTTGTTCGCTAACAGGTTAATTTTGAGATAAGAAGTTAAGACAGTAACATTTGTGCTTCTATAATGCCGAAACCGTACGAGATATCAAAAAACTAAGATGTGGGTCTACTTAGCTTTCGAAAAGATCTATTCGTTCATCCAAACCGCATTCCTCTAGATCCATTAATAAAGAAGTTATGAGTTGTTCGCTAACAGGTTAATTTTGAGGTAAGAAGAAAACAGTAACATTTGTGCCTCCATAATGCCGAAACCGTACGAGATATCAAAACTAAGATGTGGGTCTACTTAGCATTCGAAAAGCGCTATTCGTTCAGCCAAACCGCATTCCTCTAGATCCATTAATAAAGAAGTTATGAGTTGTTCGCTAACAGGTTAATTTTGGGGTAAGAAGTAAAAACAGTAACATTTGTGCCTCCATAATGCCGAAACCGTACGAGATATCAAAAATCTAAGATGTGGGTCTACTTAGCTTTCGAAAAGAGCTATTCGTTCATCCAAACCGCATTCCTCTAGATCGATTAATAAAGAAGTTATGAGTTGTTCGCTAACAGGTTAATTTTGAGATAAGAAGTTAAGACAGTAACATTTGTGCTTCTATAATGCCGAAACCGTACGAGATATCAAAAAACTAAGATGTGGGTCTACTTAGCTTTCGAAAAGAGCTATTCGTTCATCCAAACCGCATTCCTCTAGATCCATTAATAAAGAAGTTATGAGTTGTTCGCTAACAGGTTAATTTTGAGGTAAGAAGTAAAGACAGTAACATTTGTGCCTCCATAATGCCGAAACCGTACGAGATATCAAAAAACTAAGATGTGGGTCTACTTAGCATTCGAAAAGCGCTATTCGTTCAGCCAAACCGCATTCCTCTAGATCCATTAATAAAGAAGTTATGAGTTGTTCGCTAACAGGTTAATTTTGGGGTAAGAAGTAAAAACAGTAACATTTGTGCCTCCATAATGCCGAAACCGTACGAGATATCAAAAAACTAAGATGTGGGTCTACTTAGCTTTCGAAAAGAGCTATTCGTTCATCCAAACCGCATTCCTCTAGATCGATTAATAAAGAAGTTATGAGTTGTTCGCTAACAGGTTAATTTTGAGATAAGAAGTTAAGAAAGTAACATTTGTGCTTCTATAATGCCGAAACCGTACGAGATATCAAAAACTAAGATGTGGGTCTACTTAGCTTTCGAAAAGAGCTATTCGTTCATCCAAACCGCATTCCTCTAGATCCATTAATAAAGAAGTTATGAGTTGTTCGCTAACAGGTTAATTTTGAGGTAAGAAAAGACAGTAACATTTGTGCCTCCATAATGCCGAAACCGTACGAGATATAAAAACTAAGATGTGGGTCTACTTAGCTTTCGAAAAGAGCTATTCGTTCATCCAAACCGCATTCCTCTAGATCCATTAATAAAGAAGTTATGAGTTGTTCGCTAACAGGCTAATTTTGAGGTAAGAAGTAAAAACAGTAACATTTGTGCTTTCATAATGCCGAAACCGTACGAGATATCAAAAAACTAAGATGTGGGTCTACTTAGCATTCGAAAAGAGCTATTCGTTCATCCAAACCGCATTCCTCTAGATCCATTAATAAAGAAGTTATGAGTTGTTCGCTAACAGGTTAATTTTGGGGTAAGAAGTAAAACAGTAACATTTGTGCCTCCATAATGCCGAAACCGTACGAGATATCAAAAACTAAGATGTGGGTCTACTTAGCTTTCGAAAAGAGCTATTCGTTCATCCAAACCGCATTCCTCTAGATCGATTAATAAAGAAGTTATGAGTTGTTCGCTAACAGGTTAATTTTGGGGTAAGAAGTAAAACAGTAACATTTGTGCTTCTATAATGCCGAAACCGTACGAGATATCAAAAACTAAGATGTGGGTCTACTTAGCTTTCGAAAAGATATATTCGTTCATCCAAACCGCATTCCTCTAGATCCATTAATAAAGAAGTTATGAGTTGTTCGCTAACAGGTTAATTTTGAGGTAAGAAGTAGAAACAGTAACATTTGTGCCTCCATAATGCCGAAACCGTACGAGATATCAAAAAACTAAGATGTGGGTCTACTTAGCATTCGAAAAGCGCTATTCGTTCAGCCAAACCGCATTCCTCTAGATCCATTAATAAAGAAGTTATGAGTTGTTCGCTAACAGGTTAATTTTGGGGTAAGAAGTAAAAACAGTAACATTTGTGCCTCCATAATGCCGAAACCGTACGAGATAGCAAAAGACTAAGATGTGGGTCTACTTAGCTTTCGAAAAGAGCTATTCGTTCATCCAAACCGCATTCCTCTAGATCGATTAATAAAGAAGTTATGAGTTGTTCGCTAACAGGTTAATTTTGAGATAAGAAGTTAAGACAGTAACATTTGTGCTTCTATAATGCCGAAACCGTACGAGATATCAAAAAAATAAGATGTGGGTCTACTTAGCTTTCGAAAAGAGCTATTCGTTCATCCAAACCGCATTCCTCTAGATCCATTAATAAAGAAGTTATGAGTTGTTCGCTAACAGGTTAATTTTGAGGTAAGAAGTAAAGACAGTAACATTTGTGCCTCCATAATGCCGAAACCGTACGAGATATCAAAAAACTAAGATTTGGGTCTATTTAGCTTTCGAAAAGAGCTATTCGTTCATCCAAACCGCATTCCTCTAGATCGATTAATAAAGAAGTTATGAGTTGTTCGCTAACAGGTTAATTTTGAGATAAGAAGTTAAGACAGTAACATTTGTGCCTCCATAATGCCGAAACCGTACGAGATATCAAAAACTAAGATGTGGGTTTAGCTTTCGACAAGAGCTATTCGTTCATCCAAACGGCATTCCTCTAGATCGATTAATAAAGAAGTTATGAGTTGTTCGCTAACAGGTTAATTTTGAGATAAGAAGTTAAGACAGTAACATTTGTGCCTCCATAATGCCGAAACCGTACGATATATCAAAAAACTAAGATGTGGGTCTACTTAGCTTTCGAAAAGAGCTATTCGTTCATCCAAACCGCATTCCTCTAGATCGATTAATAAAGAAGTTATGAGTTGTTCGCTAACAGGTTAATTTTGAGATAAGAAGTTAAGACAGTAACATTTGTGCCTCCATAATGCCGAAACCGTACGAGATATCAAAACTAAGATGTGGGTCTACTTAGCTTTCGACAAGAGCTATTCGTTCATCCAAACGGCATTCCTCTAGATCGATTAATAAAGAAGTTATGAGTTGTTCGCTAACAGGTTAATTTTGAGGTAAGAAGTAAAACAGTAACATTTGTGCCTTCATAATGCCGAAACCGTACGATATATCAAAAACTAAGATGTGGGTCTACTTAGCTTTCGAAAAGAGCTATTCGTTCATCCAAACCGCATTCCTCTAGATCGATTAATAAAGAAGTTATGAGTTGTTCGCTAACAGGTTAATTTTGAGATAAGAAGTTAAGACAGTAACATTTGTGCTTCTATAATGCCGAAACCGTACGAGATATCAAAAACTAAGATGTGGGTCTACTTAGCATTCGAAAAGAGCTATTCGTTCATCCAAACCGCATTCCTCTAGATCGATTAATAAAGAAGTTATGAGTTGTTCGCTAACAGGCTAATTTTGAGGTAAGAAGTTAAGACAGTAACATTTGTGCCTCCATAATGCCGAAACCGTACGAGATATCAAAAAACTAAGATGTGGGTCTACTTAGCATTCGAAAAGAGCTATTCGTTCATCCAAACCGCATTCCTCTAGATCCATTAATAAAGAAGTTATGAGTTGTTCGCTAACAGGTTAATTTTGGGGTAAGAAGTAAAGACAGTAACATTTGTGCCTCCGTAATGCCGAAACCGTACGAGATATCAAAAAACTAAGATGTGGGTCTACTTAGCTTTCGAAAAGAGCTATTCGTTCATCCAAACCGCATTCCTCTAGATCGATTAATAAAGAAGTTATGAGTTGTTCGCTAACAGGTTAATTTTGAGGTAAGAAGTTTAGACAGTAACATTTGTGCCTCCATAATACCGAAACCGTACGAGATATCAAAAAACTAAGATGTGGGTCTACTTAGCTTTCGAAAAGAGCTATTCGTTCATCCAAACCGCATTCCTCTAGATGGATTAATAAAGAAGTTATGAGTTGTTCGCTAACAGGTTAATTTTGAGATAAGAAGTTAAGACAGTAACATTTGTGCTTCTATAATGCCGAAACCGTACGAGATATCAAAAAACTAAGATTTGGGTCTATTTAGCTTTCGAAAAGAGCTATTCGTTCATCCAAACCGCATTCCTCTGGATCGATTAATAAAGAAGTTATGAGTTGTTCGCTAACAGGTTAATTTTGAGGTAAGAAGTAAAAACAGTAACATTTGTGCCTTCATAATGCCGAAACCGTACGATATATCAAAAAACTAAGATGTGGGTCTACTTAGCTTTCGAAAAGAGCTATTCGTTCATCCAAACCGCATTCCTCTAGATCGATTAATAAAGAAGTTATGAGTTGTTCGCTAACAGGTTAATTTTGAGATAAGAAGTTAAGACAGTAACATTTGTGCTTCTATAATGCCGAAACCGTACGAGATATCAAAAAACTAAGATGTGGGTCTACTTAGCATTCGAAAAGAGCTATTCGTTCATCCAAACCGCATTCCTCTAGATCGATTAATAAAGAAGTTATGAGTTGTTCGCTAACAGGCTAATTTTGAGGTAAGAAGTAAAAACAGTAACATTTGTGCCTTCATAATGCCGAAACCGTACGAGATATCAAAAAACTAAGATGTGGGTCTACTTAGCATTCGAAAAGAGCTATTCGTTCATCCAAACCGCATTCCTCTAGATCCATTAATAAAGAAGTTATGAGTTGTTCGCTAACAGGTTAATTTTGGGGTAAGAAGTAAAACAGTAACATTTGTGCCTCCATAATGCCGAAACCGTACGAGATATCAAAAACTAAGATGTGGGTCTACTTAGCTTTCGAAAAGAGCTATTCGTTCATCCAAACCGCATTCCTCTAGATCGATTAATAAAGAAGTTACGAGTTGTTCGCTAACAGGTTAATTTTGAGGTAAGAAGTTAGGACAGTAACATTTGTGCCTCCATAATGCCGAAACCATACGAGATATCAAAAAACTATGATGTGGGTCTACTTAGCTTTCGAAAAGAGCTATTCGTTCATCCAAACCGCATTCCTCTAGATGGATTAATAAAGAAGTTATGAGTTGTTCGCTAACAGGTTAATTTTGAGATAAGAAGTTAAGACAGTAACATTTGTGCTTCTATAATGCCGAAACCGTACGAGATATCAAAAAACTAAGATGTGGGTCTACTTAGCTTTCGAAAAGATCTATTCGTTCATCCAAACCGCATTCCTCTAGATCCATTAATAAAGAAGTTATGAGTTGTTCGCTAACAGGTTAATTTTGAGGTAAGAAGTAGAAACAGTAACATTTGTGCCTCCATAATGCCGAAACCGTACGAGATATCAAAAAACTAAGATGTGGGTCTACTTAGCATTCGAAAAGCGCTATTCGTTCAGCCAAACCGCATTCCTCTAGATCCATTAATAAAGAAGTTATGAGTTGTTCGCTAACAGGTTAATTTTGGGGTAAGAAGTAAAAACAGTAACATTTGTGCCTCCATAATGCCGAAACCGTACGAGATAGCAAAAGACTAAGATGTGGGTCTACTTAGCTTTCGAAAAGAGCTATTCGTTCATCCAAACCGCATTCCTCTAGATCGATTAATAAAGAAGTTATGAGTTGTTCGCTAACAGGTTAATTTTGAGATAAGAAGTTAAGACAGTAACATTTGTGCTTCTATAATGCCGAAACCGTACGAGATATCAAAAAACTAAGATGTGGGTCTACTTAGCTTTCGAAAAGAGCTATTCGTTCATCCAAACCGCATTCCTCTAGATCCATTAATAAAGAAGTTATGAGTTGTTCGCTAACAGGTTAATTTTGAGGTAAGAAGTAAAGACAGTAACATTTGTGCCTCCATAATGCCGAAACCGTACGAGATATAAAAAAACTAAGACGTGGGTCTACTTAGCTTTCGAAAAGAGCTATTCGTTCATCCAAACCGCATTCCTCTAGATCGATTAATAAAGAAGTTATGAGTTGTTCGCTAACAGGTTAATTTTGAGATAAGAAGTTAAGACAGTAACATTTGTGCCTCCATAATGCCGAAACCGTACGAGATATCAAAAACTAAGATGTGGGTCTACTTAGCTTTCGAAAAGAGCTATTCGTTCATCCAAACCGCATTCCTCTAGATGGATTAATAAAGAAGTTATGAGTTGTTCGCTAACAGGTTAATTTTGAGATAAGAAGTTAAGACAGTAACATTTGTGCTTCTATAATGCCGAAACCGTACGAGATATCAAAAAACTAAGATGTGGGTCTACTTAGCTTTCGAAAAGATCTATTCGTTCATCCAAACCGCATTCCTCTAGATCCATTAATAAAGAAGTTATGAGTTGTTCGCTAACAGGTTAATTTTGAGGTAAGAAGTAGAAACAGTAACATTTGTGCCTCCATAATGCCGAAACCGTACGAGATATCAAAAAACTAAGATGTGGGTCTACTTAGCATTCGAAAAGCGCTATTCGTTCAGCCAAACCGCATTCCTCTAGATCCATTAATAAAGAAGTTATGAGTTGTTCGCTAACAGGTTAATTTTGGGGTAAGAAGTAAAACAGTAACATTTGTGCCTCCATAATGCCGAAACCGTACGAGATATCAAAAGACTAAGATGTGGGTCTACTTAGCTTTCGAAAAGAGCTATTCGTTCATCCAAACCGCATTCCTCTAGATCGATTAATAAAGAAGTTATGAGTTGTTCGCTAACAGGTTAATTTTGAGATAAGAAGTTAAGACAGTAACATTTGTGCTTCTATAATGCCGAAACCGTACGAGATATCAAAAAACTAAGATGTGGGTCTACTTAGCTTTCGAAAAGAGCTATTCGTTCATCCAAACCGCATTCCTCTAGATCCATTAATAAAGAAGTTATGAGTTGTTCGCTAACAGGTTAATTTTGAGGTAAGAAAAAGACAGTAACATTTGTGCCTCCATAATGCCGAAACCGTACGAGATATAAAAAAACTAAGACGTGGGTCTACTTAGCTTTCGAAAAGAGCTATTCGTTCATCCAAACCGCATTCCTCTAGATCGATTAATAAAGAAGTTATGAGTTGTTCGCTAACAGGTTAATTTTGAGATAAGAAGTTAAGACATTTGTGTGCCTCCATAATGCCGAAACCGTACGAGATATCAAAAACTAAGATGTGGGTCTACTTAGCTTTCGAAAAGAGCTATTCGTTCATCCAAACCGCATTCCTCTAGATCGATTAATAAAGAAGTTATGAGTTGTTCGCTAACAGGTTAATTTTGAGATAAGAAGTTAAGACAGTAACATTTGTGCTTCTATAATGCCGAAACCGTACGAGATATCAAAAACTAAGATGCGGGTCTACTTAGCTTTCGAAAAGAGCTATTCGTTCATCCAAACCGCATTCCTCTAGATCCATTAATAAAGAAGTTATGAGTTGTTCGCTAACAGGTTAATTTTGAGGTAAGAAGTAAAGACAGTAACATTTGTGCCTCCATAATGCCGAAACCGTACGAGATATAAAAAAACTAAGATGTGGGTCTACTTAGCTTTCGAAAAGAGCTATTCGTTCATCCAAACCGCAATCCTCTAGATCGATTAATAAAGAAGTTATGAGTTGTTCGCTAACAGGCTAATTTTGAGGTAAGAAGTAAAACAGTAACATTTGTGCCTTCATAATGCCGAAACCGTACGAGATATCAAATAACTAAGATGTGGGTCTACTTAGCATTCGAAAAGAGCTATTCGTTCATCCAAACCGCATTCCTCTAGATCCATTAATAAAGAAGTTATGAGTTGTTCGCTAACAGGTTAATTTTGGGGTAAGAAGTAAAAACAGTAACATTTGTGCCTCCATAATGCCGAAACCGTACGAGATAGCAAAAGACTAAGATGTGGGTCTACTTAGCTTTCGAAAAGAGCTATTCGTTCATCCAAACCGCATTCCTCTAGATCGATTAATAAAGAAGTTATGAGTTGTTCGCTAACAGGTTAATTTTGAGGTAAGAAGTAAAAACAGTAACATTTGTGCTTCTATAATGCCGAAACCGTACGAGATATCAAAAACTAAGATGTGGCTCTACTTAGCTTTCGAAAAGATCTATTCGTTCATCCAAACCGCATTCCTCTAGATCCATTAATAAAGAAGTTATGAGTTGTTCGCTAACAGGTTAATTTTGAGGTAAGAAGTAGAAACAGTAACATTTGTGCCTCCATAATGCCGAAACCGTACGAGATATCAAAAAACTAAGATGTGGGTCTACTTAGCATTCGAAAAGCGCTATTCGTTCAGCCAAACCGCATTCCTCTAGATCCATTAATAAAGAAGTTATGAGTTGTTCGCTAACAGGTTAATTTTGGGGTAAGAAGTAAAACAGTAACATTTGTGCCTCCATAATGCCGAAACCGTACGAGATATCAAAAACTAAGATGTGGGTCTACTTAGCTTTCGAAAAGAGCTATTCGTTCATCCAAACCGCATTCCTCTAGATCGATTAATAAAGAAGTTATGAGTTGTTCGCTAACAGGTTAATTTTGAGATAAGAAGTTAAGACAGTAACATTTGTGCTTCTATAATGCCGAAACCGTACGAGATATCAAAAAACTAAGATGTGGGTCTACTTAGCTTTCGAAAAGAGCTATTCGTTCATCCAAACCGCATTCCTCTAGATCCATTAATAAAGAAGTTATGAGTTGTTCGCTAACAGGTTAATTTTGAGGTAAGAAGTAAGACAGTAACATTTGTGCCTCCATAATGCCGAAACCGTACGAGATATAAAAACTAAGATGTGGGTCTACTTAGCTTTCGAAAAGAGCTATTCGTTCATCCAAACCGCAATCCTCTAGATCCATTAATAAAGAAGTTATGAGTTGTTCGCTAACAGGCTAATTTTGAGGTAAGAAGTAAAACAGTAACATTTGTGCCTTCATAATGCCGAAACCGTACGAGATATCAAAAACTAAGATGTGGGTCTACTTAGCATTCGAAAAGAGCTATTCGTTCATTCAAACCGCATTCCTCTAGATCCATTAATAAAGAAGTTATGAGTTGTTCGCTAACAGGTTAATTTTGGGGTAAGAAGTAAAAACAGTAACATTGTTGCCTCCATAATGCCGAAACCGTACGAGATATCAAAAAAATAAGATGTGGGTCTACTTAGCTTTCGAAAAGAGCTATTCGTTCATCCAAACCGCATTCCTCTAGATCGATTAATAAAGAAGTTATGAGTTGTTCGCTAACAGGTTAATTTTGGGGTAAGAAGTAAAACAGTAACATTTGTGCCTCCATAATGCCGAAACCGTACGATATATCATAAAACTAAGATGTGGGTCTACTTAGCTTTCGAAAAGAGCTATTCGTTCATCCAAACCGCATTCCTCTAGATCCATTAATAAAGAAGTTATGAGTTGTTCGCTAACAGGTTAATTTTGAGGTAAGAAGTAAAGACAGTAACATTTGTGCCTCCATAATGCCGAAACCGTACGAGATATCAAAAAACTAAGATTTGGGTCTATTTAGCTTTCGAAAAGAGCTATTCGTTCATCCAAACCGCATTCCTCTAGATCGATTAATAAAGAAGTTATGAGTTGTTCGCTAACAGGTTAATTTTGAGATAAGAAGTTAAGACAGTAACATTTGTGCCTCCATAATGCCGAAACCGTACGAGATATCAAAAAACTAAGATGTGGGTCTACTTAGCTTTCGACAAGAGCTATTCGTTCATCCAAACGGCATTCCTCTAGATCGATTAATAAAGAAGTTATGAGTTGTTCGCTAACAGGTTAATTTTGAGATAAGAAGTTAAGACAGTAACATTTGTGCCTCCATAATGCCGAAACCGTACGATATATCAAAAAACTAAGATGTGGGTCTACTTAGCTTTCGAAAAGAGCTATTCGTTCATCAAAACCGCATTCCTCTAGATCCATTAATAAAGAAGTTATGAATTGTTCGCTAACAGGTTAATTTTGGGGTAAGAAGTAAAAACAGTAACATTTGTGCCTCCATAATGCCGAAACCGTACGAGATATCAAAAAACTAAGATGTGGGTCTACTTAGCTTTCGAAAAGAGCTATTCGTTCATCCAAACCGCATTCCTCTAGATCGATTAATAAAGAAGTTATGAGTTGTTCGCTAACAGGTTAATTTTGAGATAAGAAGTTAAGACAGTAACATTTGTGCCTCCATAATGCCGAAACCGTACGAGATATCAAAAAACTAAGATGTGGGTCTACTTAGCTTTCGACAAGAGCTATTCGTTCATCCAAACGGCATTCCTCTAGATCGATTAATAAAGAAGTTATGAGTTGTTCGCTAACAGGTTAATTTTGAGGTTAGAAGTTAAACAGTAACATTTGTGCCTTCATAATGCCGAAACCGTACGATATATCAAAAACTAAGATGTGGGTCTACTTAGCCTTCGAAAAGAGCTATTCGTTCATCCAAACCGCATTCCTCTAGATCCATTAATAAAGAAGTTATGAGTTGTTCGCTAACAGGTTAATTTTGAGGTAAGAAGTAGAAACAGTAACATTTGTGCCTCCATAATGCCGAAACCGTACGAGATATCAAAAAACTAAGATGTGGGTCTACTTAGCATTCGAAAAGCGCTATTCGTTCAGCCAAACCGCATTCCTCTAGATCCATTAATAAAGAAGTTATGAGTTGTTCGCTAACAGGTTAATTTTGGGGTAAGAAGTAAAAACAGTAACATTTGTGCCTCCATAATGCCGAAACCGTACGAGATAGCAAAAGACTAAGATGTGGGTCTACTTAGCTTTCGAAAAGAGCTATTCGTTCATCCAAACCGCATTCCTCTAGATCGATTAATAAAGAAGTTATGAGTTGTTCGCTAACAGGTTAATTTTGAGATAAGAAGTTAAGACAGTAACATTTGTGCTTCTATAATGCCGAAACCGTACGAGATATCAAAAAACTAAGATGTGGGTCTACTTAGCTTTCGAAAAGAGCTATTCGTTCATCCAAACCGCATTCCTCTAGATCCATTAATAAAGAAGTTATGAGTTGTTCGCTAACAGGTTAATTTTGAGGTAAGAAGTAAAGACAGTAACATTTGTGCCTCCATAATGCCGAAACCGTACGAGATATAAAAAAACTAAGACGTGGGTCTACTTAGCTTTCGAAAAGAGCTATTCGTTCATCCAAACCGCATTCCTCTAGATCGATTAATAAAGAAGTTATGAGTTGTTCGCTAACAGGTTAATTTTGAGATAAGAAGTTAAGACAGTAACATTTGTGCCTCCATAATGCCGAAACCGTACGAGATATCAACAAACTAAGATGTGGGTCTACTTAGCTTTCGAAAAGAGCTATTCGTTCATCCAAACCGCATTCCTCTAGATCGATTAATAAAGAAGTTATGAGTTGTTCGCTAACAGGTTAATTTTGAGATAAGAAGTTAAGACAGTAACATTTGTGCTTCTATAATGCCGAAACCGTACGAGATATCAAAAAACTAAGATGCGGGTCTACTTAGCTTTCGAAAAGAGCTATTCGTTCATCCAAACCGCATTCCTCTAGATCCATTAATAAAGAAGTTATGAGTTGTTCGCTAACAGGTTAATTTTGAGGTAAGAAGTAAAGACAGTAACATTTGTGCCTCCATAATGCCGAAACCGTACGAGATATAAAAAAACTAAGATGTGGGTCTACTTAGCTTTCGAAAAGAGCTATTCGTTCATCCAAACCGCAATCCTCTAGATCCATTAATAAAGAAGTTATGAGTTGTTCGCTAACAGGCTAATTTTGAGGTAAGAAGTAAAAACAGTAACATTTGTGCCTTCATAATGCCGAAACCGTACGAGATATCAAAAAACTAAGATGTGGGTCTACTTAGCATTCGAAAAGAGCTATTCGTTCATCCAAACCGCATTCCTCTAGATCCATTAATAAAGAAGTTATGAGTTGTTCGCTAACAGGTTAATTTTGGGGTAAGAAGTAAAATCAGTAACATTTGTGCCTCCATAATGCCGAAACCGTACGAGATAGCAAAAGACTAAGATGTGGGTCTACTTAGCTTTCGAAAAGAGCTATTCGTTCATCCAAACCGCATTCCTCTAGATCGATTAATAAAGAAGTTATGAGTTGTTCGCTAACAGGTTAATTTTGTGGTAAGTAGTAAAAACTGTAACATTTGTGCCTCTATAATGCCTAAACCGTACTATATATCAAAATACTAAGATGTGGGTCTACTTAGCTTTCGAAAAGATCTATTCGTTCATCCAAACCGCATTCCTCTAGATCCATTAATAAAGAAGTTATGAGTTGTTCGCTAACAGGTTAATTTTGAGGTAAGAAGTAGAAACAGTAACATTTGTGCCTCCATAATGCCGAAACCGTACGAGATATCAAAAAACTAAGATGTGGGTCTACTTAGCATTCGAAAAGCGCTATTCGTTCAGACAAACCGCATTCCTCTAGATCCATTAATAAAGAAGTTATGAGTTGTTCGCTAACAGGTTAATTTTGGGGTAAGAAGTAAAACAGTAACATTTGTGCCTCCATAATGCCGAAACCGTACGAGATAGCAAAAGACTAAGATGTGGGTCTACTTAGCTTTCGAAAAGAGCTATTCGTTCATCCAAACCGCATTCCTCTAGATCGATTAATAAAGAAGTTATGAGTTGTTCGCTAACAGGTTAATTTTGAGATAAGAAGTTAAGACAGTAACATTTGTGCTTCTATAATGCCGAAACCGTACGAGATATCAAAAAACTAAGATGTGGGTCTACTTAGCTTTCGAAAAGAGCTATTCGTTCATCCAAACCGCATTCCTCTAGATCCATTAATAAAGAAGTTATGAGTTGTTCGCTAACAGGTTAATTTTGAGGTAAGAAGTAAAGACAGTAACATTTGTGCCTCCATAATGCCGAAACCGTACGAGATATCAAAAAACTAAGATGTGGGTCTACTTAGCTTTCGAAAAAAGCTATTCGTTCATCCAAACCGCAATCCTCTAGATCGATTAATAAAGAAGTTACGAGTTGTTCGCTAACAGATTAATTTTGAGGTAAGAAGTTAAACAGTAACATTTGTGCCTTCATAATGCCGAAACCGTACGAGATATCAAAAACTAAGATGTGGGTCTACTTAGCATTCGAAAAGAGCTAGTCGATCACCCAAACCGCATGCCGCTAGATGCATTAATCCAGAACTTCTGAGTTGTTCGCTAACACCTTAATTTTGAGGTAACAAGTAAAGACAGTAACATTTGTGCCTCCATCATACCGATACCGTACGATATATCAAAGAACTAAGATGTGGGTCTACTTAGCTTTCGAAAAGAGCTATTCGTTCATCCAAACCGCATTCCTCTAGATCGATTAATAAAGAAGTTATGAGTTGTTCGCTAACAGGTTAATTTTGGGGTAAGAAGTAAAAACAGTAACATTTGTGCCTCCATAATGCCGAAACCGTACGAGATATCAAAAAACTAAGATGTGGGTCTACTTAGCTTTCGAAAAGAGCTATTCGTTCATCCAAACCGCATTCCTCTAGATCCATTAATAAAGAAGTTATGAGTTGTTCGCTAACAGGTTAATTTTGAGGTAAGAAGTAAAGACAGTAACATTTGTGCCTCCATAATGCCGAAACCGTACGAGATATCAAAAAACTAAGATTTGGGTCTATTTAGCTTTCGAAAAGAGCTATTCGTTCATCCAAACCGCATTCCTCTAGATCGATTAATAAAGAAGTTATGAGTTGTTCGCTAACAGGTTAATTTTGAGATAAGAAGTTAAGACAGTAACATTTGTGCCTCCATAATGCCGAAACCGTACGAGATATCAAAAAACTAAGATGTGGGTCTACTTAGCTTTCGACAAGAGCTATTCGTTCATCCAAACGGCATTCCTCTAGATCGATTAATAAAGAAGTTATGAGTTGTTCGCTAACAGGTTAATTTTGAGATAAGAAGTTAAGACAGTAACATTTGTGCCTCCATAATGCCGAAACCGTACGATATATCAAAAAACTAAGATGTGGGTCTACTTAGCTTTCGAAAAGAGCTATTCGTTCATCAAAACCGCATTCCTCTAGATCCATTAATAAAGAAGTTATGAATTGTTCGCTAACAGGTTAATTTTGGGGTAAGAAGTAAAAACAGTAACATTTGTGCCTCCATAATGCCGAAACCGTACGAGATATCAAAAAACTAAGATGTGGGTCTACTTAGCTTTCGAAAAGAGCTATTCGTTCATCCAAACCGCATTCCTCTAGATCGATTAATAAAGAAGTTATGAGTTGTTCGCTAACAGGTTAATTTTGAGATAAGAAGTTAAGACAGTAACATTTGTGCCTCCATAATGCCGAAACCGTACGAGATATCAAAAACTAAGATGTGGGTCTTTAGCTTTCGACAAGAGCTATTCGTTCATCCAAACCGCATTCCTCTAGATCGATTAATAAAGAAGTTATGAGTTGTTCGCTAACAGGTTAATTTTGAGGTAAGAAGTAAAAACAGTAACATTTGTGCCTTCATAATGCCGAAACCGTACGATGATATCAAAAACTAAGATGTGGGTCTACTTAGCTTTCGAAAAGAGCTATTCGTTCATCCAAACCGCATTCCTCTAGATCGATTAATAAAGAAGTTATGAGTTGTTCGCTAACAGGTTAATTTTGAGATAAGAAGTTAAGACAGTAACATTTGTGCTTCTATAATGCCGAAACCGTACGAGATATCAAAAACTAAGATGTGGGTCTACTTAGCATTCGAAAAGAGCTATTCGTTCATCCAAACCGCATTCCTCTAGATCGATTAATAAAGAAGTTATGAGTTGTTCGCTAACAGGCTAATTTTGAGGTAAGAAGTAAAACAGTAACATTTGTGACTTCATAATGCCGAAGCCGTACGAGATATCAAAAACTAAGATGTGGGTCTACTTAGCATTCGAAAAGAGCTATTCGTTCATCCAAACCGCATTCCTCTAGATCCATTAATAAAGAAGTTATGAGTTGTTCGCTAACAGGTTAATTTTGGGGTAAGAAGTAAAACAGTAACATTTGTGCCTCCATAATGCCGAAACCGTACGAGATATCAAAAACTAAGATGTGGGTCTACTTAGCTTTCGAAAAGAGCTATTCGTTCATCCAAACCGCATTCCTCTAGATCGATTAATAAAGAAGTTATGAGTTGTTCGCTAACAGGTTAATTTTGAGATAAGAAGTTAGACAGTAACATTTGTGCCTCCGTAATGCCGAAACCGTATGAGATATCAAAAAACTAAGATGTGGGTCTACTTAGCTTTCGAAAAGAGCTATTCGTTCATCCAAACCGCATTCCTCTAGATGAATTAATAAAGAAGTTACGAGTTGTTCGCTAACAGGTTAATTTTGAGATAAGAAGTTAAGACAGTAACATTTGTGCCTCTATAATGCCGAAACCGTACGAGATATCAAAAAACTAAGATTTGGGTCTATTTAGCTTTCGAAAAGAGCTATTCGTTCATCCAAACCGCATTCCTCTGGATCGATTAATAAAGAAGTTATGAGTTGTTCGCTAACAGGTTAATTTTGAGGTAAGAAGTAAAAACAGTAACATTTGTGCCTTCATAATGCCGAAACCGTACGATATATCAAAAAACTAAGATGTGGGTCTACTTAGCTTTCGAAAAGAGCTATTCGTTCATCCAAACCGCATTCCTCTAGATCGATTAATAAAGAAGTTATGAGTTGTTCGCTAACAGGTTAATTTTGAGATAAGAAGTTAAGACAGTAACATTTGTGCTTCTATAATGCCGAAACCGTACGAGATATCAAAAAACTAAGATGTGGGTCTACTTAGCATTCGAAAAGAGCTATTCGTTCATCCAAACCGCATTCCTCTAGATCGATTAATAAAGAAGTTATGAGTTGTTCGCTAACAGGCTAATTTTGAGGTAAGAAGTAAAAACAGTAACATTTGTGCCTTCATAATGCCGAAACCGTACGAGATATCAAAAAACTAAGATGTGGGTCTACTTAGCATTCGAAAAGAGCTATTCGTTCATCCAAACCGCATTCCTCTAGATCCATTAATAAAGAAGTTATGAGTTGTTCGCTAACAGGTTAATTTTGGGGTAAGAAGTAAAACAGTAACATTTGTGCCTCCATAATGCCGAAACCGTACGAGATATCAAAAACTAAGATGTGGGTCTACTTAGCTTTCGAAAAGAGCTATTCGTTCATCCAAACCGCATTCCTCTAGATCGATTAATAAAGAAGTTATGAGTTGTTCGCTAACAGGTTAATTTTGAGATAAGAAGTTAAGACAGTAACATTTGTGCCTCCATAATGCCGAAACCGTACGAGATATCAAAAAACTAAGATGTGGGTCTACTTAGCTTTCGAAAAGAGCTATTCGTTCATCCAAACCGCATTCCTCTAGATCCATTAATAAAGAAGTTATGAGTTGTTCGCTAACAGGTTAATTTTGAGGTAAGAAGTAGAAACAGTAACATTTGTGCCTCCATAATGCCGAAACCGTACGAGATATCAAAAAACTAAGATGTGGGTCTACTTAGCATTCGAAAAGCGCTATTCGTTCAGCCAAACCGCATTCCTCTAGATCCATTAATAAAGAAGTTATGAGTTGTTCGCTAACAGGTTAATTTTGGGGTAAGAAGTAAAAACAGTAACATTTGTGCCTCCATAATGCCGAAACCGTACGAGATAGCAAAAGACTAAGATGTGGGTCTACTTAGCTTTCGAAAAGAGCTATTCGTTCATCCAAACCGCATTCCTCTAGATCGATTAATAAAGAAGTTATGAGTTGTTCGCTAACAGGTTAATTTTGAGATAAGAAGTTAAGACAGTAACATTTGTGCTTCTATAATGCCGAAACCGTACGAGATATCAAAAAACTAAGATGTGGGTCTACTTAGCTTTCGAAAAGAGCTATTCGTTCATCCAAACCGCATTCCTCTAGATCCATTAATAAAGAAGTTATGAGTTGTTCGCTAACAGGTTAATTTTGAGGTAAGAAGTAAAGACAGTAACATTTGTGCCTCCATAATGCCGAAACCGTACGAGATATAAAAAAACTAAGACGTGGGTCTACTTAGCTTTCGAAAAGAGCTATTCGTTCATCCAAACCGCATTCCTCTAAATCGATTAATAAAGAAGTTATAAGTTGTTCGCTAACAGGTTAATTTTGAGATAAGAAGTTAAGACAGTAACATTTGTGCCTCCATAATGCCGAAACCGTACGAGATATCAAAAACTAAGATGTGGGTCTACTTAGCTTTCGAAAAGAGCTATTCGTTCATCCAAACCGCATTCCTCTAGATCCATTAATAAAGAAGTTATGAGTTGTTCGCTAACAGGCTAATTTTGAGGTAAGAAGTAAAAACAGTAACATTTGTGCCTCCATAATGCCAAAACCGTACGAGATATCAAAAAACTAAGATGTGGGTCTACTTAGCTTTCGAAAAGAGCTATTCGTTCATCCAAACCGCATTCCTCTAGATCGATTAATAAAGAAGTTATGAGTTGTTCGCTAACAGGTTAATTTTGAGATAAGAAGTTAAGACAGTAACATTTGTGCTTCTATAATGCCGAAACCGTACGAGATATCAAAAAACTAAGATGTGGGTCTACTTAGCTTTCGAAAAGAGCTATTCGTTCATCCAAACCGCATTCCTCTAGATCCATTAATAAAGAAGTTATGAGTTGTTCGCTAACAGGTTAATTTTGAGGTAAGAAGTAAAGACAGTAACATTTGTGCCTCCATAATGCCGAAACCGTACGAGATATAAAAAAACTAAGATGTGGGTCTACTTAGCTTTCGAAAAGAGCTATTCGTTCATCCAAACCGCATTCCTCTAGATCCATTAATAAAGAAGTTATGAGTTGTTCGCTAACAGGCTAATTTTGAGGTAAGAAGTAAAAACAGTAACATTTGTGCCTTCATAATGCCGAAACCGTACGAGATATCAAAAACTAAGATGTGGTTCTACTTAGCATTCGAAAAGAGCTATTCGTTCATCCAAACCGCATTCCTCTAGATCCATTAATAAAGAAGTTATGAGTTGTTCGCTAACAGGTTAATTTTGGTGTAAGAAGTAAAAACAGTAACATTTGTGCCTCCATAATGCCGAAACCGTACGAGATATCAAAAAACTAAGATGTGGGTCTACTTAGCTTTCGAAAAGAGCTATTCGTTCATCCAAACCGCATTCCTCTAGATCCATTAATAAAGAAGTTATGAGTTGTTCGCTAACAGGTTAATTTTGAGATAAGAAGTTAAGACAGTAACATTTGTGCCTCCATAATGCCGAAACCGTACGAGATATCAAAAAACTAAGATGTGGGTCTACTTAGCTTTCGACAAGAGCTATTCGTTCATCCAAACGGCATTCCTCTAGATCGATTAATAAAGAAGTTATGAGTTGTTCGCTAACAGGTTAATTTTGAGGTAAGAAGTAAAGACAGTAACATTTGTGCCTCCATAATGCCGAAACCGTACGAGATATAAAAAAACTAAGATGTGGGTCTACTTAGCTTTCGAAAAGAGCTATTCGTTCATCCAAACCGCATTCCTCTAGATCCATTAATAAAGAAGTTATGAGTTGTTCGCTAACAGGCTAATTTTGAGGTAAGAAGTAAAAACAGTAACATTTGTGCCTCCATAATGCCGAAACCGTACGAGATATCAAAAAACTAAGATGTGGGTCTACTAAGCATTCGAAAAGAGCTATTCGTTCATCCAAACCGCATTCCTCTAGATCCATTAATAAAGAAGTTATGAGTTGTTCGCTAACAGGTTAATTTTGGGGTAAGAAGTAAAAACAGTAACATTTGTGCCTCCATAATGCCGAAACCGTACGAGATATCAAAAAACTAAGATGTGGGTATACTTAGCATTCGAAAAGAGCTATTCGTTCATCCAAACCGCATTCCTCTAGATCCATTAATAAAGAAGTTATGAGTTGTTCGCTAACAGGTTAATTTTGGGGTAAGAAGTAAAAACAGTAACATTTGTGCCTCCATAATGCCGAAACCGTACGAGATAGCAAAAGACTAAGATGTGGGTCTACTTAGCTTTCGAAAAGAGCTATTCGTTCATCCAAACCGCATTCCTCTAGATCGATTAATAAAGAAGTTATGAGTTGTTCGCTAACAGGCTAATTTTGAGGTAAGAAGTAAACAGTAACATTTGTGCCTTCATAATGCCGAAACCGTACGAGATATCAAAAAACTAAGATGTGGGTCTACTTAGCATTCGAAAAGAGCTATTCGTTCATCCAAACCGCATTCCTCTAGATCCATTAATAAAGAAGTTATGAGTTGTTCGCTAACAGGTTAATTTTGGGGTAAGAAGTAAAACAGTAACATTTGTGCCTCCATAATGCCGAAACCGTACGAGATAGCAAAAGACTAAGATGTGGGTCTACTTAGCTTTCGAAAAGAGCTATTCGTTCATCCAAACCGCATTCCTCTAGATCGATTAATAAAGAAGTTATGAGTTGTTCGCTAACAGGTTAATTTTGAGATAAGAAGTTAAGACAGTAACATTTGTATATAATGCCGAAACAGTACGAGATATCAAAAAACTAAGATGTGGGTCTACTTAGCATTCGAAAAGAGCTATTCGTTCATCCAAACCGCATTCCTCTAGATCGATTAATAAAGAAGTTATGAGTTGTTCGCTAACAGGCTAATTTTGAGGTAAGAAGTAAAAACAGTAACATTTGTGCTTTCATAATGCCGAAACCGTACGAGATATCAAAAAACTAAGATGTGGGTCTACTTAGCATTCGAAAAGAGCTATTCGTTCATCCAAACCGCATTCCTCTAGATCCATTAATAAAGAAGTTATGAGTTGTTCGCTAACAGGTTAATTTTGGGGTAAGAAGTAAAAACAGTAACATTTGTGCCTCCATAATGCCGAAACCGTACGAGATATCAAAAAACTAAGATGTGGGTCTACTTAGCTTTCGAAAAGAGCTATTCGTTCATCCAAACCGCATTCCTCTAGATCGATTAATAAAGAAGTTATGAGTTGTTCGCTAACAGGTTAATTTTGAGATAAGAAGTTAAGACAGTAACATTTGTGCCTCC
Organism: Monochamus saltuarius; assembly: GCA_025584915.1. NCBI lineage: Eukaryota > Metazoa > Arthropoda > Insecta > Coleoptera > Cerambycidae > Monochamus > Monochamus saltuarius. The sequence continues at coordinate 2,665,236 of CM046725.1, forward strand.
ATAATGCCGAAACCGTACGAGATATCAAAAATCTAAGATCTGGGTCTACTTAGCTTTCGAAAAGAGCTATTCGTTCATCCAAACCGCATTCCTCTAGATGGATTAATAAAGAAGTTATGAGTTGTTCGCTAACAGGTTAATTTTGAGATAAGAAGTTAAGACAGTAACATTTGTGCTTCTATAATGCCGAAACCGTACGAGATATCAAAAAACTAAGATGTGGGTCTACTTAGCTTTCGAAAAGATCTATTCGTTCATCCAAACCGCATTCCTCTAGATCCATTAATAAAGAAGTTATGAGTTGTTCGCTAACAGGTTAATTTTGAGGTAAGAAGTAGAAACAGTAACATTTGTGCCTCCATAATGCCGAAACCGTACGAGATATCAAAAAACTAAGATGTGGGTCTACTTAGCTTTCGAAAAGAGCTATTCGTTCATCCAAACCGCATTCCTCTAGATCGATTAATAAAGAAGTTACGAGTTGTTCGCTAACAGGTTAATTTTGAGGTAAGAAGTTAGGACAGTAACATTTGTGCCTCCATAATGCCGAAACCGTACGAGATATCAAAAAACTAAGATGTGGGTCTACTTAGCTTTCGAAAAGAGCTATTCGTTCATCCAAACCGCATTCCTCTAGATGGATTAATAAAGAAGTTATGAGTTGTTCGCTAACAGGTTAATTTTGAGATAAGAAGTTAAGACAGTAACATTTGTGCTTCTATAATGCCGAAACCGTACGAGATATCAAAAAACTAAGATGTGGGTCTACTTAGCTTTCGAAAAGATCTATTCGTTCATCCAAACCGCATTCCTCTAGATCCATTAATAAAGAAGTTATGAGTTGTTCGCTAACAGGTTAATTTTGAGGTAAGAAGTAGAAACAGTAACATTTGTGCCTCCATAATGCCGAAACCGTACGAGATATCAAAAAACTAAGATGTGGGTCTACTTAGCATTCGAAAAGCGCTATTCGTTCAGCCAAACCGCATTCCTCTAGATCCATTAATAAAGAAGTTATGAGTTGTTCGCTAACAGGTTAATTTTGGGGTAAGAAGTAAAAACAGTAACATTTGTGCCTCCATAATGCCGAAACCGTACGAGATATAAAAAAACTAAGATGTGGGTCTACTTAGCTTTCGAAAAGAGCTATTCGTTCATCCAAACCGCATTCCTCTAGATCCATTAATAAAGAAGTTATGAGTTGTTCGCTAACAGGCTAATTTTGAGGTAAGAAGTAATAACATTAACATTTGTGACTCGATAATGCCGAAACAGTACGAGATATCAAAAAACTAAGATGTGGTTCTACTTAGCATTCGAAAAGAGCTATTCGTTCATCCAAACCGCATTCCTCTAGATCCATTAATAAAGAAGTTATGAGTTGTTCGCTAACAGGTTAATTTTGGGGTAAGTAAAAACAGTAACATTTGTGCCTCCATAATACCGAAACCATACGAGATATCAAAAAACTAAGATGTGGGTCTACTTAGCTTTCGAAAAGAGCTATTCGTTCATCCAAACCGCATTCCTCTAGATCCATTAATAAAGAAGTTATGAGTTGTTCGCTAACAGGTTAATTTTGAGATAAGAAGTTAAGACAGTAACATTTGTGCCTCCATAATGCCGAAACCGTACGATATATCAAAAAACTAAGATGTGGGTCTACTTAGCTTTCGAAAAGAGCTATTCGTTCATCCAAACCGCATTCCTCTAGATCGATTAATAAAGAAGTTATGAGTTGTTCGCTAACAGGTTAATTTTGAGATAAGAAGTTAAGACAGTAACATTTGTGCCTCCATAATGCCGAAACCGTACGAGATATCAAAAAACTAAGATGTGGGTCTACTTAGCTTTCGACAAGAGCTATTCGTTCATCCAAACGGCATTCCTCTAGATCGATTAATAAAGAAGTTATGAGTTGTTCGCTAACAGGCTAATTTTGAGGTAAGAAGTAAAAACAGTAACATTTGTGCTTCTATAATGCCGAAACCGTACGAGATATCAAAAAACTAAGATGTGGGTCTACTTAGCTTTCGAAAAGATCTATTCGTTCATCCAAACCGCATTCCTCTAGATCCATTAATAAAGAAGTTATGAGTTGTTCGCTAACAGGTAAATTGTGAGGAAGAAACAGTAACATTTGTGCCTCCATAATGCCGAAACCGTACGAGATATCAAAAAACTAAGATGTGGGTCTACTTAGCATTCGAAAAGCGCTATTCGTTCAGCCAAACCGCATTCCTCTAGATCCATTAATAAAGAAGTTATGAGTTGTTCGCTAACAGGTTAATTTTGAGATAAGAAGTTAAGACAGTAACATTTGTGCTTCTATAATGCCGAAACCGTACGAGATATCAAAAAACTAAGATGTGGGTCTACTTAGCTTTCGAAAAGAGCTATTCGTTCATCCAAACCGCATTCCTCTAGATCCATTAATAAAGAAGTTATGAGTTGTTCGCTAACAGGTTAATTTTGAGGTAAGAAGTAAAGACAGTAACATTTGTGCCTCCATAATGCCGAAACCGTACGAGATATAAAAAAACTAAGATGTGGGTCTACTTAGCTTTCGAAAAGAGCTATTCGTTCATCCAAACCGCATTCCTCTAGATCCATTAATAAAGAAGTTATGAGTTGTTCGCTAACAGGCTAATTTTGAGGTAAGAAGTAAAAACAGTAACATTTGTGCCTCCATAATGCCGAAACCGTACGAGATATCAAAAAACTAAGATGTGGGTCTACTAAGCATTCGAAAAGAGCTATTCGTTCATCCAAACCGCATTCCTCTAGATCGATTAATAAAGAAGTTATGAGTTGTTCGCTAACAGGTTAATTTTGAGATAAGAAGTTAAGACAGTAACATTTGTGCCTCCATAATGCCGAAACCGTAAGATATATCAAAAAACTAAGATGTGGGTCTACTTAGCTTTCGAAAAGAGCTATTCGTTCATCCAAACCGCATTCCTCTAGATCGATTAATAAAGAAGTTATGAGTTGTTCGCTAACATGTTAATTTTGAGGTAAGAAGTAAAGACAGTAACATTTGTGCCTCCATAATGCCGAAACCGTACGAGATATCAAAAAACTAAGATGTGGGTCTACTTAGCTTTCGAAAAGAGCTATTCGTTCATCCAAACCGCATTCCTCTAGATCGATTAATAAAGAAGTTATGAGTTGTTCGCTAACAGGTTAATTTTGAGATAATAAGTTAAGACAGTAACATTTGTGCCTCCATAATGCCGAAACCGTACGATATATCAAAAAACTAAGATGTGGGTCTACTTAGCTTTCGAAAAGAGCTATTCGTTCATCCAAACCGCATTCCTCTAGATCCATTAATAAAGAAGTTATGAGTTGTTCGCTAACAGGCTAATTTTGAGGTAAGAAGTAAAAACAGTAACATTTGTGCCTCCATAATGCCGAAACCGTACGAGATATCAAAAAACTAAGATGTGGGTCTACTAAGCATTCGAAAAGAGCTATTCGTTCATCCAAACCGCATTCCTCTAGATCGATTAATAAAGAAGTTATGAGTTGTTCGCTAACAGGTTAATTTTGAGGTAAGAAGTAAAGACAGTAACATTTGTGCCTCCATAATGCCGAAACCGTACGAGATATAAAAAAACTAAGATGTGGGTCTACTTAGCTTTCGAAAAGAGCTATTCGTTCATCCAAACCGCATTCCTCTAGATCCATTAATAAAGAAGTTATGAGTTGTTCGCTAACAGGCTAATTTTGAGGTAAGAAGTAAAAACAGTAACATTTGTGCCTCCATAATGCCGAAACCGTACGAGATATCAAAACTAAGATCTTGGTCTACTTAGCATTCGAAAAGAGCTATTCGTTCATCCAAACCGCATTCCTCTAGATCGATTAATAAAGAAGTTATGAGTTGTTCGCTAACAGGTTAATTTTGAGATAAGAAGTTAAGACAGTAACATTTGTGCCTCCATAATGCCGAAACCGTACGATATATCAAAAAAATTAAGATGTGGGTCTACTTAGCTTTCGAAAAGAGCTATTCGTTCATCCAAACCGCATTCCTCTAGATCGATTAATAAAGAAGTTATGAGTTGTTCGCTAACATGTTAATTTTGAGGTAAGAAGTAAAGACAGTAACATTTGTGCCTCCATAATGCCGAAACCGTACGAGATATCAAAAACTAAGATGTGGGTCTACTTAGCTTTCGAAAAGAGCTATTCGTTCATCCAAACCGCATTCCTCTAGATCGATTAATAAAGAAGTTATGAGTTGTTCGCTAACAGGTTAATTTTGAGATAAGAAGTTAAGACAGTAACACTTGTGCCTCCATAATGCCGAAACCGTACGATATATCAAAAACTAAGATGTGGGTCTACTTAGCTTTCGAAAAGAGCTATTCGTTCATCCAAACCGCATTCCTCTAGATCGATTAATAAAGAAGTTATGAGTTGTTCGCTAACAGGTTAATTTTGAGATAAGAAGTTAAGACAGTAACACGTGTGCCTCCATAATGCCGAAACCGTACGATATATCAAAAACTAAGATGTGGGTCTACTTAGCTTTCGAAAAGAGCTATTCGTTCATCCAAACCGCATTCCTCTAGATCGATTAATAAAGAAGTTATGAGTTGTTCGCTAACATGTTAATTTTGAGGTAAGAAGTAAAGACAGTAACATTTGTGCCTCCATAATGCCGAAACCGTACGAGATATCAAAAACTAAGATGTGGGTCTACTTAGCTTTCTAAAAGAGCTATTCGTTCATCCAAACCGCATTCCTCTAGATCGATTAATAAAGAAGTTATGAGTTGTTCGCTAACAGGTTAATTTTGAGGTAAGAAGTAAAGACAGTAACATTTGTGCCTCCATAATGCCGAAACCGTACGATATATCAAAAAACTAAGATGTGGGTCTACTTAGCTTTCAAAAAGAGCTATTCGTTCATCCAAACCGCATTCCTCTAGATCGATTAATAAAGAAGTTATGAGTTGTTCGCTAACAGGTTAATTTTGAGGTAAGAAGTAAAGACAGTAACATTTGTGCCTCCATAATGCCGAAACCGTACGAGATATCAAAAAACTAAGATGTGGGTCTACTTAGCTTTCGAAAAGAGCTATTCGTTCATCCAAACCGCATTCCTCTAGATCCACTAACAAAGAAGTTATGAGTTGTTCGCTAACATTCTAATTTTGAGGTGAGAAGTAAAAACAGTAACATTTGTGCCTCCATAATGCCGAAACCGTACGAGATATCAAAAAACTAAGATGTGGGTCTACTTAGCTTTCGAAAAGAGCTATTCGTTCATCCAAACCGCATTCCTCTAGATCGATTAATAAAGAAGTTATGAGTTGTTCGCTAACAGGTTAATTTTGAGATAAGAAGTTAAGACAGTAACATTTGTGCCTCCATAATGCCGAAACCGTACGATATATCAAAAAACTAAGATGTGGGTCTACTTAGCTTTCGAAAAGAGCTATTCGTTCATCCAAACCGCATTCCTCTAGATCGATTAATAAAGAAGTTATGAGTTGTTCGCTAACAGGTTAATTTTGAGATAAGAAGTTAAGACAGTAACATTTGCGCCTCCATAATGCCGAAACCATACGAGATATCAAAAAACTATGATGTGGGTCTACTTAGCTTTCGAAAAGAGCTATTCGTTCATCCAAACCGCATTCCTCTAGATCGATTAATAAAGAAGTTATGAGTTGTTCGCTAACAGGTTAATTTTGAGGTAAGAAGTAAAGACAGTAACATTTGTGCCTCCATAATGCCGAAACCGTACGAGATATCAAAAAACTAAGATGTGGGTCTACTTAGCTTTCGAAAAGAGCTATTCGTTCATCCAAACCGCATTCCTCTAGATCGATTAATAAAGAAGTTATGAGTTGTTCGCTAACAGGTTAATTTTGAGATAAGAAGTTAAGACAGTAACATTTGTGCCTCCATAATGCCGAAACCGTACGAGATATCAAAAAACTAAGATGTGGGTCTACTTAGCTTTCGAAAAGAGCTATTCGTTCATCCAAACCGCATTCCTCTAGATCGATTAATAAAGAAGTTATGAGTTGTTCGCTAACAGGTTAATTTTGAGATAAGAAGTTAAGACAGTAACATTTGTGCCTCCATAATGCCGAAACCGTACGAGATATCAAAAAACTAAGATGTGGGTCTACTTAGCTTTCGAAAAGAGCTATTCGTTCATCCAAACCGCATTCCTCTAGATCGATTAATAAAGAAGTTATGAGTTGTTCGCTAACAGGTTAATTTTGAGATAAGAAGTTAAGACAGTAACATTTGTGCCTCCATAATGCCGAAACCGTACGATATATCAAAAAACTAAGATGTGGGTCTACTTAGCTTTCGAAAAGAGCTATTCGTTCATCCAAACCGCATTCCTCTAGATCGATTAATAAAGAAGTTATGAGTTGTTCGCTAACATGTTAATTTTGAGGTAAGAAGTAAAGACAGTAACATTTGTGCCTCCATAATGCCGAAACCGTACGAGATATCAAAAAACTAAGATGTGGGTCTACTTAGCTTTCGAAAAGAGCTATTCGTTCATCCAAACTGCATTCCTCTAGATCCATTAATAAAGAAGTTATGAGTTGTTCGCTAACAGGTTAATTTTGAGGTAAGAAGTAAAGACAGTAATATTTGTGCCTCCATAATGCCGAAACCGTACGAGATATCAAAAAACTAAGATGTGGGTCTACTTAGCTTTCGAAAAGAGCTATTCGTTCATCCAAACCGCATTCCTCTAGATCCATTAATAAAGAAGTTATGAGTTGTTCGCTAACAGGTTAATTTTGAGGTAAGAAGTAAAAACAGTAACAATTGTGCCTCCATAATGCCGAAACCGTACGAGATATCAAAACACTAAGATGTGGGTCTACTTAGCTTTCGAAAAGAGCTATTCGTTCATCCAAACCGCATTCCTCTAGATCGATTAATAAAGAAGTTATGAGTTGTTCGCTAATAGGTTAATTTTGAGGTAAGAAGTAAAGACAGTAACATTTGTGCCTCCATAATGCCGAAACCGTACGATATATCAAAAAACTAAGATGTGGGTCTACTTAGTTTTCGAAAAGAGCTATTCGTTCATCCAAACCGCATTCCTCTAGATCGATTAATAAAGAAGTTATGAGTTGTTCGCTAACAGGTTAATTTTGAGATAAGAAGTTAAGACAGTAACATTTGTGCCTCCGTAATACCGAAACCGTACGAGATATCAAAAAACTAAGATGTGGGTCTACTTAGCTTTCGAAAAGAGCTATTCGTTCATCCAAACCGCATTCCTCTAGATCGATTAATAAAGAAGTTATGAGTTGTTCGCTAACAGGTTAATTTTGAGATAAGAAGTTAAGACAGTAACACTTGTGCCTCCATAATGCCGAAACCGTACGATATATAAAAAACTAAGATGTGGGTCTACTTAGCTTTCGAAAAGAGCTATTCGTTCATCCAAACCGCATTCCTCTAGATCGATTAATAAAGAAGTTATGAGTTGTTCGCTAACAGGTTAATTTTGAGATAAGAAGTTAAGACAGTAACATTTGTGCCTCCATAATGCCGAAACCGTACGATATATCAAAAAACTAAGATGTGGGTCTACTTAGCTTTCGAAAAGAGCTATTCGTTCATCCAAACCGCATTCCTCTAGATCGATTAATAAAGAAGTTATGAGTTGTTCGCTAACAGGTTAATTTTGAGGTAAGAAGTAAAGACAGTAACATTTGTGCCTCCATAATGCCGAAACCGTACGAGATATGAAAAAACTAAGATGTGGGTCTACTTAGCTTTCGAAAAGAGCTATTCGTTCATCCAAACCGCATTCCTCTAGATCGATTAATAAAGAAGTTATGAGTTGTTCGCTAACAGGTTAATTTTGAGATAAGAAGTTAAGACAGTAACACTTGTGCCTCCATAATGCCGAAACCGTACGATATATCAAAAAACTAAGATGTGGGTCTACTTAGCTTTCGAAAAGAGCTATTCGTTCATCCAAACCGCATTCCTCTAGATCCATTAACAAAGAAGTTATGAGTTGTTCGCTAACATTCTAATTTTGAGGTAAGAAGTAAAAACAGTAACATTTGTGCCTCCATAATGCCGAAACCGTACGAGATATCAAAAAACTAAGATGTGGGTCTACTTAGCTTTCGAAAAGAGCTATTCGTTCATCCAAACCGCATTCCTCGAGATCGATTAATAAAGAAGTTACGAGGTGTTCGCTAACAGGTTAATTTTGAGATAAGAAGTTAAGACAGTAACATTTGTGCCTCCATAATGCCGAAACCGTACGAGATATCAAAAAACTAAGATGTGGGTCTACTTAGCTTTCGAAAAGAGCTATTCGTTCATCCAAACCGCATTCCTCTAGATCGATTAATAAAGAAGTTATGAGTTGTTCGCTAACAGGTTAATTTTGAGATAAGAAGTTAAGACAGTAACATTTGTGCCTCCATAATGCCGAAACCGTACGAGATATCAAAACTAAGATGTGGGTCTACTTAGCTTTCGAAAAGAGCTATTCGTTCATCCAAACCGCATTCCTCTAGATCGATTAATAAAGAAGTTATGAGTTGTTCGCTAACAGGTTAATTTTGAGATAAGAAGTTAAGACAGTAACATTTGTGCCTCCATAATGCCGAAACCGTACGATATATCAAAAAACTAAGATGTGGGTCTACTTAGCTTTCGAAAAGAGCTATTCGTTCATCCAAACCGCATTCCTCTAGATCGATTAATAAAGAAGTTATGAGTTGTTCGCTAACATGTTAATTTTGAGGTAAGAAGTAAAGACAGTAACATTTGTGCCTCCATAATACCGAAACCGTACGAGATATCAAAAACTAAGATGTGGGTCTACTTAGCTTTCGAAAAGAGCTATTCGTTCATCCAAACTGCATTCCTCTAGATCCATTAATAAAGAAGTTATGAGTTGTTCGCTAACAGGTTAATTTTGAGGTAAGAAGTAAAGACAGTAATATTGTGCCTCCATAATGCCGAAACCGTACGAGATATCAAAAACTAAGATGTGGGTCTACTTAGCTTTAGAAATTAGATATTCGTTCATCCAATCCGCATTCCTCTAGATCCATTAATAAAGAAGTTATGAGTTGTTCGCTAACAGGTTAATTTTGAGGTAAGAAGTAAAAACAGTAACAATTGTGCCTCCATAATGCCGAAACCGTACGAGATATCAAAACACTAAGATGTGGGTCTACTTAGCTTTCGAAAAGAGCTATTCGTTCATCCAAACCGCATTCCTCTAGATCGATTAATAAAGAAGTTATGAGTTGTTCGCTAATAGGTTAATTTTGAGGTAAGAAGTAAAGACAGTAACATTTGTGCCTCCATAATGCCGAAACCGTACGATATATCAAAAAACTAAGATGTGGGTCTACTTAGTTTTCGAAAAGAGCTATTCGTTCATCCAAACCGCATTCCTCTAGATCGATTAATAAAGAAGTTATGAGTTGTTCGCTAACAGGTTAATTTTGAGATAAGAAGTTAAGACAGTAACATTTGTGCCTCCATAATGCCGAAACCGTACGAGATATCAAAAAACTAAGATGTGGGTCTACTTAGCTTTCGAAAAGAGCTATTCGTTCATCCAAACCGCATTCCTCTAGATCGATTAATAAAGAAGTTATGAGTTGTTCGCTAACAGGTTAATTTTGAGATAAGAAGTTAAGACAGTAACATTTGTGCCTCCATAATGCCGAAACCGTACGATATATCAAAAAACTAAGATGTGGGTCTACTTAGCTTTCGAAAAGAGCTATTCGTTCATCCAAACCGCATTCCTCTAGATCGATTAATAAAGAAGTTATGAGTTGTTCGCTAACAGGTTAATTTTGAGATAAGAAGTTAAGACAGTAACACTTGTGCCTCCATAATGCCGAAACCGTACGATATATCAAAAACTAAGATGTGGGTCTACTTAGCTTTCGAAAAGAGCTATTCGTTCATCCAAACCGCATTCCTCTAGATCGATTAATAAAGAAGTTATGAGTTGTTCGCTAACATGTTAATTTTGAGGTAAGAAGTAAAGACAGTAACATTTGTGCCTCCATAATGCCGAAACCGTACGAGATATAAAAAAACTAAGATGTGGGTCTACTTAGCTTTCGAAAAGAGCTATTCGTTCATCCAAACCGCATTCCTCTAGATCGATTAATAAAGAAGTTATGAGTTGTTCGCTAACAGGTTAATTTTGAGATAAGAAGTTAAGACAGTAACACTTGTGCCTCCATAATGCCGAAACCGTACGATATATCAAAAACTAAGATGTGGGTCTACTTAGCTTTCGAAAAGAGCTATTCGTTCATCCAAACCGCATTCCTCTAGATCGATTAATAAAGAAGTTATGAGTTGTTCGCTAACAGGTTAATTTTGAGATAAGAAGTTAAGACAGTAACATTTGTGCCTCCATAATGCCGAAACCGTACGATATATCAAAAAACTAAGATGTGGGTCTACTTAGCTTTCGAAAAGAGCTATTCGTTCATCCAAACCGCATTCCTCTAGATCGATTAATAAAGAAGTTATGAGTTGTTCGCTAACAGGTTAATTTTGAGGTAAGAAGTAAAGACAGTAACATTTGTGCCTCCATAATGCCGAAACCGTACGAGATATGAAAAACTAAGATGTGGGTCTACTTAGCTTTCGAAAAGAGCTATTCGTTCATCCAAACCGCATTCCTCTAGATCGATTAATAAAGAAGTTATGAGTTGTTCGCTAACAGGTTAATTTTGAGGTAAGAAGTTAAGACAGTAACACTTGTGCCTCCATAATGCCGAAACCGTACGATATATCATAAAACTAAGATGTGGGTCTACTTAGCTTTCGAAAAGAGCTATTCGTTCATCCAAACCGCATTCCTCTAGATCGATTAATAAAGAAGTTATGAGTTGTTCGCTAACAGGTTAATTTTGAGGTAAGAAGTAAAGACAGTAACATTTGTGCCTCCATAATGCCGAAACCGTACGAGATATCAAAAAACTAAGATGTGGGTCTACTTAGCTTTCAAAAAGAGCTATTCGTTCATCCAAACCGCATTCCTCTAGATCGATTAATAAAGAAGTTATGAGTTGTTCGCTAACAGGTTAATTTTGAGGTAAGAAGTAAAGACAGTAACATTTGTGCCTCCATAATGCCGAAACCGTACGAGATATCAAAAAACTAAGATGTGGGTCTACTTAGCTTTCGAAAAGAGCTATTCGTTCATCCAAACCGCATTCCTCTAGATCGATTAATAAAGAAGTTATGAGTTGTTCGCTAACAGGTTAATTTTGAGATAAGAAGTTAAGACAGTAACATTTGTGCCTCCATAATGCCGAAACCGTACGATATATCAAAAAACTAAGATGTGGGTCTACTTAGCTTTAGAAAAAAACTATTCGTTCATCCAAACCGCATTCCTCTAGATCGATTAATAAAGAAGTTATGAGTTGTTCGCTAACATGTTAATTTTGAGGTAAGAAGTAAAGACAGTAACATTTGTGCCTCCATAATGCCGAAACCGTACGAGATATAAAAAACTAAGATGTGGGTCTACTTAGCTTTCGAAAAGAGCTATTCGTTCATCCAAACCGCATTCCTCTAGATCGATTAATAAAGAAGTTATGAGTTGTTCGCTAACAGGTTAATTTTGAGATAAGAAGTTAAGACAGTAACACTTGTGCCTCCATAATGCCGAAACCGTACGATATATCAAAAAACTAAGATGTGGGTCTACTTAGCTTTCGAAAAGAGCTATTCGTTCATCCAAACCGCATTCCTCTAGATCCACTAACAAAGAAGTTATGAGTTGTTCGCTACCATTCTAATTTTGAGGTGAGAAGTAAAAACAGTAACATTTGTGCCTCCATAATGCCGAAACCGTACGAGATATCAAAAAACTAAGATGTGGGTCTACTTAGCTTTCGAAAAGAGCTATTCGTTCATCCAAACCGCATTCCTCTAGATCGATTAATAAAGAAGTTATGAGTTGTTCGCTAACAGGTTAATTTTGAGATAAGAAGTTAAGACAGTAACATTTGTGCCTCCATAATGCCGAAACCGTACAAGATGTCAAAAACTAAGATGTGGGCCTACTTAGCTTTCGAAAAGAGCTATTCGTTCATCCAAACCGCATTCCTCTAGATCGATTAATAAAGAAGTTATGAGTTGTTCGCTAACAGGTTAATTTTGAGATAAGAAGTTAAGACAGTAACATTTGTGCCTCCATAATGCCGAAACCGTACGAGATATCAAAAAACTAAGATGTGGGCCTACTTAGCTTTCGAAAAGAGCTATTCGTTCATCCAAACCGCATTCCTCTAGATCGATTAATAAAGAAGTTACGAGTTGTTCGCTAACAGGTTAATTTTGAGGTAAGAAGTTAAGACAGTAACATTTGTGCCTCCATAATGCCGAAACCGCACGATATATCAAAAAACTAAGATGTGGGTCTACTTAGCTTTCGAAAAGAGCTATTCGTTCATCCAAACCGCATTCCTCTAGATCGATTAATAAAGAAGTTATGAGTTGTTCGCTAACAGGCTAATTTTGAGGTAAGAAGTAAAAACAGTAACATTTGTGCCTTCATAATGCCGAAACCGTACGAGATATCAAAACTAAGATGTGGGTCTACTTAGCATTCGAAAAGAGCTATTCGTTCATCCAAACCGCATTCCTCTAGATCCATTAATAAAGAAGTTATGAGTTGTTCGCTAACAGGTTAATTTTGGGGTAAGAAGTAAAAGCAGTAACATTTGTGCCTCCATAATGCCGAAACCGTACGAGATATCAAAAAACTAAGATGTGGGTCTACTTAGCTTTCGAAAAGAGCTATTCGTTCATCCAAACCGCATTCCTCTAGATCGATTAATAAAGAAGTTATGAGTTGTTCGCTAACAGGCTAATTTTGAGGTAAGAAGTAAAACAGTAACATTTGTGCCTTCATAATGCCGAAACCGTACGAGATATCAAAAACTAAGATGTGGGTCTACTTAGCATTCGAAAAGAGCTATTCGTTCATCCAAACCGCATTCCTCTAGATCCATTAATAAAGAAGTTATGAGTTGTTCGCTAACAGGTTAATTTTGGGGTAAGAAGTAAAAACAGTAACATTTGTGCCTCCATAATGCCGAAACCGTACGAGATATCAAAAAACTAAGATGTGGGTCTACTTAGCTTTCGAAAAGAGCTATTCGTTCATCCAAACCGCATTCCTCTAGATCGATTAATAAAGAAGTTATGAGTTGTTCGCTAACAGGTTAATTTTGAGATAAGAAGTTAAGACAGTAACATTTGTGCTTCTATAATGCCGAAACCGTACGAGATATCAAAAAACTAAGATGTGGGTCTACTTAGCATTCGAAAAGAGCTATTCGTTCATCCAAACCGCATTCCTCTAGATCGATTAATAAAGAAGTTATGAGTTGTTCGCTAACAGGCTAATTTTGAGGTAAGAAGTAAAAACAGTAACATTTGTGCCTTCATAATGCCGAAACCGTACGATATATCAAAAAACTAAGATGTGGGTCTACTTAGCATTCGAAAAGAGCTATTCGTTCATCCAAACCGCATTCCTCTAGATCCATTAATAAAGAAGTTATGAGTTGTTCGCTAACAGGTTAATTTTGGGGTAAGAAGTAAAACAGTAACATTTGTGCCTCCATAATGCCGAAACCGTACGAGATATCAAAAACTAAGATGTGGGTCTACTTAGCTTTCGAAAAGAGCTATTCGTTCATCCAAACCGCATTCCTCTAGATCGATTAATAAAGAAGTTATGAGTTGTTCGCTAACAGGTTAATTTTGAGATAAGAAGTTTAGACAGTAACATTTGTGCCTCCATAATACCGAAACCGTACGAGATATCAAAAAACTAAGATGTGGGTCTACTTAGCTTTCGAAAAGAGCTATTCGTTCATCCAAACCGCATTCCTCTAGATGGATTAATAAAGAAGTTATGAGTTGTTCGCTAACAGGTTAATTTTGAGATAAGAAGTTAAGACAGTAACATTTGTGCTTCTATAATGCCGAAACCGTACGAGATATCAAAAAAATAAGATGTGGGTCTACTTAGCTTTCGAAAAGAGCTATTCGTTCATCCAAACCGCATTCCTCTAGATGCATTAATAAAGAAGTTATGAGTTGTTCGCTAACAGGTTAATTTTGAGGTAAGAAGTAAACAGTAACATTTGTGCCTCCATAATGCCGAAACCGTACGAGATATCAAAAACTAAGATGTGGGTCTACTTAGCATTCGAAAAGATCTATTCGTTCAGCCAAACCGCATTCCTCTAGATCCATTAATAAAGAAGTTATGAGTTGTTCGCTAACAGGTTAATTTTGGGGTAAGAAGTAAAAACAGTAACATTTGTGCCTCCATAATGCCGAAACCGTACGAGATAGCAAAAGACTAAGATGTGGGTCTACTTAGCTTTCGAAAAGAGCTATTCGTTCATCCAAACCGCATTCCTCTAGATCCATTAATAAAGAAGTTATGAGTTGTTCGCTAACAGGCTAATTTTGAGGTAAGAAGTAAAAACAGTAACATTTGTGCCTTCATAATGCCGAAACCGTACGAGATATCAAAAAACTAAGATGTTGGTCTACTTAGCATTCGAAAAGAGCTATTCGTTCATCCAAACCGCATTCCTCTAGATCCATTAATAAAGAAGTTATGAGTTGTTCGCTAACAGGTTAATTTTGGTGTAAGAAGTAAATACAGTTACATTTGTGCCTCCTTTATTCCGAATCCGTACGAGATATCAAAAAACTAAGATGTGGGTCTACTTAGTTTTCGAAAAGAGCTATTCGTTCATCCAAACCGCATTCCTCTAGATCCATTAATAAAGAAGTTATGAGTTGTTCGCTAACAGGTTAATTTTGAGATAAGAAGTTAAGACAGTAACATTTGTGCCTCCATAATGCCGAAACCGTACGAGATATCAAAAAACTAAGATGTGGGTCTACTTAGCTTTCGAAAAGAGCTATTCGTTCATCCAAACCGCATTCCTCTAGATCGATTAATAAAGAAGTTATGAGTTGTTCGCTAACAGGTTAATTTTGAGATAAGAAGTTAAGACAGTAACATTTGTGCCTCCATAATGCCGAAACCGTACGAGATATCAAAAAACTAAGATGTGGGTCTACTTAGCTCTCGAAAAGAGCTATTCGTTCATCCAAACCGCATTCCTCTAGATCGATTAATAAAGAAGTTATGAGTTGTTCGCTAACAGGCTAATTTTGAGGTAAGAAGTAAAAACAGTAACATTTGTGCTTCTATAATGCCGAAACCGTACGAGATATCAAAAAACTAAGATGTGGGTCTACTTAGCTTTCGAAAAGATCTATTCGTTCATCCAAACCGCATTCCTCTAGATCCATTAATAAAGAAGTTATGAGTTTTTCGCTAACAGGTTAATTTTGAGGTAAGAAGTAAAAACAGTAACATTTGTGCCTCCATAATGCCGAAACCGTACGAGATATCAAAAAACTAAGATGTGGGTCTACTTAGCATTCGAAAAGAGCTATTCGTTCATCCAAACCGCATTCCTCTAGATCCATTAATAAAGAAGTTATGAGTTGTTCGCTAACAGGTTAATTTTGAGATAAGAAGTTAAGACAGTAACATTTGTGCTTCTATAATGCCGAAACCGTACGAGATATCAAAAACTAAGATGTGGGTCTACTTAGCTTTCGAAAAGAGCTATTCGTTCATCCAAACCGCATTCCTCTAGATCCATTAATAAAGAAGTTATGAGTTGTTCGCTAACAGGTTAATTTTGAGGTAAGAAGTAAAGACAGTAACATTTGTGCCTCCATAATGCCGAAACCGTACGAGATATCAAAAAAATAAGATGTGGGTCTACTTAGCTTTCGAAAAGAGCTATTCGTTCATCCAAACCGCATTCCTCTAGATCCATTAATAAAGAAGTTATGAGTTGTTCGCTAACAGGTTAATTTTGAGGTAAGAAGTAAAAACAGTAACATTTGTGCCTCCATAATGCCGAAACCGTACGAGATATCAAAACTAAGATGTGGGTCTACTTAGCTTTCGAAAAGAGCTATTCGTTCATCCAAACCGCATTCCTCTAGATCGATTAATAAAGAAGTTATGAGTTGTTCGCTAACAGGTTAATTTTGAGATAAGAAGTTAAGACAGTAACATTTGTGCCTCCATAATGCCGAAACCGTACGAGATATAAAAAAACTAAGATGTGGGTCTACTTAGCTTTCGAAAAGAGCTATTCGTTCATCCAAACCGCATTCCTCTAGATCGATTAATAAAGAAGTTATGAGTTGTTCGCTAACAGGTTAATTTTGAGGTAAGAAGTAAAGACAGTAACATTTGTGCCTCCATAATGCCGAAACCGTACGAGATATCAAAGAACTAAGATGTGGGTCTACTTAGCTTTCGAAAAGAGCTATTCGTTCATCCAAACCGCATTCCTCTAGATCGATTAATAAAGAAGTTATGAGTTGTTCGCTAACAGGTTAATTTTGAGATAAGAAGTTAAGACAGTAACATTTGTGCCTCCATAATGCCGAAACCGTACGATATATCAAAAAACTAAGATGTGGGTCTACTTAGCTTTCGAAAAGAGCTATTCGTTCATCCAAACCGCATTCCTCTAGATCCATTAATAAAGAAGTTATGAGTTGTTCGCTAACAGGTTAATTTTGAGGTAAGAAGTAAAAACAGTAACATTTGTGCCTCCATAATGCCGAAACCGTACGAGATATCAAAAAACTAAGATGTGGGTCTACTTAGCTTTCGAAAAGAGCTATTCGTTCATCCAAACCGCATTCCTCTAGATCGATTAATAAAGAAGTTATGAGTTGTTCGCTAACAGGTTAATTTTGAGGTAAGAAGGAAAGACAGTAACATTTGTGCCTCCATAATGCCGAAACCGTACGAGATATAAAAAAACTAAGATGTGGGTCTACTTAGCTTTCGAAAAGAGCTATTCGTTCATCCAAACCGCATTCCTCTAGATCCATTAATAAAGAAGTTATGAGTTGTTCGCTAACAGGTTAATTTTGAGGTAAGAAGTAAAAACAGTAACATTTGTGCCTCCATAATGCCGAAACCGTACGAGATATCAAAAAACTAAGATGTGGGTCTACTTAGCATTCGAAAAGAGCTATTCGTTCATCCAAACCGCATTCCTCTAGATCGATTAATAAAGAAGTTATGAGTTGTTCGCTAACAGGTTAATTTTGAGATAAGAAGTTAAGACAGTAACACTTGTGCCTCCATAATGCCGAAACCGTACGATATATCATAAAACTAAGATGTGGGTCTACTTAGCTTTCGAAAAGAGCTATTCGTTCATCCAAACCGCATTCCTCTAGATCGATTAATAAAGAAGTTATGAGTTGTTCGCTAACATGTTAATTTTGAGGTAAGAAGTAAAGACAGTAACATTTGTGCCTCCATAATGCCGAAACCGTACGATATATAAAAAACTAAGATGTGGGTCTACTTAGCTTTCGAAAAGAGCTATTCGTTCATCCAAACCGCATTCCTCTAGATCGATTAATAAAGAAGTTATGAGTTGTTCGCTAACAGGTGAATTTTGAGGTGAAAGTTAAGACAGTAACATTTGTGCCTCCATAATGCCGAAACCGTACGATATATCAAAAACTAAGATGTGGGTCTACTTAGCTTTCGAAAAGAGCTATTCGTTCATCCAAACCGCATTCCTCTAGATCGATTAATAAAGAAGTTATGAGTTGTTCGCTAACAGGTTAATTTTGAGATAAGAAGTTAAGACAGTAACACTTTGTGCCTCCATAATGCCGAAACCGTACGATATATCAAAAAACTAAGATGTGGGTCTACTTAGCTTTCGAAAAGAGCTATTCGTTCATCCAAACCGCATTCCTCTAGATCGATTAATAAAGAAGTTATGAGTTGTTCGCTAACAGGTTAATTTTGAGGTAAGAAGTAAAGACAGTAACATTTGTGCCTCCATAATGCCGAAACCGTACGAGATATCAAAAACTAAGATGTGGGTCTACTTAGCTTTCGAAAAGAGCTATTCGTTCATCCAAACCGCATTCCTCTAGATCGATTAATAAAGAAGTTATGAGTTGTTCGCTAACAGGTTAATTTTGAGGTAAGAAGTAAAGACAGTAACATTTGTGCCTCCATAATGCCGAAACCGTACGATATATCAAAAAACTAAGATGTGGGTCTACTTAGCTTTCGACACGAGCTATTCGTTCATCCAAACCGCATTCCTCTAGATCGATTAATAAAGAAGTTATGAGTTGTTCGCTAACAGGTTAATTTTGAGGTAAGAAGTAAAGACAGTAACATTTGTGCCTCCATAATGCCGAAACCGTACGAGATATCAAAAACTAAGATGTGGGTCTACCAGCTTTCGAAAAGAGCTATTCGTTCATCCAAACCGCATTCCTCTAGATCGATTAACAAAGAAGTTATGAGTTGTTCGCTAACATTCTAATTTTGAGGTGAGAAGTAAACAGTAACATTTGTGCCTCCATAATGCCGAAACCGTACCAGATATCAAAAAACTAAGATGTGGGTCTACTTAGCTTTCGAAAAGAGCTATTCGTTCATCCAAACCGCATTCCTCTAGATCGATTAATAAAGAAGTTATGAGTTGTTCGTTAACAGGTTAATTTTGAGGTAAGAAGTTAAGACAGTAACACTTGTGCCTCCATAATGCCGAAACCGTACGATATATCATAAAACTAAGATGTGGGTCTACTTAGCTTTCGAAAAGAGCTATTCGTTCATCCAAACCGCATTCCTCTAGATCGATTAATAAAGAAGTTATGAGTTGTTCGCTAACAGGTTAATTTTGAGGTAAGAAGTTAAGACAGTAACATTTGTGCCTCCATAATGCCGAAACCATACGAGATATCAAAAAACTAAGATGTGGGTCTACTTAGCTTTCGAAACGGGCTATTCGTTCATCCAAACCGCATTCCTCTAGATCGATTAATAAAGAAGTTATGAGTTGTTCGCTAACAGGTTAATTTTGAGGTAAGAAGTAAAGACAGTAACATTTGTGCCTCCATAATGCCGAAACCGTACGAGATATCAAAAATCTAAGATGTGGGTCTACTTAGCTTTCGAAAAGAGCTATTCGTTCATCCAAACCGCATTCCTCTAGATCGATTAATAAAGAAGTTATGAGTTGTTCGCTAACAGGTTAATTTTGAGATAAGAAGTTAAGACAGTAACATTTGTGCCTCCATAATGCCGAAACCGTACGAGATATCAAAAAACTAAGATGTGGGTCTAATTAGCTTTCGAAAAGAGCTATTCGTTCATCCAAACCGCATTCCTCTAGATCGATTAATAAAGAAGTTATGAGTTGTTCGCTAACAGGTTAATTTATAAGAAGTTAAGACAGTAACATTTGTGCCTCCATAATGCCGAAACCGTACGAGATATCAAAAAACTAAGATGTGGGTCTACTTAGCTTTCGAAAAGAGCTATTCGTTCATCCAAACCGCATTCCTCTAGATCGATTAATAAAGAAGTTATGAGTTGTTCGCTAACAGGTTAATTTTGAGATAAGAAGTTAAGACAGTAACACTTGTGCCTCCATAATGCCGAAACCGTACGATATATCAAAAACTAAGATGTGGGTCTACTTAGCTTTCGAAAAGAGCTATTCGTTCATCCAAACCGCATTCCTCTAGATCGATTAATAAAGAAGTTATGAGTTGTTCGCTAACAGGTTAATTTTGAGGTATAAGAAGTAAAGACAGTAACATTTGTGCCTCCATAATGCCGAAACCGTACGAGATATCAAAAACTAAGATCTGGGTCTACTTAGCTTTCGAAAAGAGCTATTCGTTCATCCAAACTGCATTCCTCTAGATCCATTAATAAAGAAGTTATGAGTTGTTCGCTAACAGGTTAATTTTGAGGTAAGAAGTAAAGACAGTAACATTTGTGCCTCCATAATGCCGAAACCGTACGAGATATCAAAAAACTAAGATGTGGGTCTACTTAGCTTTCGAAAAGAGCTATTCGTTCATCCAAACCGCATTCCTCTAGATCGATTAATAAAGAAGTTATGAGTTGTTCGCTAACAGGTTAATTTTGAGGTAAGAAGTAAAAACAGTAACATTTGTGCCTCCATAACTCCGAAACCGTACGAGATATCAAAAAACTAAGATGTGGGTCTACTTAGCTTTCGAAAAGAGCTATTCGTTCATCCAAACCGCATTCCTCTAGATCGATTAATAAAGAAGTTATGAGTTGTTCGCTAACAGGTTAATTTTGAGGTAAGAAGTAAAGACAGTAACATTTGTGCCTCCATAATGCCGAAACCGTACGATATATCAAAAAACTATGATGAGGTTCTACTTAGCTTTCGAAAAGAGCTATTCGTTCATCCAAACCGCATTCCTCTAGATCGATTAATAAAGAAGTTATGAGTTGTTCGCTAACAGGTTAATTTTGAGGTAAGAAGTTAAGACAGAAACATTTGTGCCTCCATAATGCCGAAACCGTACGAGATATCAAAAAACTAAGATCTGGGCCTACTTAGCTTTCGAAAAGAGCTATTCGTTCATCCAGACCGCATTCCTCTAGATCGATTAATAAAGAAGTTACGAGTTGTTCGCTAACAGGTTAATTTTGAGATAAGAACTTAAGACAGTAACACTTGTGCCTCCATAATGCCGAAACCGTACGATATATCAAAAACTAAGATGTGGGTCTACTTAGCTTTAGAAAAAAACTATTCGTTCATCCAAACCGCATTCCTCTAGATCGATTAATAAAGAAGTTATGAGTTGTTCGCTAACAGGTTAATTTTGAGGTAAGAAGTAAAGACAGTAACATTTGTGCCTCCATAATGCCGAAACCGTACGAGATATCAAAAACTAAGATGTGGGTCTACTTAGCTTTCGAAAAGAGCTATTCGTTCATCCAAACCGCATTCCTCTAGATCGATTAATAAAGAAGTTATGAGTTGTTCGCTAACAGGTTAATTTTGAGATAAGAAGTTAAGACAGTAACACTTGTGCCTCCATAATGCCGAAACCGTACGATATATCAAAAAACTAAGATGTGGGTCTACTTAGCTTTCGAAAAGAGCTATTCGTTCATCCAAACCGCATTCCTCTAGATCCACTAACAAAGAAGTTATGAGTTGTTCGCTAACATTCTAATTTTGAGGTGAGAAGTAAAAACAGTAACATTTGTGCCTCCATAATGCCGAAACCGTACGAGATATCAAAAAACTAAGATGTGGGTCTACTTAGCTTTCGAAAAGAGCTATTCGTTCATCCAAACCGCATTCCTCTAGATCGATTAATAAAGAAGTTATGAGTTGTTCGCTAACAGGTTAATTTTGAGATAAGAAGTTAAGACAGTAACATTTGTGCCTCCATAATGCCGAAACCGTACAAGATATCAAAAAACTAAGATGTGTGCCTACTTAGCTTTCGAAAAGAGCTATTCGTTCATCCAAACCGCATTCCTCTAGATCGATTAATAAAGAAGTTATGAGTTGTTCGCTAACAGGTTAATTTTGAGATAAGAAGTTAAGACAGTAACATTTGTGCCTCCATAATGCCGAAACCGTACAAGATATCAAAAACTAAGATGTGGGCCTACTTAGCTTTCGAAAAGAGCTATTCGTTCATCCAAACCGCATTCCTCTAGATCGATTAATAAAGAAGTTATGAGTTGTTCGCTAACAGGTTAATTTTGAGATAAGAAGTTAAGACAGTAACACTTGTGCCTCCATAATGCCGAAACCGTACGATATATCATAAACTAAGATGTGGGTCTACTTTCGAAAAGAGCTATTCGTTCATCCAAACCGCATTCCTCTAGATCGATTAATAAAGAAGTTATGAGTTGTTCGCTAACAGGCTTAATTTTGAGGTAAGAAGTAAAACAGTAACATTTGTGCCTCCATAATGCCGAAACCGTACGAGATATCAAAAAACTAAGATGTGGGCCTACTTAATTTTCGAAAAGAGCTATTCGTTCATCCAAACCGCATTCCTCTAGATCCATTAATAAAGAAGTTATGAGTTGTTCGCTAACAGGTTAATTTTGGGGTAAGAAGTAAAAACAGTAACATTTGTGCCTCCATAATGCCGAAACCGTACGAGATATCAAAAAACTAAGATGTGGGTCTACTTAGCTTTCGAAAAGAGCTATTCGTTCATCCAAACCGCATTCCTCTAGATCGATTAATAAAGAAGTTATGAGTTGTTCGCTAACAGGCTAATTTTGAGGTAAGAAGTAAAAACAGTAACATTTGTGCCTTCATAATGCCGAAACCGTACGAGATATCAAAAAACTAAGATGTGGGTCTACTTAGCATTCGAAAAGAGCTATTCGTTCATCCAAACCGCATTCCTCTAGATCCATTAATAAAGAAGTTATGAGTTGTTCGCTAACAGGTTAATTTTGGGGTAAGAAGTAAAAACAGTAACATTTGTGCCTCCATAATGCCGAAACCGTACGAGATAGCAAAAGACTAAGATGTGGGTCTACTTAGCTTTCGAAAAGAGCTATTCGTTCATCCAAACCGCATTCCTCTAGATCGATTAATAAAGAAGTTATGAGTTGTTCGCTAACAGGTTAATTTTGAGATAAGAAGTTAAGACAGTAACATTTGTGCTTCTATAATGCCGAAACCGTACGAGATATCAAAAAACTAAGATGTGGGTCTACTTAGCATTCGAAAAGAGCTATTCGTTCATCCAAACCGCATTCCTCTAGATCGATTAATAAAGAAGTTATGAGTTGTTCGCTAACAGGCTAATTTTGAGGTAAGAAGTAAAACAGTAACATTTGTGCCTGCATAATGCCGAAACCGTACGAGATATCAAAAACTAAGATGTGGGTCTACTTAGCATTCGAAAAGA